>CM052807.1:43715419-43780337 GCA_028533885.1 Nasua narica | reverse complement strand
TTCTTATTTCCTTTGTAGGAGTTGTAGGTATTACAAATATATTTTTGTTTGTTTTTATTGAGCTATAATTGACATATAACGTATAAATTTAAGCATACAGTGTGTTCATTTGAGTATTAGAGTATGATTACTAAGGTAATGTTAGATAAAACTTTTCTCACGTCACGTATTTATCATTTTCGTGGGTGTTGAGAGTAGCAAAGATTTAGTCTTACCAATTTTGAAGTTTATAATACAGTAATGCTGATTATAATCACTACACTGTACATTAGATTTCCAGAACTTATTATCTACCAGTTGTTACTTTGTATTGTTAAACATCTCCCCAATTCCCCTACCTCACAAAAAACATTATGTTTTTTTGCTTTGATAAGTTCATTTTTTTAGATTCTCCATATAAGTGAGACAACACAGTATTTGTCTATATCAGACTTTTGCCACTTACCATAATGTCTTCAAGGTCCATCAATTTGTCACAAATGGCATGATTTTCTTCTTTCTCATGTCTGAATAATATTTTAATATGTATAAATATATGTGTATGTGCTTGTGTATGTGTGTGTGTATCAAACATTCTTTAACTATTTATCTGTTGACAGATGCTTAGGTTCCTTCCATAATTGGCTATTGTGAATAATGTTGCAATGAGAATGGATATGCAGATATAACTTTGAGATAATGATTTCAGTTCTTTTAAATTTTTACATATGACTGGCATACTGATTCTTATGGTAGTTTTATTTTTAATTTCTTAAAGACCACCACACTATTTTCCATTTAGGAATACCAATTTACATTTCCTTTAAAGGACTTCCTTTTCTTCAAATGCTCACCAAAATTAGATCCCTCTTATCTTTTTGAAAAAAATATCCTAACAGGTGTGAAGTGATATTTTTATTGTGGTTTATTGGTATTTACCTGATGATTAGTGATTTAGAGCACCTTTCACATATCTTTTGGCCTTTTGTATGTCTTCAGAAAAATGTCTTCTCAGGTCTTTGCCCATTTTTTTTTTTTTTTGGCTCATTTTTTAAATTGCATTATTTTCTTTGTTTTTACTGCATTGTATGAGTTCTTTATATATTTTGGATATTAGTCTCTTATCTGATATATAGTTGATAAATGTTTTCTCCTGTTCTGTGCATTGCTCTTTCAATTTTTTTTTATTGTTTCCCTTGCTGTTAGACTCCTTAGTTTAATGCAGTCCTACTTCTTTATTTTAGTCTTTGTTGCCTATGCTTTTGGTGACTTAACCACAAAATCATTGCCTTTACCAACATCCAATATCCTTTTCCTTTGGCCTCTAATAGTGATTTTATATTTTTATATGTTTTTATATTGCTTATTTTTGTCTTTTTGTTTCAGCTTGAAGAATTCACTTTAGCATTTTCCTAGGGCAGTTCTAATAGCTAAAATTTCTTCTGACACGTGGCATTAACATGGCATCACTGGGATCATGCTGCTCCTCTCCTCTGACTGCCATCTGGGGTGAGAGTTAAACTTTGACACACTGTCCTTGGGGATGCTGGAAAAGTCTTCATCTCTTCTTCAGTTCTGAATGACAGCTTTGTTGAGTGAGGTATTCTTGGTTGACAGGTCATTTTCCCTTTGATCACGTTAAACATATCATCCCACTCTCCCCTGTGTCATCCATGGGAAGAAGTTCTTGCAAGAGGATCCTTTTTGGTGTCTGGTTTGGCATGCTGACCTCAGAGCTCTCAAAGCGGTATTGGAGCTGTCATCCAGGGTCAGGCACAGAGGGAACCACCATAGCCACTGCATGTTGGTGCACAGGTCCACTTGCTGTGGCTGTGGCCCTGGGGTCTGGGGTGGAGACACATGCATGTATTCCCTAGAAACTGTACTTGGGTCTCAGGGGCTCACCATGTGACTCTGGCTAGCTGAGGGGAGAATGTAGCAGTCACATGGGCTCTCAGATGACAAAGTTCATTTGGGATGTGGGACCATGGGGCAGGGTGTAGCAGCAGCATAGTCTGAGGACAATAAGTCGAAGTTTCAATGCTGTCCCAAGTAGCAGTCACAAAATAGCAGCAGCATGACCTAGGGGTGGTTTTTTCAAGCCATATGCCAGGACCCAAGGAGCTAAACATAGAGCTCTAACAGTCTAGCCTCCAGTAACAGCTGTGACCTGGAGCTTAAAGTGTGTCTTGGGATGCAGTAGTACAGTACCACCAATGAGTACTCAGAGCCCTGCTAAAGGACCTACAAGATGGGGCTCAAGGCAGTGGGAGCTTGGCCCTAGCAATGATGGGTCAGAGCCTTGAGCTTCCATAGGTGGAGGAAAGGGTCCAAGCAGCAGCAACCTCGTGTTAGCAATGACAGTTCAGAGTCCAGGCCTGGGATGGGGGTGCAGTTCAGAGCAGCAGAAACATCCTTTACACTGAAGACCCAGAGCCATTACATGAAACCCGATGGGTGGGGCATAACATTCTGGAGTTTCATCCATGTTGTAGCATGTGACAGGATTTCCTTCCTTTCCAAGGCTAAATTATATTATATTGATATGTGTATACTGCTTTCTTGATCCATTCATCCGTTAGTGGACATTTGGGCTGCTTCAACCTCTTGTCTCCTATGAATAATGCTGTAGTCAACATGGGTGTACAGATATCTATTTGAGATCTTGCTTTCAATTCTTTTATGTATTTCCTATATGTGGAGTTACTGAATCATATGGTGATTATAGTTTCAATTTTTTGAAGTAGCTCCATAGCGTTTTTCATATTTTCATAATGGCTCACCAATTTATATTCCAACAATAGTGTATTGGTAAGACTCCTAACCAACACTTTTTTTTTTATATTATCCATCTTAAGGAGTATGAGGAAATATAAAGGTTATGATTTGCATCTCTCTGATAACTAGTGATATTGAGCATCCTTTCATATGTTTTAAACCATTTGTATATTTTCTTTTTTTTTTCCATTTGTATATTTTCTTTGGAAAAATCTCCATTTAATTCCCTTGCCCATTTTTATTTTATTTTATTTTATTTATTTTATTTTATTTTATTTTATTTATTTACATTTTATTTATTTATTTGTCAGAGAGAGCGAGCACAAACAAAGAGAACAGCAGGCAGAGGCAGAAGCAGGCTCCCCGCTGAGCAAGAAGCCCGATTTGGGACTCGATCCCAGGACGCCAGGACCCTAGGATCATGACCTGAGCCGAAGGCAGAGGCTTAACCCACTGAGCCACCCAGGCATCCCCCTTGCCCATTTTTAAATTGGGTTATTTGGTTTTTGTTGTTGTTACTAACTCATGTGATTCCTTATATATTTCAGATATGAATCTTTGTTTGATATATAATTTGCAAGTGTTTTTTTTTTCCTACTCTATTATTTCATTCTCTTGATCATGCCCTTTGAGGCAGAGAAACATTTTAGTTTAATGAAGCCCATTTGTCTACAACGGACTTTTCCTTTGTATTCTTTGCATTTGGTGTCATATCCAAGAAATCATTGCCAAATACAATGCTGTTTCCTTTTCCCTCATATTTTCTTCAAGGAATTTTATAGTTTTACATCATGTGTTTACAACTTTAACCTGTTCTGAGTTAACTTTAGTACATGGTGTAAACATTGGCATCCAATTTCATTCCTTTGAATTGGATAATCAGTTTCCCAACACCGTTTGTGAAAGATACAGTCCCTTCCCTATTGAATGGTCTTGGCACCCTCATCAAAAATTATTAGACCCAATACATATGGTTTTGTGTCTGGATATATTTTTAAATTATTGTTTACATGGGGAATTTAGGGCCTGGGGCTTCCCATATCCTCATCTTGCTGATGTTATCCCCCTGCGATCTGAAATACTGTGCCGGGCAGATATAGATTCTGTGGTGGATGATGTGGTCTGAGGCTGCTGAAGTGGAGGATATTATCACCCATTCCCTGGTTTTCACACTGACTCAAGTCACCTAATGATCTATTCTGATCCCTCAAGAATATTTTTTTGTCTGTGTTTGGAAATGTTCTTCAGCCATTTCATTATGATATCTTTGTTGTGTATTTCTATGTGATCTACTAGTAGTTTGCTAAGCCTCTGGTGTCCAGGACTATTTTTTAAATATTTGATAAGTTGTCCATTCACTGTGCCCTAAGATCGTTTTCTGTTTCTTTTTTATTTTATTCTGCCTCTGCCGTCCTTCTCAATTTGAATTTAGACCTATGCAAGTTTTTCAGATACTGTTTTGAATGTCCTGAACATTGTTAGTTTTTCTTTTTTCTTTCTCATCCTATGAGATCAATACATTCTGTTACTCCTTTGACAATTTCATCAATTTTTTTCTACTGCGTCACAAATTTTCCATAGTGCCAATATAGTGAATTTTTCATTTGAGGTATGTATTTATAAACTCAGGATTTCTGTGGTCTAGTTTCATAGTTTTATTTCTCTATTGATAATTCCTACTTGATCTACTGCTGCCATAATATTTTCATTTAATTATTTGAACATAGTTTTCTTTATAATTTACATAGATTTTTAAATATTACTTTAAAATGCTTTTTTTCTGAATAAATTTAACATCTTATCCCCACACAAGTTTCTATAGACCTTATTTTCCCTTAGTATGGAAGACATTTTCCAGTTCCTTTCCATTTTTTAAGATTTTATTTATCTCTTTTAGAGAAAGAGAGAGTGAGCACATGCAAGCAGAGAGGTGCGGAGTGGGAGGGAGAATGAATCTGAAGCCGATTACACTGACTGTGAAGCCTGACAGGGGCTCAATCCCACAACCTTGAGATCAGGACTCTAGATAAACCCGCAGTCAGACACTTAACTGACTGAGCCACCCAGGCGCCCCTCCCAGTTCCTTTGCATGTCTTTTTAAATTTTTTAGGTAGAATTTTTTTTTCCCCAAATACGTTTATTTTATTTTTTCAGTGTTACAAGATTAATTATTCATGCACCACACCCAGTGTGTATGCATTTTATTTCATTTTTCTTTGATTTATTATTTTTGAAACTTGCATAAAGTTTACTGCAGAATCTTCTAAGTCTGCCTGCTGAAATGTCTGCCCAGTTTTTCCAAATTCTTATTGTTTATTTTTATTTTTGAGCCAACATTCCTAGGGATTGCCCTTGTGACTTTAGATGTCAACCACTAATTTTTTCCAAAGACTATGTTCAAAGAGTGCAAGTCAGTAGAGCTTCCACCCTGTGCCATGTGACGTGTATCCGTGTGTGTGTGTGCGCATGCACACGTGCGTGTGTGTATGTCTGAGAGAGCGAGAGAGAGAGGAAGAGAGAGAGTGGGAGGAGGAGTGCTCGTAAGTTCACTAGCAGTTCTAAAGCCTCCTTCTGCTCCTAGTTTCTACTGGGTTCATTTGGTCTCCCCTTCCTACGTGCATATATATTTTTTTCCATCGCCAAGAGTATGTAGAAAGTTCTTGTCAACTCTTCCGTTGCACTCTCACTAACAGTATCTTCAGTATTTATGGGGGTCACAGTGCTTGACGCAAGGACCACAACCTCTGACTAGTAAACATATGGGTTTTCTTCAATTTGTACCACGAAAAATCATCACTCTGAGCTGAAAAGTCAATGGGCTATTTCAGTCCCTTACCCACTGCTGACCAGACTGCGGTGCCAGCATCATTGCTTTCTGTAGCTTCTCCAAATTGTGGAACTACAGGCTTCTAGATCACTGAGCTACAGTGGGGCGGCATGGGAGCCGTGCTGGGCAGGAAGACTGCAGATGTGCTGCTTCTTGCTTGAATCACTAGGAGCTTTTCAACGATAGATATTTCATAAAAACACACACTATCTATAATTTGATTAATTTTTAGAACCCAGAAATTGTTCCCTTCGTAAGTTTGTCCTCTTTGTTTACTCCTACTATGATACTTTTATAATGTGTCCAGTGTGTGACATTATATGATAGTTTAAAAGATTCTATAAAGGAAGAAAGAGTTAAATTTATTTGTTACTACAAAATTCAAATGAGTATGAGATTTTATTTAACTTCTAATAAAATTTTGCTTTCTCATAGTGTCTGTTGGAGGTCTTCACTCATTCTTCATGGATTAAAGGCTCCCAGAGAAGCCAATATAATTCATGTGTGTGGCCAAAAGGCTCACCTTTCCTTTCCAAAGGGTAGGTTTCTTGAGAACATTTATATTTCATGACTTAAAAGAATTACTCTTACAAAGAAAAACAGCAATATGTGAACAACTATATAACCACAATTGTTGAGGTGTTTCTATAGAAAAATTATATGGGCCATATTCAGTTTTAGATATATAACTATTTGTCAAAATAAAGTGTTTATTCAACAGAATATTATGTTATGACTTGCTAAGATTGATGAGATATAATTCTCTGTATTTCAGGTTGTCAGTATCTTCAGAGAGTGACAAGAATTGCCCATTTTTTGATTTCGAGTCAAGCAAATGTTCTTTTGACTCCTGCTTAGAAATGAAAACATATGTTTGTAAGCACCAGGCATATTAGCTACTTAATTTTGGTATAATGCTGTCTCACCATCTTAAAAAAATACATGTCTCGTTTCTTTAAAAACCAATTATTTTCTCAGAATATTTTTCAGATATTATTTTTTAGAGCATTTTTAGATTAACAACAAAATTAAGAGGAAAGTACAGAGCTAGCCTACATTGTTCCTGTACGCACACGTGTGTGGCCTCTTCCACTATCAGCATCATTCATTAGAAGGGTTCATTTGTTACTAAGGAGGAACCTGCAGTGATGCATCATAATCAAGATGCAAAGCCCAGAGTGTACCTGAGTTTTCACCCTTGGTGTCATGGAACTGTTTTTCCACCTTAATTTTATTATGTAAAAAATATATACACAGGTACATATTATACAATTTTTAAGCTTTTATTATTTGTTAAATCATAAATTACAAGCACTGTTATATAAAGTTCTCACCAAGGTAAACAATTGCACTCGTATTTCCAAATGAGTTGATTTCTCACAGCCCTTAAAGGGACTGCAAAGGACAACCCTGGGTGGCAATGTTATCCATCAGAATTAAGCCAGGAGACAGAAACCCGGAGAAGTTCAATGTAAACAACAATCTATTTGTAATGGAAAGCCTACTAAGAGGAAAGGCTGTTAAGATAAGGAAAATTATAAGAATACCTTAGAGTAAAAGGAGAGTACCCAAAGTAGTGATCACTGAGAAAGCCAGATCTACTCTCTGAAGATGGGATTTAGATACCATCGAAGACAATGGGCCACACGCTGCTTCATGGGGGACACACTCATGGGAGTGGCCTGGGGCAGAGCAGCTCCACAGTCCACAGGCTGAACTAGGTGAGAATGGACCTCAGGCTGTGACTGGCAGGCAGGAAGAACCCCTGTTTGAAGGCACAAAGCAGAGGGCAAGAAGCTGGGACTGGGACCGGCCACAAATCTTGCTGCAGGCTGAATACATGGGACTTCCTGTCTGCATGCAGCTGGCAACCAAGCCATAGTGGCCCAACACCCTGAAAACACCATGAAACCAGGAAGAAGAGCCCTTTCTGCTGCAGGGTCTCTCCATTGCCTTTATCAACAGAACTCAGCCTCATGTGAGCTGACAAGTGAGAGAACTTTTTAGCACCTAGCTCCATTACCTGAGAACAAGGCACTGAGGTATCCATTTGGAGCTGAGTGGACTAAATGGTTAACAGGCAGCCGATGTACATCCTGAGTCACCTGAGTGGGCCTTTGTTAATGACCATGGCCAGGGCCTCCTTTGGCCTCTTACTCAGGAAGGCCGGTGGTTGGGGTTGCCATGTGGTTCTCTCAATGGTTGCATTCAGCAGTGCATTGTTATTTATGTCAGGGGTTCCCAACCTTTGTGCAATGTGCTTTTTCCAACTTATGAAGTGCACCCTTTACAGTCATGAAATTATGGGTGGTGTAAACAACCCAGTATAGACGATAGAAAACGACATGCTTAGACTTACTTGAGAACAAAACGTTATCTTAAAAATCCTAATCTTTTTCCTAGGAATGGTGTTGGGCATGAATGCAATGTGGCTTTTAATGGCTTCTGATGGACAGTTCTGTGCCAAAGGGGTGGAAGTGACTGCCAAAGTGCTAACATTCAAGTTTCACACCCCAGCTATGGGCAAACAGGCGCTAAACATAATTATCTGGAAGTTGAAGGGGTGGACTTGAGTCTTTGACAGATCTGGACCAACCTTTTTTGGGCTTATAGGCCACCATGATGGATGGTTTACTTGGGGTGCTGAGTTTGAGTTTTCGTATAAAGGCATGAAGAGTTGGGGCAGCTTACAAGGCCTGGAACAAGGAGTTTTAAGCCAAGGCAGACTTGTCAACCTGGATATTTTGAGGGTGTTTATGAGAGCAACAATCCAGTTATGAGAGCTGCTTACCAGCTGAAAGTCGCCTGAATGGATGCTCATGGGATTGAAGATCAAATCTTCAATTTCAATGAATTTTTATAAACAACAAGAACAACTACAACAAAAGAGAAAAAACAGGCACTCATGTTTATCATGCAGCACCCACAGGGTTTCTATGTAAGAGCCATTCACATCTGTCCCACATCCTCAGAGAATGGAACCAACCTCTATCTTCCAAATCTGTTTTAGTGCATCATTATTAATGATTAGGTTCGTTTTTTGGCCAAGATTGGTATTTTCACTGGATAATAACCAGTGTTCTTTGATATGTTTTCTTGTTTGTTTTCTTCCTCTCCTGGATTGCAGATAGTTTGGAAGATAACCTATTTTATTAAATTCTCCACGTCCCTACTTTTTCCACTCTCCACTGCAATGCTTAGAAAAATCCTTTAATGGGAAAAATGTTAAATAACAAAGAAAACAAGAATTAAAATTATAATGATACTTGTGTGGGTCAAACAGCTGGGTATTGACAGAATTTGGGAGAACCTTTAGTAATTTGATAATTATTCAGAGATATTTCCACCCTAGTTCATTCACAAGAGGGAAAAGTTTATATTTGATTATAACTTGCAAAATGACTTAGTATTTCATCTACATTATCTCTTTGAATATAGCCTTGTTCTTTATATTCTCAAAACCCTAAACTCATATAGAGAAATTATATGAATATTCAAGATTAATTTCATACCATATGTAAATAGCAGCTGTAACTAATTGCTAAAGTTGTGTTACAAACTTCCCAAGATTGCGTTGACATTTAAAAATAATTTAAAGGGCACCTGGGGCGTTCAGTTGGCTAAGTGGCTGCCTTTGGCTTGGATCATGATCCCAGGGTCCAGAGATCCACTCCCACGGAGAGTTCCCTGCTCAGCAGGGAACATGCTTCTCTCTCTGCTCCTCCCTCCGCTTGTGCATGCTCTCTCTCTCTCTTTCATTTATAAATAAATAAAATCTTCAAAAAATTCTTCAAAAATAGTTTAAATTTATTCCTCATTCAACCATTCTAAGTTTGGCAGTGTTTCAGTTGATATAGGCTGAGCATGTATGAACTTGACTCCAGACTACAGATTCAGTTCAGATCTTTCTTATGTATTTTATTATTTAGAGGAGTGAGATACCTGGTATATGACCTTTTATAACAGAGATTAGTAGCTCTCAGAGGAACCAGTGGATATGTCCTTATTTTTAGTTAATATTTTAATTAATATTTTATTTTTTAAGATTTATTTTATTTTATTTTTATTTATTATGTTCAGTTAGACTACAGGGGAAGGGAGATATGTCCTTCTTAATGCCTGGGCCCTGAACTTGTAAGATGTCACTTTCTCACTCACATTATATTGTGAAAAGAAGTCACATGACCAAACCTACCTTTGATTGTCTGCTAAGTATACTCTTCAAAATGGTCATATGGAAGAAATGTAGATCACTGAAATATAGCTAATCCACTATAATAGCCACAGGAATATTTCTCTCATTATATTTTATGAGATAAGTATGTCTGTTTGTAAAAAAGCCATATAGGAAAATAGTTTAAAGATTAGTTACTTTTTTAACTTCCCATGTGTGTGTGTCCTCTATGCCAAATATTCTCAGAAGGTAGTTTTGTTTAGTGGTAAACATCATCATATAGATGCTTTCGCCAGGGTCCCTAATCAATGTAAAAATGGGGAATAACCAGTATGGGTAAAGTTTAAGGACATCGCCAATGAAACCAGGTCACTTCGATGTAATTTCTGAATACAGACTCTTAGCCCTATGACATAGTTAGACTCAGCCTCCTATCCTGGAAAATACAATGGAAATCATGTTTGATTCATAGTTACTTGAAGATTATTTGAAAAGCACCTCTTCGCACATAAGTATTCACTAAATCTCAGTTGTTTTTACTTAAAAACTTTACGCTTCAGTTTCATCATCTGACATGAGGACCATAATTGTAGTCACCTAATAAGGCTGATCTGAAGAATAAAGCATATAATGCCTAAAGATCCTTAAAATAAAGCATAACCACATTGAGTTCTTGCTATAAGTCCTCTTTTCTTATTTCGTTTCCTTAATATTTAGTAAGCTCTGATTTCAAGAAGACTCGAAGTCTAAAACTTTGTCTTCCTCTTTTCACCTATCCAAATCTCTACTGTTCCAATATATTCGTCTAATGTGGCATCAAAAATATCATCGGATGGGGCGCCTGGGTGGCTCAGTGGGTTAAAGACTCTGCCTTCAGCTCAGGTCATGATCCCAGGGTTCTGGGATCGAGCCCCGCATTGGGCTCTCTGCTCAACAGGGAGCCTGCTTCCCTCTCTCTCTGCCTGCCTCTCTGCCTACTTGTGATCTCTCTCTCTCTGTCAAATATATAAATAAAATCTTTAAAAAAAAAAAAAGTCAGGGAAATGGTAGTTTTCTCCATGTCTAAGCTTCTGAGAATATATATTAGGTATTCAACATAATGAATGGGCTTGTTTTTCTGGATCCCAGAATTAAATTGTACTCATTTCAGTACAAATTCAGAGGAAGATGGTGCCTTTTTTAAATCTACTGTTACTGGAACAGACCAGAAAGGGTGTTCTTCGTAGGCACTCAATGCCAGAGAGAATGCAAAAAGTACAGAGCTGTGTCTTTCCAATCTCATGTACCAAATTTACTAATGTAAAAATTTTGTTTCGTGGTAATTAATGAGTGTAAACTTATGGATAAAATAAGACTTCAGCATTTAGAAAGTGTTGTTCTGCCATACATTTTATGAGGCTCTTCCCTTAATTACAACCTATGTTTCTTTGTGGTTCCTCCTAAGGCAACATGTAAATATCCAACTCTTGTCCCTCTCAAATGATCTAGATTAGATAAGAATAATAATGGAATCTCAGAGGAGAGCAAAAATAAATTTTAAAGAGATCAATGTGATAACATCGAAAATTAGGACACATGTACTTAGGACCTTACAAGAAGAGGGAAACAATTGGCAGAGAAATGTTTGAAGAAATAATGGCTAAAACTATTCCAAATCTGTTGAAAAACACAAAGTTAAATTCAGGAAGCCCAGTAAAACCCAAATAAGATAAATAAAAACCAAGTTATGAGTGGATGCATTAAACTCAAACTTCTGAGGGAGATAAAAAAAAATAATCTTGAAAGCAACCAGAGAATAACAACACCCATATGCCCAGAAATTCATGAGTAAGGAAAATAAGAAATAATGGAATAGTCATCTCAAGGAAAAAAAAAAAAAAACCCTGCCTACCCAGAATTCGATATCATTGATAGTGCCCCAGGATGAAGATAAATTAAGACATTTCCAACACTACTGGGAACATCCATCACCTACATGATTGCATCTCAAGAGGTGATAAAGAAAAAAAAGGAAATTCTTCAGGGTTATGAGTAATAGTGTCAGATAAAAAATTGGGTATTTAGGAAGGTAAGAAAAGCATGAGAAATAATAAATATCTGGGTAAATATGAAAGACAGTCTTCTGTTAATTTCTTTGCAGTGTGTGTGACTATTCAAAGCAGAGTTTGCAGCAGTGTCTTCCAGTGCTTGCAATGTATATAGATTGTAATACATATGATAACTACCATAATGGCTCACAGAGATGATCAATAAACCTGTTTTGTAATAATAAACCTGTTTAACAAAATTTCTTAAGTCACAGAAAATTAACTCTAACAAGACTACGAAAATTTAAGAGTATGTACTGTAATCTTTAGAACAATCACAACATTATGTAACAGAGGTTTACAGCCTAGAAGCCAATATGTTAATTGGAATGAAATTCTAAAAAATATTCAAATAATCCTGAAGAAGGCAAGCATAGAAGGCACAAAAACAAACTATGAATCTAGAATAATTTAATTTTGAAATTAAAACTTATGTAGTATAAAAGACTAAAAATAATTAAGAAAATAATTCATCTACCCCAAATTCTCACTTTGTTTATTCTCACCATAAAGTATGTGTGGCCTGGATTAAGTTAGTATTCCTAGGGAGATTCAGCTTAGATTGCCTTCCCCTGATATAGATATAACATTTTCCGACCACAAAAAGTGGGTTTAGAAACAAATGGTAACCACAGTTGTGGTCAGCACAGTGTTATGTACAAATTTGTCAAATCACTGTTTTACACCCAAAACTAATGTAACATTGTGTGTCAGCTCTACTCAAATAACAAAAACAAACAAAAGTCTTATGCTTGTTATTTTTAAATCTCCAAATGTGTGTAGTAGTGCAAAAAATCATCAAAACACTAATCTTTCATTCATATAGCCATCACCATCATCATTGTCATAATCATCATCTTCGTAGTAAAACAAAATTCCTCAGCCTTGGGGTTTATTATAAGCAAAATTATTTTCTCAGAGCCTAGGGATCATTGTCCCCAAAAACAATGACAGACCTAATGATATCTGAAAAAAGGAAAATATCCTGAATTAATCTTTTTGGGGTGATGCTATTTTTAAATGCTCATTGTTCATTTTGCTAGATATACAATCTTTACATTTTCGGAAGCAGTTTTCTTTATACAGTTAAATGTGATAAGTATATTTACATATCAGGGATAAAACAAACCTCTAATATTATCTCCTTTTAGATATGTTGCTTTTTTTTTCTTTTACAAAGTTTAGAAATGTAAAATGTTTTCAACTTAACTGACCAGGTCATACATGAAATACCTTACTTGCACATTCAGAAGTCATATATTGTCCTTTCCTTTAGATCTTTATATATCGGGACCCCTGATAATACATTGAGTATGAGGCGTTTCTAACAACATGACTTCTACATTCCTCTGGATTTACAATTTCAGTGCTGACACTAGCTGCTTCTATTAGTTTTGGTTTGGGAAATACTTAGATCTAAGAAATCTGTGTCTTAAGGAAGATTTTTGTACCACTTCCACAAGTTGTAACTGGAATAGTTATCTTCACCAAATTCCTCAACTGAAAGCAATACTGATGCTTTTTTTTTTTAAGATTTTATTTAGGGGGTGCCTGGATGGCTCAATCGTTAAGTGTCTGCCTTCTAGTCTGGTCATGATGCCAGGGTCCTGGGATGAGCTCCACATGGAGCTCCCTGCTCAGCAGGAAGCCTGCTTCTCCCTCTCCCACTCCCCCACAACCCCCGCTTGTGTTCCCTCTCTCACTGTGTCTCCCTCTGTCAAATAAATAAATAAATAAACCTTAAAAAAAAGTAAAGATTTTATTTATTTGACAGAGAGAGAGAGATCACAAGTAGGCAAAGAAGCAGGCAGAGGGAGAGGGGGAAGCAGGCTCCCTGCTGAGCAGAGAGCCCGATGCAATGCGGGGCTCCATCCCAGGACCTATATATATATATATATATATATATACACACACATATTACTAATGTAATATTGTCTGTCAACAATACTCAAATTAAAAAAAAGGGGGGGTCACCTGGGTGGTTCAGCCTTCAGCTCAGGTCGTGATCCCAGGATCCTGGGATCCAGTTCCATGTTGGGTTCTCTGCACAGCGGGGAGCCTACTTTTCCCCCTCCCTCTGTCTGCTGCTCCCCCTGCTTGTGTTCTCTCTCTGTCAAATAAATAAATAGAATTTTTAAAAAATAATAATTAAAATGAAATAAATTAACTAATTTTTTAAAAAGGAATTCTAAAAATGAAAAAAAGGCATTTACATGAAAAATCAATGGCCTAAAGAACAAATTAGAAACATTAAGGAACATTAAGGAGGACACGTGATATAATGAGCAACTGGGTATTATATAAGACTGATGAATCACTGACCTCTACCTCTGAAACCAATAATACATTATATGTTACTTAATTGAATTTAAATTAAAAAAATAAAGACTCGATTAAGCCTTTTCTTCCAACTGAAAGTATATTCCTAGTGAGGACATTTATAGCTATACTTGGCAACCGAGATTTAAATAAAGACTATTTTTCTTTTTCAAACAAACAAAAAGAAACATTTAGGGTAAAGTAAGTGAATTGAAAGAACAATTGAAGACAAGAGAAAAGAAGGTAGAAACTATGAAAGCTTCTCAAATATGAAGGATAACATTTGAAGGTTAGATCGGAGCGATAGGGAAAATGCAGATAAGTGATACTGGAAGAGAGCGCACGTGGTTGTAGTCAGTATTGATGGTGCACCTGACTGACAGCACACACATTCAAGAAGCACAGTTCATCACTATCACAAAAGATACATTTAATGAACACCTGGCTGCATCACAGGCAAACTTCTAATTCCTGTCTTTCCAATTTTCCCTTCAAGCTTCCACAAATTAGATTTTTTCCCCCAACAG
The DNA here is from genome assembly GCA_028533885.1 of Nasua narica. Lineage (NCBI taxonomy): Eukaryota > Metazoa > Chordata > Mammalia > Carnivora > Procyonidae > Nasua > Nasua narica. The sequence goes on along the minus strand of CM052807.1, from coordinate 43,765,646 downwards.
TATGCTGGAACTATTCTCTACTTTTTAAGTCCAATAATAAACTCTCATCTTACTTGAATTAGCTGCAGTATCAGACACAGTAGATCATTAATGCCTTTTTGAAACATTTTTTTCACTTGGCACCTAGGACAATGCATTTTCTCGGTTTTTTATTCCTATCTCATCACTATTGGACAAACACTTTATGTCCATAGGTTCGGCCATCATCCCCTTCCCTAAACTGGTTACTCTAGATCCTCAGATTAGTGGCGCCATCATTGCATTTGGCAAAATCTAGACGCATATACATCATTCCCGTACTTTTTCTCTCTCCACTCTTCTCTTCACCAATTGTTGGATTTAAAGCCATCCACTGTGTCAGTTTAGTACACTAATCAGTGTCGTACTCACCATTCCTAACATGACAATTCTAGGTAAAATACGTATTTACTTCTACAGTTGGTGTCCCATGACTTCTGTTCTTGTTTGTTCTTTATTCCCATTATCAGACCCATTGCTCTTGGAGAAAACTGTCTACCCAAAGTATAGAAATCTGACCTTGTTAGTCCTTGCTTACAACTCCTTAAAGGATTTTTTTTATTATTACTACACGTTACTATATGAAAAACATAGCTTAGATTATGACTCTTCCTTCTTACACTTGCTTCTTGTCACTCCAGACTGTTCCAGGCTCTACCCTGATCTCCACCTACTCATAACCTCACCTAATAAACCAACAATAATGAATTTCATTTGGCTCCCTTTATTTTACCGTCTCTGTCTTCTGTGCTGTTTTATTCGTAGGTCTATTTCCTTAGGCACTTAGGATAAGTAATGTCCAAATTTTATGACATCTACAAAATTCTAAGATCCTTTGACATTTAGAGTACTGAAATAAACACAAAATGCATTAAGATGCAAGATCCAGAAATTATAAATAGTATCTTATTCTTTTTTTAAAAAAGATTTTGTTTATTCATTTTAACAGAGAGAGAACACAAGCAGGCAGAGAGGCAGCCAGAGGCAGAGAGAGGAGCAGGCTCCCTGCCGAGCAAGGAGCCCGATGTGGGACTCGATCCCAGGACGCTGGGATCATGACCCGAGCCGAAGGCAGCTGCTCAACCAACTGAGCCACCCAGACATCCCCTTATTCTTTTTTTTATCAATGTGGAGATTATCACTGTGGCAGGAAATGTAAGGTCAAATGGCAAACAAATAAACAACCAATAAAAGAAAAATAAGTAGGATGCTAACAAATTTGAAATCATTTGACTTGTAAGTCATGCTTGTGATTTATTTGAGAATAATTTTGAAAAGAGTTGTTACTTATATAGCTGTTTATTCACAAATTCTAAGTAATAACACACGGAAAAAATCTTTTCTGTCCCATTATATCATATAAATTGATATTAAACAAATAAAAAATTAAGTCTCCTAGCATAGGACAAGAAATTAATATGATGAAAATATTTGTGAATAAAATGACATCTGAGTAGAATTACTTATTTTTAGAATTATAGAAAGTTTTACCTGAGATGGGGCCAAGAAATTATTTATCCATTAAGAGCTCAAGAAAGAAAGAAAAAAAAAAAAGAGCTCAAGAAAGTGTGACAAACAACATTAGTTAGTTGCCAAGATAGGGACCTGTTCTCCCTCCCTTCTCACCAAAGCATACATTCAAGATTTTTGAATCTCTGCCTTGTATTCACCCTATTACAGTGTACTAGTTGACATTAGTATGACATTACATGTGCTTTGCCCACTACATAATCTCTATCTGAATGTTCTGAATAAATATTTAGTTTCTGAATAAGTATGTTTGCAGATTTCTTACTTTTTAAAAAAATTCCAGTACTGTAAGCATACAGTGTTTTATTAGTTTCAAGTGCACAATATAGTGATTCAATAACTCCACCCACCTCCCTTCTGGTAACCATCTGTTTGTTCTCTATATTGCAGACTTTGGGCTTCAATATGTCCATCCACGTCCAGACTCAGATCGATTTCTCTGTCTTTTTTATTTACATTCTTGCTCTTGTGAATTTTAGAAGTGGCCTTTGGACGTGTTTCTTATCAATCCAAACATGTTTACTGAAAAGTTAAGGCTACAAAAGTTCCATTGGGTCCTAACCACAGACCTTTTACTTTCATTTCTGGGGAACTGCCCACTATATACCTCTGACCACATCCAGGTTCAACATCACAGCTTTAAGTGAGCATCCTGCCCCAGAGGGCTTTTTTCTCACCACAAAGTTGCACTGTGGTCTCAACACCTCCTCCCTTGAGGGTACACAGGAAGAGCTTGATACCCACTCTGGCCATGTAAGCCCGTGAAAGTGTACCCCACTGGTCAAGAAGGCCCGTTGATTAAGTCTTGGTGGGTGGTTATTCTCATTTAACAAAAGTAATTTCTAAATCCTTTGTTGAAGTGGTGGTGGGTGTTTTTAAATGACTTGAACCCAGGCTGTTTGCAAAGCTCTGTCACTTTCTTTCCCCAATAGTTTTAAGACGTCAGATAAAAATGCCCAGGTGAAGCCCATACACATATTTTTGTAGCCGAATTATCATTTCCACATAAATTTTTGTTAGTTTTATTTCATGTGTCAGAAAGTATGTTTTCTGAAAATTGTATCACGTCCTTTTGTAATTTTATGTATCGCCAAAGCATCTCTGATGTTCAGCAAATCCTCAATAGATGTTCCAACACGACAGGTGTAGAATATTATTTTTTGATACAAGTAAGTTTTTTTTTTAACTCTTCCCTTCCTTTTTAATTTTTTTTTTTTAATTTACCATCCTGGACTCACTTTAGAACATGCCTCTTTAAGAATCCTTTCTTCATCAAAAAAAATAAAAAGAAAAATAAAAAGAATCCTTTCTTCAGGGGCACCTGGGTGGCTCAGTCCGTTAAGTATCTGCCTTTGGCTCAGGTCATGATCTCAGGGTCCTGAGATGGAGCTCCACAATGGGCTCCCTGATCTGCGGGGAGTCTGCTTTTCCCTCTCACTCTCCCTCTGCTGTTCCCGCTGTTTGTACTCTCTTGCTCTCTCTCTCTGTCAAATAAATAAATAAAATCTTTAAAAAAAATGAGTCCTTTCTTCACTCCGTCAGTTTGTTTAAAATTTGCTTTACATATAAAACAGAGCTCCCATGCCTAGCTTCTCATAGATTTATTTCAAGAAATTGAACTTGTAGGTATTTTGTAACTTTCTCACAGTGCTAAAATTTCCTATTTGAATAGAATGAAATGAGTAGACTAATTAGATGCTGTATATACCCTATTCCCATGCTTTTTTCTCGATCTTTATTTAAGAGACACACAATTTGATTAAATCTTATGCTCCTTACATAAAAATGACACTTCAGACAAATGTGATTTAGATTTCCTCCTAAAAAGTCCACATTTCGGCTTGTGATTGTAAGAAAATATCAGCTTACGTTTCCTAATTATAGTTCTAATTTTATGTATAATAATCAATGGAAATGTTGATTACCTGAAAAGAATATTGATATGAGAATGTCACAATATAGAATTATTCTTCTTTTCTTCAATTTGTTTTATATTCACTTATCTTATTTATTCTTGAACTTGTTTCATATTTATTTGTGCATTCTCCATCACCTACTCTAAAATGTAAATTGCACAAGGACAAGAAATTTTGTTGAGATTGTTTACTTCAGCATTCCCAAGGCCTAGAAAAGCACCTAGCAAATAGTAGTAACTAAAAAAAATGTGTTGAGCAAACTTATTTATTGTCCAACCTTGAAACATATGACCACATGTAGTTTGCCTTCCTTCCTGTTTATAGCTTTAGGAATTTTGACTTTGGTAACTTTATATTTTTTAGAACTTTACATATTCTTTTATTACCTTACTTTATAATTTTTCCCAATATTCTGAATAAATGAATATAAATAAAATGTATCCTAAGCCAATCTTATGAATTGGTATCAACTCTCAAATATTTACTTCCCTCTCTCTCTTTTTTTCCTTTTGAGAGAGAGAGTGCAAGCAGAGGAGGGAAGGGCAGAGGGAGAGAGAGAGAATCTCAAGCAGGCTCCATGCCCAGTGCAGAGCTCAATGCAGGGCTCGATCTCACCACCCTGAGATCATGACCTGAGCCAAAATCATGGGCCAACCAACTGAGCCACCCAGGTGCCCCTCATATATTTAGTTCTCATAAATACGCCAAGGGTGTGTGTTTAAGTTCTAATTTTTGTGTGTATATGTGTGTGTGTGATATGATATATATGATATGTAATATATATTATATGGTATATATGACATGATATGATATATATCATATATATCATATGCAGAAAATTAGTTCTTTACTATATATAGTAAAGATCAAATTTTATACTTTTATAATGTTAAAACAATTTTTCTGCACTAATTATTTAATGGTATCTCATTTTCTACTTTATCTTTTTTCATCTGTGCGCATGACTATAACTTTTCCTTGTCTGTATCTTTTCTCTTTTTCAGTTTGTCTGCTTTGTCTATGTTTTTCTGTCATTTTGTCTTAATTAACAGCTTTAAACAATGTCTTAATATCCAGTAGGGCAAGGCTCCCCACCTTTTCTTCTGCAATAGTGATAGGACTATTAGCTTTTGCAATTTTTGAATATTTAGGATCTTATTTTGTAGGTTATACAATGAAACCTAGGATACTAGTTGAAATTAAAATGACTCTCTGAAATACTTTAGGATTAATTGACATCTTTATAAGATCCAGTAGTTCTACCAAAATTTAGGGTTTAAAAAAATATAAGTTATGTAAATTCCATGTAGATCTTCTCTATTTCTGTTAGGTGCTCAAAAGTGCTTTACTGAGTTTCTACTGCCATTGTTAATGATATATTTTTAAAGATTAGCTTTTCTGTTTATTAGTATATTTAATATAATAGTTTTTTCAGGTTAATGCTACATTCAGTTATACTAATATTATTTCTTTTAACTGGCCGTTAAATTATTTTTTATTTTCAATGTTGTAAGGCTGCCCTACAAACACGCTGCCCTCAGGATGGGCCACTTTGGCCTAGAGATTGTTTTGGGTTAAAAGTAATCAAAACCCCCGCAACTCTTGATCTCAGGATCATGAGTTCAAGCCCCACGTTGGGTGCAGAGCTTACCTAAATTAAAAATTAAATTAAATTGAATTGAATTAAATTAAATTAAATTAAATTAAATTAAATTAAATTAAATTAAATTGAAAACCCAACAGATACAGGAAAAGCTCTGTCTCCTCAGCTGCCTAAATTGACCCTGGGAAAGAGAGCCTGCACCGAGAAGAGGTCTATTAACAGAGACTCCCCTTTACCTAAGGAACTTATCTGCATAATAGGGCAACCTTGTTTTAAAAATCTCCTTTTATCTTCTTGCTAATGTGCTTTCTCACTTTTGTATCTCCAGCCCTCCCCCTCTCCTTTACTCATACAAGTTTCATGTTGCCTTATTGTCTTTAAAATTTCCTGTCTGTGGATTCTCATACATATGCTTATTAAATTTGATTTCCTCCTGTTAATCTGTCTCCTGCAAATTGATTCTAAATTCAAATAAAAGAACCATACGTCAGAGAAATGAGTTCCTACCCAATAAGGTAGATGAACGTATCACCAGAAAAAAAAAAAAAGTTTAAATCCTTAGCTCTTTAATCTCCTGTGGTGGTCTTTAATGCTGAAAAATCTCCACGATGACATTGAAAAGAAGTGATATTAGTGACTGTTTGCTTTCATATATCTCTAAAAGATTATTAATTTCTCCAAGTTAAGAATGATGTTGGTATAAGTCCTCTCATATGTATGCTAAAGATTGCTTTAACATGAAAAGGTGTTGAACTATATTAAAGGAGTTTTCCATCCTGATGCAATCGTGTTCTAGTTCTTTAGTCTATTATTTATAGCAAATTATATTTAATGATTTTTCTTTCAAAGGAAAACTATTACAATAATCATGAAATAAACTCAATTTGATTACCTATATGAGTTTTATACACTGTTTGATTTGGCTTAGCACTGTTTTAGGATTTTGCAACAATTTTCATAAATGAGATTGACTTTTCTTTTTTCTTTTTAACATATTCTCATCTAATTTAGGCATCGAGGCAATTAATTCTCTTTTTAGGAAAAGAAATAACAACTATTCCTTTTATCCATACCATCTAGAAGTGTTTTCATAAATTATAATAATCTTTTTCTCAAAAATTTGTTATTTCTCTCCTGTAAAACTATTTGGCTTTTGTGTTATCCGTATGGGAAGGTTGTTGTTGTTGTTGTTATTGGGTTTTTTTGCAGAAAATTACTTTTATTATGCTAGAATAATGATAGCTCCTTAATGAGCTGGCAATTATTCATATGAAGGAGAGTTCAGAAAACAGACTTATGACTGCATCAACCTTGTCCTTGATTAGAGATTTATGAATTACACAAAAAATACTATTCCTTAGAGTAGGTTACTCCAGACATAGTAGTGGAGAAGGTCTGAGAGGCTGTGGACTTGGAAGATCTCCCTGCTTGTCTGGCTGGTCCAGCTGGACCACAAGACTTAGGTACGAGGCTGAACATGTTTTCTCTGTTGAATTTAAAGCTTTACAACAGTTCAAATGCTCTTTCCTGCACGCATCAGTTTCAAACGCTTTGTTAATTTGGTCAGAAGACAGATTATGAGTCACAAATTCATCAACTTTTATCTGTTTGAACATATATTCAGACACCAACTTCGGGACACTTCCCACACTCTTCCATCGTCCACAGCAGTGCCTTTCCCTGCGTGGCCTGTTACCCGCTGAAACGGGAGAGTGGCGGTATCTTCACCCTAAGCAGCTTCTCCAGCTACGACGCTGGCACCCCCGGCTTTGTAGCAGGCCTGCAGCATGGCCCTCATGATCTCCACCTTACCAACACACTCCGACACACTCCCAGGAAGAGTTCACTCCCCCGTCATTTCAATGAGCACTTCCTACATGAGTGTATGGAAGTCCCGGGGGTTAACTCACTCAGAGGCTTCAAACTCCTTGGCCCTTGCAAATTTGTCTTTATTGGTGTCCACACCAATGATCCGGGATGTACCAGCCAACTTACAGCCCATGAGAGCCACCGATCCAACTCCTCCTAAGCCAAAGATGGCACAGTTGAAATGCCACAGCCCAGAAGGCAGAGTTTACCCAAAGGTGCTAAAGGATCAATTCCAGCAAAAGAGATATCAACCACAACTGTATATGCAGAAAACGTGCTGGTTCCCATGGAATGTAGAATGTCTTTCCTCTGCAGGTAAATCTGCTAGTACCATCTGGCATTAATCCTTTCCCCTAAGTAGCTCTTATCTCCTGGAAAAGGTTTGTTTTAGGGTTTAGAAAAAATCTGCATTCTCCACACTGTGGGATGTGTAAAGTGGGATGACACTATCACCTGCCTTCAGCTTAATAACTCCCTCGCCCACACTTTCCACAATTTCAACATCTTCATGTCCCAGGATCACTGGGAAACTCCCTCAGGATCAGTCCCACTCAGGGTATAGTCATCAGCGTGGCAAACTGCAGTGGTAATAATCTTAATTCGAATCACGAGCCTTTGGGGATGCTGCCTCTTACTCCTCTGTCGAGAGAGGCTCTCCTGCCCCCCAGACCACTGCAGCCTCCCACTTGATAACCTGGTTTGCCATTGCCTAGGATTCTGTCAGTGAGGGGCCCCATATGGGAGGGTTTTTTTTTTTTTTAAGATTTCATTTATTTATTTGACAGAGAGAGACCACAGGTAGGTAGAGAGAGAGGGGGAAGCAGGCCCCCTGCTGAGCTGAGAGCCCAAGGCAGGGCTCTGTCCCAAGACCCTGAGATCATGATCTGAGCCCAAGGCAGAGGCTTTAACCCACTGAGCCACCCAGGTGCCCCCATTTGGGAAGGTTTTAAACAGCTATTGATTTCATTAAAACTTTTTATTGGTTTACCAAACTTTGCAGTATCAATTTTACCTATATTATTTTTATCTCATACGTATAGTACACAGATTGTTACAGTGTTTAATTGTTTGATTAACTAAAGATTAGTGCCTAATCATTATCTCTTACCGATTAAATAGACTGTATTACTGATTTAAGTTTGTTTTCACCAGCTCATGTTCAGTGAAAGTTAATATGAGTAAATGATTTTTTAGATGTTTCCCTCCAGAGTGGTTTTTTTGTTTTCTCTAAAGTCTCCCATGTGTACTATACTAAAAAAAGTATTATTATCATTATTATTATTATAACATTCTAAAGAAGTCCCAATACTTATTTTTAAATGAACTTTTTATTTTGTAGTAGTATTAAGCTTACAAAAAAATTACAAAGGTAGTAGAGAGTGTTCTCATATACCCCATCTCAAGTTTCTTGTATTAATAGCTTACATTAGTACGACACACTTAACACAGTGAACGAACTGATATTGATATATTATTAAATCAAAATATAGTTTATTCAGATTTCCTTAGTTTTTACTTAATATCTTTTTTCTGTTTCATTATCCCAGTCGGGATACCATATTACATTTAGTCATTATGTCTCTTTTTAAAAAATTTTATTTAAAATCTCTTAATTAGCATATAGTATATTACTAGTTTCAGAGGTAGAGTTTAGTGATTCATTAGATGCATATAGTATTCAGTGCTCATTACATTACATGCCCTTCTTAATGCCCATCACCCAATTACCCCTTCCCCTCCCCTACCTCCCCTCCATCAACCCTTAGTTTTTTTTCTATGTTTAAGAATCTTGGGGCACCTGGGTGGTTCCGTCGTTAGGCCTCTGCCTTCGGCTGGGGTCATGATCCCAGGGTCCTGGGATCGAGCCCCACATGAGGCTCCCTGCTCAGCAGGAAGCCTGGCTTCTCTCTCTTCCCTGTTTGTGTTCTCTCTCTGTCTGTGTCTGTCTCTCTCTCTCAAATAAATGAATAAAATCTTAAAAAAAAAAAAAAAGACTCTCTTATGGTTTGTCTCCCTCTCTGATTTTATCTGGTTTCATTTTTTTCCTCTCTTCCCCCTATGATCCTGTTTTGTTTCTTAAATTCCACATATCAGTGAGATCATATAATTGTCTTTCTCTGACTTATTTCGCTTAGCTTAATACCCTCTAGTTCCATCCATGTTGTTACCAATGATAAGATTTCTCTTTTTTGATGGCTGAGTAATATTCCATTGTATAGGTATGCCATTTCTTTATCCATTCATCTGTTGATGAGCATCTGGGCTCTTTCCATAGTTTGGCTACTATGGACATTGCTGCTACAAACATTGAGGTGCAGGTGCCCTTTGAATCAGCATTTTGTATCCTTTGGGTATATTTACCCAATTAGTAGTGTATTTACCATACATTTATTACCATACATTTATTTATGTAGTAATTTGCCATACATTATTTACCATACATTTATTTATGTAGTAATATTTACCCAATTAATCGCTGAGTCATAGGATAGTTCTATTTTTAACTTTTTGAGGAAATCCATATTTTTTCCAGAATGGCTGCACCAGTTTGCATTCCCACCAATAGTGTAAGAGGGTTCCCCTTTCTCCACAGGCTCCTTTTGGGTGTGGCAGTCCTCTTTACAATTTTTTAAGGTAACAAAAATTATGAGTAGCTAAAAACCAGAACACTAAGACATTAATTGATTATATTGCTATTTTGGTATAAGATTTGGTGCTAATGTTCTGAGAAATAGAGAGTAATATAATAAGCGATGTGCACAAGGAAAGTAGAGAAAAGGGCCTATTTAATGGAGCAGAGATGGGTGTGAGATGCCACGTATATCACAAGTGAAGTCATATTAACCACAAACCGATAATTGTTGAAGCTAAGAATATGATGGTTCTTATGTAATTTTATTTTGCATACACTTTATATTTTTATAATTAAAAGGTTATGTGTATACACATACGTCTATATACTTGTAGGCATCTATGTGTGTGCATTTACTTATATATATGTGCATATATATGGAAGATATCTTTCTATAGTTCCAACTTATATGATAGAGCATACTTGATTCCATTCAAATTTATAAGAGCGTGTTCACAAGATGATTATGAAGTTAACTTGATTTTCTTCTTTTTTTTTTCCACACAGCACTCACAACCGTATTTTAGAACAATTTTTCACTTTTAATTCACAAAGAGATTTTCTAATACCACAATGTGTCTCTCAAAACTCTGGGAAACTTCTTATCACTGAATTAATCCTTTAAGTCATAAAATCATGTTAACGCCTACCATTTATTTCAACACTTAGTTAAACTTTCTGTGCTGTGATGAAGTGGAAGTAGTGTGGTTTGTGCTATGCTTCTTCACAAGATGAGATTACAGTAACATTTGTGGTATCTTTTTCAGGAATCAAAATTGACTGTACAGCTCTAGTTTTGGTTCTAAAGTGATAACTCCGGACATGTCTAAATTTTTCAGTTGTAAAGGAGACTTTTATCCACAAGAATCAAGACCTTCCTCCTTTGATCAGGTGTGTTTCTGTGTCTGTCTGTGTTTCTAACAGTTGTTGTTCAGGAAATGAGAAATTCTTGAGGTTTCAAACTCAAGAAGGTTTCCAAAAATATTTACACCCTAAGGTAATTATAATTGCTTCTTTGAATAGAATTACGGAGGTCAAGGAATGCTTCTTACTTCTGAGGTATATACTGGTTTTCACCGTATTCAGTGGCGAGTAGGCAGGATATATTTACTAAAGAATAAGACGTTATGATGTTGCTAGAAGATGGAGTCTTGTCATTAACAAAACTAGAAGAATAAAACTACATTTGGGATTAGAGGATTGAATTTCCATTTGAATTCACACACGGGAGGTTTCTGTTCTTATCCAAGACACTTACCTTCTGTGATACACAACTTCATTTGCAAAATGAAAAAAACATATTGTTACTTCCTACTATGATGATCAAATATGAAACAGCTTTTTTTAAATCTGTGCAGATGTATATTTATTTAATAGCCATTTCTCTCTGAAAGCTCTTTTAGACACTGTAAGATGTTACTATATAAATAAACATGAGATTATTTTTGCTAATAATGATGGTGATGGTAACTTGTAGATGATTGATGATGATGATGATAATGATGATAATAAGGACAGAAGTTGAATTAATATGTACTAGGAACAAACATCCAAAAAATTCATATATCTTACCCAAATTTGCCTTCCCAAAGAAAATTGTCACCAAGTAAAATAACTATAAATAGAAAACACTAGGTGTTGTCGTTCAAGATCAGTGATTGAAAATATTTTTGATTAAGTAGCTTAATGTAGGTGAATTAAAAACTATCATATTTTTGAAATAATTATTATTTTATAACCAAGGGAAATGTAAAAAATTAATTTTACCTGGCTTCAAATGATCTTTTATTTTCATTTTTCCCCTTTGTATATATGAATGAGAGAGAGATTTTTGTATTCTTGTTTTTTAAGGAAGATATGTCATCTTCAAATGAAGATTTTGGATTTATCTCTGGAGTAAATAAACAGTCATAATCAAACAATGAAGTTGATCCAAGATCGGTGGGCACATCACAACACAGGTATGTGTTTTCCACATAAATGTGCAGTTTAGCCTGTGTATAATTTTAAGATACCCAGAATTTGATACAAGTGTACAAGGCATAAGACAGCAAATTACTCTGATTCATTTATGTTCATTTCATGTTATATTTTAAATGGAGTTTTCAAAAATTTGAAAGCTTTTTTCCTCCGTTGTTTCATTAACTACCTAAACTAAAATCTTTCACAATTTGAGGTAGCCTGATATAGTGACAGCATAAGGATTTGGAGTTAGAAGAATTTTAATCAAACTTTTATTAGTCTCTAGGTTTGAGATCTGGGACAATCCACATCTTCTATACACTTGAGTTTCCTTTCTCTATCAAATAGAGATATAAAATATGCTATATCTACTTTGGTCTATTTCTATTTCTAGCATTATATTAAATACAAATATGATTTTGGCCACCTGTAACATTCAATTTCTTCATCCATAAAGTAATACCTACACTCTTCACATGTTTGATAATTAAGTTACATATGGTATGTACAAACAATGCTTTAGTTAAATTTTAGGTATAAAAGATAATTAGTATGAACATATCATTACATAAAGTTTTTGTGTATTCAATAATGATTACTATTTCAGGAAGAGAGCAAAGTGGCTTTTTACTTGTTTTGTTCAGAGGCAGGTAATTTGTCTTTATCTTAAAATTTTAGACCTTATTATTTGTATGTCCTTCACCCAAAAAAAGGCATTTACTGTTTGGTACATGATTAACATTATTGATTCTAAATAAATTTTATTTAATTTCACTTTTTAAAGCACTTATAACAAGTTGTGTTGATATCCTTTGTTCTTTCTTTCCTTTTTTCCCTTTCTTTTCTTTCTTTTTTCTTTCTTTTTTTTTTGTAATTTGTGAAGTTATTAACTTAGCAAATGTGGCTATATGAATCAAACACATGTCTAACTCCCTAAGCCCCTATTTTAGTATACAGTCTTTATTTTAATGTTAGATTTTATTACGTGCTATGAATTACCTTATTTTATAGCACAGAAGATCTACTACAGATGTTTTGCCATAGCATATAATTTTATTCATGTTACAAAGGGCAAAAATCATAATAATGAAATAATATAAAACAAAAGTAACTTGATGTGATACTTTATAAAGGATATGAATAGTATGGCAAGTTAAATATGAAAAACTATGAACCAAGGAGCTGAAAGGCTATGACTCCTATTGACCTGAATTGTTTCTCTCTAGAAATGAATGAAGTTCGCAATTATAACTCAGAACTCGTAAAGCATGGTACTTCTCCACGATGGCAAAAGAGAAAGTCTACATTAATCACAAGCAAATATGGAGTAAACCGTAAGTTCAATACTCCATTTGTCTTCTTTCAGTATACTGAGGTGAATCTTGGAATCTGTATGATTAGATAAGTGATAAACAGTTTCTTTTACCTTAATGAGAAAAGCAGAAACGAAATTAACTCTAGTAAATACTGGAATATATAATACAATTAGCAGAAATTGTTCAGTTTAGGATTTTTTTATGCCCCACAAATGATGAGATTAACATTAACATAATAATGACAATTGAGACAGCAGTTTCTTGACATTTTTTTCAAGTTTTTATTTAAATTCCAGTTAGCATATGGTATAATAATAATTTCAGGTTTAGAATTTAGTGATTCAGAACTTACATATGACACCTGGTGCTCATTACAATGGCTCTCCTTAATCCCCACTAAAACACTAAGGAATATGCATGTCTATAGTCTTTTTTTTTTTTTTACTCACTTACAAAGTACCTATTTTAACCTGTTCTGAGAGAAATAACTAAGGTAAAAGTACTGATGTCACTCCTCCTATAAAAAACACTCATAACATTTATATCAAACATGAACATACCCAAACTTTTTAATCCTTATTTTCTATTCTCACTCTTTTTTTTTTTTTTTGACAGCATCTCCATTTTTTGTAGCCCGTGCCATTGCTATCGCTATGGGGATCCATTTCATTATAATGGTAATGATATGCGGTGCCGTAATCATACATTGTAAGTGATAGTAGAGAAGTAGATAGAGCATTCTTGACCTAATGATTGTAATGCATTCCTTTGATTAGTATTGAGAAAGACAGGGGCGCCTGGGTGGCTCAGTGGGTTAAAGCCTCTGCCTTAGGCTAAGGTCGTAATCTCAGGGTCCTGGGATTGAGCCCCGCATCGGGCTCTCTGCTTGGCAGGAAGCCTGCTTCCCCCTCTCTCTCTGCCTGCCTCTCTGCCTGCCTCTCTGCCTCCTTGTGATCGCTCTGTCAAATAAATAAATAAAATCTTAAAAGAAAAAAAGAAACACAGAGACTAAACTAGCAATATTGTATGTGTCTTTATGTTTTTGCTGTTAGTGTAAAAATGTGTCCACTACTTTTGCTAAGACTATGTTACTAATACCCTGTTAATAATTTTAATTTTTTTATTATTGAGCTGTTTTACATATAATGCTATATTAGTTTCAGGTGTACAACATAGTGATTCAACAATTCTATACATTACTCAGTGCTCGCAGTGATAGGTGTAAGCACCATCTATCACTACACAATGTTATTACAACATTTTTTACTATATTCCCTACGCAGTACTTTTCATCTTCATGACTTACTTATTTTATAACTGGAAGTTTGTACCTCTTAATCCTCTTAATGATTATTTTAATAGCATTATTCAACCAAGAAGCTCCAATTTCTTTGCAAGGTAAGTGAAAATTTTCTAATATTTTAAAGTACAGACTACATGAATCTCTACCTAATTGAGTATAAGCATGTATCCAATGTTGTTAACAAGAGAATGTATAAGAAAATGATTAATTCTTGTCCATAATCCGTAACATTCCAAAATTTTTATTTTTTAACAATGAAAGCGTGCTTTTAAAAAGTGGAAGATACTTAGTTTTGGCATCTGTTTCTCTCTCCTTATAAGTGTGTAAAGATATGTCACTGGAGGTGATCTAATTGGTTTATCTGGAAAGTTAGAGTTACAATAAAAGAGTATTTAATCTGTCTAGACAAAATCTGCTATAATGTTCAGACTTGTACAGAATTAATAATATATTCTCTCTTTCTAGGAATTTATTGTGGCCCATGTCCCCAAAACTGGATATGTTATAGAAATAACTGCTACCAATTTTTTAATGAGAGCAAAAACTGGTACCAGAGCCAAGCTTCTTGTATGTCTCAAAATTCCAGTCTCCTGAAGATTTACAGCAGAGAGGATCAGGTTAAGGATTTGTTATAATTTCCCTTACTATACTCAGTCCTAACATGTGAGGCAACTCACTGAAATATGAGCCTGAAACATAAGAGAGGCACTAAGACTCAGAAATATCCATCCTAAACCTTTCCGCATCAAAAATAAGAAAGCACAGGGCACCCGGGTGACTCAGTCAGTTAAGCATCTGCCTTCAGCTCAGATCATGATCCCAGGGTCCTGGGACGGAGGCTTGTGTCAGGCCCCCTGCTCAGTGTGCCCCTTCTCCCTCTCCCTCTATCCCCGCCCCCACAACTTGTGCGCTCTCCCTCTCTCTCTATCTCAAATAGATAAAATCTTTTTTAAAAAATAAAAATTAAAAATTAAAAATAAATAAATAAAAATAAGAAAGCCCAGAAATTTTAGGTATTATGTACAGTGTTTTAGTCAGAATTAGGCTAGAGGACAGAATGCATTTCCCCACGTGTGGGGCAAAAATGATTAAATGATTACGGCTTTGTATTAACTAAAATTCGGAGCACTGATTTTATTTGTGGTCTCAAACAGGATTTCTTTAAATTGGTGAAGTCGTATCATTGGTTGGGACTAATACAAATCCCAGCAAACGGATCTTGGCAGTGGGAAGATGGCACCGTTCTCCTGCCGAACCAGTAAGTCTGTAGCACTAGGTGTCTATTTGTGGATTTGTCTCTAAGCTGCCCGTATGGTCATTCAAGGTCACGTTACTTCACACAATGCCAGGATGTTCCCATATTCTAATAGATTCACCAAAACACCCTGAGATTATAGAGCAAAGAAGCCGATACCAATAATAATGTGTAACACTTTGCTAAGTACTGCACAAGGTAAATCTAATACTATGCCCATTTTACAGATAAAGAGACTAAAGCAGACAGGTTAAGTATCAAACACATGTTCTTTCTTGAAGTTTCATCTGTACAGCTTTCCCTTTGCATCCTTGAAATCTCTCCTTCTTACCCCTTTCTGCCCACCTCTTTCTGTCCCCAGGCAACTAACGTATTTTCTGTCACTATGGATTAGTTTGCAATTTATAGAATTTAATTTAAATGGATTTCAGCCGTGTGTACCATTCTTATGTCTGGCTTTTTCACCCAGCATGATTATTTTGAGATTCAGCCACCTCATAGCATGTATAAAGAATTAATTTCTTTTTATTCCTGGAGGTATTCCATTTTTGAGTCGCTCAATTTGCTTTTCCTTTCATCCGTTGGTGGATAGATAGGTAGTTCCCAGTTGTTGACTATTAACAATAAAGCTACTTGCTATGAATATTGGTGCACAAGTCTTTGTATGAACATAGGCTTTCTTTTCTCTTACATTAATTCCTAGCAGTGGAATGGTTGGGTAACATAATAAGTATGTGTTTGACTTTTTAAGAACCTGCCAAACTATTTTCCAAAGTAAGTGCGCCATTTTACATTCCCACTAGCAGTGTGTGAGAGTTTTAGTTACTCTACATCCTGGTCTACACTTGTTATATCCCTGACGTTTTAGCCATTCTCATAGGTGTGTAGTGGTATCTCATTGTGGTTTTAACTTGCATTTTGCTAATGACTAATGATGACAAACATCTTTTTTGGTGCTTATTTACCATTTATTTTTCAATTTTCTATTTCATTAATTTCCGTTCCCCACTTCCACTGTACTTCTTTCCATATTCACTCATACAGGCTCCTCGTTCAACCTTCAGCTGTATTAAAGGACTCCCATTTACCTATCCCTTAAAGAAAAGAGAAGGAAAATCACCATAGTTTCTGGTAGTGAAAACTGATCTATTGATTTGAAATTTTTTTTTCTAATAGAAGCATTCAGGCTACTGATATGTAAGATAATTTAGCAACATCCTCGCATGTTTTGAGATATTGTGTTTTCATTCGCATTCAGTTCAAAATAGCTTCTAAATTCCCATTTGCATTCTTCTTCGATCCATGGATTTTTCAGAAGTGTGTTATTTCGTTTCCAGCATTTGGAATTTTCCAGAGATTTTTCTTTTATTGCATTCTAATTTAGCCTCATCTTGATCAAAGAACATACTTTGTATGACTTGAATCCACTTAAGTTTATTGAGATTAGTTTTATAGACCAGACTATGGTCTATTTTCCAAAATGTTCTATGTGCATTTGAACAGAATGTGTATTACACCATTCTTGGGAAGAGTGTATTGAATTTCAATTAGGTCAAGTTAGTTGGGAGTGTTGCTCCAGTCTTCCATATCCTTTCTGATTTTCTGTCCACTTATTCTATTAATTACTGAGAGATAGATATTAAAATCTTAGAGTATAATTATGGATTTATGTATTCTAATTGTATTTCAAGCAATTTTTTCCCAAAATATGCTGAAGTTCTATTGATAAATGTTTGAGTTGTTGTGTATTCTTGATGAATTTATGCCTCTTATCATTATGTAATGAGCTCTTTTTCCATAATGACATTTTATGCTCTGAAATCCTCCTTTGTCTACTAAAATATAGCCATGCCGGGTTCTCTTTGATTAGTGTTAATGTGGTATTCACTTTGCATTATTTTATTTTTAACCTATCTATGTATTTATATTAAAAATAAGCTTAGGGGCACCTGGGTGGCTCCGTGGGTTAAGCCTCTGCCTTCGGTTCAGGTCATGATTTCAGGGTCCTGGGATCGAGCCCCATATCGGACTCTCTGCTCAGAGGAGAGCCTGCTTCCTCCTCTCTCCCTGCCTGCCTTTCTGCCTACTTGTGATCTGTCTCTCTGTTAAATAAATGAATAAAATAAAATCTTTAAGAAAATAAAAAAATAAAACTAAGCTTCTATGGACAGAATACTCTTATAGACAGAATACAGTTGCAGTCATTTTTTTCATTAAATCTAATCATCTCTGCCCTTTTAATGGGAAGTTTAAGACATTCACTTTCTATGTGATTATTTCTATCATTAAATTTAAGTCTTTATCTTGCTATTTGTCTATTTTTTGCCCAATTTGTTGTTTATTCCTCCTTTCTTCTTCTTTCTTGGTCTTTTAAAAATATTTTAATTTATGCTAACATGTTATCTCTTTTCTTGGCTTTTGGATATTGCTATTTGATTTGTTGTTTCAGAGTTTGCTCTGTAGTTTACTGAATGGACCTTTTAAAATTTTTTTTTAATTTAAATTCAATTTAGTTAACATATAGTGTATCATTAGTTTCAGTGATAGAGTTTAGTGATTCATCAGTTGAATATAATACCCATTGCTCATTACATCAAGTACCTTCCTTAAAGCCAATTACCCAACTACCTCATTCCCCCCACCCAACTTCCCTCCAGCACCCCTCAGTTTGTTCCCAACTAAGAAACTCTTATGGTTTGCCTCCTTATTTTCATCTTACTTTATTTTTTCCTTCCCTTCCTCTACGTTCATCTTTTTTTTCTTACATTCCACATATGAGTGAAATCATATGGTATTTGTCTTTCTCTGACTTATTTAGTAACTGGTATTATATCACTTTGTGAGAGTATAGGATTCTTGCAATAGTATCTTTCTATTTCTCCCTTTTAAACTTAGTACTATTTTTTTTCTAGCTCTGTTAAGATATAATTAACATATAATATTGTGTATGTTTAAAGTACACAATAGGATGATTTGATACACATATATATATTGTTCAGTGATTACCACAATAAAGGTTAGTTAACATATTTATCACCTTCAACTGACCATAATTTTTTTTTTTTTGGTGAGAACATTTAAAATTAACTCTCTTGGCAACTTTCAAGTATATAACACAGTATTGCTAACTATAGTCATACTGTATACTAGATGTATTATCAGATAATATATATAATTAGACTACATATGTTATATATATAACATATATACATGTATATGTTAGGTTGCTCATTTGAGATCTTTCTTTTCTCTTCATTTAGGCATTTATACCTATAAAATCCCCTCTTAGAACTAACTGCTTTGCTATATTCTGTAAGTTTGGGTATGTTGTGTTTTCATTTTTGTTCATCTCAAGTTACTTTTTGATGCCTTTTTTGATTTCTTCTTTAATCCATTGGTTGTTCAGGAGTATGTTGCTTAATTTCCATGTATTTGTGAAATTTTCTGGTTTTTTCCTGCTATTGATTTCTAGTTTCATAGCACCGGGGTCAGAAAAAAATACCTGATATGATTTTTAATCGTAAATTTGTTAAGGCTTTCTTTGTGGCCCAATATATGATCTATCCAGGAAAATAATTCATATGCCCTTAAGAAGAATATGTAATCTGTTTCTGTTTGATTGAATGTTCTGAATATGTCTGTTAGGTCCATTTGGTCTATAGTGTTATTCAGATTTACTGTTTCCTCATTAATTTTCCCATGATCTATTCAATGTTACAAGTACAATATTGAAATTCCCTATGTTACTGTATTGTTATCTATTTCTCCTTTCAATTCTGTTAGTAGGTGCTTTATGTATTTAGGTGTTCCAATGTTGGGTGGAGTATATATTTAAAATTGTTTTATCCTCTTGATTAATCAACCCTTTTACTACAATACAGTGACATTCTTGTCTTGTGTGACTGGGGATTGGACTTAAAGTCTATTTTGACTAATATAACTATAGTCATACCTGCTCTGTTTTGCTTATCATTTGCGTGCAATATCACCCACCATTCATTCACTTTGGGCCTATGTGTGCCCTCAGAGTAAGTCTTTTGCAGGTAGCATATTGATGTATCTCATTTTAATCCATTTAGCCACACTATAATATATCTTTTTCCCTCCTCTGGGTACTCAAATAGTTTTTCTTTATAACTGGATTTGAGAAATTAAGTTGTAATATGCCTTAGGTTAGGTTTTTTTTTTCTTCTGCTTGTGTTTTGCTGAGACCCTTGGATCTATGAGTTTATAATTTTCAAGCAAAGTTAGAAAATTTACTACTATGATTTCTTCAAATGCTTCCCCTCCCCTTCATTTCTCTTTCCTCTCCTCAGGCACACTACAATTACAAATAAATGAAGCAAATTGAAATTGGGATGAAGTTAACTGGTGCTTTTCCTTATATAAAAATACAAAAGTTTTTAATTCTTTATTTCAAGTATATTTTACTTATTTGAACCTCTAATTCTGTAGTATGTAATAAAAACATCACAACAACATTAATGCTAATATCCGGTTAATTAGCTGCTTTCTTTCTGCCACAGACAGTTTTATGCCCTTCATATGTATCTTCTCATTGAGGACTCTTAAAAACCTCTATAACAGGGACCATTTTTAACCTAATTTTGCTGGTAAAGAACAGAGTCTTAAAGTGTATAATAATTCACCTAAGCTAGAAAATGAGTAATAGTTCTGGTAGGGATTCATAAAATGTCTTTGTTACTCTACAACCAGTATTGCCACTGAATAACCTTTTTAAAAAAACTCCATTCTCAAAGCATGTGGGTGGCTCAGTTGGTTGGGCATCCCACTCTTGGTTTCAGTTCTGGTCATGATCTCATGGGTCATGAGCTTGATCTCCACCTTGGGCTCCACTATCAGAGGGGAGTCTGCTTGAAGATTCTCCCCCTCTGCCCCTCTCTCCTTCTCTCTCCCACTCTCTAAAATAAACACATAAATAAATCTTTAAAAAAAAAAAAACTCTTCTTGTTGATTTTGATATTTACTTTGCTTCTCTAATGGTTAGTTGGCAATAATCAATGCATAACCCTTAATTGTCATCTGTTTCTTTCATATCTCCCCTTATATTAATTTAACAAGTACTATCTATGCTCCTACAGCATTATATATTTGGAATTTGGAGGCCCCGGTATACCCTAGAATTGATCTGGGATGACATCATGTCTGTATGGCTTGAGATTTAATTTTTGACAAAAAACAGTTTATTCTCTAGAAATATTAATAAAATTTGTTTCACTTTATCTCAGTATTTTCCATGCTTCAAGTGTAAATGCTTGTTTTAGAAACAAAAGCAAAACAACTAAGAAAATATGTTTCAGTTATGCATGTGATAAATATTTGTTGAGTGTTACTCAATTTCCGGGAACTTTGCAGAGATAATGACAGAGATGAATAGGACACGAGTCCTTCAGGGGTTTCACACTGAAGTCAGAGATATGGTTATAAGCAAATAAGTACTATCCAGAGTAATCAGTACTCTGACAGACAGGGGATACTCATGGTATGGGAAAACACACAGAAACTGAAGGAATCCAAAAAAAAGTGAGATTTAAAAATGAGACTCTAATATGCTTAGACTAGACTAAGAACAGTTACTAAAAATATCTTAATTTTTTTCTGCTATAGTAGCTTGTGGTTTCTACATGGACTGAGTCTCTTCTCTTGTCTTTTTGAATACAAACTATCAGACCATAATCTGTCTTTGTTTTATTGTTCAGATTCATGCTGATGCATCCTCACTCTTTCCTTGGCCCTCTATTTCCCACATGTTCCTGGCAAAATGCAAATCACCAGACTCTAAGCCGAAATAGATACACAGATATAACTATCTCTACATGAAAAATAAATAAATATCTCTACATGGAATGTCTACACACACACCAACACACACGTGTGTGTGCATATATTTATATATATACTTATATATATACACAGACATAGTTAATATATAAAAGAATTTTACAATCTTTATTTCCTTACCAAGTAAAGTTGCATGTGTCCAAGGAAGATTGTTTATTTTTGCATAAAACATGACATCTGCTGACTTCTAAATTGAATTCTAAATTCTAATCTATTTGCTTAAAAAAAAATTTAAAACTTTCATTTCACTCAGTTACATATATCAAGAGATTCCAGACTTCCTAAACTGACTAATTTCCAATGTAGAAAAAAATAGTGGCATATAATTTATAATAGAATGAAGTTGGGTTTTTTGTTTTGTTTTGTTTTACAACAACAATGTGGCAGGCTTTATTATTCTCATTTTTAGACGACAAACCCAATATTATAAGAAGTTAATGTCAGCATGTCAATGCCAGAGCCAGGATCTAACAAATATCTCTTATATAGTCTACTGATCCCCCCAGGGCCATCCTGCATTCTTAGCTGCACTGTATCTTACATTAGAATGAAGTTTTTGCTTTTATAACTGAGTTGGCTATATTTTGCATATCTTCAACTAAGAAAGACCAATCATGGACCTAAAACCTTCTGAAATAATATTATTTCAATACCTATATTTAGATATATTTTATTGCATTTTTATATTTATGTACTAATAAATATTATTGTTTGAATAATTTACATATTAAATATGTAAATATGTGTTACTAAAGTCACAAATATAATTTGTCCTTCTAGATTAACAATGGTTGAAATGCAGAATGGAACCTGTGCAGTTTATGGATCAAGTTTTAAAGGTTATACGGAAAACTGTTTAACTCCAAACACATATATCTGCATGCAGAGAACTGTGTAAAAGCTTTTGCTTTATAAAAATATGAAGAATTCAAAAACACAGAAGCCGTTCTTGGAGGGCCAGTGTGGCTCAGTCAGTTAAGCCTCTGCCTTTAGCTCAGGTCATGATTGTGGGGTCCTGGGATAAGCTTCAAGGCAGGCTCCCTGCTGCTTCTCCCTTTGCCTCTCCCCCTCCTCATGCTCTCTCTTGCTCTCACTCTATCTCAAATAAATAAAAATAAAATCTTTAAAAAAATAATAAGCCATTCTCTGAATGTCTCTGTTAAGAAAACCTCCAGAAGAAAATTCCACCTATAGTTATTAAATTATTTTTCCATCTATGACCTTACACAAAAATAACCTTGCAGGGGAATAAAGGCCAATGATTAAAGAATTTATCTTCTGCAAGAACATTTTGTTTAATTTTTATAAAATTTCTAGTAATGAACAGATTCATTTTATGTTTAATAAACTGTTGATGAAACCCAGGGTTAAACTAAACTGCAAGCTGCAATTTTATTAAATGTGCACAAATATTACACTAAGAAGACTTTTAGAACTTTTCAAACTCAGAAATTTTGAAAATTAAATAAATCTAAAGCTGAGTGAAGGGTATGTGAGGGTTCATTACATTTGCTATATTTAAACGTTTTCAAAATAAAAGTTGAAATTTCACCAAATTTACCCTCAAAATTTCAAAATGCCACTACCAGCTTAATGCAGTACATGAGATGTTTGGCAGAAATTGAATTACTCCTTACAATAAGAACATGGCACTGGCTACTACAAAACACAGAAAAGTAAAGAACCGAGTTTGAAGAGGATTTTCCAGGCTTCAGTGGGAAAATAACATCTGAATGGAAACTTGCAATGACTAGAAGTTGTCTGGGCAAATCGTAAGGATAACAGACTCTCAGCAAATGGAATACTACTTGCAAATGTGCAGATGTTGGAAGAGTCTATGACTCTAAAGAAAGCCAGTTGGCTTGACTTACTTCACTTAGCATATTCCCCTCCGTTTCCATCCATGTCGATCCAAATGGTGGATATTCATCCTTTCTGATAGCTGAATAGTAGTCCTTATGCTAAGTGAAGTTAGTCAAGCAGAGAAAGACAATTATCATATGGTTTCACTCATATGTGAAACGTAAGCAATAGCACAGAGGACCTAAGGGAAGGAAGAGAAATCCGAAGGGGGAGAAATCAGACATGGAGACGAACCATGAGAGACTCTGGACCCCGGGAAACAAACTGAGGGTTTCAGAGGGGAGGAGGGACAGGGGAGGGGATAACAGAGTGATGGGTATTAAGGAGGGCACATGTTGTGATGAGCACTGGGGGTTATATGTAACTAATGGATCATGAAACACTAAATCAGAAACCAACGATGTACTGTATGGTGACTACAAAACACAATTAAAAAATTGGAAAAAAAATAAATCATTAAAAAAAAAGAAAGAAAGCCAGGTTGTACTCCTATGTCTGATTCTGCTTTTTGTTTGTTTATTCATTTGTTTGTTTGTTTTGGGTGCCACATATGAGTGAAGTCACATGGTATTTGTCTTTCTCAGTCTGACTTATTTCACTCAGCATCATACCCTCCAGGCCCATCCATGTCATCCAAATGGCACAATGTCATCCCTTTTTTACGGCTGTGCAATATTCCACTATGTATACACACCACCTCTTCCTGAACCATTCATCTCTTGACGGACACTTAGGTTGCTTGCATACCTGAAACTAATGCAATATTGTCTGTGCACTATACTCAAATTTGAAAAACTGCAAAACAAAACAATTACCAAAAAAAAAAAAAATAAAGCCAATTTGAGCAGAGCAGAATGATGAAGAAGACAAGGAGCCAACGAAGTGGAGGAGAGAGAAGCAGAGGCTAAAATATACGGAGCATTGTGTATCCCATTATATTTTTGATTTTTATTCTAAGTGTAATTGCCACTTGTGTGTTTTGTGAGGGGCATGAAGAAGTGATTTGAATAACATTTTGGGGAGAAAATTAGCATAAAATGCCATGGAGAAAATTATTTATTTTCTACACAATCAAGGGTGGAGGAATGTGTTAGTCCAAATTAGTTTTTAAATTCTTGTGTAAAGTTGTAATATGCACCACTCATAATTAACAAAATTTAACATTTAGTCATGTTTCAAGATTTCATTATTAAATATTTAAATCATAGAAAGTGTGCAAAAAGCACATATGTTTGCTTTGAAAAAATAAAGCAATGTTAATTGGACTATGTTGCTGTTTCTGGAATTAAGGAAAAGAAAATAGCCTGCCATTAGGTCCCACAGAAAATAACAAAAAACATTTTATAATATTGCTGTATAATGTATTATAGCTTAGGGGAAAAACTGCTAAAACAACAAGATAAAAAAAAAAAAAACCTCTGTAGAATCTCACAATTCATTGAAAATGGGATTCCCAAGAGAAAAACAACCACAGAAACTGACTTTCATTCTCATGGTCTACAATAAACTCGGGGAAACTTAGTTTCATTTTGATTGTTGTCATGGAGCACCGGAAACACAAGATAAAGCTTAAGGGCCACCTTACCTAGAGGGTTAAATACAAGGTATCTTTCTAAAACTGGAACACTCCACAGTGACAGTCTCACATAAAAAATAACAAAACCTACATTTCAGGAAATAGTAACAGGGACCCTTTTTAGTGAAGCAAAACAGAATATATCACCCCAAAATATGCCTCTTTGACATAATTATTTTGAGCTCAAGAAAATTAAGAAACAGCTTGAAACACTATCTCAAAGATACCTGCACCTCATGGTCATTGCATTCTTATTTATAAAGCTCAGACATGGAAACAACCCAAGTGTCCACCAACAGTTGAATGGATAAAGAAAATGTGATATATATATATATACAAATAATGGAATAAGTATTCAGCCACAGAAGAGAAGGAGATCCTGACATTTTCGACAATATGAAATGAACTTAGAGCACATTATGCTAAGTGAAATAAGGCAGACATAGAAAGAAAATACCAAGTGATCTCACTTATATGTAGAATGTAAAAAAGCTGAATTCATATAAACTGAGAGTAGAATAGTGGTTGCCAGAGGCTGGGAAATGAGGGATATGGGGAGACATTGGTCACATGGTACAAACTTCCAATTATAATATGAGCAAATTCTGGGGATCTACTCTACAGCATGGTGATTAAAGTCAACAATACAGTCCAGTAATGTTGAAATTTAGAATGTTTTTATCCCTACCACTCCTAGCACCACAATTTACATTGGTAATTATGTGATGTGTTGGATTTATTTAGTAACCTTATTGCAAGGTATACATGTATCAAATCATCAGGTTGTACCATTTAAACTCACACAATGTTATACATTCATTGTATCTCAATAAACCTGGGGATGGGAAAGGAACTATGGTGATTTTCTTTTATCACTTAAAAAAAAAGGAGGAAGAGAAAGTAGAAGAAGAAGGACAAAGAGAAGGGAGGAGGAGGAGGAAAGAAAAGAACAGGACACAGGAAAAGTATCTCTCTAACCTTCCTTTTCTGCTTAAAGGCAGGATATAAATTCTCCTTTTCCTGAAGATAGACTCTTAGCACAGAGATAGGCACCAGAGGAATCTCAATTCTCTTGTCTTCCTCCCATACATTCACCTTCCCATGGTTTGCCACTCCTAGAAGTTTTACATTGCTTATCTTTATCCTACCATTTCTCTACAAATGTGATGTCCTTGCTGAAGATGTTATATCAGCTGAATTCCTAAGCTGCAGATTTGAGTTATGCTTTGTTTTATGTTTCTCCAGTGTGTTGCATGCTGAGTTAATAAACTATTTTTCTTGGGGCACCTGGTGGCTCAGTCTGTTAAGCTCTGACCCTTGGTTTCCTCAGGGTTGTGAGATGAGCCCTGTGTGGGGCTCTATGCTTGGCACCCTGTCTGCTTAAAGATTTCTCTCCCTCTCCCTCAGTCACCCCCCTCAAATAAATAAATCTTAAAAAAATAAACTATTTTTCTTTTGCTAATCTGTCTTTTTGTTCAAGAGACAGACCCACATGAAAACTTAAGATCAGTGGAGGTAAAGTTTTGCCTCCCTGTACTAGTCTTGACCTCCAATGAGATGGAGAAAATAAAAATCTCCATTGAGTATTTGTAACAACAAATGAGCCCTCATGTTAATTTATAGTCCAAAGCCTTCCTAATAGCCAAGTCCAAAAGAATTGCATTCAACTTTGGCTAATTGAATTTAAATTTTTAAAAAAAAGTGTTGAAAGAAAAATGTAATTTCTAAAAGTCCATGCCCATGAAAATATTTTTAAACATGAAGGCAAAATAAAGACATTTTCAGATTGTAAAAAGTTATTTAAAGTAGTTCAAGGTGAATAATGGTCTGCCTATTAACAATACCAATAGTATTTTTATTTCCTGCAGGGAAGCAACTTCAACCCACTTTGGAAAGAAAGTTGACAGATAATCTTCCAAATTTATTGGACACCAAGACAAACATTGAGAGGGAGGAGGAAGAGGGGACTGACGAAGATAGAGAGAGGGAAGAATATAGTAAATATGATAGTACTTTAACGTTTAAGTAGTCTGGATGAAGAGTATAAGCTTTTGTACTACTTTTGCAGTCTTTTAGTAAGCATAAAATTATGTCCAAATAAAAAGCTAAAACAATCAAATACAAACCTGGAGTCGTCCTTGAAGTGTCTCTTTCTCTTACACACAATCTCTAATATGTCCATAATCTCACTGGTATATATATATTTATTTAAAGTGGACTATATAATGGATATTTAAAGTGCAGATATATAAATATATAATCAGAGTTGCCAAGGCAGCTGTTGTTGACAGATTGCAAAAGCTTGATTTTTTTTTTTAAGATTTTATTTATTTGACAGAGAAAGACACAGCAAGATAGGGAACACAAGCAGGAGGAGAAGCAGAGGCAGAGGGAGAAGCAAGCTTCCCGCTGAGCAGGGAGCCAGATGAAGGGCTGGATCCCAGGACTCTGGGATCATGACCTGAGCCAAAGGCAGATGCTTAACGACTGAGCCACCTAGGCACTTTTTAAAGTCAGTAGCCCAGATTCTGACGTGGCTGGTCAATCACAAAACACTTTTAACTTCTAGTGAGAGGGGACAGTCCCATGGCTCATAGTTCTCATTATCAGGCCCGCCCACCCATGGAAAAAAAACAACAAAGCAGAACAATTTCATTTACCAAAGGATCTGTAGTACATAAATGACAGAAATATTTTATGAAGGTTGTCAAAGTTCTCACAGAATATGACCTTCAAAGCCAACCAGAGATCCTGGCCTCACAACATCTGAAATCAGTGTGACCTGAAGGGGTAACACCGTGGGCGCCCCCTGTTGATTCCACACTTAGCGTGGATTCTACTTTCCCCCAAGCATGCAGAAATTCTTAAAACCATATCTTCTATATTTATGACTTTAAAATTAAACATTCAGATTATAGGGTATCTTCTACCTATAATCCTCTAAAGGGTAAAAATGCAGCTAAGAAGTTTCATTAAATGGCATATAAACAGCATCAGCCGACATAGAATACTTATTTTTAACATTACTTTCATGGCATTGGGATGTTCTATATTTTTAGATACATATAAATGACTTACCATTACTTATTGAATTTTCCCTGAAATGTTGTATACACTCCCAGTTTTGTAATGAGTACTTCAAAGTGCAGGGAATTAATAGATCTTTTTTTTTGTTGTTCAAAGAGACCTATCCATTTAATATCTGAATAAAGACCAGATCAAAGTATTCAACTTCCATGGCTAGTCTGTTTTCCATGATCTAGCTGCCTGCCAAAGGAAAACGTGTAAATTCGAGATTAAGTACATACTCAATCACCTGTGCTTTCCTGCTGACCTATAATGGAATTCTGAGTAGCACAGAGAACCCTGCTCTCCGGGAAATTCTTTTCTTCATCACCAAAGAGCTAATAGTTGCATCTGTACTCAACTTTCTGGGCAAGCACAGCAGCCAAAGCCTAAGAGTGAAATATAAAACGTGGTTAACATATTGGAATTTTCAAACTTTTTTACTGATTTTCACTCCGTCAAAAACCACCTGTTATTTGTTTAGTCTATCAACAAATAGCAATTGAGATCCCACTGTATAAACCATAGTGTGATGCACTCAGGAGATATGACTGTGAACAAGTGAGACATGGTCTTTTACACTGTATTATACAAGATGAGGCAAAAGGTAAGATGATAAAATTACCAATAGTTTATTAATTATAGTAAATTATTCTTGTGGGAAGTATTTAAAAAACTATAGTATGTGAAAAGAACATATAGCGGAGAACGGGATGTGAGTGTTTAGGACAAAGCCTTTTTTAGGAAGTGACCTGTAAGCTGAGCTCTCAAGGGTGAAGAGGAGGGGTAAGGAAGTGGGAAAATCTTAGTAGGTGAAGGAAATAGCATTTGCACCTCTCCTGAGTGAAGAAAGACCCTTTTGTAACGGTGGAATTTTTTGTTTAGTTGCAAATAATTAAGAAAATAATTTTACTTGAGCATCAATAATGAGGTAGTTCAATGGTAAATCTTCCATAGGTGTTCAGAAAGTGTTTTTATTTTCCCCAAAGGTTATGGCGTCTTATCCTTTCCTCTCCCTTAGTGTTCATAAGTCATAGCTTAGAGTAAGGACTCAAGTATCTGCCAAATGAATGGCACTGAAATCACTAAAGTGAGTTATGGAAGAACTGCTTCCTGACTGTGGAAGAGTAAGGGACCATTTCAGGACACATTCAGGAAAGAATTCATAGCATTTGGATTTTGAGCTGAATCTCATAGAATAAGAAAGACTTAGAAATGCAGAATATTTGTACTTTTTCCCGAGTCATGTGGTTAGCAGCAGACGCAAAGGGAAAGAATTAAGAAAGCAAGGGCTATGAAGTAATCTCAGTCAGGTCATCAGAACTCACTGTAATATTTGTGGTATTTTATTCATCACTTATTACATAATCATATGCACATAGGAGAAGTCTGTCAAAACGAGCTCATATTTCCATTATCCGTTTAGTATATGGCTGTTGAACACTGCTCTCATCCTTGTGTCAGAAAACATTGGAATTAGAATCTCCCACAGTGAGAAAAGGGAACTTTTATTACCTTGTTACCTTCCCTCACATTCCTGAGCAGTGATGTACAGAAAACCCTCTGTTTTCAGGTTAAACCAACCACAGGAGTTTATTAGAACCTACTCCCTGAGTAGTCATGCTGGGTCCTGGAGAGCATATTGCCTGAAAAGCACGTTTCAAAAAATGCTGAAGGAATCATCAGATATTCATGTGATTAGGTTTAGTTTTCAGGAAAAACATGAAATAAAAGACATGTCATACATTGGTGAAATACAACTTTTATGATCAAAATGCTTCAGAAAAGCTTTGATTTTCATGAAGACTCCTCTAGAAAAATTACTATTTTTGTAACAAGAGTCACACCATAATCGTCAATACAAAGTGCAGTGCTCCTAAAGTCTCAGAAATCAACCTTAACTGACAGTCTGAACCAACCCAGGGGAAGCAAGAGAGATAAGGGGAAGGGTTAAGATAAGAACTCCGGGGATGGAGGTCTTAAAACTGAAAGCAGTTGGGGAGAATTCAGAAAGCTCCACGATCCATACAATAAATACATGAAAGCATCTTTCAGTCTTTAGGTCATTTATTTGATACATGGTTATCTGGCCAGTGACACTGGAAAAGGAAAACATTCGTTCAAACCTCTAACTCCATAACTTTTTACTGAATTACTTTATCCTTTAGTAAGATTCTTTGTGCCTTTCCTTCCTTATCCCTGTTAGCATCTCTCCTCATCCTTTGAAGACAATAAAATGGCAAAGAAGCCTAGAAATCTAGCGTAAGAGGACAACAAATAAAGTCAATTCAATGCACGCCTACTACATTCTCACTTCTGTTTTATATGCTTGCTCTGCAAGTATTTATTTTTACTTCCCAGCAAATTCAATGGGAAGAACATATTCCCATTGTACAGATGAGAAATTGAGGCTCTGAAAATAAAATTACTTGCTCAGGGATTCAAATGTAATAAGAATTCAAGTAAAAATTCAAATTCAGGTTTGCCTAAGCCACTAGAGCCTTTAAATCTGAACTACTTTACCATTGTCACTAATAAAATTACTCTTTTGGAAATATAGCCTTCTCAGTGCAAGTGAAGGTTGTACTGAGTTATTTCTAGCTATTTGCGGAAGTACGAGGGGAGAAAAGAAAACAACTATGTACCTGGTTTCACAGGAGTTTCCACAGTGGATACCAAACACTAAATTGCTGGGGCACGGGTTGCGGGACGCTGGAAGAGGCCTGGGTTTCTTTTCCATAAAATTGATTTGTGATATAAAAGCCATTCATATTCATTTGCCCATATTAAAAATACCTGGTATTGGCTTTTCCCCCTAAATCACTCAGTGTTGTTAGAATGTGCTTTCACATTACCAGAAGTCCATGGTCATGAAGAGTGAGGTCAATGGTAAGAGTGTAATATCCAAAATTAGTAAGTCTGAGTCATTTTTTGATATTCCACCAAATATGCTAATTACTAATATAAGGCTTTTATGCATTATGACATTTACATTTGGTCTCACTATGCTTTTCTATATCAGAATTTTGTTGATCATAATTTAACCAGATGATTTTGGTTTCTTACTCAGAATTCAGAAGTACCAGGGCACCTGAGTGGCTCAGTGGGTTAAAGCCTCTGCCTTCGGCTCAGGTCATGATCTCGGGGTCCTGGGATCAAGCCCCACATCGGGCTCTCTGCTCAGCAGGGAGCCTGCTTCCCCCTCTCTCTCTGCCTGCCTCTCTGCCTGCTTGTGATCTCTCTCTCTCTGTCAAGTAAATAAATAAAATCTTTAAAAAAAAAAAAAGAATTCAGAAGTACCATAAATACAATCTGCTCTGTAAGACCCTTGGGAAAAAAAGCACAAAATGATTTATAAATTACAGAATTAAGAATAAGAAATTAAAATGAATGAAGTTCATTTACATGTCAGTCTTTTAATTGTAATATTAATTATACAGTCTGATACAAAAGTATTACCCTGAAATAAACCCAGACACATGCCCAAGAGTTATCTTCTTATTATTTTGGTATTTTTTGCTGTGCAAATTAAAATAAATTCAGGTAGCCATATTTTTTTCAAGCATTACATTTATAGCATTGAAATTTTTAGGATAATTAGAAGGACTTTTCCCAGAGCATAGAGAAATATATCCTGTTTATATGGTTTGAAAAATATATCTAATGTTAACCTTTTGCAAATAGCTATCCAGCTGTCCAAACAACATGTATCCCATGATTTAAGATCACCACCTTTATTATGATCTAAATTTCTAGATGTAGTTGATATTATTATTTGCCTTCATATTCTATTCCTTTGGTCTCTATTTGTGTGTCTTTACCGACCATACTACTTTAACTGGAGATTTTTGAGGCATGTTTCAATAATTAGTAGGTCTTGCACTTCCTCATAGCTATGCTTTTGCAGTCTACATATTCTGTGTTTATTTTTCCATATTGAACTTCAACGTCAACTTGCGCAGATCTATCAGTCATCGGATTCTGGGGGGATCACTTCAAATGTATAAATTACATTCTTAAGAAAAGATCTCAACCCAAAATAGAAGTTCTTACCTCTTCGAAGTTTATTTTTTATCTTCCAGGAGTGTTTTACATTTTTTAAAATAGATTTTGAATAATCCTTGTTAAGTTCATTCCCAAATATTTCATCTTATTTATTATGATTATAAATACAGTTTTTTCTTTCATCATGTCTTCTTACTGGTTTTATTTGTTTAAATGGATGCTTTTTATTTTTAAAAGATTTTATTTATTTATTTACTTGAGAGAGAGAGCACGAGCAGGGAGAGGGGAAGAGAGAGAAGCAGACTCTTCTTTGAGCAGAAGCCCATCACAGGGCTCTATCTCAGGGCCCCAAGATCATGACCTGAGTGGAAGGCAGATGCTTAATCAACTGAGCCAACCAAGTGCCCTGGATGTTATTTATTTTTGCATATTAACTCCACAACGTGTTAACTTACTGAATTTCTTATTATCAAAGTTAGCTTTGTCATCGATTTTCTCATATTATTTAGGTATATTATCACACATGTGCAAATACGGAGGGTTTTTCTTTTTTTTAAGCCTAGTTATATTGGCTAACACCACCAGAACAATGCTAATAAAGAGTGGAGATAATTGGCATCTATGCCATTTTCCTAACTCCAATGGAATACCTTAAGAGTTTTTCTGCAAAACAAAATGCTTTAGAATACTCACAAACATATACATAAGTGTACATATACACATACCCACACCTAAGTGTATGTATGAACTTCATTCAGATCAGAAAGCATACATACATTTTTTTGTGGATGCTTCAAATGCATTTGAAAAGAAGGTATATTTTCTACTATGAGGGTATAGTAGTCAATATATGTCTAAAATATCTACAATGCTGACTCTGTTATTTAGAGCATCTATATCATAACTTATTCTGTTCAAACTTGCTGTCTTATATTCACAGTGGCCTGTTAAAATCATCTTTTAGTAATGTGTTATTGCCTATTTCTTCTCACATCAACCGTAATATTTATCATATTTAGTTACTATTACTTACTGAATAGATTCATAACTATTAATCTTCATAGCAGCATGTATCCTTTAAGATTATAAAGAGTCTTTTCTTGCTCTCATTTAATTCTTTTTTGGTATACCTCTTTGTCTAATATGGGGCTTGAACACCTGCTTTCTTATATTTCCATTTGTCTTGTAAATCTCTGTTCATCGTTTTACTTTGGGCAATTTACTGCTTTTCTGAGCTTCATTGACTTCTGCTTCATTTTTTTTTTTTTTTGGCACTTCTGTTCTTTTTTAAGATTATGTGAGGCCCTTGTATTTAATTTGCTGTGTGGCACTGCGGTTTTCATCATCTTTGTGGTTGTTTTCTTTTGTAGATGGAAGGCTTCTTGTAGGGAGAAAATATTTTATTCATATTCTTGAATTGTTAAAGATATTTTCTACTGATATAGTCTGGGTTTTTTCTATCCCTGCTCATGTGCGGGTTAAGGTTTCCAGTCAGAGAGCTCCCTCTTCTGTCAGTCTACCCTGTTCTATGCAGTTTCCTTTAGGGATGGTGCTGACATGAGGGGAGTGAGGTGCAAGCAAAGGCATGTCTTTTTTCTTTTTCCTTTCCTCGGAATCCTTAAATCATTATTATTATTATTATTATTATTATTATTATTATTTTACTTTCACAGTCGCATCTCTAAGAGGCACAACCTCCTCATTATTATTTGCTTCTCCCACAGGGGGGAAAAGTGCTTTTCCAAGTTTCTCACATATCTTACGTTTCAAGCCCTTTATGAAATACTGAGTTCCGAACTATGTTAAGTATTTTGGAGTTTCTTATTGCAGTTTTATCTTCCTGGTTTGGTTATGTCTGTGCTTCATCGGCACCTTCTGTCATCTTTTTCATAGAAATCAGCCGACGCTGCACCATATATGCATTAAGTAGTAGGCTACAACAAGAACTCCATTAAATGTCTTTTCTCTGCTTATGGTTAATTTGGAGGTTGTGGTACTCTGTATCAGGTGTTGCTGAAAGGTCATGGGTCTTGTGTAGTTTATTTTGCTTTTCTTACTGAGTTTATGCATTTGGGCGAGAGTTGGGGGATATTTGAAATTAAGCAACATGTTTGCAATATGAAACTGGAGGCTTAGCTAGTATATTTATTAAAATACCCCTTTTTTTAGACCTATGCTCTAAAATATACTTCATACCCTTATCCAGCAAAAGCTTGTATGGAAGACACACAAGTTTTCAGTGACTAAGCAATCAAAAATGTTAAACTGAGATGACTGTGTTCTCCACATACACATTGGCTCTCTTACGGCACCTTTGTGCTATTTATTTAGCGTTTTAACAAACATCTGTAGCCCATAACAGCTGAAAAAAATGCAAGTCTGACAATTTTAATGTTGGGGCAAGTAAAAACGTAGAGAGTAAGAGTATCATGTTGGATTTTACAACATAGGTTTTACAAGAGATAGAAGCATCTCAAAGGATATTGTTCAGAAAACCTCAGCAGGTAATTGGAAAATATTAAAAGTCCTAGTTAGTTTTATAAGGAGATGTTTTATGGCATTATTTACAATGGCAACTGTTCTCCCAGTCATGAGATGAAACCAGCCACAATTTTTTCCATTTAAATCCAGTTTAAACTGCATTTGATTGTAATTCAAATCTGATTTAGATATAAATTAGAAGTTGAGTAAAGAAGTATTTCTATTTATAACATTTAAAGCTGGAAATATGTATCTATAAACACATGTGCATTAGAAATATATAGTGTGCTTATTTTCATTTTTTTCTTCTAAGGAAAAAAATTAGCCAAGTGACATCAGCAAAAGAGCAAAACAGGAAGTCCTTGATCCTCCTTCCAACCACAAATGACACCAATTCAATAGCAATTCGTTGGTAGAATCCCTTTGTGAGAAATTCTAAAACTAACTGAGAGGTTTCATGTAACCTGGTTGAGTGCAAAACTACCCACTCGGAAGCCAGTAGGGAAAATTGAGACACTGTCTTGTCATAATATTCACCCTGGCTCAGGTCTATGCCATGAGCTCTCTTCTTTGTCTGTGGAAGGAAGAGGTAGACTGAGTGTCTAAGTGCCCTAACTTTTCATAGTCTACCCAAACGACTGGGTGCTGTCTAGGCTATTTCAGAGTTTTGATAACACCCAACAAAATCTAGCCTCCTGTGGCCAGTGAGAACTGTGACAGTGGTGTGGGCTGGCAGTCATCATAGTCTCATAGTCCTCATAGCCCACTCAACAGTGAGTGAGAAAATAAAACACTCTAACTTCCAGCTTCTCCCTGTTGAGGAAAAGCAGTAGACTACACATCCAATGTTCTAACCTTTGGGGACACTTCCCATAGGACTGACTTCTGTCTAGCCTATCTTTTTTTTTTAAAGTTATGCAGATACATTTATTTATTTTTAAGATTTTATTTATTTATTTATTTATTTATTTATTTATTTATTTATTTAATTTATTTGAGAGAGAGAGAGAGCACACAGAGGGAGAAGGAGAAGCAGGCTCGCCAAGCAGGGAGCCCAATGCGGGGCTCCATCCCAGGACCCTGGGATCATGACCTGAGCCGAAGGCAGATGCTTAATGACTGAGCCACCCAAGCGCCCCTGTCTAGCCTATCTTGGAGTGCTAATGTGATCCAGCAGAGTCTTCTTGCCTGATCCACTGAGAACAGAGATGATAGCATGAGATAGAAGCTGTCATAGCTCCACAGATCCTCCCCTGGCCCAATACAAAGTGAGTGGACAAAATCCTCCAGCTCCTAGATTCTCCCTGGGAAGTAAAAGAGCAGAAAGAACATCTGATAACCAACTTTCACGGAGCTGGAATCAGTGTTCCCTATGTCAAAGCACTGAAAACTTGCATACCCTAGATGACTAGGAGCTGCTAAGAACAAAGTGGGTTGAACTTAATACAAAGGTTGGAAGTACTGCAGAGTATCTGGCCAAGCTGATTGGTGAGATCAGAAGACTTTATATTGTTGAAATGTCCATATTACTCAAAATGATCTTCAGATTTAGTGCAATTTCCATCAAAATTCCAGTGACATTTTGTACAGAAATAGAAAAAAAAATCCTAAAATTCCTATAGATTGACAAATGATCTCAAATAGTCAAAGCAGTCTTACACAAGAAGAACAAAGCTGGAGGCATCAAACTTCCTGATTTTCAATTGTATTACGAAGCTATACTAATCAAAACAATATGGTACTGGCATGAAAACAGACACATAGATCAACAGAACAGAATAGAGATCCCAGAGATAAATCCAGAATAGTCAACTGATCTTTGACAGGGGGCCAAGAATACACAATGATGAAAAGGATTGTCTCCTTAGTAAATGGTGCTGGAAAAACTGGGATATTCACATGCAAAGAACAAAACTGGACTCTTAGCTCACACCATATGCAAAAATCAACTCAATGTGGTTTAAAAACTTAACCAAAAGACCGGAAACTATAAATCTCCTAAAAGAAAACAGAAGAAAGCCTTCACAACATTGGTCTTGGTAATTATTTCTTGGATATGACACAAAAGAACAGGCAAAAATAGACAAGTGGGATTGTATCAAAATAAAAACCTTCTGCACATCAAGGAAACCATCAGGAGGGTGACAAAACAACTTATGAAATAGGATAAATATTTGCAAACCATATATTTGATAAAGGGTTAATTTCCAAAATAGGTAAGTAATTCTTACAATTCCATATCAAAAAAACTAATAGCAATTTAAACATGGACTAATTTTTGAATAAACATTTTTCTAAAGAAGATTTACAAATGGTCAACAAGCACATAAAAAGATGCTCAACAATACTAATTATTAGCAAAATGCAAATCAAAACCACGGCAAGATACCATCTCATACCAATTAGAATAGAGATTAAAAAAAAAAGACAAATGTTGACCAGAATATGGAAGAATCGGAACATTTGTATACTCTTAGTGGGAATGCAAAATGGTGTGACTGCTGGGGAAAACAGTATGGAGATTCTTCAAAAAATTAGAAATAAAACTACCATGTGATTCAGCAGTCCTATTTTTAAACATGTATTCAAAAGAATGAAATCAAAGTTTAAAGAAATATTAACTCTCCTACATTCATTGCGGCACTATTCACCAGAGCCAAGATATAGAAACAACCTAAATGCCCATTCACAGAAGAATGGAAAAAGAAAATGTGCCATAGATGATACATGATGATAAGTAGAGGGTTGATAGGCAACTGATAGACAGATGTATATCTGTATCTACATAATATAAAAATATATTTATATGTATCTATATATAGTATTATAAAACGGAATAATATAATAATAATAAACAATAATATATCAAGGATACTTGGTTAGGATTTAGTCCTACTTTTGCCCTGAAATGTCTCTGCATAACTCTTGGACCAACCTGGTAGGTTCTTGGTTTTCTTATCTAATTCTTATTCTTCCTTTTTAATGAAAGGCAGCATTCGTTTGTGGCTTCATAGTTTTCTTAGGTGCTTCCTACTTGCAAATATTTGGGGAGACCAAGATTCCTACTTATGTATGCTTGTACATGTGTATATATGTGTGCTTGTATTATGTGTATATATTTTTACTGTCACTGTCCTTTTCAGTTCGAACTAGCTGTGCTTCTGCTGATATAATTATTTTTAAAATGTTTTGGAGTCTCCTATGAATTTCATTTGGATTCACTTCATTCTCAAAAGCCCAAACACAGTCATCTCTTTGAGCTTCTCTGCAGAGAGCTCTTGCTGAGATAACTGAGGAAAAATCGCAAGCTTCCTGGAAGGTTATTGAAATACACTCGTTATAGATCTTTTGTTTTACCGAACTGAGGCACCACCTTTGCTCTTTCTGTAAACTTAACGGAGAATTTTACAGTTATACCCCTAGCTTTGGCTTTATACTGTACTTCCCTGAGAGCACTCTGGAATCGATCTTCGCTCAGAATCTGTATTTAGCTGTGTGTGTGTGTGTGTGTGTGTGTGTGTGTGTGTGTGTGTGACTTTTGAAGAAGCTTGAGAATCTTCAAAACAAGTGAGCTCTGTTCCTTGTTTTAAAGGCCTTTCCTTAGCTAATGGGTCTCCCGTTGCATTGTAACATAAGCAAGAGGAAGAAACCAGGCCTTATCTTCAACAATCTGGCTAGAAATAATTTTAGCTCATTCACGCAACTTATCAGGTACATTTTCTACCTTCCGCATATTACAGATGACAGTGATGCTAAACCTGACACCGCTGAACAGTAAGAATTTCTCTTATACCAGTTTCTAACAACATGTTTCTCACTCCCCTGTTAAGCCCTCACTAGAAAGCGTCCATCTTTTTTTTTCTACATAAATGGGAAGTTCTATTCACATACAGCTCGAAAATAAGCCAGACTAACCTGTTCAGGGTTACATATTTATATAGTTAACTACAAAGAACAACGAGGAGGTGGTATGCCCAGAATCAGGGTGGGGGCCACTGGGCGGCACAGCAGGTGATCCCAAAGGACCATCTCTGGGGTCTTCTGTGGTCTGGCAGGCATGTGACGACTACTGGCCAAACTGCACAGTTGACAATATTGACACCCGGTTCTTCAGAGAAAGCTTTCTAACTCCTTCTCTAAGACATAAATAGAAAAAATTCAAAAGGTCCAAAATTATGGAAATGAAAAAGGGGGTTTAAATGTTCCAAAAATTTCCAGGTTTAGAAAATTGTAATAAATCATAAGGCTTTAATAAGCATACCCATATAAGGTTTTTTTAAAAAAGCAAATAATAGAGCAGAAGAAAATTCTTATAAACAGTTTGGGACCAGAAAACCATTCAGGAACAAACTCCCCAAAGTTCTTAGTTCCACAAAAACATGGTTCATCTCTGAATAAAACTGTTGATATTAAAAAAAAAAAAAAACTGTTGATATTTGTGTGATTCCTATATGAAGAAACCTAGTTTTAAGAGAGCTCAGACAGAAGTTTCCTGCATACTCTGATTGTAAGGCAGAGACAAGATATATAACTAATTATCTCAAGTATAAGTAAATAAAGTATAATAAACAAATTGGTTTTAGGTTCTACACAAGAAGTTTGAACTTTAAAAAATATACCATAAGTTTTTATGCTGATTAGTTTTTTTGTTAACTAACTTAATTACTTAGTTAGCTAGCTCACTAGCCAAAAGTAAAAAATCCAAACTCTTAAGCATCCTTGTAGATAAGCAAAGAGCTGTCTCAATCCAGGTACACAGAAACTTTGTCTCTAATAGGCAAACTTAGATGTCGGTAGTGTAGGAACTAAGAATTAATACATTGGAAGAAAATTCTGTAAAGTACTATTTGTCCTGGCATATATGAATTCAATTCTTAGTTATCTTATCAGGGAATCAA
Source organism: Nasua narica (assembly GCA_028533885.1). Lineage (NCBI taxonomy): Eukaryota > Metazoa > Chordata > Mammalia > Carnivora > Procyonidae > Nasua > Nasua narica. The sequence goes on along the minus strand of CM052807.1, from coordinate 43,726,491 downwards.
AAGGCAATATTTAAATTCAATAAACCATGTAGTAGCACTTACAATGTATTTTTTTTAGGTCTGTGTTTGGATGGTAGGCAGCTCTAAGATGACCTCAAAATTCCCATGCCTTGGTGTACATTTGTATAATCATGTGCCCCTGAATTTTAGCGGGATTTACGAAGATGATTGGATGTGGCTCTGTGATTAGATTACATTAAATGGAAAAATTAAGCTATTTCTCAAATGTAACTAAGGTTCTAAATTAGTCAATTTTCAGTTAATCAAAGGAAAGAATATTGTGGGTACAGCTGATCTAATCAGTTGAATACTTAAAAAAAGACTCTAGAGGTGAGAGAGAGAAGAGTGCTCTTCTTCTGACCTTGAGGAAGCAAGCGTCCACAGTGTTACTGTCTATGAAGATGGGCAGCCATGGGGACGCAAGGATCTCAGTTCCACAACCATGAGGAACTAAATTTTGCCATCAGCCTGAATAAACTTAGAAGAGGACTCCATTTTTAGATGAGAGTTCAGTGTGGCCATGACTTTGACCCCAGCCTTATGAAGCCCTGAGCTAAAGACAAAGCCATGCTCAGCTCCTGATCCATAGATATTATGACATACAATCGCATTCTGTTTTAAGTTTCTAAACTTGTCATAATTTGTCACGCACCAATACATTCAGAGTAATACACTTAGCTAACAGGATAAAATTAAGGAAGGATAAGCTGACTCCTGGCAATATTATTTTGTTATTGGGGGAGGGTGGACATTCCCTCACCCTCTTTCATTAGTTTTACATTCAACACTGAGATATTGACTCAACTATATCCTTCCATGTGCATTAGCCCATTTCATAACAAAAAACAAAGAACAAAAGAAAAACATTTCTTCCCAGAAAATATATCAGAAATCACGTTAGAAAAGAGATATTTAATACAAAGACCTTTATATAAAAGCAGTCTTTTCAATCCCAACCATGACAAAGATATTTTCAGGATGAAGGAAAGCAGTATGCAGGTAAGAGTGGGAGGAAGACTAATAAAAATAAAACAGGTCTGATGGTCATGGACTCAGTGTCACTAACATGATGGGATCATGCTGTGAGGAAGACACACTACTGTGGAGGACTAGCATCTGCTTTTCAATCCAGGACTTTCCATCATAAAAGCCCTGAAATGATACGGGAATTGAAAAAACTCCTGAGCTATAACTGGTAGGCTACAGTAATTTTCCTCTCTCAGTAGAGATAATTTTTGACATAAATTACTCTCTGAAATTAGATCTCACCCACCATATATTGCACTTTCTGTTTCCTCATTGCTCTTGCAAACTTAATGAATTTCTTTCCTGAGTTTCTCAGAATAAAGGCACATAGGGCTCTGGGCACCTTGTAGGGTGATGATATGAAAAGTAACCATTTGAAGCTATACTTGGCTGTGGCTGAATGAAAACACTTGAGATTCATTTGCTGTGGACAAAATTATAAGAAATAGGCCATCCTTGGTTCACTGCAGAGAAAACCACACCAAGTAGAAAAGCAAACGAAAAACCAAGAGGAAATCACCTTGTGGGAAGAGGATGGGGAAATGGGATAGTTGGGACAGAAAACTACTAATTTTTATTATGTTTATATCTATTTTTTAATTTAATTAAAAATACATTATTTTAAATTTATATGTACAACAAAGCCAAAATATTTTAGAGATTGATTGATTTGTAGAGAGTGGGGAGGAGGGGCAGAGGGAGAGGGAAAGAGAGAATCTCCAGCAGCCTCCCTGCTGAGTCTGGAGCCTAACATGGGGCTCGATCCCACAACCATGAGATCATGACCTGAGCCAAATCAAGAGTTAGACGCTTAACCGACAGAACCACCCAGACACCCCAAAGCCAAAACATTTTACATATCCAGAAAGTATAATGTGTGCCCTCCTAGTCCAAGTTAAACATTTGATTTAGATTGCCTTGTGGTCTCATCATATAACTCAAGTGCATTTTCCTAATCTTCACACAAGAACATGAAGAGTGTAGTTTGTAGTTTTATTATATACATATATGTATGCAAATATATACATATTTAAAATTTTATGTATTTATTTAACAGAGAGAGCCAGCAAGCACAAGCAGGGGGAGGAGCAGAGGGAGAGGGAGAAGCAGACTCCCCACTGAACAGGAGCCCAACATGGGCTCCATCCCGGGAGTCTGGGATCATGACCTGAGCCAAAGGCAGATGCTTATCCCACTGAGCCACCCAGGGTGCCCCTTTCTACTTATATTTTAAGAACTAAAAGATGTGTCAATAGAAATTTTTAAAGAAGTATATGCAATGGTTTTAAAAAAGGGAATTGGCTTTTGATATTTGTGAGGTTAGGAAAACCCCATCCAGGCCACAGGCATCAGACCTTATTATGTTCCAAACCCTTCTCTGACACACTCAGGACCCCTCAGTTAAATGGGTTGTTCCCTCCCCAACATTAAAAAGGAATTGTTCAATATTTCACACACAACTTTTAAGAAAAAGGCTTGGGGTTGATTAGCGATTAAGATCTTCAATTTATATTTCAGTGACTTTTTACTGATGGATAACCATAAGGCAAGAAAGACCTGTAGGGCAGAAAAATAAGTATTGCAAATTTATGTGATCAGGTTTGGATACCATTTACTCTTGCAAAATCTAAAAACAATCACATGGGAACCACCTGTTTGGCCAAAGATTCAAAATTACTCTACAGAACTCGGGACCATCAAGAGAAGAACACAAACACGTTCCCTTCTAAAGTCTGATGATACACATGAGGGAGCTGTCATATGACACTTAAAGCTCTAAATTAAAACATACAAATGCATAGATATCCAGAAAGAACTAAGTTCCAGAAAAGTAAGATGAGAATGGGACTTCCCAATTTACTATGACTTACAAAGAACTGAAATGACATTGATACAGATCATTTGATGCAAATTATTTTATTTACATTTCTGCAAAAAATTTACAAGAATATATGCATAAAATATATTAAATTTAATGTTGAACATATGCATTAAATCACAATACTCCTGAAATTCTTTACCTTGGTGCACTGTTATGACAGATATAGGTGCACAAATTTTACCAATTTTATTTTATTTTATTTTTTCAAGATTTTATTTATTTGTTTGACAGAGAGGTAGAGAGAGAGCACAAGTAGGCAGAGCAGCAGGCAAAGAGAGAGAGGGAGAAGCAGTCTCTCCGTTGAGCAGGGAGCCCAATGTGGGGCTCGATCCCAGGACCCTGGGATTATGACCTGAGCTGAGGGCAGCCACTTAACTGACTGAGCCCTCCAGGTGCCCCAAATTTCACCAGTTTTAAAACACATGATTTCAAATATATGAAAATTGTATCATAAGACATGATTTGAAACATTATACAGATCCCAGATTATTAGATAACTAGCAATAATGTAAGAGGTAAAGTCATGTTCTTAGTACTACTGACTCTTCACTGCCCACCCCTTCCACTCCAAGAAACACCTTAAGAAGCTTTTTTACATATAAAACGATATTTATCATCACAGCGTTCCTCCAAAACACTTCCTCTTGAGCTATATACTATGCATTTCTCCGGGCTTAATTCTTGAACTAACGACAATCTGTGATGAAAAATAAAATGTTAATATATAAGAAAAGGAAATGAGACTATTCGGGGATAGTATTTTTTTATTAACTGATAGAATTTTTGAAAGCACTTGAATGAGCTATTAACATATTGAGTCAATTGATTTTTATGGAAGAGCCATGTTTTCACAATTTCGAAGGACAGTATTACAAAAACTCAGCTATTGCCTTAATAACCAACAGCACCAAGGCCAAGGATTTTACATTTTTGCTGTTGTTATTAATGGTTTTGATATATGGTATACTTCTATTTTGTTTAAAGATATACTGGATAATCAAGTCTGGGCAAACAAATCCAAGCATAAGATTCATCATTGTCTGAGGCTGCAAATCCAGTGTTTATGAATGAAAATGAGAACGAAAGATTACAAATACACAGAAAATAAGTTCAGAATATTTGAAACATGGGAGTATGCTGAAAATAACAGACTCAAGAAGAGTAAAGAAAATAATGTGCTATCTTCCCTGGATAGCCTCTGTGAAGATAAGCATTTGTATAATGTACATAGGCATCCAAGGGCTTATATGAGGCAAAAAAAAAAAAAAAAGTCAAAAGCTGTTTTATGGTCACAAGTACACCAACTTCATGGCACTTAAGAATTTGGATAATTTAGATAGAGCTAAAATTGTTAAATCTCTTCTCTTTTCTGTATTTTCAGTCCCTAGACAGGTTATCCTAGCTACGGTGCTCCCAGATGTTACAGTATCTGGTGGGATCTACAGATAAACTCATAAAGAACTAAAAAGAGAAGGAAAAGAAAGGAGAGGAGAGGAGAAGAGAGAACAGGAGGAGAGGGGAGGGGAGAGGAGAGGAGAGAAGGGAGGAGAAAAGAGGAGAGGAGAAGGGAGAGGAGGGAAGGGAAAGACTAAAAGGAAACTTGATTGCCAAAAACTTACAGATCTTGGGAGACAGTGGAGCCATCTTCCCACAACCAGGTTTTCCTTTTTTTATGGTAAACGAGTCCAATCCAGTAAAAATATGTACTGGAGCTCATAAAAGGCTGATTGGAAACAGAGACAAAATATTAACCAAATTTGAATCTCTTCTAGGAATAATGTACTTTTAAGAAAGTGTCAGCATCAGATTTAGCTTTTTAATCATACAAACTGAAATCATTTTTAATGTCCAGTTTAGAAAGCATAGTCACATGCCCCATATTTCCTTCCTTATCGAAAGTATAGTCACATACCTCACATTTCTTCCTTTTCTTCCATTTGTTATTTATTCACTAATTTCCACAAATATCATTTATGATATACAAATAAATGCCACAAAACACTACTTCTTAAAGGAATAAAAAACATCAGAAGGAAGTAAGAGTTTTCATGGAACACCCCCTTCAAAGAGGATTACAATCAAATTTGATCCCCCATCAACAGTATCTGGAGAATAAATTTCATAGATATAGTCATCTTATACTCAGGACAGTTTCTTCGTGCAGCTAGAGAAATTTTTCACTTTTTCTTAGGTTGGGTAATTTTTTTTATCATACTGCCCGTACTTATCGCACGTTACATCCCAGAATGATGACAAAAGATGTAATTACAAAAGAAATTATAAGTTCAATTAATGAACTAAAAGTTATGAAGTTATTTCATTAGTCTTTGAGTGAAAATAATGGCCCATTTATTCATTCTTTGAATTCTCTCTAAAATGTTCCTTGTACTTTATCTGGACTGTAACTTGATTTTTATTCCTATAATATAAATCTTCGAGAAATTTATATAGGTTTTATGATGATTGTTTCAAGATATAGCAAATTAGTAAGTCAGTTCAAATAATAACCATCCATTTACTATAATTAAAGACAAATCAAAGTATTCACCTTACTTAGAGAGTATATTTTCCTAGGTCAAAGAAAATATAGGAAACCAGAATTAAATACATACCAATTTATCTCCATTTTCAACACGAAGTAGACTGGAATTCTGAGAAGCACAGAAATTATGACTTTCTGCCCAAGTTTTTAATTCACCAGAAAAGAAGTAGCAGTTGCACTGATACCCAACCCAGCCTTTTGGACAAGAACAACAGTTAGAGCCTAAGAGAAAAAAAAAACAAAACATAATTTATGATATTCAATTTTTTCAATGCTATGTATTCATTCAAAAATCACTTGTTTATGCACCACACCCAGTGCTTACTTGTTATTTGTTACTTAAACATGAGCACTCATATAAGGGAAAAATATCATTTCAGGTTAATATTTTCCTTATTACTTAAATATGTAAATGATCCATGTTCAATGTAATTTAATACTTTTTACGCTAGAGAATAATGAAATATGACTATCCTACACTTAGTAGGTAAACTCATATTACTAAGTGTACTATTCCATTATGCTCAGTGAGAGAAAAACAAGAAACGACCAACACTAAAGTTTTCCAAAGTATGGAACCTACCTTTCTGGACTTCGGTGATTGCATCTGGAGACAATGTTGGCTGAATATCTTGTTTAGGATATACTGTAAGAAATGATTAAAAATTCACTTCATTAGATACAGGTTTAGGAAATAATAAAATATAACGCATTAGTAAAATGAACTCTTTATTATTGAATGGTTTCACCACAGTTATGGTCTTTATACAAACTTGCCTAGAAAAACTTACAATTTTTCAGCAAAATTCCCATAGTAGCCATCAAAACAAGGCACATTATTCCTAAGATCCCAGAAATCAAATTCCATGGAGTGGTCTGAGAAGCTGTAGGGAAAGAGAAATGCAGTGATCATTTAAAGAACAAAGGCAGGAGCTAAAGTTCTTAAAAGTAACACAGTGAGAGAGAATCCAAAACATTCTTCGGTTTGATAACCCAATCATCTTGCCAATGAAACACTGGAAAATGAAAGTATTCCCTTCAAAACTATGCAAATTTTTATGTGGTGTAATTTTTCATTACTGAAATTATATATAACTTTTCTACTTTACCGATCCTGTCCCAGTAAAGTGTACTTACCATTTATTTCTTAATTCCACAAAGAAGCCTAGGGATCCAGAGTAAGAAGACATCGGCAGGCATTACGTTTTATGGGCTTATTTAATAAATAACAGGTATTTATTTTCTCAACAGGAATCACAAGATAATATGATTCCCATTAAGTAGGGAAGAAAACTTCAGGTCCATTAATAATGGTATGTTCTCCAGGTATCAAAGCTAGTCAGTATCCAAGTCAGAAACAAATGAAAGTTTGTTGAGGCCCAGAGCCTTTTACATAGCATCTTCTATCATTGCCACAATAGTACTTGGAAATGTGCCCTTCTAGTCATCTCAGTGCATTCTCTACCTACAAAATGTCTGGCTGCTTGTAGCTTAATAGAGGTTTTTTGATAAGGAAGAGAAGACAGAGGGCACTCCCAACCTGGTGTGACGTATGGATAATACCTCGGGGACCTGGATTCATTTCACAGCACATTAAATTGTGATATATTAGCAACCATTTTTTCCAGAACATTATGCTTTCTCCTACCAAAAATTACTGCTTATTGGCATTTACCGTAAAACGATTTAATATTAGGAGATTTGGCATTAACATTAGCACACTCCCAAAGAGTCACTAACTATTAATCTAGGTGATATGGCACACACATCATGACACAAATGGTAAATTTTTTAAAAAAGCACTTGTACACATGGTGACTAATTCACTTCAGTGCTAGCATTATGTTGTTCATAACTTAACCTGGTAAATTCAGTTTTCATTCAGAGTTTAAAGCTCATCATTTTCAGAAGCCGCTCTTTAAACCTGCTGAAAAAGCTGCACAAAATCCTTTCTAAGTTACAGATAAAGGATCAGAAGTGGAAAGCACTGATACACGGAAAGCCTAAAAATGTCCATCTCTTCCTAAAAGCACTGCCCTGAAATTAGCCATAACCCCCAGATGCCTTTTCTGTTTCATTTCATTTTTTAAAATTTTATGACTCGGGCCTCACATACCTGCCATGAGGAACGTTCCACTGTCGATGCCGGCAGAGCACGCGAACGTGCTTAAACAAGAAGGTTGGTGTGGTGTTGGTTCACAGAGCTGAGCTGGAGGCTCAGCTCAAAAGTCATGCATGAAGAAATTTAAAAGAAAAAAAAAAGAAAAATTATTTGTACAACGTTCTTGAATCATCTATAGGCGAATGTTATCGTATGAACAAGAAGCAGTAGACACTAGCTTCTAAAATGTTCCAGGAACCACAACACAGGAAATCACCACAGTACTTGTGTAATGCAAACCCTTTGCCTGTCGTTAAAGAAAATGAGAAGGATTTTTTTTTTAATGTGTGTATATCAAAGTCATCTTAAAAAACCATTTGGAAAACAGGGAAAGCTTATGGTTTTCATCCTTTGAGTTTACTGGGGATCTGGGTAGAGATGAATTGTTATCCTGTTTCCTTTGTTTTCTTGTCTCAAATTTCATACTCTGAGGCTCTACTTTGAGGACAATTCTGTAAAACAGCCTTGGTGTTACCTGAGGTAAACTCAAAATAAGACTTAAGAAGAGCACCAGAACTACCTGACACTTAACAAATTATGAAAGAAAGTGGAGCCACCCTCCCAAAACCAAGTACTAAGTGAATGTCTGACCTAAGATGGTAGGGAGTTCATAAGGCCCTGGTTAGAAACACAGTGGAACATATAAAATAAATCCCAGTCCCGGAAGCTCCAACTACACAGAGTCATAGATTTGCTTTGCCTATGCAAATCTGGGCACATTGCATTTTATGTAAAGTAAACGAATGCCATCCAACTCTGCTATTTAACCTCACACTCCGACACCATTTTTTCTTATAATAAGCAAATAATCACATGACTCATTTCCCTCCCTTCTCCTCGCCCTCTCTGCCCATTCACTTATGGTTTATAAACACCACCAAAGTGTACCCATCTTAGGGTACATCAGAACATAAATCCTTAAGCAACACTTCCTTCCTAAGTAATGAGACATCCCATCTTGGGATGTCTGAATTCAATGAACCTTTGTAGATAAAGCACTTGTGTATGTCTTACAGTTTCTAGAGTCAGCGAAAGTTTCAAATGCAGCTATAGCACGAATTTTTTTTCTTAAAAGGATAGACTAGTTTTTATCTTCATACTTCTAATACGGTTCCACATATTATTTCAGAGATGCAAAAAGGCCCCATTATTTTAAAACAAATGGTAGCAATGAGTTAAAATTATTAGGATTCAAAGTTCAATTGGTTGTTGCATAAAACAATGGATAAGAGTGAAATTCTATCCTATTTTGAAGCCACATGTTAGAATTATGATTACTTATTTTATCTCCAATCACCTAAAGTATGAAACATGAACCTACTCACTTTATTTAAATGAAACATCATCTGGGAAGAACAGTGAATACATATTTTTATTTGTAATTAAAACAATTTATTTTTATAGAAACACATGTGTCTGATTTTAATATTTAATAATGGTCTATTTTTATTCACTGTAAATTTTTTTTTCATTGTAAATTTTTGTAAGAGTTCCTTAACCTTTTCCCAGAAACCTGAATTTTATGCTATTCATGTAATTTGGTAACATAAGGCACCTTATGTCAGTTTTATAATGACTATTTTAGGGTATAAGGAACAACCAGATAATTTTTTCAAAAGTTCATTCAATATCTAACAATCAAACAAAAGTATTCAGCTTAATCTTGAGATATTTTTTAATGTCACCCAACAGAAAATGTGTGACACTCAGTTTGAGAAAATATTGATTGATCTCTACTCTCTAACTGAAATATACTAAAATTCTGGCAATCTCAGGAGATCCCAGCTCTCTCTCATTTGTGCTTCCTTACAAAGGAGGTAGTCCTTGAATCTATTCCCAATCCACTGTGGAACAGAATAAAGAAACAGAGGAGGTAGAGGCAACTTCAGAAAGAAATAAAGACTCATTAAAATTGAAATTTGAGCATGAGCTTGTAGGATAAATTAGATTTGGAAATACAGATCTGTGGTTACTGTAAAGTGAGAAATAGATAATAGACATGCCTCAAACCAAAACCTAAATAAGATGGAAAAAATTCAACAAACATATTTTCTTCCCATTTTTTTAAATAAAATGTAACATACATATTGAAAGGTAATAAAAGCAAAAATTTTAATGAATTATTAAAGGCAACACCTGCAAATACCACTCCCATCAAGAAATAGAACATTTCCAGCATCCTCAAGATCTTTCTTACTTAACCTGGTAGTTACTACTCTCTTTCTCCTTCCAGATATCACCGCCATCTTGATTCCAAAATTATCTTCACCTCAAATGCAAACTATAGTTTAGTTCTGCCCATTTTTGAAATTTACATAACTAGAACAATATACTATAAACTCTTTTGTGTCTAGCTTATTTTCCTCAAGTTCTTTAAAGAGTTATCCAAGGATTCCTCTCCGTCGTGCTGATGCTGATTAGGCCAGATGCAATTTTTGTGGCTAGTAGATAAGATACATTGACTGATTTGAATCAGTTGGGGTCCAATTGGATACTGGAGTGGGGCTAGCTTGACTCAAAATGATGTGGTATAAAATGGGTAGTAATGATCATCTAAAGGAAATCAAAGGCACTTAATTTCTAGAAAGATTAGAAAGATGAACTTTGGGAAATTATTGGCCCCTTTTCAGTATTTTTTTGTTTCATTTCCTTTATTTTTTTCTTAAGACAGGTCTTTATGAATGAGTCTACCACTGATCAACATGTAAAAGTTCATTTTGAAGCACAGGGAAGAGTGAACTTCTTGTGTACCAATTATAATAAATTCAAGTCCTGATTCATCAAGAAAGAATGTTATAACAGATGAGCCATGACTTGAATGAGCTTTGATTTGAAAGTATTTAGCACATCCACCATCTCTGAATTTTTTATTTCTTTTTCTTTCTTTCTTTCTTTCTTTCTTTCTTTCTTTCTTTCTTTCTTTCTTTCTTTCTTTCCTTTCCTTTTCTTCTCTTCTCTTCTCTTCTCTTTTCTTTCTTTTTTTCTTTAAGTAGTGTGGAGCCCACCCTGGGGTTAAACTCATGACCCTGAGATTAGGGCTGGGCTAAGATCAAGAGTCAGGTGCTTAAGCTACTGAACCACCCAGGCACCCCTGAGTTTACTATTTCTGATGTGGAATGAATGTTTCATTTAAGAATATAACAATTTGACTTTAAAGAGAGGACAGTGTAGCTGAGATATAAGAAAGGGAAATGAAGATAGCTAGTGCTAATACTAGCTATTAGTATACTAGCTACTAGTATAACTATACTAACTTCTAGTTAACCTCCTTTTTTTTCACTTTCACTTTTTATGTTGCAATGCATATGGATTGACAAAAAGTTGCAAAATCAATACAATAAAGGTAGTTCCCTGGTACCCTTCACCCAGTTTTTCCCATGGTAATATTTTACACAATTAGAGTATAATATCAAAGCCAAGACATTGACATTCATACAAACCATAAACTATTCAGACTTCAC
>CM052807.1:43699612-43714919 GCA_028533885.1 Nasua narica | reverse complement strand
ATAAACAGTAGTGCAATTTCTCGGTCATAAGGTAGCTCTATTTTCAACATTTTGAGGAAACTCCATACTGTTTTCCAGGGTGGTTGTACCAGCTTGCATTCCCACCAACAGTGTAGGAGGGTCCCCCTTTCTCCGCATCCTCGCCAACATCTGTTGTTTCCTGACTTGCTAATTTTAGCCATTCTGACTGTTGTGAGGTGGTATTTCACTGTGGTTTTGATTTTTATTTCTCTAATGCCGAGTGATGTGGAGCATTTTTTCATGTGTCTGTTGGCCATTTGGATGTCCTCTTTACTGAAATGTCTGTTCATATCTTCTGCCCATTTCTTGATTGGATTATTTGTTCTTTGGGTGTTGAGTTTGAGAAGTTCTTTATAGATTTTGGGTACTAGCCCTTTATCTGATATGTGAATGACTAACTCTTGATTTTGGCTCAGGTTATGATCTCAGAGTCCCAGGATTGAGCCCCAAGTCAGTCTCCATGCTCAATGGGGAGTCTGCATGAGGATTCTCTCCCTTCCTCTGCCTCTGCCCCTCCCCCTGCTCATGTACACTCTCTAAAATAAAAAATAAAATAGAATAGATTAAATTTTTCTCTGCATTCTAATAGTAGATCTAATATTTGTTTAAAACTGTGTTAAAGGTATGCCTGGAGGGCTCAGTGAGTTAAGTGTCTGTCTTTGGCTCAGGTCATGATCCCAGGGTCCTGGGATTGAGTACTGCATCTAGCTCTCTGCTCAGCAAAGAGTCTGCTTCTCCTTCTACCTGCCGCTCCCCCTGCTTGCGCTCTGTCTTTCTCTATGACAAACAAATAAATAAAATCCTTAAAATAAAATAAAAAAATAAAACTTAAAAATTAATAATGAAAAGCATATATCGGGACTACAGTTATATTTAAAATGGTAGCAGTTTTCTAACAAGAGAATTTGACATCCATTTTTTTTTGAAATGGAAAAGTAAAAGATGAATTTGGATGATTTTGTATTGTAATTTTTGTTTCTTTCCATCCTCTTCCTTTCTTGTTTTCAAATTTCATTAAAATTAAAAGATAATCAAATGGTACATTATGATTTATCAAGACAGCTTGCATGGTCAATATCCATATTTTTTTAATAAAAGAAAAGAAACACTTTTATGAGAACGTGTTAGCTCTGACTGAGCCAACTATAGTTTGAGATAAATTCATACATTCGATCTGTTTTGTGAGTTTATAATTAATGACTCCAAGCTATTTTTTTCTCATTTTTCCCTTCAATGAGATGCAGTAATTGAAATTAAAATCTGTATTCAAACAGGTCATTAAATAGAATGGCTTAAGCCAACATAGTGAATAAAATAACATGATTAACACAGCTTCACAGGCTCAGCCTTGGAATCTAAAAGATCTAGATTCAAAGCTAAGCTCTACCACTTTCTGGCTTGGTGAATTAAATTCCTAAATAAATAAATAATAATTACTCAGCGAGAATTTCACAATTTCTAAAATTATATGTTTAACTCATTGGTTTGGGGATGACTAAATAAAATGAGTGTAAATTACAAGGTACAAAATAATTATGCGGACCTACAAAAGATAGATGGTGTTTTATAATTATTAATAATAGTCAGATGAAAATGACAAGATAAATGCATATATCACACAGAATACAAAATAGGAAGATCACTAATTCCTGGCACTTATGGCAGAATGTGGAGTTCTGTAGATTGCTGTTATCTGAAGTTTTCTGTATGTCAGATAAGTAGTAGAGGTTATTCCCCACCCGCTGGCCATTTCCCTTTCTGCAACCACCAACAATGGTCTGGAAAACAAACAGCCCTGGAGTCATTCAAAGGAGAGTCGAGCTGGATTTATGCTTCTTGATGTGAATACCATTTCTCGTCACACTCTTTGAAGTTGCAGGAGATACTGAGAGTATAAGGGACATTAAACTATATGTAAGAAAAAATAAGCAAGAGTCTGAGCTGGTTCCACGTGCAGCAAGTCCTACTCAGAACAGGAACTAGAGAATGAGGACGGAGGGGCAGGAGGGCAAGGAAAGTCAACTTTGCTTTTGTCACTGAAGTCACTGTTTCGATTTGGAACCAGTCTTTTTTTCTTGACACCAGTGAAGTAATAAGGACACTCAAATAGGAGTTTAGTATCTCTCTCCCTTTTTGAATGAAAAGTAGCCCATTGATGTGTTTTGATTTGGGGTGTTACTAATGTTTCCTCTAGATGGATTCAAACTTTATGAAAATAAATGTTTATTTTTCAAAATAATAATGTCCATAACAAAAGTATAGATAATGCTTAGAAGTATTAGAAAACTGAAACAAGCTAGAACTAAAGTTACTCTGATCATTTCCTGATAATACCCCTCCTATGGAGACTCATACGATGTTACAGTTTGTTACTGACAATAGTTGGAGTTTGACAATATTCTATCAGTTTTAAAACTTCCAGAATTGTAAACAAAACTACCAAAACTTGAAGACAGTGAAAGGTATGAACCTATTTTTACTTTTTTTTAATGTTTACTTATTTATTTTCAGAGAAAGAGAGAGAGAGAGAGTGCACAAGCAGGGGGAGCGGCGGGCATAGGGAGAAGCAGGCTCCCTGCTGAGCAAGGAGCCAGATGCAGTACTCAATCCCAGAACCCTGGGATCATGACCTGAGACAAAGGCAGAGGCTGAACTGACTGAGCAACCCCGGCATCCCATGAACCAATTTTTAAAAATAAATATGTTAACACATGTGTTTTATTTTTGTCACTTTAAAATGAAAAATGAAATCTGTATGACAGTAGAAAGTTGTGTTATGTGTGTTCACGAGCTCCTCTAGTTTGACAAAATATTTTTGCATAGTAGAGAATTCCCAACTATCCATGCAGGACTTTTCTCCATGAAATAGAAGTTGGTTACTTTGGCTTATACCAAGGATTTATATAGGTGGTTGAAACTATATGAGAAACAAGGATGGAAAAATATCACAGTAGATGTGTTTTTGATTAAAAAAAAGAAGATAGGTTTTTCCTAAAGTCGAGGCACTCAAACATGTTAAGTCTCTGGACCTCATTACACTCTTATAAACTGTATCCTGTGGTGGTCGCTAAAGGGAGACGTCTCAACACTTCTGATACCAAAGTCCTCATTGCCAATTTCTGTCTAAAGCATCGCTACTTTATATAGTAGTATACAACATTATACTGCTGATGATAAAAATTCACACCAGACATGGAGATGCTGGAAACCACATACTTCTGCAGAAAATGTCAACATAACTTCTATTTGCTAAAGAAACTACTGGAATGACTGTTTCTGATATTTTATGTGTTTACCGTACCATGTAACAGAGAGGGAAAATGCTCTTCCATTGGCATATTTTTTGCAACCTATCAGTGAGAAGTATGAGTGTTGATCCAGAGAATTTTCTAAGTAATTTGCATTTATGCATGTATATATTAATTTAAAGAACATCAACAAATATGCACTACGTGTCACGCATGCTTCTAAGTACTTCATAAGTAATAACTCATTTAATAACCATACTGATCTCAGACAAATCCTTCCATTCCCCCAACGGCTCTTTGATCTAACTTCAAAGCTGTGTCCTCTCCTGAATATCCTTCTTGGTCCCTCCTGGGCTTTTAATCATCTAAAAAACCAATGAGGTTTGTTATCTGAGCAGAACTGTACGTAAACAGTTATGGCACATCCAGGGCCTAAAACATGCAGAAAGATAAATTATTTTCAGTTAAATAGATATCGCTTCCTCTGTGTGACAGATCATTAAATTCTGTTAATACAGATCTAAGTAGCAGAAAAAGGGGTGAGGGAGGAAAGTTCAGGTGCATGTTATTGAACTCTGACTCCTGTTGGAGCACCTCGGTGACTCAGTCAGTTAAGTGTTTGCCTTCCGCTCAGGTCATGATCCCAGGGTCCTGGGATCAAGTCCCATATTGGCTCCCTGGTCAGTGGGACACCTGCTTCTCCCCTTCTCCCTCTCTTCCCCATTTGTGCTGTCTCTCAATCTCTCTGTCTCTGTCTCTGTCTCTCTCTCTCTGCAATGAGTAAATAAAATCTTAAAAAATAAAATAGTTCTTTTCTTGTCGTTACTTATCTCTGGTAGGCCTGACAGAAAAAAATAACGTAAGAGTGGGGATTGTATCTCTTTGGTTTAGTTCTATATCTACAGCTCCCAGAATCGTGCCTAAACCACAGCAGGTTTTAAATAGTAACTACTGTTTAATGAACCAATGTGTGAATATAGAAATGGAATCAGGTCATAAGCAGATGTATAAAAATTGAATGACACTTAAAAACCAGACAAAGTCGGAAGCAACACAACTGTCTCAGGACTATGGAAATTATGACATCAGTGGAATAAGCTAATGTGAGCAAGGCACACAAAGAATCTGGAAAAATAACACATAGCTAAATAAAATGACAATACAAAGGTAAAAAAAAATTTTTTTAAAGAATGTTTAGAATCCAAAACCAATTTCTAATTGATCCCAATCAGATGATCCTTTTCTTCCCTTCTTCAACCTGCTAAACATGAGGTGTCAAAAAGTAGTTTCGAGTGTCTGACTCTGTTTTTTTTATTGAATCTGTAAACTTGAATGGGTTACAGAACCCCTTTGCTATTGCTTTCATCAGCTGGAAAGGTAAAATGCAAGGCAATAGTTTATTAGGAATATGTTGTAAGAATAGTTTAATGTATCAACATAAAGATACTTGCAAATACTTTTAACATCTAATAAGTGCTCAGAATCCTTAGGATATATACATATAATGGACAGGGGTTATTATTACATTCAGTTTGGAGATTAACATTTGTTCAAGAAGGATGTCTGGATTCGGATATGATTCTGGTTCTTCTGGTCCGACTTTATAGCTGACCAGCAGCTATAAAGCACACTATGTGTGTAAAAGGTGTACTTACTGTGCAGAGTATTACCAACCACAGACTTGCTGCTGCTTGACGTAACATTGAATGCCTACACTAGCCTTGACATGACGGTACAATCCCAGGGATTGGTGAATGGGTATTGGGCAGAGGAAATAACATCTGCTATTTTGTAGCTACTATAAAAGATACTGGTAATCGAAGCAGTTTACCTTGTCATGGAACAGAAGATAAAGCTTAAAGAGGAGAGAGGAGACCAAACGTGAGTTTTGCAAGCCTGGATGTGAAGATTGTTAATCACTTTCATGTCATTATCTGTGTCATTATCATTTGGGCAAACGTGACCACAGGAAAAGACACTAAATGGAAAATTACGACAGTATTTACCCACCAAGAGAGGAGGAACTTAGAGGAAAGAGCCAAAGAAAAATAACATGATGATCATAAATCATTGCTTAGACTGTAGATACTGGAGTTAGATTTCAGACGAGGTCTTTTTTTTACCTGGAATTTTCTTCTGATAGAGTGCTTACTGGTAGCATATTTTATAGATGGAAACGGTGAATAAATAAGAGCACAAAAAACTAACACTTAAGCTGCTATAGAGAAATAATATGGTTAAATAGTACAACACAAAAGTTACTGGGGTGCCTATTTATATAAAAGTTTGTTAAAAGAATTGTTTCTCCCTGAGCTCCTCTTGAACTGTTATCATAACAAAACAGTGATTGGAACAGGAAGTTTTCAAAACAGATAATTGGTTTACATGAGAGGAAAAGAAAGTCAGCATATGGCAAAAATCATTCCAGGAATACAGGTGAATCAGTCGTGATTTTGCTGGGTGTTTTAAAAGAAGCAACCCATTCTTAGCAATCAGTAGCAGACACCATATTTAAATGTCAATTTTATCAAGAACATGATCTAAAGGTAAGGGCTTATTTGATAAATTTCAAATAAAATTTGAAAATAAGAAAATGTTATTCTAATCCAGGTTAACAAGCAACATCACTATCATAGTGTACCAACAACACCAATATAGCCAAAAAATAAGAGAGATGGAGAGACAGAGAGAGACAAAGACAGAGAGAAATCAAGCAGACTAGATCAGAGGTTGTTCTTCTATACAGTGGTTTCTCACCATTTCTTTAAAAGAGAACTGAAAATTAACTGATGTGCAAAATACAAATATAGTCCCTAATTTTGTATCCAAAATCCCTGGAAAGAAATGTATTTTGAGATTTACAATTTTGTCTTTTAAAGTATAATTTGTGCATATTTGTAAGTTAACAATACTAGTGGAATTAGTGGTGGTTCACCCTCTAAATAAGCACACCAATATTTCCTTAACCAAATATATAAAGTCAAAAGCATCATCAACTGAGTTCAGGTTTTGGAGCCAAACTAATAAAAATATTTTGTCTTACAGATATTTGATTTTTTAACATTGTGGATAAGCAAGTGGGAACTTGTATCTCCCAAATCTGTAGATGTACGAAAGTATTCTCAATTCTTTCTTCAAAACCTTTTTTCCAAAATTCTTTCCCTTCTTACCAAACCCTTCCGTATGCAGTTTCATACTGATAATTTACCTGAGAGATCCTATCCACATGTTACAGTAAGGAGACTGACATAGATTGGATAGGTTACATTTACTCTCTTTACAGAATATTATGCTAACAAATCATATCTTTATTCGGATATGAGAAGCATCAGTCCCCAAATAACTGATTCTATGCCGTGGTCGATCTAGTTTCTTCCACCGTGTCCGTCATTTTCCTGTCTGTTCTCCGTGGCCTTTCCCTGCTCTGCCCATAACTGGACGTGCTGATTCCTGCAAAACACGTTTCACAGTTTCCATGGCCAACTTGCTTCCAGTGAGATTCAGTCCATGCGAGCAACTCGCGTGGTATTTGGAAGGTTGGGAAGAGGGGAGGAGTATGGTGTTTGTTCTTCCGCTCTCGCTCTTGGCTTTGGGCTTATCCCTTGCCATGGCTGCAATTACCATGGGGTCCTGCCACACAACAATTGCTTCTTCCCAGCTCCCACCAGGAACCACCCACAGGCCTTCCAGTTCCCACCGTGTGGTTCTGGGACCCCTCCTCCTCCCTGAGTCCCTCCATCTCTAGGAAAGGCACTAGCTTTCTGTTTTGATCATTTCTGTGCTGCCTTCTTTCTCCTGTTATCTCTCGGGCTCTCCAACTGCTTTATAAATATTTTCCTCTATTAAATTCCTTTCATTGAATGACCTGGCTTTGTTTACCTCCTGGACCCTCACCGGTACACTATCCTACTTTAAATAAGATCCAAACTATTTGCCACACCTTCACTTCCCTGATGAATCCTCTGATTTCCTTTCCTCCTACATTGACCACCCCAGTCCCAGTGCCTTCTTGTTCTTCCTCAAAGTCCGCCATCTTATATTTTAGGGTCTTTGGATTGTTCGTATGGTTTCCACCCCTAACTGTTTTAGAGCCTTGCCCCCTCACTTTCTGGGCCTACTCAAACCTCGCCCCTTTAAGATGTGAACCTTTCTGACCACACTTTCTAAATTTGTGCCTGTATCATTCCGTATGATCTATAATATTGCCTGCAACAGATAAAGAGGCCAAAATTTCTTCATAGGACCAACAGCTGAAATCCAAAATCTAAAGGGACTCACTATTTTAAATGTATTCTTATATGTAAGTTTTCTGTTAAGTGTATTTTTATTGAATGTCTAGATCTCTATAGGCACTTTATCTTATAGACAGTTCTATGACTATGTAATACTGACAAATGTTAGAGAGATCAGATAGTTAGAATTTAATAAATAGAATAAGCAAAATAAGGACATGTAACCCTCAGAGGAATTGATTTTCAAATAGACAAGAGTACCAGATAACTTAAGAAGATTGGAACTTAAAGAGATTTTAGATTATTGATGTTTTTAATGGAATTTAGATAAAAAGGAGAACATGTCTGGGCTCATCAGGGTTACTTAGGCTTCCAAAATTCTGTTCATAAAAGCAAAACAATGAAAATAATTCAGATACTGCCTAAGGTTTCTCTCAATATCCTTTGAACCTCATATGTAGTTTTGTTCTTTCCTTGCTTCCCTGGTGTGTCCAATAATGTAAGTAACTCTCAGCGAGTTGCATCTTTCAATTATTGTCAACCTCAAGAACATGCCAGTTCAGCAATTCAATTTCCAGTTCGGTACAATAACAAAATTATGGAATATAATGCAAATTTAAAATTTCTCTCCTTACAGCTTCAGGGGAACTCAGACCAGAAAAACAGCACAGATTAAGGGGTGTATTTGACTCCTCTCTTTGTCCCGCTGCAGTCTCAGGGAGTTCCTGGAGAAGTCCCCACGAAGTCCAACACATGCAGCTCCTGTGACATGGCCCATTAGCCTCCGCTGGTTCGTGGTCTAGTTCTGAGTCTTCCCTCAAAACTGGAGACACCCTGCGTGTCCATGAAAGACTAAACATCCAGAAGAGCTTTCTAGGGCTCACAGCATGGTTGCAGCAGGGCTGAATGTATTCCTTGCCTCATGCTGCTCTCATGCCTGCCAGCATTTAAGGCTCATGGCTGAATCCCTCCCAATTTCTGCTTCGATGATGACGTTGCCTTCCCTTGTACACTCAACTCTCCCTCTGCCTCCCTCTTCTACAAATACTTGTGATTACATTTCATGCCCACCTGGAAAATCCAACATAATCACTCCATCTCAAGATGCTTACCTTAATCACTTCTGCAGAATCCTTTTGTCACAAAAGGTAATATTGGTGGTTTCCGGCGATTGCGATGTCCTTATTTCGGGGGCCATTATTCAGACTACCATAGAACCCCAGATGCCCCTGGGTTGTGTTCTTCCCCCGCCTGGGCCCTTTTTAGCCCATAAGAAACACTCAGACAGCTTATTCCGGTATTGCAGACATGCCATTGTGTTCTCAGGGGAACTTTCACTACTCTGTCACATAGGCTACTTCAGCGGGCATGATGCCAATATCTTCTATTCATAATGGCACACCCACATCCATTCTCCATGATTCTTTGTTGCAGTCTATGCTCCTGGAAGCAGAACTCAACAACTGCATCACTCAGGCATCCTTGTCCTCTGGTTTCTGGCCAGTTTCAGCCACTGGGAGACATTGACAGGAGATCAGAAGGTGAGAGGAGAAAGTAGGCAAATTATTTAATTCTTCAGTTTCTTCTTGACTACTCAGGTCCTGGCAATGGCTAAAATCTGTCCTTGTGAACTCCCGGCATCCTTCCGACACTCCACAGCGGAGCACAACGGGATCATTACCCTGAAGCCCTGCACGACATTGCCTGAGATATATGTTACTAAAAAATCAATGTATTTTATTCATGAAGGAATAAAAACTAAGTCCTGATAAAGTGCTCTGTGGTAGCTTTCTAAAACGTTGGCTTCTAAAAAATACTTGTCATGTAATTACTAAATAAATAAACCTTTGAATTCTGATATGGCATATGTGGCCATTTTTCAGAAAGATATGACGTTTTTTAGCACTTAAGCCAGCTGTTATTTTTAGTTTAATCATCATGCATCTGGTCAGTATGATGTAAGTAGGAAAGCTGTTGCCGACATAGCCACTCACTGTCCATTTCTCTGCACAGAATATTTCCAACCACAGTGCTGTTAGTATCTGAAAGTGTCTTTAGCACCTAAACCACGGTTGATGTTTTTGTCATGACTCTTGGGGATCCCAAGAGAGGCTACGAGAAAGGAGATTGAAATTTCTGATGAAAAATAAGATTCTGCTAGAGAAGATATGGGAAGTAAACCTGCGAGAAATCTGTGTACCTGGCCAAGAAGCAGTGGAGTTAGCTTCACTAAGGAAGTCGAGACTGGGATTTCCAAGCTTGGGTGAGGGGATCACTACCACTGGAACGGTCACATTTGCGTCCTTTTCAGTTGGACACGCATCATCACAACTGACAACATTAGCTTCAGCACCACGGCTGGATTTTTCTTTGAAAGAGGAAGGAGGGAGAAATGAAGAGAAACCTAACAATGTGAAATAATATGAGGCCAGAAAACTCTTTGATGTAATGAGACTGAGATAATAACATGAGGATGAAAATATCTCAGAGGCAAGTCCTACATACGACTATGGAAATGTTAGAGTCATGGTCCAAAGATGTTTCTTGAAAATTTCTTCTCAATTGGGTCTATATAAGTAACATGTTTTGTAAACAGAAATAGTGAGCAAGTAAATGCACATCAGAACCCCTGTCATACTCTGCATTTATATAAAACACTCTTTTATAATCTTAAATTCTCTTCAAAAACAAATTGATGGATGAGAAAGGTTTTGGAAAACACGTTCAGGCACTCATATTAGAGATGTAGAAAGCTAGACCATGATAAAAATAATTTCAGAAATAATAAGTCAGTAAAATAACCATGGTTTGCTGAATATATTGAAAGAAACAATTCGTTTTAAGCAATCATCAACAAAAACTCCATATTTAAGTGGCAGTTTTAGGAAGAATATAATTTAACACTAAGGACTTACTTTGCAAATGGTGCTAATACTTATAAGTCCATGCTTATCATGAAACACAGCCTGTATGGAATGCACAAGGGAAGCAACAGTGTCAGAAAATAAAGAGGAATTAGAACATCCTTATTTCAGGGATTGTTCTTAAATGCATATTACGTGGACCAAGAGGAGGTGAGAGAAATAGACTTAGGTAATACTTAGGTAATTCTTTTTTGTATTTTTGAGGAGACCATACCAAAGCTCAACAATACCAGAAATCTGTGGTTGGTAGAGAGCATGAAGATCCATAAAATACTTAAATAGTAGTCATTTTGAATGACGTTACATTTTTTTAAAGACTTTATTTATTTATTTGACACAGAGAGAGAGAGAGAGAGAGATCACAAGTAGGCAGAGAGACAGAGAGAGAGGAGGAAGCAGGCTCCCCGCTGAGCAGAGAGCCTGATGCTGGGGCTCTGATCCCAGGACCCTAAGATCATGACCTGAGCCGAAGGCAGAGATTTAGCCCACTGAGCCACCCAGGGCACACGAATGACTTTACCTTTTTGAACGACAATGTGTACCATTGTCAGACTTGCTAATGGTCTGGAAAGCTAAAAATCTGACAGATTATTTTCAAATTTTTGGCTAATCAGACTAGAACAGTAGCAGTTTTGTCTAGAAATGTGCTGACATCAATGAGTTACTATTGATAACTCCACGGGAGGTCAAATACCTGACATAGTTAATCTGCCAGGAGTGGGTGGGGCAATGCCCTACGTGTTTCAGTCCCCGCCAACAGAAAACAATAGGATCACCTTAGCCAGGGGTTACAATCTGGCACGCAGTGGTATCTCTGAATCAGAAACAGAGTCCCATACTTTGGGCCAGTCTATGATGGCCGGAATAAGGTTGGATCCAGGCAGCAATGGTAGCAATCAGATAGTGCAGATTCAATCAACAGCTTGATTCTGATCATTCTTTTCAAAAAATATGAGCATCTACATGAGAGACACAGACAGTTAAATGAGTAGCTGTAGATTCTTTCCGCAATTTACAGTCCAGAGGTGGAGTGTCTTAAGGGCCCCCCTGGAGGTATGTTTCCAAATCTAAGCCACACAGGGAGACCACTGGCAACAGTCTGCCCATGAGTCAATCAAAACGTAATAAGATTCATCCAAAGGAATAAAGGAATAGAGGCGTTAAAGCAATGAGAATGGCTTTGAGTTCTGCCAACTGAGTTCTGCCAACTGAGCATCGTGACCAGGTCAGCTCTCATTCTGCATAGCCAGCACTGTGCCAACAGAAGCATGGCAGTATCAGATTTCAAATAACCAAGGCCTCAGTGAGCCAGCCCTAGTATTTGGGGGACCTCTGTGACTCAAGAGACCCACTGAGCTCATCACTTTTCCTCAGGTGATGAGGTTGGGAATAAAGTTTCCACCAAAGGGACAGGCATATCCCTTTCTCTTCTCTTCCAGTTGAAGAGAAGACACTGCTGGAATCGGGCTATCTGTGTTCTTGAATATAAAATTTCCATTTGAGAAGGAAGGCTTGTTGTGTCCTTCTCACACTACTAATATTGAGTTCGAACTGAATCACCCCAAAATGGGACTGACAAGCCAAAGAATCACAAGGCCCCATAGATAAAGTGTTCAGTTTTCACAAGAAGAATTTATTTAAAGCAAATTAATAGCTGCTTTTCAAAAGGACTATAAAAGGTAGCCATGTTAGGGAGACAGCAAATCTAAATTCACAAAGGGCACCTTCAGGTGGAGGTTTCCTTTGCTAAAAGGCATCATTCAGCAAAACCATCAGTTGTAGAGAGATCATTAATGATCCAAGGGATCATTAAGATCATGAGGCCATGAAGTTAGCATGCTAGAGCTGGCTGGATTGCTTCCAACAAGCACTTAAAGTATGTTGATTGGCAGGTTAACCCATCAAGTAGAATGCCCAATACTTTCTTCAACCCAGTTAGATGTCGGGCCTCCTTGTTGGATGTGGAAGTAGAGAGGAAGAGACAGTCGTGTTCTTTGACTCTGGAGAAATTAAGTATTGTGACCCAAACCATGTTGCCCCAAGAAACTTTAGTTGGAGAGCAAAATTC
Source organism: Nasua narica (assembly GCA_028533885.1). Taxonomy (NCBI): domain Eukaryota; kingdom Metazoa; phylum Chordata; class Mammalia; order Carnivora; family Procyonidae; genus Nasua; species Nasua narica. The sequence continues at coordinate 43,702,426 of CM052807.1, read as the reverse complement.
TGAATTTTGCGGGGATTTATCAGCATCTCTTTCAGTTCCCCATCGCTGGCAGAGATATGATAACATTGTAGCCGGGTCTGATGAGGCCAACGCTTCTGACTTTCCAACCAAAAGAGCCTTATCTATATAGTGAATGCTTTCGATGCTGGTGGGTAAAGACATTCCCTATAAATCCTGACTTACACATACACATATACACTGGTGGCAAATGCCAGGGAGTTTGCCCCTCTTGAACAACTCTACATTGGCCTCCTCTGATCAAGAGAATCCATCTGGCACTGATGGAATGGAGAAGCACAAGTACAGAATCCATCCATCCCCACTATACATTCACACATAGAAGCAACAAGAGCAGAATATTGACTTGGCCCTGAAGTCCCCACCTATAAGATCTTGTTAACATTGCTTTCCCCCTGTGAATCCTGCCACCTCCATCCGCAGAAACTAGGCTGTACCCTTTCTTCATAATATTTGGTGTCATGATGACACAGGGGACTATCAAACAGAACCTTATTAGATATTGTTTAATAGGCAATAATTCATGGGCGCCTGGGTGGCTCAGTTGGTTGGGCAGCTGCCTTCGGCTCAGGTCATGATCCTGGAGTCCCGGGATCGAGTCCCACATCGGGCTTCCAGCTCCGTGGGGAGTCCGCTTCTCACTCTGACCTTCTCCTCTCTCATGCTCTCTCTCACTCTCTCTCTTTCCTAATAAAGAAATAAATAAAATAAAAAAAATTTTTTTAAATAAAAAAAATTGGCAATAATTCATAAGCAAAAAGAATATTCTATTTGGCTTCTGTGTTAGAGAATTCCATGAAGCTTTTAGTTTGTGGGGAGGGAAGGATATTTGTTGATGTGTCTATCACACTAAAGCCACTGATTTTATATTTTTTAATTTTTTTAAAGATTTATTTATTTATTTGAGGGAGAGAGTGTGAGTAGGGGGAGGAACAGAAGAGAAGAAAAAGAGAGAGTCTCAGGCAGACTCCCCACTGAGTGTGGAGCCCAACACACGGATCAATATTACAACACTGAGATCATGACCTGAGTGCAAATCAAGAGTTGGATGCTTAACAACTGAGCCACCCAGACACCCCTAAAACCACTGATTTTAAATAGACTTTGATTGAATTTTTGAATATTCAAACTTTTTTATACATGCAGGAATCAGTAATGAATAGGTGTTTGCTATGGTTATGCATAGATATGTGAGTTTTTATATTACTTTACCCACATATTTTTTATAAAGATGTATTTATTTATTTTGAGGGAGAGAGAGAACATAGCAGGAGGGGCAGAGGGAGAAGGTGAGAGAATCTCAGGCAGACTCCATGCACTGAGCGCAGAATCCCACACTGGCCTGGATCTCATGACCCTGAGATCACAACCTGAGCTGAAACCAAGAGTCAGATGTTTAGTCAGATGTCTAATTCCCTGCGCCACCAAAGATCACCTACTTACATATTTTTTAATTTTTATTTGCCTTTGGATTTTTTTTGCTACTCAATAAAACTTCATTTTTCTATTTAGCTTCCCGACTCTGTACTTGCGCCATCAACACATTGACAATGCTCCACAGAGGGCTCCATGTGGAGCATGGAACATTGCCACCAAAAGTGCAAGAGGTTTCTCTTTCTCCACATCCTCACCAACACCCATTGTTTTTTTGACAGCTGTGAAGTGATAGCTCACTGTGGTTTTGCTTTGCATTTCCCTGATGACGAGTGATGTTGAGCATCTTTTCATGTGTCTGTTGGCCATCTGTACTCTTGCCCATCTGTATGTGTCCCTTGGAGAAATGTCTGTTCATATCTTCTGCTCATTTTTAAATTGGATTATTTGTTTTTTCAATGTTGAGTTTTATAAATTCTTTATATATTTTGGATACTAACCCTTTATCAGATATGTCATTTATAAATATTTTCTCCTATTCAGTAGGTTGTCTTTAGTTTTGTTGATGGTTTCCTTCCCTGTGCGGAAGATTTTTATTTCGCTGGAGTCCTAATAGTCTATTTCTGCTTTTATTTCCCTTGTCTCAGGAAACATATATAAAAAGATGTTGCTAAAGTCAATGTCAGAGCAATTACTGTCAGTGCTCTCTTCCAGGATTTTATAGTTTCAGGTTTCACATTTAGGTTCTTAATCCATTTTGAGGTTATTTTTGTATATGTTGTAAGAAAGTGGTCCAGTTTCATTCTTTTCATGTTGCTGTCAAGTTTTCCCAGCACCATTTGTTAAAGAGACTTTTTCTCATTGCATTTTCTTGCCTCCTTTGTTGAAGATTAATTGACCATATAACTGTGGGTTTATTCCTGAGCTTTCTTTTCTGTTCTATTGATCCATGTGTCTACTTTTATGCTGGTACAGTACTGCTTTGATTACTACTGCTGTGTAATACAACTTGAAGTCTGGAATTGTGATACCTCCAGCTTTTATTTTCTTTTTCAAGATTGCTTTGTTTATTCAGGGTCTTTTGTGGTTCCACACAAATTTTAGGATTGTTTGTTCTAGTTCTGTGGAAAATGCTGTTGATAGGGATTACATTAAATCTGTACATTTCTTTGGGAAGTACAGACATTTTAACAATATTTTTCTTCCAGTTACGACCATGGAATATCTTTCCATTTGTTGGTATCATCTTTTATTTCTTTTTTTAAAGATTTTTTTTTATTTTATTTGACAGAGAGAGAGAGATCACAAGTAAGCAGAGAGCCAGGCAGAGAGAGAGGGGGAAGCAGGCTCCCCGCTGAGCAGAGAGCCTGATGCGGGGGCTCGATCCCAGGACCCTGAGATCATGACCTGAGCCAAAGATAG
>CM052807.1:43661904-43699112 GCA_028533885.1 Nasua narica | reverse complement strand
TACTTAAGCCCCTAAAACTTGAATAAAGTTGTCTTGAGAATTTGGGTGGAGGGTTGAAGTGCATTTTCTATTTTTGCACTTCTAAGTAGGTTTACTATTACCTCATATTATTCAGTGAAAGCGTGCTGGTTGCCTCTTGCTGGGCATTCAGAGGCTGAAAGTAACAGCTGGATTTTAGGGCTGGCATTAGCTAACTCCCAAGTCTTTGTTCTGCTGTCATCTCAGGACCACACTGAGCACCCTCTTCAGTATTTTAGCAACCTGCACCTACTCGCTGCTCTCCTGCTTGTTCCTACTGTGCTTATTTCTTCACTTAGCACAGATTACTTTTTTTAAGATTTGTTTGTTTCTAGAAAGAAGGCATGCACACAGGAGTGGGGGTGGGGGGAGGGGGAGGGATGGCAGAGGGGAAGGGCAGAGGAAGAAGGAGAAACTCCAAGCAGACTTTGTGTTCAGCATGGAGCCCAAGGTGGGGCTCCACCTCAGGACCTGAACCGAAACAAAAGTCCAGTGCTTAACTGAATGCACTCCAAGGTGCTGCAGCGCAGACCACCTTTTAACTTTTTTTTTTGTTTTTTTAAGTCTTCCCACTAGATAGTAAGTTCCACAAAGGCAGCAATTTTGTTTTGTTCACTGATTTACATGCACTGGTGAGAACCGTGCCTGACATATGCTTTATGCTCAAAAAGAGTTAAAGAACAGTAACTTCAGATAGGAAAGAAGGTCTCATTTCCAGGACTAGGTAATTCTCTTAAGAACCCAATTAACCATAAAAAAGCAGATTAGAAAAGGGCTACTCAGGGAACTCTGGGAGCCCCTTGGAGTTTACTAGAAGATCTGGAGGCCGGAAATAGGGCTCGCATCTCAGTGCTGCCACTTAACTAGCTCTTGGACATGGGCCAATGTGTCTTCTGCTCAAATGAAATTCTGACTTCCTTTTCTCTCAGATATAGTAATAATTACGTCTGGGGTTGTGAATATTGAATAAGTCCTTTGCAAACCATTAAATAGCATTATTGCCTATTTAGAATAAATTTTATCTGAAATGACAGTAACAGGCTAGCTGGGAGAACAATTGAGGTTTTCATTGTTTTATTGACATTCATTGACAATTGCCGGATATGGCTTGAGTCAACATGAAGCGGCCTATATTCAGCTGCATGAATTAGTAAGTTGCAATATGGCTAAGCAATGCTTCTCTGAGATGCTTCTCTGGATTGCTTGTTAAATAAAGAGATATTTCTCCTTATTACTCCAAACTTAGCTCTTAGACGATGGGAGACACCACAGAGAGGGTTTTGTTTTTTCTTTCTTTCTGTTAAACTCTCTGAGGATTGATTTTCTTGACGACAATAGCTGCCACTTATCCTCCATTTATCCTCAGTACTGTTGGTCTTTTCCACAGCGTGTAGTAAAACATAGATGTGGGGCAGAATAGCTAGACCATTTTTCAGCTTGATCAAGCTGGAATCAATATCATTGATCTTTATTTTATTTTACTTTTTTAAAGATTTTATTTATTTGACAGAGAGAGACATGGTGAGAGACGGAACACAAGCAGGGGGAGTGGGAGAGGAAGAAGCAGGCTTCCCGTTGAGCAGGGATCAAGACCTGAGCCAAAGGCAGACACTTAACAACTGAGCCACCCAGGCGCCCCAAATTTGCATTTCTGAAGACGTTCCCAGGTGGTGCTGATGCTACTGGTCTAAGGACCACACTTTGGAAACCACTACAGTGGATATTAAACATAAAAACAACTCTTACCTTATCTTACAGACTCCCAAGCCCTTGGTGAATTAGTAAGTTGCAATATGGCTAAGCAATGCTTCTCTGAGATGCTTCTCTGGATTGCTTGTTAAATAAAAAGATATTTCTCCTTATTACTCCAAACTTATTCTGAAGGGTAAATATAGAAAACCGCATTTTATTTACTTATTTATTTAAAGATTTTATTTATTTATTTGATAGAGATCACAAGTAGGCAGAGAGAGAGGGAGAGGCAGGCTCCCTCCTGAGCAGAGAACCCAATGCAGGGCTCCATCCCAGGACCCGAAGATCATGACCTGAGCCAAAGGCAGAGGCTTTAACACACTGATCCACCCAGGCACCCCAGAAAACTGCATTTTAAACAAAGCTTTATGTATGTCAATGGAATCTCAGAAACCACTAGGTTAAATGTCACACTTGCCAGAGAATGAGAGAAACTCACAACGTAATGATGTTCACAATACAGTGTATTTAGGCCCCCAAAGGAATGAAGACCAGGAGACTCATTTGGAATACTTTCTTTGTAGAACGGATTTATTGGAGCCTATCCAAGGAAGTTCTAAAAAATTATATTTCGGGTTTCTTTTCATCTTCTAATCCTTTTTAAAAACTTAGATAATATTGATGTGTTATAATCTTCTGTAATGTAGGGGGTTTTGTTTGTATATTATTGAACAAAATGACCAGCTTTATAACCATGTTGAACTACAGTCACCATCCATCCTACTGAGTGGGGTTAAAGGATGTGGTGTTTCCATTCCTGGCAACCCATGAGTTTAAATGCCAAGCATTTAGAAACCACTGATACCAGGGCCCCACTTCAGCATTAGTCTGGGAAGGGCAGGGGGAGTGTCCGAGCATCTTTACTTTTTACACACCTCTCAAGTGATCTCCAATTAGGGTTGTGAGCAATTCATTGGGCTGCTTTTGTTGAACAACACATCGGTATCCGTTCTGGAACTAGGAACGTCTCTCCTTAATTTGCTTAATTTTTCTTCTGTGCAACAGACAAAATAATTCTTGCCAGATCCACATTTTCTTCTCCAAGTCTTGCAGTGCTGCAGACCTCAAGACAATTTTAGTGAATTTGATTTCTGCTACGGATGAGTAGAGGCTATAGCATGAGGCTTCTTGCCCATCTTCAAGAAAATAAACCACCTGTCTTCTGTCGGCAGTGGCTTTGAGGATACTGTTATCTGAATGAAAGACTTTGATGAACTAGCAAGGCAACCAGATCCCCAACTCTAGCACAGCTAGGGAGTGTAGGTTTCTGAAACTTGCTGTTTATGTGTAATGAACACTTATGGCCACAAGGTGGCAGGCCATAGCCACAAAATAACAACGCAGTCTTGCCAAAGGTGGAGGCTATCATTTTTTCTTTTGTCACTAAGAGAGTGTGCCACCTTACTGTAATCAAAGGCCATAAAATCTTAGCACTAGACAGAAATATGAGAGATCATCTTGTTCATTTACTGTCAACTTTTTTAAAAAAATTCTTTTCCCAAGGGAGGGAGATGCAGTACACATTTCATTGTTATTCCAACTCTTGGATTCTCTTTCAGAATCTAGATTAATACTAACACCCTTATCTCAAACACACGGAAATGCTTCTGCTGAAAAAATTAACAGTAAGGTATAGCTAAGAACTCAATTGTTGAAGGAAATAGAGGCCTAATTAAAAGGAAATAATGTCACATTAATTTGTTCCCTCATTGGTTTTGTTTGAGCTATCTAAGAGGTAGAAAAAAGTGGAAGACCAAAGAAAGACTGATAAGGGGTAAAGCAAAATGCTTTGTTTCATCTCTGATTTTTACACCTCTGAAAATATTTGCCTCTGCAAAAGGTGATGTTTTATTTGTAAACTATTGTGGCAATTCAAAAAGCAGGTGCCAATTATAAATTCTTTTAAATGTCTCTTGAACTGACCTTGCCCTCATTTCCTCCACCTATAGAGGGTTAGAAATTAATGAAGAACTTCCCATGCTAAGCTGGCTAGCAGAGGGTGAGGCTGGGAAAAAGAGAAAGGAAAAAGAAAGAAACATTTTTGTATCTTTTTTCCTAAACCCTCTACTCCTTGTTTGTTTAGAAATTGAGCTTTCATATAAGGATAAAAAGACCAGAACCACAGTTTGGTATTGCCTTAAAAAAGAAAGAAAAAGGCAAACAACAAAAAAAAATTTTAAAATGAAGACTTCTGCAGCCACAAAATATAAACCTAAGTAATGTTCTTTATAAGATTCAAATCTAAAGAGATTGCATGTATACAATTGTAGCCCTCTGCTTATCTCTCCAACAACATGCATCATATGTCAATTACCCTCTCACTAATTAATCTTCAACCACAGTGGTCTTGCATCTGTTTCCAGAAATATACTAAGCAATTTCCCCTCTCTCTGCACCTGCTGGTAAATTTTGCTGAATTGCTCCTCCCTTAGCTCTGGGCATGTCCCGCTCATTCTTATACTTTGTCTTAACTTAATTATTGCAATCTCTGAATACCCCATTGGTGATTGTCCTTTCCCTCTATTATTGCTCTGAAGCTCAAACTCTTTTTTTGCTTCATTTATAACACTGATAAGAGCGTGTGGTTTTTTTTGCCTTTAACTTATATTTTATAATTTTTTTAAAGATTTATTTATTTTAGAGACAATGAGTAAGGGGAGGGTCAGAGAGAGAGAGATAAGCAGACGCTGCTCTGAGTGGGGAGCCCAATGTGGGGCTTGATCCCAGAACCCTAAGATCCTGACCTCAGCTGAAACCCAACAGTCAGACACTTAACTGACTGAGTCACCCAGGTACCCCTGTAATTTCTTTCATTAGGAATAATATAGTTTCCCTGAAGACAGAGGTCATGTCTGTTTTTCATTTATACACTGTGTCACTTGAATATTTAATTTGTGCCTAGTAAGTGTCAGGTACTATGCTGATAAGCAAACGGTAAATATTCATTAAATAAGTAACAATATCTCTATAGAAAGAATGACCCCTTTTAAAATTTTCTATATATGAATTGAGAAACAAATAATAAGAATTTGTACTCTTGAATTTAACCTAAGCAGATAATATCACTTGAATCTCAATGAGAAAGAAATTTAATAGGTTTGCCTTTTAAATAAGATGAATATATGAAAAAGGGGAACAAAATTAATTGACCTAATGATTCATATATGTGGAACACATACCACAAAACTAGATATATCCTAGCCTAGAACCAAAATAATCCAGGGTACAACATTATTTTAACAAACATAGTGATGAGCTGAAATTTATTGAAATGAGAGCCAGTCCTCTGGGGTCAAAATTAGGGGGATTTCCCAACCTTAACATAGGATTATAGTGACCTTTCTCTTTCTTTAAATCTGACAAAGGGTAACAATGAGTGGTTTGAAATTCACATTTGTGGTGTCTGGGCCTGAGAATTTTCCAGTTCATCCACCTGCTCAGGCCTTCAGAACTTTGCAAGTGAGTCTTGGGCACTCACCTCATTATTGCTAAATTGTTCAAGAAGCTCAGGAATTCTGGAATGCCTGACGAGGCGGATGAACCGTTGCCAAAGATTCTCCTTGTTATTTTATTCCTGTCATTTTTGCTGTAGCTTGTCACTTAACTTTTAGCATAATTGAACAAGATCCAAAGATACTTACTTGGTAGCGTGCGCCTCAAAGAGGCTTCTTCTGGGCCAATGAACAAGGATCGGCAGGGGAATACAGGACAGCTAACATATTCAAAGAACGTCTGTGGTATAGCAAGCAAGCTCGGTCTTAAAGAGAGGCACCTATATAACCAATCTCTAGGCATATGAGTTCTAAGAACCCCAGGTACTATGAAGATACCTGGAGAATTCCTTTCTCTGTCCAGGCAGAAGTCCCTAAAAGCACGACCTGCTCTCTGGGGGCGATGCCAGTTCAGCTGCACCATTTCTCGTCTATTTGCTGGTGTCATCGTGGGTTCTGATGTTGACAGTTGATCTACCAGCTCCCTGTCCTTCTGAAATTACTGTAATGCAACTTCCGTAATAAAGCTTTTAGTTTAATTTTGTCAGTTTTAAGCGAATTGATTTGCTCCCACGAGCGTCCTGGAATCGCATAGTCATGGAAGCAATCCACTGTCGGTTATTTCTCGAGCGTTGTTTATCCATCCTGGGAAGAGACCATGGAGGCTCCGTGACTTAACATCAACATCAACCTCAACTCACGAGACACCCTGATCCGAGGCTCTGGAATGGTCATTACACAGTCAGAGAGCAGTGTGGAGGAGTGGACGGGTCTGCCCGCTGCCCGACTCTTCTGTGATGGCCGCGGCCGGTATAGCTGAGGTTCTGTACGCAGCTTCCAAAGCCAGGCTGCTTGTGTGAAATCCCAGCTCCTGCACTTACTCGATGTAAAACGGGGCAAAACGTACATCCTCTCTGCATGTAGGTGTTCCATCTGACAAACGGGGATAATGAGGGCATCTGCTTCGTAGAGTAGTTGTGCGGGTTAAGTGTTTTACTACATGAAAAGTGTCACTTGGAAAATATGCAACAAATATCACTTTTAATATTATATAGTCCACTTTTAATTGGGTCGTTTTGTTCCATCTTCTCTTTCTTAAAACCTTCTGCCTAATGCTAAATTTCTTTGCTGAGCTTCACCACTGTACCTTGCTCTAGAAGAAAATTACCAAGGGTGAAGTTTCGAGGTGTGCTAGGCTGCTCATTTCTACTTTCTTTTTTCCTTAAAGATTTTATTTATTTGTTGGAGAGAGCACAAGCAGGCAGAGGCAGAGAGAGAGAGAGAAGCAGGCTCCCCGCTGAGCAGGGAGCTGGACACGGAGCTCGATCCCAGGACCCCGGGATCACGACCTGAGCTGAAGGCAGCGGCTTAACTGATGAGCCACTCAGGCATCCCTCATTTCTGCTTTCTGAATGTCCTTTCCCCCTTATGTTTATTTTTTTAATTTTTTAAAAGATTTTATTTATTTATTTGACAGAGAGAGAGAGATCACAAGTAGGCAGAGAGGCAGGCAGAGAGAGGGGGGGAAGCAGGCTCCCCGCTGAGCAGAGAGCCCGATGCGGGGCTCGATTCCAGGACCCTGAGACCATGACCTGAGTGGAAGGCAGAGGCTTTAACCCACTGAGCCACCCAGGCGCCCCTCCCCTTATGTTTATTGCTTTGATTCCTGTCATGATCCTGTTGTGTGCTACGACTTGCTTAGTAGAGCATCCTTCAAACATGTTCTCTGTACCCAGTGACCAATAGAGAGAAATGTGTTTTTGTATTCTTTAACCTTCTGTTATGGAAAAGAATTTAATTAATTTTTTTTTTTTTTTGAGAGAGAGTGTGAGGGAAGTGATGGGTTGTGGGTTCCTTTGGAAGGATGACCATCTCACAACCTCTAGTCAAATGGAAGCAACGAGAAAATGGGAGAAACTTTCATTCCTCGTTCAACTCTCCATTTTGATACGGCCTCTATAGTGTCAACAGTCATCTTTGCAGTTGCATTTGGAATGTCAGTGCTGTGCTGATTTTCTTTTACTAGCGTAGGATAAGTTTATAATTTTCTGTTTTATGGTGACATTAGCAAAATCATCCATAAATACTAACTGAAACACATCACAGAAAGTAATTTTCACTTGCCTCAACCTCAGGTTTGGACATAAGCAAGGAAACACATTCAGTTCCTCTTCTCAAAACCAACCAAAACATTATCCACTCCACTCTCTGGTGGATAAAGAATCATTTACTCAAAATCAAATGAGGGCTATGGAACAATGTGTGAGATTTGGGTGTGGCTATTTTCCTTACAGTGCTTGACTCTTGAGTAACAATGTTGCAGAGTGAGACATCCCTCTCCAGGAGAAGAGATGTGCCCTGCTGGATGCTATCATGTGAACAATGGTCTGTTAGAAATTCTCAACGGAAGGGGGTTTATAAACCAGAGTTGAGAATAACATGATTTCAAAATACAGTGTTAACGTGTTGATTCTGATAGACATGTGATTCACTGATCACTTATCGTAAGTATGTGGGGCTAAAATAACGTGTTAATACCTCAGGCAAGAACTTCAAAGAGCTCGCCTGGTGCTGTGGCATCTTGCAGAAAACCACTGCTCTGGGTGAGCTGTTGGTGGGCTTCAGTTTTCTCACGCTGAGTAGCAACTAAGTTACTACTCTGTGGCGGGCAAATTACTAAGGATCAGGGAAATCATTCTGAACTCCTTTAGCAAGGAGATTGAAGGGAAAATCTCTGTTCCATAAAACTTCGTAGTCTATGATTTTGCTGTTAAAACTTGAGTGTGTGAGTATATATATAAAGACATGCAAATGCCTGAAGAAGAACAACTTCAGGACTAAAAACTAGAAATTAATTATTCAATTAGAAACTACCCCTCAGGCTCAAGGATTTACAAACCAGCAAATCACCCATTTACTGTCAGTCAGTTTATGGGGTTTCAAGCACCAAAAACCAGAAACAAAGCCACAAATAAAGATGATGAAAAAGGACAGATTACCAAGAAAGTCAATTACATTGAAGGAGCCCATGCTCTTTTAACGAAGTTTTAATCTCACTGATTTAATTTAAATATAACCTCCAGTGATAGTTAATGCAGATTGATGTTCACTATGTGCCTGGCTTTGTATTAAACATTTGCATGCATTAGTTCATATGATCTTTGTCATGATCTATTGAGGTAGACCACATTCGCTCTCTGTATTTTACATATGAAGACACTGAGAATTAAACATTAACATGTTCAGCTTCGCCAAGCTAGTATATTGCAAAAGTTCATTGTCTAAGGAATGTTTGTTGCACTCCAGGCTTATAAGCACACAGAAAGACAATATGCATAATTACACTAAAATCCAATTTCTTTTCGTCTCAGCAATTTTGGAGCTCTCTGGTTGCACTTGGCTGTATAAACAAGCATGTACATATTACATGTATATTGATTATTTAATCATTAGTTGCTGTATCTGTATTGGTCCCTGTACTATGTACCTGTTCTCCTTGAGCCAAAATATAAATTTGGGCATATAATGAAACTTTGGCTATAACCAAACTAGTTTTAGGCATGTTGACATGTTTTCATTACATGCCTATTTCCCAGTTTCTTTCTTCCCATGTGTTTTGTCCTTTAAGGACTGTATACTTACTTTAAAAATAATCAACTCTCCCTTTCTTTCTATAGGATTTTGTGATACTTGCTGACATAATACATTACCCCTTATTATTATATTGCTATTGAGTGGGCCAATTTTGTGATTTCCTTAGAATTTATTTGAAGTTAACTTTTTTTTTTTTTGCTTGAATTGTACTTTGCTGCCTCTTTCAGTTCTGTGTGTGTGTGTGTGTGTGTGTGTGTGCGCGTGCGTGCATGTGTGTGTGTGTGCGCGTCTATGGGTGTGTGAGGAAGTAACTCTGGAAAGATGCGAGTGCAAAGTTGTCACTGTAGTCTGAATGAAGAAACGGTAAGGAATTTTCCATTCAATATAAATGAGTTTTATGTTTACGATGTTCAGGTGAACACAAAATTACCAAGGGGGTAAAATTATGGCAACATATGGTATCTCTTTATTAAGAGCTCAGTGCAGTGGAAACCAGTCATAATGTGTTGCAGTAAAACAATGTAGATAAGGTGGGCGCGACATATAGTCATTAGAGGGTTCAAATCATCCCTCTTGCCTCTCACCCTGACTGCTTCATCCAGCCTGCTGTTGAAAGCCTCTAGTGTAGTTCTGCAGTTCAGTTATTGTATTCTTTAGCTCGGTGACTTCTGTTTGGTACTTTCTTATATTTGTATCTCTTTGTATTTTACTTTTTTAATTTATATTTTATTTTATTTTTTATTATATTATGTTAGTCACCAGAGAGTACACATTTATATTTTTTTATTTAAATTCAATTAATTAAGGTAGAATACATCATTAGTTTTTGATATAGCATTCAATGATTCATCAGTTGAGTGTAGCACCCAGTGCCTATCATATAACATGCCCTCTTTAATCTCTTTGTAGAAATTCTCCTGTGGGGACGCTTGAGTGGCTCAGTTGGTTAAGCAACTGCCTTTGGCTCAGGTCATGATCCCAGCGTCTTGGGATCGAGTCCCGCATCGGGCTCCTTGCTCCGCAGGGAGCCTGCTCCTCTCTCTGCCTCTGCCTGCCTCTCTGCTTGCTTGTGTTCTCTCTCTGTTAAATGAATAAATAAAATCTTTTAAAAAAAAAAAGAAAAGAAATTCTCCTGTGTTCATCCATTCTTTCCCAAGTTTGGTGAACATCTTTTTGGCCATCACCTTGAAGTCTTCATCATTTATCACTTAGATTACTTTTCTCTGTTTATTAAGGTCTTTTCTGAAGTTTTATTTGTTCTTTCATTTGGCACTTACTCCTATTTCCTCATTTGATGTGATTCTGTGTTTGTTTCCATCTGTTAGGTGAGACAACTACCTCTGCCAGTCTCGAGAGAGTGGTCTTGTAGAGGAGGCAAATCTTATTGTTCAACTTTGCCCTATCTCTTGTCTCTTGAACCTTTGTGACTGCCTAAGCAACTTGATTTAGTCTTGATTGGTCCCTGTTGTGGACGATGTGCCAGGACCTGTCAGTGTTCCAAGGGGAGGGATCCCATTTAGCACTTAGTTTCAGGCTGATTGGAAGACAGACCATCAGCTAATTTTAGGTTCTTTTTCGGGAAGCGCTGTTCCATAGGTAGCTGTTGATGTAGTGTATCCATGGGAGGAGGTGAGTTCAGGATCGTCCTACGCCACCAGCTTAAACTGCTCCCTGACTGCTTCAAAAATAATGTAGGAAACAACCTGTGGCTTGTCGAGAAAAGCCTTCCATGCCATCTCCTAAGTTGAATTTGCCCTATAGGCTTTGGATATCCAAAAAGTATATTTGGTGGTGTATAATAAAGATCACAGTTTGTGACTTTTTTTTTTTTTTGAATATTTTATTTATTTATTTGACAGAGAGATCACAAGTAGGCAGAGGAAGGCAGAGAGAGAGGGGAAGGCAGGCTCCCCGCTGAACAGAAAGCCCCATGCAGGGCTCGATCCCAGGACCCCGAGATCATGACTCGAGCCGAAGGCAGAGGCTTTAATCCACTGAGCCACCCAAGCTCCCCATATGTTTGTGAATTTAATATGAATATATTCTCATTACAGATAAAAGTACAGAAAAACAGAAGAGAAAACTTAGAAATGATCTATATTCTGTAGTCTCTGTTCTTGGCCTTTTAAATATAGTTGATTCACTCATAGACGCAAACTTTGGGTATGAGACGTAGTCATCTTGATTGACTACTCAACCAGGTACCCCTGCTATTATTTCTTTAATGCTCAGATTTCATACAGTAGCTACAATACTAAGGCCTCTCTGTATTTTGGGAATTCATTCAGTCTTTCTTATGCACGCTTCCTGCAAATATGGAAGGGGTCATATTCAAATACTTATCAACTGGTGTAGAAATGGATATTGGCATACCGTATCATTCATTAGACAAATTAAAAATTTATCTTCCCTTTTATTCTGCAATTATATGTTATAAATGAAATAAGGGAAGAACATGTCACTTATGAAATCATTAGAATATACATATTTTTTAAAGAATATGTAGATGTGAGTTTTTATTTTTTCTTTTCCTTTTTTTTAAATTGCATCTAGCTGTATTTCACATGTGTGTGACTGAATTAAAATAGGGAACTGTATTGAAGCCTATCTTCAATAGTCCATTAAATTGAGAATCATCAGCTGTTTATATTTTCCATAATAATTTTCTACATATTTCTGCTGAGCTAATAGCAACTGCATTTGAAATTTGTTTAGCTCTTATTATACTGATATTTTTATATTTCTTTTTTTTTAAAAGATTTTATTTATTTGACATAGAGAGAGAGAGATCACAAGTAGGCAGAGAGGCAGGCAGAGAGAGAGGGGGAAGCAGGCTCCCTGCTGAGCAGAGAGCCCGGTGTGGGGCTCGATCCCAGGACCCCGAGATCATGACCTGAGTCGAAGGCAGAGGCCTCAACACACTGAGCAACCCAGGAGCCCCGATATCTTTACATTTCTAACGTCATTTAAGTCATCAAACAATTTATTGAAATACCATTTAGTCAGCTAATATAATTTTTTAAAAAATTAAATGAGTAGGTTTGCAAACTTCATTTATCCTATTTCACAGCTCAATTAATTCAAAAACTAAAAAGTTTATTCTGTTTTTCAAAATTGTCATCAAAAGCACAATTTTTATATAATTTTATTAGATAATTTAATATTTTTACATGTTAGACTTAACATAGTATTTTGCCTCTTTAAAATTTATCATGCTTATTTTTATAAATAAATCATTGTAAAAAATTTTATTTATTTATTTGACAGAGAGGAGAGAGATCACAAGTAAGCAGAGAGGCAGAAGGAGAGAGAGAGGGAGAAGCAGGCTCCCCGCTGAGCAGAGAGCCTGGTACAGGGCTTGATCCCAGGACCCTGAGATCATGACCTGAGCCTAAGGCAGAGGCTTTAACCCACTGAGCCACCGAGGTGCCCCTATCATGCTTATTTTTATCTTTTGCTTCATTTTCATATTTTCCTGTCATTCATCTGTTTCAATAAGTGTAAGATATGTTGTTTTTCAGTGAAATCAGGATACCTCTTTTTTTCTTTTTATTAACATTTAATGTACTATTTGTTTCAGGGGTACAGGTCTGTCATTCATCAGTCTTACACAATTCACAGCGCTCACCATAGCACATACCCTCCCCAGTGTCCATCACCCAGCCTCCCCATCCCTCCCAACCTCTTCCACTCTAGCAACCCTCAGTTTGTTTCCTGAATGAAATTGGATACCTCTGAAAATATATGGAGTCTTATAATCACTGTGCGTCAGAAGAGATATGCTCTGTCTTTGTAATTGTGTGCATATACCTGACCTTCATCATTGCTGGTGATACTGTCCTTACTTCAAATAAGTTATATACATTCGTTGTCCTGTGTATTTTTGTCAACAGACTGCTTAAGCACTATTCAGGAACAGAATATAAAACCTCTTTTTTTTTCTATAACATTTTTACAGAAAACTTTGACAAAATTTTCACAGATCAAGTAATTATTAGCATAAAGCCTGAATAATGAGTATCAGAAGCTAGGAAGAAAATGTTTTCAGACAGTAGAGGGCACTCTTTTAAGAACTGCTATAAGATTTTTTTTTTTTTTTTAAGATTTTATTTATTTATTTGAGAGAGATAGAGTGAGAGAGAACATGAGAGGGGAGAAGGTCAGAGGGAGAAGCAGACTCCCCGTGGAGCCAGGAGTCTGATGTGGGACTCGATCCGGGGACTCTGAGATCATGACCTGAGTCGAAGGCAGTCGCTCAACCAACTGAGCCCTAAGATTCTTGTTCTTAGGTGCCCTAAGATTCTTGTTCTTAGCACAGAAGACAATATTGTGTTAAGAACAATTCTGATGACAATAAATGCATTTCATTTACTTTACTGACAGTAATCAGCTCTTTTAAGATTTTATTTTATATATGTTTTATTGTATGAAGTGAATTATGATATTTATATATATTTTCTTATTGAAGATGCAAATTTATTTGAAGCATGAACTTTAATAGAACATCGCTATTGTTCTGTTGTAATAGAAGACTTTTTAACACTTTCATGCTTGAAAACACTAATTTTGAGTTTTATCTGCATCACTAATTATAAGGTATAAATTCATATATAGTAAGACATACATGACTGAGAATAAATTCTATTATCCTTGCCATAAAGTAAGCATATCTTCAAGTATGGGACCATTAGCATCAGCAAACCAGTGGAGAAAGTTCTAAATTGGGCATAAAGGGGGAGAAATGGGAGTTGCTAACATTTCCTACATTGGACAATTGAGGCAGTTATTGATGCCAAATCCTGAGGCCTCTACTATATAAAATATTTCCAGAAAGAAAAAAAAAAATGTAGTAAAACTATGCAAAAGGAGAAAAAAGTACTGAATTGAACCAATGACAGTAATAATAGTTCATGCTTTCTCATTTGATACCTAGAAGAACCCTTTGATAAAGGTACTCATTTTCCCTTCTTTTTACAAATAAGGAAACATGGAATTAGTGAGGTAAGCTGGACCAAGATTATACAGGTTTGAAAGCACAAATGGAATTAATATCTTGCCTTCTCTGATACCGAAGTTGTGCTCTTAATCTCAACATCAAAGCACTTCCAAGAAAGTTAAAGAGATAACTTGGAACTAGTGTAGAAAAAAAAATTAATATCTTTTATTTATTGAGAAACAACCTTGAAAAACTTGAAAATGTGTGAAATCGTTTCACACTTGATTTTCTACAAAGACAAATAATGAGTCTCCTCTCACATGTATCACATATACAAGGTGACTGGATGTTTTGAGAACCGTGACAGTGCCTTTCACCCAGGAAAGGCCATTTACTCTGACCTCCGCTGAGCGGAGGGGCGGGGCTGTGTCACAGTGGTTATAATGACCTCCTTGACTCAATGACTTTCTTCGGGGTTTCATCTGAACTCGGAAGAGCTGCCACTGCTCTGTCTTTTTGGCTCTCAACTCTTCGGAAATGAAGACGGTGTCAGTCTTCGTGTTTTGTATAAGCCAACTTTTGGGATTCCTTATTGTATAGACCTTGTCCATCATGATCAGACTCCCTAGGGCTTCTACTAAACTTCACCCTGAGTCTCAGTCCATTTCTATGTGGGTGAATTCGGCTGTCAACCTAGAAGGAAACATCCCCATCTCCTCAAACTCTCTCTCGAAGCCATGTCAAGTTCTAAGGTGTGATAACTTTCTGCTTTCCTTTTTAGACGGTCTTATTCTGGTCCCTCTGAATGGTGCTGGAAGCTAAGATAGGGTGAACAAAGGCAAAAGCACTGCTGTGTTTTTTGGCCTCCATATTTTATTTTATTTTATTTTATTTTTTTAAAGATTTTATTTATTATTTATTAGAGAGAGAGAGACTGAGAATGAGAGGGGAGAAGGTCAGAGGGAGAAGCAGACTTCCCGCAGAGGCGGAAGTCTGATATGGGACTTGATCCCGGGACTCCCGGACCATGACCTGAGCCGAAGGCAGTTGCTTAACCAACTGAGCCACCCAGGCGCCCCGGCCTCCATATTTTAATATATTAAAAATCATCCAAAGCCCCTATTGTTATCTATATATTTCCTATTGAAGATCCTATCCTCAGTTCGCACACAGATGAAAGGAAAGCCAGAGGTGTCTGCTCTCATTTTGCATCGTCCCAAACTTTCTTACTTAACCTAGATAAGGCTTGGCTATTAATTTATCAGTTAACTTTTAAAACTTCACCTTTAATTCACATTCGCTACAAACCCTGATCATTCTTCCATTACATGTTGAAACAAGTCAGTAGGAAGTGGCTTCAAGATCAGATAATACTCTTAGAATGAGTATTTAGGGTAACAATGTAAGGTGTCTTGGGTCTCTAAAGCTAGACAAGATCCACACCAGAAGAAAGCTTTAGACATTTAAGACCATATTAATGATTCTGCACCTAAACATTCCTGTGTATGGGGTTTTTTTTTTCACCTGTACAACCAATCAGTTCTCAGACACCAGCTGTTGTTTTCCACGTTGGGTTCTTTATTCCTCCATCCTCCCCCCTTAGTGGGTAAATGCCGTCGTTCTGAATTTAGCGTTGTTTCTTGTGGTCACTCTTAAGCAGAGTGATAACACAAACAGTGACATTAAAGTGACAAAGATCACCCACATTCAGGCTTGCACACCTCAGTTTTGGGTCTCTTCTCCTCCTTAAGTTTTATCTTCTGTTCCTTGGCCAGGTGCACTGCTTTGCATCCCTAGTATTATTTTCAGTTGCTTCTTGTTCTTTTAATCAAGCAATTATGTGTCTAGCAGCAATGACTCTGCAATTGGAAGTATTCTGTATTGTACAGCATGATTTGTCAGCCACGCCTGTTGGACACACTGTATTGAACTCACTGAGTGTATTGAACTAAGGCGCAATGTCTAAAGAATGATAGGTTGATTAATTCCAAAGGATTGGTCTGTAATTCTCCTTTATGATGGAGTCTTTGGTTTGGGGATCAAGGTAATGCTGGCCTCACACAATGAGTTTGGAAGTTTTCCTCCAAACATTTTCAGAAGAATAGGTATTAATTCTTCTTTAAATGTCTGGTAGGGGGCACCTGGGTGGCTCGGTCATTAAGTGTCTGCCTTTGGCTCAGGTCATGATCCCAGGGTCCTGGGATCAAGCCCCACATCAGGCTCCCTGCTCATCAGGAAGCCTGCATCTCCCTCTCCTACTCCCCCTGCTTTATTCACTCTCTCACTCTCTCTCTCCCCCTGTCAAATAAATAAATAAAATCTTTAAAAAAATAAATAAACGTTTGGTAGAATTCCCCTCGGAAGCCATCCAGCCCTGGATTCTTGTTTGTTGGGAGAGTTTTGATTACTGTTTCAATTTCCTTGTTACGGGCTGTTCAGGTGTTCAGGTCTTCTATTTCTTCCCGTTTCAGTTTTGGTGGTTTGTATGTCTCTAGGAATGCCTCCATTTCTTCTAGATTGCCCAATTTGTTGGCATATAGTTGCTCATAATATGTTCTTACAATTGTTTGTATTTCTTCAGTGTTGGTTGTGCTCTCTCCTCTTTCAATCATGGTTTTATTTATTTGGGTCCTTTCTCTTTTCTTTTTGATAAGTCTGGCCAGGGGTTTATCAATCTTATTAAAATATTTGCAAACCACCTATCTGGCAAGGAGTTAATACCCCAAATATATAAAGAACTCCTACAACTCAGTACAGAAAAATATTCCAAATTAAAAATGGGCAAAGCCTCTTGAGATTTCATATGAGTTTTAGGATAGCTTTTTCTATTTTTTACAAAAACAAACAAACAAACAAACACAAAAAACAACTCACTCACACGAAGTAAGCTACAGATTCAATACAATCCCTGTAAATTCAGAATGAGTTGTTAAGTGTGAAGTTTTTTATCCATAAACATAAACAGGATGCCTTTCCAATTATTTGTGTGTTTGTTTCAGCAAAGGGTCTGCTGTTCTGAATGTGGCCTTTTCTTGATTGGACATTCTGTAGGTCTTTGATTGATTCCCAGAGCACTTATACAGTAATTTTAGCTAGTCTTTAATCATCATTTTCAATATTTTTATGAGTGAAACAAGGGCCTGGAACTACCTAGTCTGCCATTTTGTTAACATCACTCCAACTCTCTCCATTTTTTTGTGATATATGTATATTTTTTTGTCTGTGACCAAATATTTTTTAAAATCTTAAATATAAAAATATTTTTTAAATCTTGGCTCTCTCCAGACCGACCTTACATTATAAGTATTTTTATGGTTGTGGAGAGAGAAGCTTTTTAACTCATTAGATGACTTGGTGAATCTAGCTCAGGTCAGATGATCCCTGCCACTCCCATTCCCTCTATGAACATAAGAATCTGAAGGAAATCAGAAGTCCTCTCCCGTTGTGCAATCTACAGTGTGTTCAGTTATGCTCAGCCCACGCTCATCTTTCTTTGGTCTGACCAAAGGCTGGGGCACCGTGTATTATCCTGAGTTTTCTGGGGCCTTGTTTCATGAGTCATTCGGGGTGTTTGTCCGATTGAATTACTAGATAATTTTTTTCCATCATGGGACATAAACTACTCTTTTCCAAAACAATGGCCTTTTGGAAGTGGAACAAATTCTGTCCAGCAACTTTGGGGTGAGAGGCATCTTCTTTTGAGGGAGCCGTGGTGAGGCATTCAGCCTAAATAGGATAGTCAGTGATAAAATGATAATGGGATTTATGTTTGGGGACTACAACATCCTGGTTCAGAAGATCTATTGAAAATAGAAATTAAGATAATGAGTATGCTTCAAATCTCAGCCATTGAAATAGTTGGAAGAATCAACTTCCAACTTCCAAATGTTACTACCGGTTCCACATAGAGACAAACTAATCTTTAGAGAAACAGTTATGTCTCAAGGGGAGGAACTACTGCAAAAGAGACACTTGAAATTTATTTTAGGCCTTCACTTGAGCCTGAAAAACAAATGGAGAGCAAGAATAACATGAAGATGAAGCTTCTAGGGGCACCTGGGTGGCTCAGTCAGATAAGCATCTGCCTTTGACTCGGGTCATAATCTTGGGGTCCTGCATTGGGCATCCTTCTCAGTGGGAAGTCTACTTCTCCCACTGCCTCTGTCTTCTCTCTCTAGCGCTCTCTCTCTTTTCCGAAATAAATAAAATATTTCTTTTTTTTTTTTTATATGAAGCTTCTTAAGATGTGCCTTCCCCACAAAACTGCATGGCTATTTTTCTAGAAAAAGAGGTTAAAAAGTGATTCTGTAAGAACTATGGAAAACTGCGACTCAGACGTACCTGGGGATGCTTTCACTTTTGCACTTAGAATCATTCATTCTCATTCCCCAATATCCACCTTCAGTACTTTATGGTCCCCTGAACATCCAGAAAGGACCCAAAAGATAAGGCTGAAGTTCTTGTTTGAACTCCTGCATCTTTGTCTAAAAATGATTCTGATATGAAATTTTTCCCCATTGACTTCATTGAATATAATTCTATTAGAGTTATTCCATAAATTATTGTTCCATGAATTGAGATATATTCCTTTGCTATATTCACAGTTATATAAAATTTTGTTATTATTTTAGTGGTTATCTTGAAAATCCCAAGATGCATTCTTGACTTATTAATGTCCAATATAAATAGTTGCTTTACCTCTTCTTAGATATTGTATAAGCTTAGGACCTTTCAGCTCCACTTATCTCCCTTTTGGTTTAATTGCTACACTTATAATATGCTTAAAATTTTATTTATTTGTTTGTTTGTTTATTTATTTATTTATTTGAGAGAGAGTGCACACACAAGTAGGGGGAGGGCAGAACGATAGAGAGAGAGAGACTTTTTTTTTAAAGATTTTATTTATTTATTTGACAGAGAGAGAGAGAGAGAGAGAGATCTCAAGTAGGCAGAGAGAAGGAGAAGCAGGCTCCCCTCTGAGCAGAGAGCCCGATGTGGGGCTCGATCCCAAGACCCTGAGATGATGACCTGAGCCAAAGGTAGAGGTTTTAACCCACTGAGCCACCCAGGCACCCTGAGAGAGACAATTTTAAGCAGGCTCCAACCTCAGCACAAAGCCTCATGCAGAGCTCAATTGCATGACCCTGAGATCATGACCTGAGCCAAAATCAAGAGTTAGACGTTGGAGTGCCTGGGTGGCTCAGTTGGGGAAGAGTCTGCCATCGGCTCAGGTCACGATCCCAGGGTTCTAGGTTTGAGCCCGGCATTGGGCTCCCTCCTGGATGGGGATTCTGCTTCTCCCTCTCTCTCTGCCTCTCCCCCTCCTCATGTTCTCTCTCTCTCTCAAATGAATAAATAAAAATAATAATAATAAAAAAAGAGTCAGACATTAAACCTACTGAGCCATCCAGGAGCCTCAACTTATAGTGTACTTCAATTTTATACAATTTAAGCCATAAACATTAAATGTTATGGTTTTATATAATCAGTGTTTCAAATTATTCCCACATTTACCTATTTCATTGCTCTTTATCCTGAATCTTTGAGGTTCCATTTGGAATAATTTTCTTATACCTCTAAAGAACACATTATAGTTTATATTCT
This sequence comes from Nasua narica, assembly GCA_028533885.1. Lineage (NCBI taxonomy): Eukaryota > Metazoa > Chordata > Mammalia > Carnivora > Procyonidae > Nasua > Nasua narica. Next base: position 43,679,717 of record CM052807.1, on the reverse strand, counting down.
TAGTATGGACCCAAGGTAATAAATTATTCTTTCTCTATCTTTAATTACCTTTATTTCATCCATGAAATACGATTATATACCCATATGATTCTTATATATTTAGAGTATTTCCTCTGGGAATGGAATTTTAGCATGGCACTTGTATTCCAATAAGTATGTGGCTTTCATGGTTTTTCATGGTTGCTGCTGTTTGTTTATTAATAAATAAATATAAGTAAATATGTCATTTATTATTTTTAAAAAATTTATTTATTTGAGAGAGAGAGAAGGAGTGGGGAGGAGTGGCAGAGGGAGAGAGAGAAGCAGACTCCCTGCTGAGAAGGGGGCCCAACATGGGATTTGATCCTATGACCCTGGGATCATGACCTGAGCTAAATGCAGATGCTTAACCAACAGAGCCATGATGATACTCTCTTTGCCTTTAGGAATTAGCTGCTAATTGTTCATTGAAGGTAACTTTTATTTTTCTCTGACTGCCTTTCAACCTTTCCCTGTCTTTGGTTTTGAGCAATTTACATGATACACAGAACTTTGTTTTCACTTTGTTCACCTTCCTGGGGTTCATAAGATATGTAATCTGATGTCTTCTGTAAGTTCTGGAATATTCACAGACATTATCTCTTTCACTCTAAGTTATAGGTAAACTGATTTACAAAAGCAAATTTTGAGGTAATAGACCTTTAGGAGACATTACCTTAGCAAATTCATTACTCGATACATTTTTACATGCTTTTCTTGAAAGAGTTCACTGATGATTGGTTTACAAGATTAGTTTAAAGCATAGTGTGTGAATGAGATGAGAGCATTGCAACTGGGGAAAACTTAGGTGTGCTTGGTTGAAGATTACTTGAAGTGGAGTTTAGCTTCAGTAAGGAAGTGTCTTAGTTATGAACATACTTTCCCAAGAGCACCATGTAGCAATCGTCAGCATATATGCCACAAATTTACCATCACGGATATAGATTGAAATCTTTATTAAAGGCAGTAACAGAACCTGAATACAGTGCAAAAAGAGCAACAATATAAAGGCAATAGCCACATATTGGAGGAGAACTAAAAATAAAAGAGATTGATATTCTTTAGGCTTGCTAGAGTCTACTAAGGGAAAATCCCTTCTATTAATTTTTTTTCATATTCCAAAGAAGAACTAGTATAAAAATGTCACTGCTCATGAACAGCTATTATGATTTTTGATTCTTGAAAGTTCTATTTCTTATTTATTCTTTTCTGAAAGATACATCCATGGGAGAAAAATGTGAATCAGCTTGTATAAGCAGATTTGACTATTTCCAACAAAAGTAATATTCTTACTACTTGGTTTAATATGATTTATTGTTCTGGAGTTAGCACAGTGTAATGATTATGCTAATGATCTCTAGAGTAAGATTATCGTGGCTTAAATCTTGTTTCTAATTCTCTTTTTTTTTTTTTTTTTAAAGATTTTAGCTATTTATTTGACAGAGAGAGAGATCACAAGTACACAGAGAGGCAGGCAGATAGAGGAGGAAGCAGGCTCTCTGCTGAGCAGAGAGCCTGATGCAGGACTTGATCCCAGGACCCTGAGATCATGACCTGCGCCGAAGGCAGAGGCTTGAACCCACTGAGCCACCCAGGCACCCTGGTTTCTAATTCTTACCAGCTACAGAATCTTGGAAAAATTTCTTGTCCTCTCTGGGCCTCAGTTTATTAATATGACAAAAGTAATGGTATCTCATAGGATTATTGGGACAGTACATGCTTTTATATATGTAATCAGTCAAGAATTACTAGAAATATTAGAAACAATCAATAAACATTAGCTATTTTTTAGATGCCAATTGTGACCAGACTCCCTTTAGTTTGCATGTCTTATGTGATTTATGCTCCCCCTGTTTATTTACTAAGGTCTGAAATTTTCATATATTATATGAAATATACATATTAGCATATACATATTAGTATATATGCAAATATACATAAATTTTTAAAATCACACAAACATTTTAAGTCCATTTTTTAATATTTTTAGTTTGATTGAAATCTCTACTTATAATATGTTGAGTTGAGCATGCTTGAAAGTACACAAGATATTAAAAAGTCTATTTATAATTATCTTCTATATAAGAAAATATGGAAACGATTGTCAGGTCATACACTTCCAATTCTTCCTTGCCATTTCCTTGGTAAGACTGGAGCTCAGTACTTCAAAACAATTTCCTTGTTGCCAATATTTTATTTTTCAGCAGAAATAAAATTCAATTTTCTTCAGAGAAAGACCAGTTACCTTGACAAACAAAAGGTACAAACATAAAGATAACTTTGTCACCATGTTTGTTCAATGTATTGTAATTTTTGTATTATTATTTTCAATTATGCTCCCTAGTTTTGAGCATTATATGAGACTTTTTTCGGATAATCATGCCGCATTTATCTAACTTTGATGTTATGTTTGTTAATTATATATACACATCTGGATTTAAACAGTTTATATGTGATGCCAAGATTCCCATTGTGCAAATCCAATACATACCTCTGCTTTGCTATATTTTGCAGTATGTAGTGCCATTTTGCTTAAGGGTTTCCTCTGTCATCAGAATCCCTTCTAGACAACGGACTGAAATTCATAAAATTTGCAAAGGAAAATATAGTTTAAGATTATTATCATTTTCAAACAGTGTTGCAAATAAAATAGAAATCTAACATTTCTTCAATACAACTTATCCATTCCTTTTTTATTATTAACTGAGGAATGAATTATAAAGTATCAGTGGCAAGTAACTGATCTTAAGTTATGAACTTTTCCTTATGGCACATACTTAAGGGTTAATAACTGGTGCTTTGATAATTGTTAAGTTTCTCCATCCAATTGATGCCATTCTAAGCAGTTAGTAAAGCTGGACAGTCAGGACAGAATGACCTAAGCTGTATTTGAAGCAAACACCTTTGACATAGTACACATCCAATCAGCCACAAAGTACTATTTACTCTATCACTACGTTGGTTCATGTATCTGTTCTTTTCTTCAGAGGACCGCAATCTTTACCCTATTCCGATTTTCATTATTTTTGTATTGAGCTATTAAAACACTATAATACTGTTTCTCTCTCCACCTCTATTGCTTCCTTGTCATTATTTTCTTCAAAATGCCTCTAGAGTTAACACCTCCTTCCCAGACACAGCTTGAATTCTGCTATCTTTTCAGTCATCTGCAGGGACTATCAATAGTTTGTATGCTAAAATTTAAACTCACTAAAATGAAAAATTTACAAAATTGTTATCATTTTGCTTCACAACTCCATTTTGAACTCTCCTCAAATTTGAAACCTTTAACCCACATCATTTCCCATTGATGTGCTGTGTTTTATTTTGAAGAATCTGGCACTCCAGATGGCATGACTTGAATTAAATTTTTTTTTTTAAATTAAATAAATAAATAAAATATAAATATAGAAATAAATAAAAGATAATAATAATAAAAATAAGAGTGAATGGAATGTGTCTAGCTTAAATTTATTTTAGTCTGAATGGCTTATGGTTACTTCTAACAGGTTTTGGAGACTTCATACAAATTATAGAGAAAATCTTCCTGCATGCTTGCTTTACCCAGATCTGATTCCAGTCCAATTACAAAAACATGAAACTTGCTGGACATGGGACTTAAACTTAGTCACATGCAGAATCATATCACCATAATTTTAAGTTCTCTGGACCATGTTACTCCAGCTTGGGTCCCAAATGCATTTCTGGACACGTGGGAATCAATGTAATAAATATTGCTGGGTCATTCCCTCATCAGACCACTTAGAGTATTAAAGTTGAGTATTTTTCCTATGCCAGTTCAACGGATAAAGAAGAAAGTATTATCATCAACTTTCATTCTCTCAAACTTGCATCTTTCATATTTGTTTCCTAAACTGGATTATTACATATTTTAAACATATTCTCTTGTGAAGGATGCTGCTAGTCACTAATGTGATGTTAGTTGAATACAGACCTACAACTTCTCTTTCTTGTTTCAAGTGAGAAGCCAAATAATTAAGCTAAAGCTTATCAATTGAATAAGCAAGCCATGTTTAACTAAACTTTCTACCAAGCACATTCTTGTTTGTTTACAAAGTTGTCCCACCATTTCTGCCATATGTTTATTCATTCCTGGTTCATTTATATACTAAAGCCTAAGTATCCAAGATTTTCCTTCTGATTGGTAATTTACAGATAAGATTAGCTATTTGACACACGGAAATACTTGTGCTAGGTCAGTTGCTTCTCTCTTCTCTCTTGCTTATTAAAACAAAGTTAACTAAAGTAAAACAGAAGAAAAAGCTGTGTTTATTAGGATATTTCACATATTTATTTTTTTCATTTCATTCACAAGTTAGTATTCCATACCTAAATTATGTTGGTGTTTTCATGAATTTTCCAGGATATGCTGATCAAAATACTATGTGCAATTACTACAAAGCACAGCTTGGTCCTCACAATAAAATAGTCTTCTATACTTAGTGATAATTTTAAAATAGGCTCTAAAAGTATAATATCTTAGATGAGTACCCATCAGAATCCTAGTTATACTTTATTTTGATATTTACTACCCTATGTCCGTCATACCCCAATACAACTTTTTCATTTCTAGAATATAGTGTTTTTCTTTTTGAATTATTTTCTCTTTTATATAAGTAATATATGAATTTATTTATTTTACAAAAAATGTGAGAAACTGTTTACACCGTAAGGGGTAGAACGAGTGTCTATCATAGTCCTTACAATGCCACTTACTTCAGCAAAGACAATTTCTGTAAATAGCTTTATATATATCGTTCGGATTGTTTTCAAATTATTTGCCTGTCTACTCTTTAATATTTTCATCTCCCATATTAACAGGCTATTACTTGTTTTCATATTAATAATTGTTTCCATATTAACAGATCATTGTATGTCTTTCTGATTTCTTTGTGTGAATTTATATATGTGTATGTGTTTGTATGTATGCATGTATACTTTCATCCTTATTTTTTTCAAAATAAGCTTGATAATTTCATACATCTAATGTATATGAGAAAAAAGTATATATGAGAGGGTTCACTGTCCATGTATTAACCCAAACCTATTGTTAAGTATCTGTCATTTTGAAGAGCCTACTGTATTATATACTAAATATATATATGCCATAGGTATGAGCATGCATGTGATTTTATCATTATGTTGTTTTTCTTATTTTGATGTATTTATTTTATTTATTTTATACTAGAACTATAACGTTACTTATAGCTTAATAGCTTTATAGACTATTTTGATAACTGATAAAGCTAGATCCCGACCTCTCTTAAATATATTTCAATCTGTATTGTGTTAATCTTATACATTTTTACTTCTATGTATAATTTTAATTTATTTATCATGAAAATATATGTGAATTCGAATCACATAAATCTTAGATGAATTTAGAAGAGTATTATCATCTTCACACTATTAATCTTCCTACCAAGGAACATTTAATATATACTCAATTCATTAATGCCCTTCTCTATGCCTTTTAACAAAGTATTATAATCTCATATACATTATTAGGTATATGAATTTACTTAATCAAAAGTGTTCACTAAATACCTATGATGTGTTAACGTAATATTCAAAAAGCAAAGGATAAAATGTAGAGCAAATACAGACATGAGCTATGTTCTAAATGAAGCTACTAATCTACTGGGAAAGACAGACTTTGAGTAAATAACCACACAGATATACAGGTAAGACTATGAAAGTTGCTACAAATGGTACATAGGATAATATAATAGAGATAGCAGGTTTAATTATAAAATTATAAAGGAAAACTTATTTTCTGGGACAATTGATTACTCTAGGATGTAGTTAACTCCAAAAAACAGTATAAGTAAGGGTAGGTAGAGTAAAAGGAATAGTTTACATATATACTCTATAGCCAGAAGGGTCATGGATAAAGTTACATTTCGTATCAATTTGTCCAGAGAAGTCCTGATTCATGCTTGTTGTCCCAGAGTAATTATTAACAGCATCTACCCCATTCTTAAAATCATCTTTGGCTTTTCTTTTAATTATCCTTGTCCTTATGATGGTAACTTTAATCATGAGTCATTGAATGAACTAAAAGACAGCAACTGTGGCTAAAGACTGAGGAAGTATGTGGTCCTAGCTGGTGTAGAGATCCATGCATCAAGAAAGGACTTCTTAAACCATGTTAAAGATTTTTAGATTATATTGAATTTAAAGTATTAAGAAGCTAACAGTAAAAGTATAGTGAGTTTATAAAATTTATATTTTGAGGAGGTTACTCTGGAAATTGATTAGAAATCATGAGTGAATGTAGTTAGATCACTTGGTGGCTTGTTGAGTAGCAAGAGAGGAAGGGAAAAAGATAGAAAGGAAGGGAAAGGGAGAGAGAGGGTAAGGAAGAAGGAGATTGTCTTGGGTTATATGGGTAGTAAGGCAAATGTAGAGAAGTGTATTGATTCACTAAGTTGAGAGAATTCATGGCAGTTAGAAACAGAGGCGACTCCGAGGTCCATTTCACCAGACTTCAAGCACCAAGGAAGACAAAAGTATTAACGTATCCGATTTTTTCATTGATGTTGGTAAGGATTCAGGTTGGGAAGACAGTCTGTTTGGAAATATAGTGTACTAGTTGTTTTTAAAGATATCTCAGAAGAAATGTTAGTAAAAGCCTTAAAATCAGGACCTAGGTATAGGACCTTAGGTCCTGCTTGTATATAGTAACATTACATTAACTTTGTATTTAGCTTCCCGAAGTGTTCTTTTCTTCTGATACTTTTCAATAGATTTCCTTGTAATATCTGGGTAAGAATGCACATCACCTGCAGATAATTTCAGTATTTATTTTGTAATATTTATATTATATCTGAATAGGTTCTTCTGCATGTTTGCTTTTCTTTTGCCGGGACATCCAAAGAAATGTTGAAGGATAGTAGTTCTATCGGTTATCCTTATCTTTTTGATTCTATTGAAAATGAGTGTAAATTTTTACTATGAAAGATGCTATTTGGTTCTTATGAATCAAATTAAATATATTTCCTTCTACTTGTAGGTATTTCCTTTTCTCCTCAATATGACAAATTTCTTGATAAATGTAATAACTCATCCCAACTCATTCCAAAATCATCTGATTTTAACGAGAATTTGGTTATTACATAGTATCTTTTTAGTGGATTATGTTAGCTTTTGTATGTAGGATTTTTACATCTATGTTTGCCAGGGGTGTTGTCCTAAAATATTTTACTGTGAATGGAGATAATTTGGAATAATGCCATGCTTCTCTTCCTGACCTGGGTGGCACTTTTCTTTTTTGTTAGTTTATAAACAGTTTATCTAGGAGTCAGACTAGTTAAGATATTTTCAAATTCATCCTTTAAAAGTTATCAGTCAGGTATCTACTCGGAGGCACATCACTGATTATTTATCTACAGAATATAGAATATATTTGTCTATAGAATATAGTTATTCTATTCAATTTTTCTACATTATCTTGAACTTATCATGTGTCTTTGCAGGAAATCTACATTTAAACAAGTTTTTTTATATTTATTATTAACAATTCTATATTCTGCTTTATGCTGAAACAATTCACTTTGAGATTATAATTGTCTTAGATATAATTATGCTTTTTTAATAAATTTCTTTGCTATGTGTTTTGAGTTGCTGTTTTCACTTTTTATTACATCTCACAGTTGGTGAATCTAATATCATTATGGTATTATAAAATATAGAATGCTGTTATTAGGGGCGCCTGGGTGGCTCAGTTGGTTGAGCGACTGCCTTCAGCTCAGGTCATCATCCTGGAGTCTCATATCGGACTCCCAGCTCTGCGGGAAGTCTACTTCTCCCTCTGACCTTCTCCCCTCTCATTCTCAGTCTCTCTCTCTAATAAATAAATAAAAAATGTTTAAAAAAAAAGAATGCTGTTATTATTTTCCACTTTTATTAAAATATTCAACTATTCACTTTTGACATCTTTGATAAGATCACTTGGGCCTTTGCTATTGATAATTCAATAAACCACTGAATTGATAAAATACTTATGTAATTAAAATGTATAATGTAAAAAAAATATCTTCAGGAAATTCTTGCAATCAATTTAAAGACCTTTTAAAATTATATTCTGGTAATTTAAAACAAATTAATGAAATAGCTCTAAAAAATACTTACCCTTAGCTATCATAACTGCAGCTAGTCCCAGAAAAATAAGATAAAGGAAGGCAAATATTACTGCAACAAGGCACCATGGAAACTCTGTCCAAAGAGAGAGACATGAGCTACTATGATGATCAATGGAAACAAGATACTGCAGTCAAGATTAGAAAGAATTTTGGATGAGAATATTCAACTCACTTGTATTGGACTGAAATCTAAGCTTAGGAGAGCCCCAAGTTGTGGAAAATAAACCCCAGCCTGAGGTGGGGAACTATCAAACTTATTTTGCAGATTTGGAAACAGAGAATATATGAACATTTTTATGTAGGAACGGGTTATGAACTAACAAGTTGACCTATTAAAGAAGTCTTTAGAAAACTCTAAATGAATACTTCAGAAATCCTACTAGGGATTTTTAAAAAATGACTTCTTTCTTTTTATAGTAGTTCTAGATTAAGAATAAAATTTCTGCATTAGCTGTTGGTCCAGACTGATATTCTATGACAGTTTTGATAAAAGTCCATTTATCATGAGATATCTCACAAGCTTCATTTTTTAAATAGAGATACTATAAAAGGGACACTTTGTAAGACTAAAATATCAAGCTGATTAGGTACACGTGAAAGATTTTTTAAATTATTATTCTATGGCTATGGTACATTATTTTAAGCCATGTGGCCATCAATGGTTCATTGTCATTGGCTCTTAACGCAGCCCTTCTTGTCACTATGACCATGTAAAAGTTGTTGATATGAGAGATGAACTCTAATTCAGAGGTTTGTCCAGAAATATTTGTTTTTATGATTGGATTATTAAAATATTCATGCAAAAAAGAAGAATCCAGAATTTTAAATTTTTTTACCATCTGTCTTCAAATTCCTAGTTGTTTTTCTCTTCTCAATATTTGAAGAGCTAAGAACTTTGACTTCTGAGTACATTACACTTTCATCACAAAACTCTAGAAAATATGTAAGAAAAATACATAACCACTATTTATATATAATTAATATATGTATGTGTATATACATATATATCTGATATATATACAATTGAAAAATTATCAACAAAAATTATCCCATTTTATGCTTATAAGAAAGTATTAAAATTTGCTCAATCATGTAGCTGCTTTGCAAAATATCACAATTCTTTTTCTTTTTTAATTCTTAGTTTCTTTATAAAATAAAGATATCAACAGCATTCATAGATATATTGTGGAGATTAATTAAATGTATATAAAGTCAATAGCACAGTGTTTAAAACAATCATGTGCAAAGGTATATGATGAAAGAAATCATGTAATAAGTCTTATTATTGTAGAAGTACTAATAGGAGCAGTGTAGAATAGTATTGTAAGAATATAATGGGCAGTAGCTTTAAGGGTAACACCGGTTGCAGAAGCAAGAGTAGAAATATAAAACTTAATCTAAATGCCTATCTTGCCCCTTCCTATAGTTGAATTTAGTCTGAATTAAAAGAGCATGAAAAAATTAATCTGATTCTCATTAGATAAATTCTTTTAGCAATATATTGCATGTACTCCTTCGTACAAGTGAAGTCCAGCCACCAAGTCAGTAACTTTTTCCTGAATGATGTTAACTCTAACCCCATTGTAAATATTTAGTTATCCAATGATGATTGTCTGAAATTTAAATCATCTTCAATTGGAAAACCTTAAGTTGATTCATACAGAGAAAATATTTTCAACTCCTCCTCTGAAAGTATCTTGCTGTCAACTTTGTTGTTTATAAAATTATTTTCTCATTAAATAAAGGAACTACTTAGCAATAACGGCAATATCCGATTTTACCTGTATTTATTTCATGAACTTCCACTGGCAAAGGATGAAGATCAAGACCGGGGCTGGAGAGTGCCGATGTGTCTGGTTCCATAGTTTAGATCAGATTGCACAGGTCAGATGATGAGCACCCGGTTAGAAAGAGACAGAATCCAGAAAACAGATCTCAATATTGCATCATCAGACAGGATGTTTACTCTAACTTTAATATGTAAACTACTTTCTCCACTTAAGAAAATAAAATGTAATGCAGTCCCTATAAATTATATTTGTTACTGTTCTATGCGTAATGAAGCACATCTTTAGTCCCAAAGATAACGTTTAAAATTATCTTAACCATATTAATTTCTTCTCTGCCATATTTTTCAAAAAGAACGAATAAACAATAAAGACTAAAACATTTATAAAAATAAGTGATATATTGTATTTGAATAAGATTGTAACGGATACTGATTTTTGGAAATATCTTTTTTATAGTTATAAGTATCCATGCTCATTACAAATAATTGAAAAGATACTAGAATGTATCCTATAGAAAATGAAAATGATACAACTCTATTTCCTCAATGTAACTGTTAACATAATTATTCATAACTTTCTAATTCTTCAAGTGACCAATGAATGTATTGTTTAAAAAAGTAAAAGAACAATTTAACTAGCAATAAGTTAAATAATTAAATGAATTATAATGTATTCCTACAGTAAGGCATATACAGACATTAAATATAAATAAGAGAGTTCTTCAACTACTGATATGGATAATATTCTATCATACATTAAGTGGTGTAAAGCCACAGAATATTTCATAATATGATTCTGTATTATATTTTATAGAAAAAGAAATATTATGCATGTGTTTCTAATACAGTAATAGGTGCCCAACCTGGTAATTTAAGATTGCAATGTAATAATATTTAAGTGACTAACTTGATAGATTTTCAGTTGACATATGTGGTTTTCCATTTTTGTGTGATTGTTGAGCATCATTTATTTTTATCATTGGAAAGAATAAAGTGTTTTATTTTCAGCTAAAGTATGCTCTGATATATTCATACCACAGTGACCACAAGGGCCCCTGCCCTGTGGCCAATAGATTTAATAGGTCAATAGATTTAAACTTCATTGTAAAAGTATAATTTGGGAGACCATAGACTGTTTTGGAAGAGTGTAAAGATAATGATATATTTCAGACTCTGATAATTTGAGTACACATGCATCAAATTCTAAGGTAAATGCTGATAGGATGGAAAAAGAAGGAAATTTTACTTTAAAAATTAGGGAAGAAAACATAGATTGAGAAAAATAAATAAATAAATAAATACAGAAGAAGCTAAAAAGGATGGGGGAAAGCCCAAGAATAATTAGGACAAAGAGAAAGAACAAAATTGTGATATCGATAAAAAAAGAAAATATATCTGGTATGCCTTGGTGGCTCACTCAGTTAAACGCCAGCCTTTAGCTGGGGTCATGATCCTAGGGTCCTGGGATTGAGTCTCCGATCAGTCTCCTTGCTTGGCAGGGAGCCTGCTTCTCCTTCTACCTGCCGCTCCCCCTGCTTATGCTTGCTTTCTCTCTCTGACAAATAAATAAAATCTTAAAAAAAAAAAGTTTTATTTATTTATTTATTTGATATATATATAGAGAGATCACAAGTAGGCAGAGAGACAGGCAGAGAGAGAGGGGGAAAGCAACCTCCCTGCTGAGCAGAGAGCCTAATGCGGGGCTTGATCCCAGGACCCTAAGATCATGACCCGAGCCAAAGTCAGAGGCTTTAACCCACTGAGCCACTCAGGCGCCCCCAAAATAAATAAAATCTTAAAATATACATATGTGTGTGTATATATATATATATATAGTCAATAAATGTGAACCCTCTAAATGCTCCAGTAAAGAGATAAAAATTAGCACATGGCTTAAAAAAATTTTATATGCTATTTACAAAAGCCACATTTTATAGGTAAGTACGAAATGTTTGAAAATAAGAGATGAAACTATGTATGATGCACACAAATTAAAGCAATCAGCTTCTAATATCTGACAAAATACACTGCAAAATGTAGTATTTAAGGTAGGTTTCTTAATAATAATAATAAAAGTTTCAATTTGATAGTAATATATCACAATATTAATATAATCTTTTTTAAAAGATTATTCATTTTAGATAGAGAGCATGAGCAGGAGGAGGGACAAGGGGAGAGGGAGACAAAGAATCTCAAGCAGACTCCTCACCGAGCACAGAGCCAGACACAGGGCTGGATCTCAGCACCCTGAGATCACAACCCAACTGGAACCAAGAGTTGGATGCTCAACCCACTTTTTTTTTTTTTTTGGTGCACACATATAACCCTCTATTATTTAATGATATACAAAAAGAAGCAAAACGATGCTTTCCAGAATCAGGACAGTGTTCATCCTTGAGGGGCTAATGAACGGAAGAGGCAAGGCTTCCTGGGCTGTTGACCATGTTGTTTCTTGGTTTAAAAATGTGTCATGCTGGGGGCGCCTGGGTGGCTCAGTGGGTTAAGCCTCTGCCTTCGGCTCGGGTCATGATCTCAGGGTCCTGGGATCGAGCCCCGCATCGGGCTCTCTGCTCAGCGGGAAGCCTGCTTCCCCCTCTCTCTCTGCTTGCCTCTCTGCCTACTTGTGATCTCTCTCTTTCTGTCAAATAAATAAATAAAATCTTTAAAAAAAAAAATGTGTCATGCTGTACCGTGATGCGTGCAGGGATCCAAATGAATGCTTCCATAAAGTGTTTCTGAAGTGTTTTGTTTTGTTTTGTTTGTTTTTTTAAGTATGTGGAAGTGTTTGAGGAAGAAGGTTCCTTGGCCCAATCAATGCGAGCTTTGGCTGGTCAGCATCCTCGAACGCATTCCTACATCACACAGAGCTATCGGCCCACAGATAGCAGGGACCACGGCTTCTAGAACAAGACCGGACTGTTAGGAGTCACTCGGTGTGCGCTTGCTGAATTAGCAGTTTCATCTTTGTGCGTACACGTGCCTAATAATCTTTTAATATAACTTCAAAATATAACAAAAATAAATGATACGTGTATACACACAGAGATAAACATAATGCAGTCATTTGAGGAACTTTTAACATACTTCTGACAAACATCAAGCAGATCAAACAGATCAGATTTCGACAATCGAAAGAAGCTTCAAACAATACTGTTTCTTTATTGAATGAAAATGCCCGTTTGTCTCATGTTTTGTTTGTAAATACGTATTTTTTTCCCTCATGCCTGGGAAACCTGCCTGGGTATTGAGTTTTATCTTGATTCATTTTCTGTAAATATAGCACACACATATTCATTTTCCTCTTGTTTTCCTTTTTGCTGTTGAAAATTCAGCAGGTAGAATACATTTTGCTTCTTTGCAGTAATTGCCTTTTCCTTAGTGCTGCTTTTGGAAATTTATCATTGTTCTTGGTGTTGTTCTATTTCTACTATACTGTGTCTTTTTTGTGAAATTCTTTTCTTTCTTTTACCCTGACTGATGTTGATTAGACTTCATAAATATGTGGGTTTCTGTGTCATTACCAGTGGATTGAAAAAGTCTTCGCCATTAATTGCACAGAGACCACAGAAGAGAACCACTTCTCCTTTTGCTTTTCACTCTGAAATGCTACCTTTAGGCATCTAGTGAAGTTGTTTCATATTTATCTTTTTCTTTTTGCCTCTCTATATGCTATATTTTGAACAGGAGCTTCAGAAATGTCTTTCAATACATTAATTTTCTCTTTATCTGTGTCAAGGTAGATGATAAACCTATCCAATTTTAATTTAATTATTTTTTAGGAATTCTATTTAATACCTTTTCAAACTTATTTGATCATTTTTAAAGTTTCTTGTTCTCTAAACACATTTATAAATTTGCCCTATATTTCTTTAAACATAGTAAATACAATTAAAATTTAAAAAATGTCTACGAATTATATAATGTGTCTGATAATTGCCGTAATGATTTAGAATCTTCAGCTGTCATTTTGTTCCTACTGCTTCTTTCCAAAGTGACTGGTTTGCTTTTGCGCTTAATTTTTCAGTATGTTTGTTTCTGGCTCTGAGCTTCTTATCTGCCTCACTAATTTATTTATGGGAACTTAATAAGCCTGGGATGAAATGAGTTGTTCTAGAGAATAGAACATTTTCTTCTGTTAGGTGACAAAGAAACATTACTAATTTTGGATACTTTTAAAGTACTGGGGGAGTGATGTCATCAGGATGACAACAGAAGTCATTCCTGACTTCCATCCCTTTCAAAAAAGACCAACCAGCAACTATCCATAGGCAAGACACTATAGGGGAAAATCCTAGAACACAACAATGAGGGTAAAGTACCCTTTTGGACTACAAAGACCAAGAAGGACTGTATTAAAAGGTAAGAGTAATGCACTCTGACCACATTGTGACACATCACATTAATAAAATGAAATTTAAAAAATCATATGACCATATCAATAGATGCAGAAAAGAAATTTGGTGAAATAAATATCTGTTCATGGAAAAACTCTTTAAAAATTAAGTAATGAAAGAATGTATCCCAACATAATAAGGCTCTATATAATAAGACCACAGCTCACATTGTACTTAATGGCGGAAGGTTGAAAACTTTTTCTTTAAGATTAGGAATAAGATAATGTGCCCACTCTCACCACCTTCATTCAACAGAGTTCTGAAAGTCCTTGTCAGAGTAGTCACACAAAGAAAAAGATATAAAAGACATCAGAATTGGAAAAGAAGAAGTAAAATTATCTCTATTTACAGATGACAGGATTTTATATATACAAATTCCTAAAAACTCTACCCAAAATCTGTTAGATCTAATCAATGAATTCAATAAAGTAGCCGGATACAAAATTGACATCTAAAAATTGCAGCATTTCTATACACTAACAACAAATAATTGGAAAAAGAAATAAAGAAAACAATCCCATTTACGGTAGCACCAAAACGAAAATATACTTAGGAATACATTTACTCAAGGTAGTGAAAGCCCTCTACTCTGAAAACCATAAAACATTGATGAAAGAAGTTGAAAAAGATAGAAATAAATAGAAAGATATCTCATGTTCATGGATTGAAAAATTAATATTGTTAAAATGTCCATACTACCCAAAGCCATACTTCCTGATCTGAAACTATATTAGAAAACTGAATTGAAACAGTATGGTGCTGGCATAAAAACAGACTCATAGACCAGTGGAACAGAAGTGAGGACCAAGAAATACACCCTTGCATATATGGCCAACTAATACTTGATGAGGAAGCCAAGAATACTCAATGAAGAAATGCCAGTCTCTTCAATAAATATTGTTTGGAAAATTGGATATTCACATGGAAATGGATGAAAATAGGCCTCTCAACTACTCACAAAATTTAACTTGAAATGGGTTAAAGATTTAAATGTAAGACCTGAAACCATAAAACTCCTAGAAGTAAACATAAGAAAAAATCTTTACATGGGTCTTGGCAAAGATTGTTTGGGCATGGCAACAAAGCAGAAGCAACAGAAGCAAAATAAAATAAAATAAAATAAAAAAATAAAAAAATGGATTCAAACTTAAGTGACTATCAACTTAATATAGACTGCTATATGCGCACAAGATTTATATATAAACTTAATGATCAAAATCAAAATCAAAACCAGTAGTAGATATGCAAAAAATAAAGAGAAAGGAATCCAAATACATCACTAAACAAAGCTAAGTTATGATGACAGAAGAGAGCAAGGCAAGAAAGCAACAGAGAAGATCTACAAAAACAACCACAAGGGCGCCTAGGTGGCTCAGTTGGTTAAGCAACTGCCTTCAGCTCAGGTCATGGTCCCGGAGTCCCGGGATCGAGTCCCACATCAGGCTCCCAGCTCCATGGGGAGTCCGCTTCTCACTCTGACCTTCTCCCCTCTCATGCTCTCTCTCACTCTCTCTCTTTCCTAATAAAGAAATAAATAAAATCTTTTAAAAAACAACCACAAAACAAGTAACAAAATGGCAATAAATACATAGTTATCAATAATTAATTTGAATGTTCATGGAATAAACGGTCTAATCAAAAGACATCGAGTGACAGAATGGATAAAAAAAACCACACACACAAGACCTATCTATATGATACCTACAAGAGACTCATTTCAGACCTAAAGACATGCAGATTGAAAGTGAGGGGATGGAATAACATTTATCATGCAAATAGTTGTGTAAAGAAAGTTGAGGTAGCAGTAATTATACCAGACCAAATAGACTTTAAAACAAAGACTGTAACAAGAGACAAAGAAAGATACTATATAATTATCAAGGGGGCAATCCAACAAAAAGACATAACAGTTGTAAGTGTTTATGCCTCGAACATGGAAGCACCCATAAACATAAAACTGTTAATAACAAATATAAAAGAACTAATAATAATAATATAATAATGGGGGACTTTAACACCCCACTTACATCAATGGACAGATCATCCAAACAGAAAATTAATAAGGAAACAGTGATTTTGAATGACACACTGGAAGATATGGATTTAATAGATATATTCAGAATATTCAACACTAAGCCTGAAGAATACACATTCTTTTCAAGTGCACATGGAATGTTTTCCAGAATAAATTATATATTAGGCCATAAAACAAGTCTCAACAAATTTAGAAAGCTCAAAGCTACACCACGCATTTTTTCTGATCACAATGCAATGAAACTAGAAGTCGACCACAAGAAAAAATCTGGATAAATCACAAATAGATAAAGGTTAAATAATATGTTATTAAACAATAACTAGGTCAACCAAAAGCATCAAAGGAAAGACATCTAAAACCTTTGGGATGCAGCTGAAGCAGGTCTAGTGGGAAATTTATAACAATTCAGGCGAACTTCAAAATGCACACACACACACACACACACACACACACACATCAAATAAACAACCTAATCTTACACCAAAAGGAGCTAGAAAACGAATAAATAAAACCCATGTCCAGCATAAGTAAGGGACTAATAAAGCTTAGAGTAGAAATAAATGATATAGAAACAAAACAATAGAACAGTTCAGTGAAACCAGGAGCTGGTTCTTCGGAAAGATCAACAAAATTGGTAAATCTCTTAAAAAAAAATTGGTAAACCTCTAGCCAGATTCATTAAAAAAGAGAAAGAAAGAGTGAGAGGACTTATATAAATAAAATCAGAATTGAAAGAAGATTCTGTGGTATCTAATAATCATAGATACCACAGAAATACAAAAGATTATAAGAGAATTTTATGAAAAATTATATGGCAACAAATTGGAAACCTAAAAGAAACGGATCAATTCCTTGAAACGTATAACCCATTAAAACTGAAGCACGAAGAAATAATTTTGAACAGACTGATTACTAGCAATTAAATTGAATCAGTAATGAAAAAAACTCCCAACAAACAAAAGTCCAGACCCAGATGGCTTCACAGGTGAATTCTACCATACATTTAAAGATAAGTTAATACCTAGTCTTCTCAAACATTTCCAAAAAACAGAAGAGGAAAGAAAACTCCCAAATTCATCCTATGAAGTCAATATTATCCTGACATCAAAACCAGCACAAGACACTGTAAGAAAAGAGGACTACAGACCAGTTGGTCCAAGTGTTGGGGCCTGAGGCGTCTTCCCGTTCCCTCCCACTCCCAGCACCTTCAACGGGCAGACCATTCATCAAGGATTTTGTACCCAAGGCCCAAAAGCTTGTTACCCGAGATGATGAATGCCGACATGGATGCAGTGGATGCTGAAAATCAGGTGGAACTGGAGGAAAAAACACGACTTATTAATCAAGTGTTGGAACTTCAACACACACTTGAAGACCTCTCCGCAAGAGTAGATGCAGTTAAGGAAGAAAAT
>CM052807.1:43634728-43661404 GCA_028533885.1 Nasua narica | reverse complement strand
CCAAAAACCAAACATATTGTTTTGGAAGTTCAAGAACCAGTCCATCAAAGAATGTGAAAACAAATTCATTTTGATCAAGTATAATATTTTACATTAAAAATAATTAAATGATCCTTGATATAAATAGGTAATACATTCACATTGTTCAAAATACAGGAGATACGAAATAATGAACACTTTTGCTTAATCTATCTTATCCCCTATTCACCTAGTTCGCTTCTGAGAGGCAAGCATGTAATAGGTTAGAGAATATGCCAGACACATTGTAGGAAACTGCAACCATATACATGCTGTCCTCTGAACAAACTGCTACGTAACTACAAAAACCAGCATTGCTTCTTTAAGTTGTTTTTAAAAAATATATCAAGCAGTTTTTCCGTATCAGTACCTACAGCTGCATCAGTGTTTGTAAGCAGCTGCAAATGCTACATTAAATGGATGTGCCAAAAATTTATCTATCAGTTTTATTTCCAATGGATATCTAGGCTTGTACCGGAGTTTTATGGTTGTAGAGAAATGCTGGAATGAGTAGTACTTAACACAGCATCATTTGCCATATATGTATGCATATGTATATAGCAATATATATAAAAGTATATTTATCATATAATTATATATATGGTAAATCTGTAGCAGTAAAATCTCTGTTTCCAAAGCTGTGTATGTTAAATTTTAATAGGATGCAATATTTCAGTAGAGATTGTACGCCTATCATCTCTACACAACAACATTCAAGGGTTTCTGCTTCCTTACTTCTTTATCACCATGTGTTATCGATCTGTTTGATTCTGCCAATAAAATCTTCACCAGTATAAAAGGGTTTTTCTCGTATCATTTTAAATGTACAATTTCCTATTACTTGTGAGTCCAACATCTCTTTCTGGTATTTCTTTTATTTAAGCTATCTGCCCATGTCTTTGCAGATTGATATCCCTAACCAAATTTTGAACAAAGAAACCAGACACAAAATAGTTTATCCTACAAAATTCCCTTATTTATAAGGTTCAACACCAGGTAAATCTACTTTCTGCTATTAGAAATTAGGACAAAAATTCCTGCTGTGTGGATTTATTCCTAAAAGGAGCAATAATGGAGAATGAATACTATTTACCATGGTGCAGAATTATTCTTAGAAAGAAACACTGTCCAAGGGGCATTCTTGGGTGCTGATAATAATGGGTGTAATAATTTGGGTGCTGGTTATGTGGGTGGTATATTTATTGCTTCTGCTGCCATGACAAGTACCATAACCTGGGTGTCTTTGAACAATATACATATATGTTTTTTTCATAGTTGTGGAGGCTAGAAATTCAAAGTGAAGTTGTCAGGACTAAGTTCCATTTGAGACTCTTTATTTTACTTGTTTGATATTTATTTATTTATTTATTTATTTATTTATTTATTTATTTATTATGTTATGTTAGTCACCACACGGTACTTCCTTAGTCTTTGATGTGGTGTTCCATCATTCACTATTTGCGTATAAGACCCAGTGTTCATTGCAACATGTGCCCTCCTCTTTTCTTGCCTCTTCCCAGTTTCTGTCGGTTGTAGGCAATTCTTTTGTTTCTTGCTTTGTCTCTGTATCACTCCAATCTTTGCTTCTGCAATCACATGGCATTCTTCTTCTGTGTCACTATTAAAATATCCATCTCTTTATAAGTAGACTCTTAGGCCCCTTCCTAAGGACCTCATTTTAAATTGATTATATCTGTGAAGACCTTATTTCCAAATAAGGTCATATTCACAGGTAATAGGAATTATAAGTTCAGCATATTTATTTGGGTTTATTTCTGGGATCTTGATTCTGTTCCATTTGTCCATTACTATGCCAGTACTGTGCTGTTTTGATTACTATAGCTTTGTAGGATAGTTTAAAATCAGGAATTGGTATACCTTTAATTTTGTTCTCATTCTTGATTACTTTGTATATTTTAAGGTTTTGTGGTTTCATGTAAATTTTGGAATTGCCTTCTTTATTTCTGTGAATAATTCTGTTGGAGTTTTGATAGGCATTGCATTGAACCAGTAGATGGCTTTTGTTTTTGTTGTATGTTCCTTTGTAACACAAAAGGAACCCCTATTAGGCTATTGGGGGATTTTCAGCAAAAACTTTACAGGCCAGAAAGGAATGGGAAGATATATTCAACACGATGACAGAGAAAATGCCAAATAAGAACAATCTATCTGGCTAATGTATTCTTCAGAAATGAGAGAGGGACAGACTTTCCCATACAAACAAAAGCTGAGAGACTTCATCACCACTAGACCTTACTTACAGAGAAATCAGACAGAAGACCAGTAAAAAAATAGACATCTTGAACAACATTTTAGACCAATTATACCTAGCAGATATATAGAGAATACTCTAGCCACAAGAGAATAAACATTTTTCTCAATTACATATAGAACTTTCTCCAAGATAGCAAATAGAATCTCAAAGGAACATCTCTAGTCAGACCAATCTTGAAAAAGAAGAATACAGTTGAAAACCTTACACTTCCTTATTTGAAAACCTCTAACAAAATTGCAATTCTCAAAATACAGTCCTTCCTGAATTAATGATGGTTATGTCCCAATAAACTCATGGTAATTTGAAATATTGTAAGTTGAAAATGTATTTAATACATCTAAACTACTGAAATCGAAGCTTAGAGTAGCTTACCTTACACATGCTTAGAACACTTACATTAGCCTACAGTTAGGCAAAATCATCTAACACAAAGCCTCTCTTATCATAAAGTGTTGAATATCTCATGTAATTTATTAAATATTGTATTGAAAGTGAAAAGTAAAAATAGAATGGTTGTATGGGTACAGAAGAGTTGTAAGTGCATTAGTCGTTTACCTTTGTGATCACAGGGCTTTCTGGAGCATGTGCCTTCTTGCCACTGCCCAGCATTATGAAAGTAGGGTTACCACATATTGTTAGCCTGGGAAAAGGTAAAAATTCAGAACTCGCAGTATGGTTCTGAATGCATATCATTTTCTCACCACCATAAAGTCAAAAATCATAATTTGAGCCATCATATGTTCATCTATTTTAAGTTTGGTTCTGTCTACGGGATGGTACTGGCATAAAGACAGACATAGAGGCCAATGGAATAGAATAGAGGGCCCAGAAATAAACCTTTGCATATATGATCAAGTGATTTTTAATAAGAGTGTCAAGACCATTTGATAGAGGAAAGGACAGTTTCTTCATCAAGTAGAGCTATAAAAATGGGCTATTCACATGCCAAAAAAAAAAAAAAAAAAAGAAGAAAGAAAAGAAAAAAGATACTTGACCCTTACCTTCTTCCATATAGAAAACGATCTTAAAATAGATCAGAGCACTAAATGTAAGACATGCCACTATAAAAAATATTAGGAAAAAACATAGTAGAAAATCTTCATGACATTGGATTTGGCAATGATTTCTTGTACATGACACCAAAGCATAGATAACACGAGTTAAAACAAATTAATTGGATTGCATTGAAACTGAAAAATTCTTGCATCAAAAGATACCATCAACAGAATGAAAAAAAACTTACAGAATGAAGAAGTTGGCAGGTTACATATCTGGTAAGGATTAATATCCAGAATACATGGAGAATTCCAACAACTCAGCAAAAACATGGAAAAAATATTTTGATTAAAAAATGGACAGAGAATTTGGACAGACATTCTTTTTTTTCTTTCTCTTTTTTTAAATTAACATATAATGTATTATTTGCCCCAGGGTGGACAGACATTTCTAAAGGGAATATATCCAAATCCTCAACAGGGATATGAAAAGACACTCAACATCACTAATCATCAGGGAAATGAAACTCAAATACAGTAAGATATCACCTCATACTGATTAGGATGGCTTCAATGAAACAAAGAAACAAACAAAAACAAAACAAAACAAAAAAAACCCCACAAGAGTTGAGGTGGAGCAAGGGAAATTACAAGAAGGTCCTCAAAAGGTACAAACTTTCATTTATAAGACAAATAAGTACTAGGAACATAACGTACAACATGTTGACTATAGTTAACTCTGCCATATTTGTATATTTGAAAGCTGTTAAGAGAGTAGATCTGAATAATTGCCATCATAATGAAAAAAAGCCATATTGGAGCACCTGGGATATGCAGTCAATTAAGCATTGACTCTTGGTTTTGGCTCAGGTCACGATCTCAGGGTCATGAGATTGAGCCCCACATCAGACTCCATGCTCACCACAGAGTCCTCTTGGGTTTCTCTCTCTTCCTCTCTCTCTCCCCACATGCCTCTGGGGACACACACTATGTCTCAAATAAATAAATCTTAAAAAAATCCATATTTTAATTTGTCCCTTTTTTTTGGATATCTATATTAGATGTTATCAAAACTTATTGTGGTAATCATTTCACAATATGTGTAATGTAATAATTATTCTGTACACCTTAAACTTATAAACTTAAACTCAATTATATCTTAATAAAACTAGAAAATCAAATAAAATGGTGAAATATGAATATGTTATGTTGCTCTACCAATGTCAATTTCTGGATTTTATATCATATATATTTTTATGTAAGTTGTTATGCAAATATCTGAAAAGTTATACAAGATGCTATTTTTTTTTAAAGATTTTATTTATTTATCTGAGAGAGACACACACAGTAAGAGAGGGAACACAAGCAGGGGGAGTGGGACAATGAGAAGCAGGCTTCCCGTGGAGCAGGGAGCCCAATGTGGGGCTCGATCCCAGGACCCCGGGATCATGACCTGAGCCAAAGGCAGGCGCTTAAGGACTGAGCCACTCAGGGGGCCCACAAGATGCTATTTTTGTGGAAACTTGGTGTAGTACCTGAGATCTCTGTAATATTTTTGTAAGTTCTTGTAAGTCTGTAATTATTTCCGTACAAAAATGGAAAAAAATTGAAAAATACATTTGTAATGGATCTAACAAAAACAGCAATAAAAAGATGGCATTAAGAATATTTTTTTAAAAAAATTGTTCATTGGAATAAGGAAAAAAAAAACCCAAATGTCAGAAAATTCTGATTGTCTGAGTAGGCAGTTTCGCTCATTGACATAGAGATGTTCAGTGCATTATTGATAGTGAAAAATGAGAAATACTTGAGATGTCTGAGAATAAAGAAATAGGTGAGGTGTGGAATTCTTTTTTTTTTAAAGATTTTATTTATTTATTTATTTGAGAGAGAGAGAGAGTGAGAGAGAACATGAGAGGGGAGAAGATCAGAGGGAGAAGCAGACTCCCCATGGAGATGGGATCCCGATGCGGGACTGGAGCCCGATGCGGGACTCGATCCCGGGACTCCAGGATCATGACCTGAGCCAAAGGCAGTTGCTTAAGCAACTGAGCCACCCAGGCTCCCCCCCACCTTTTTTTTTTTAAGATTTTATTTATTTGGAATTCTGGACTGCATTTAAACTGAAGTTCCGGATCCACTTGCGTTGCTAATGGGAAAAGATGGAAGACATAGTGTGGAATAAAATCGCATTGTAGATCATACACTGCATTAGCTCCATTTTGGTATGCTTCCCTTCTGTATATTGTTTATTCATGATTATGTCATATATATAAATCATTATATAGTAGTATATATGTATTCATATGAAATATAAAAGTTGCCAATATGTAGTCAAATACAAAATCACAGACAAAAATACATCTAAACTTCAAGTTTGGGTTTTGTCCCTATAGAGGGAAGGGAATGGGCTTGGGAAGGAATACAAAGTTATTCCCACTAGATCTGGATCTAAAGTACAGAGAAAAATACTAGACTTCTTTTGCAAAAAAAAAAAAAAAAAGCAAAGAAAGAAAGAAAAAAAATTTGTTAAAACACCTTTGAGAAAGAACAAAGTAGGAGAAAACATTACCTTACTTGAAGATGTATGTAAAGACACAGTAATCAAGATATTGGTGAAAGAAGATAGATACTCAGATGGAACAGGATAGAGAGTTTAGAAATAGATTAATACATGAATAGATAAACACATGAATGGTCAATTGATTTTTGACAAAAGATCCCTATGTTTCAATTGAAGAAAAGTGCTTTCAAAGAGTGATGTTGCAATAATTAGACATTTAAATGCAAAAACTTTTAAAAAAAGGAACTCAATCCATACTTTGCACCACAAACAAAAATTGACTTGAAATGGAGTGTGGAGGGAGGTTTAAGATGGCGGAAGAATAGGGCAACCCTATGCTTGCCTCCTCAAATCATTCTGAACACCCCTCGAAATTGATCAGAGGTCTTAGAGAACAAAGCTGCATGTTTGCAGGCAAAAGCAATGATCCATGGAGGTAGGAGCTGAGGAGAGTTGATTTTGTGGCGGAAAGAGCCACGGTACTGCAGAGTGGTGGGAGCTCTGATCACAGAAAGAGTAGTGAGAATGAATGAGAGAGAGAGAGAGAGAGGGAATAAGAAAAAATGAAAAAATGTGTAGGAGACTACTTAAGAAAACTGTTCCCCAAAATTATTGATTGGAAAAACAAAGGGTTTAAGTACCGCCAGTTTTTTATTAATAGCAGAGTGTAGAGTCTGAAGATTCAGAGGTCAGTAACCTTGTCGGGGCTCTGCCTGGCGGTGCTCCTATGGTGAAGGAGGGCTAACCCCACCAGCAGGCAGCGCAGTCTGAGGATCCCTTGGGCGGCATGGGGTGAAACAGTTCCCTTGCTTGGAGTGCATTTGGTAGAAATGATATGGCTTCTCTGCAGGCAAAATACCCTGTGGGCACCATTGGGCTGCCAACACAGGAACAAATACACCGGGTGAGGGCAGCAAACCCTGGTGCCAGTTGCAGGTTGCAATTTACTATAAACTCTGAACCGCGGCACCATTGTGTGACTGTTTTCTAGGACAAGCTAGCACCAGCTACAGTGCAGCGAGACACTCCTCCAGAGGATCAGCGCGGTCTGTGCTTTGCCAGTGTATCTGAAGTGTTGGGCTTTGAAACCCAGCCGGGCCTGAGATAAGACACAGGAGTGCTACATGGCCTGGCAGGGAGATAGGTTGGGCAAAGACAGGGTAAACATGGAGATCTGACAGAAGCTGGGGACACAGGAGCAGCTATTGTTTCCTCCTCTGTGAGAGCTTCCTGAAGAGTGGTGGGCATGAACTCCCTATTCCAGAAACGAGAGCAAGGAAAGCTATTTTCACCCCTAGCAACCGGCCTCAGTAAGAGAAAAACTGCGCCACCACGTGGACACTGGAGGTATTTACATGAAGCCCTGCCCTGTAGGTGTATCTCGCTAGGGCAAGTCCACCCGAAAATCAGAGCCGCAGGCTCCTGCCCCAGAAGAACGCACAAACGCTGCACAGGCACCGAGTCAGTCACAGAGTGCTGCGAAAATTTAGCTCTAGGATAAAGTGGATCTAGCTTTCTTTGGGTTTTTTAAATTTGTTTTTGAGTATAGAAAGGGTAATTTTTAAATTTTATTTATTCTATTTTAGTTTTTAAAAGTACATTTGTTTTTTTTTATTTTTTCCATCAAGCTTCTCTCTCTTTTTTTTTTTTTTCATCAAGCTTCTCTTAAAGCAGACCAAAATGCACCTAGGATCTAGTTTCCTTCCTTTATTTATTTTTATAAATTTTTTAAAGGATTTTTTAAAAGATTTTATTTATTTACTTGACAGAGAGAGAGAGAGAGAGATCACAAGTAGGCAAAGAGAGAGGGGGAAGCAGGTTCCCTACTGAGCAGAGAGCCGGATGCGGGGCTCGATCCCAGGATCCTGAGATCATGACCTGAGCCGAAGGCAGAGGCTTTAACCCACTGAGCCACCCAGGCACCTTATTTTTATAAATTTAAATTTAATTTAATCTTACTTTTTTTTTAACCTCCAAAGTGACAAGACAGAGGAATTCACCCCAAAAGAAGTAACACAAAGAAATGACAGCCAAGGATCTAGTCAATACAGGTATAACAAAAATTTGAAACAACAATTATAAGGATAATAGCTGGGCTTGAAAAAAAAAACATAGAGGACACTAGAGACTTCCTTAATGCAGAGAAAAAAAAAAAAGAGTTAAAATCTAGTCAGGTTGAAATTAAAAATGCTATAGCCAAGATGCAAACCCAAATGGATGCCAAACAACAAGGATGGATGAAACAAGGAAACAAATCAGTGATATAGAAGATAAAATTACGGAAAATAATGAAACTGGAAAGAAGAGGAAAACAAAGGTGATAGATTGTGAAGGTAGACTTAGTGACTTATTAAGAACTCAGTGACTTATTGAAATGTAATAATACTCATATTGTAGGAGTCCCAGAAAATGAAGAGAGAGAAAATGAGCAGAAGGTTTACTTGAGCAAACTATTGCTGAAAGCTTCTCTAATCTAGAGAAGGACATGGACATCAAAATCCAAGTGCAGAGTACTCCCATTAAATTCAACAAAAGCCAGCCATTTCCAAGAGATATCAGTCAAATTCACAAGATACAGAAACAAGGAAAGAATCCTAGCAGCAAGGGGAAAAAAAGAAGTCCTTAACCTAGAAGGGAACATAGATCAGGTTTGCAGCACATCTGTTCTCAAAATGGATGAAAAAAACCCAAGATCCATCTATATGCTCCCTACAAAAGTCTCATTTTATTTAATTTTGAAATATTTTTTAATTTTATAAAAGATTTATTTATTTCAGAGAGAGAGAGAATGCACAAGAGTTGAGGGAAGGGCAGGGGAAGAGGAAGACTAGCAGCCTTCCTGCTGAGTGGGGGAGTCTCACATGGGGCTTGATCCCAGGACCCTGAAATCATGACCTGAGCCAAAACCTAGTTGGACGCTTAACTGACTGAGCCACCTAGGCATCCCACAAGAGACTCATTTTAAACACTCCTGCAGATTGAAAATGCAGATTGAAAATGAGGGGATAGCATCTATCACGCTAATGGATGTCAAAAGAAAGCCAGAGTAGCCATACTTATATCAGAAAATAGATTTTAAAACAAAGAGTGTAACAAGAGATGAAGAAGGACATCCTATCATAATTAAGGGGTCTATCCATTAAGAAGATCCAACGATTGTAAATATTTATGCCCCCAACTTGGGAGCACAAAAATATAAAAATAAGTTAATAACAAAATTAAAGAAACTCATTGATAATAATATAATAATAGTAGGGGACTTTAACATCCCACTTACATCAATGGACATATTAAGCAGAAAATCAACAAGGAAAACAATGGCTTTAAATAACACATTGGACCTGAGGGACTTAATACATATCTTGAGAACATTTTATCCTAAAGTAGCAGAATACACATTCTTTTTGCGTGCGCATGGAACATTCTCCAGAATAGATCACATATTGTGTCATAAATTTGTCCTCAACAAGTACAAAAAGTTTGAGATCACAACATGCATATTTTCAGACCATTCTCTATGAAACTTGAAGTCAATTACAAGAAAAAAATTTGGAAAAACCACAGATACATGGAAGTTAAAGAACATCCTACTAAAGAACGAATAGGTCACACAGGAAATTAGAGATGAAATAAAAAATACACGAAAGTAAGTGAAAATGAAAACATGATAGTCCAAAACCTTTGGGATGCAGCAGAAGTAGTTCTAAGAGGGAAGTATATTGCAATACAGAGGCCTACCTCAAGAAGCAAGAAAAGTCTCAAATGCCAGCCTAATCTTACACCTAAAGGAGCTAGAAAAAGAACAGCAAATAAAGCCTAAAGCCTGTAGGAGAAGGGAAATAATAAATATTAGAGCAGAAATAAATGATATAGAAACAAAAATCAGTAGAACAGATGAACAAAAATAACACCTGGTTCTTTGAAAGAATTAATAAAATTGATAAACCCCTAGCCAGTCTTAATAAAAAGAAAAGAGAAAGGATCCAAATAAATAAAATCATGAATGAAAGAGGAAAGATCTCAACCAGTAATACAGAACTACAAACAATTATAAGAGAATATTTTGAGCAATTAAACAACAACAAATTAGGCCATCTGGAAGAAATGTACAAAGTCCTACAAACATGCAAACTACCCAAACTGGAAGATATACAAAATTAGAGCAGACCCATAACTAGTGAAGAAATTGAATCAGTAATCAAAAATCTCCCAACAAATAGTTCAAGGCCAAATGTCTTTCCATGGAAATTCTATTGGACATTTAAAGAAGAGTTAATACCTATTCTTCTGAAATTGTTCCAAAAAATAGAAATGGAAGTAAAACTTCCAGACTCATTCTATGAGGCCAGCATTACCTTGATCTCCAAACCAAACACCCAACTAAAAAGTATAATTAGAAACCAATATCCCTGGGACGCCTGGGTGGCTCAGTTGGTTGGGCGGCTGCCTTCGGCTCAGGTCATGATCCCAGTGTCCTGGGATCGAGTCCCACATCGGGCTCCTTGCTCGACAGGGAGCCTGCTCCTCTCTCTGCCTCTGCCTGCCTCTCTGCCTGCTTGTGGTCTCTCTCTGTTAAAATAAATAAAAAATAAAATATTTAAAAAAAAAAAAAAAAAAGAAACCAATATCCCTGATAGACATGGATACAAAAATTCTAGATACTAGCTAATTGAATTCATTACATTAAAAGAATTATTCACCATAATCAAGTAGGATTTATTTCTGGGCTGCAGGGCTGGTTCAATTTTCACAGAGCAATCAATGTGATACACATTAATAAAAGAAAGGATAAGAACCATATAATCTTCTTGATAGATGCAGAAAAAGCATTTGGCAAAATAAAACATGCATTCTTGAAAAAAACCCTCAACAAAGTAGGGATAGATGGAACATACTTCAATATCATAAAGGCTGTGTATGACAGACCCACAGCTAATTTCATCCTCAATGGGGAAAAAGTGAGAGCCCTTTGCCTATGGTCAGGAACAAGACAGAATGTCCACTCTCACCATTACTATTTAATATTGTACTGGAAGTCCTAGTCTCAGCAATCAGAGCAAAAAGAAATAAAAATTGGCAAAGAAGAAGTCAAATATTCACTTTTCACAGACAACATGGTACGCTTTATAGAAAACCTGAAAAAACTCCACAAAAAGTTGCTAGAACTGATACATGAATTGAACAAAGTCATGGGATATAAAATCAACGTACAGAATACAGAAATCTAGTGCATTTCT
Organism: Nasua narica; assembly: GCA_028533885.1. Lineage (NCBI taxonomy): Eukaryota > Metazoa > Chordata > Mammalia > Carnivora > Procyonidae > Nasua > Nasua narica. The sequence continues at coordinate 43,650,316 of CM052807.1, read as the reverse complement.
ATACACTGATAACAAAGCAGGAGGAAAAAAAAATTGATGAATTGATCCATTTGCAATTGCACCAAAAAACATAAGATACCTAGGAATAAACATAACAAAAGGTGCAAACGATCTATACTCTGAAAACTATAGAATGCTTATGAAAGAAATTGAAGAGGACACAAGGAAATGGAAAAGCATTCCCTGTTCATGGATTATAAGAACAAACACTGTTAAAATGTCTATACTACCCAAAGCAACCCACACATTCAATGCAATCCCTATCAGAACACCACCAGCCTTTTTCACAGAGCTAAAACAAATAATCCTAAATTTGTATGGAACCAGAAATAGCCAAATAATTCTGAAAAAGAAAAAAACAAAACTGGAGGCATCTCAAGTATGGACTTCAAGCTATATTACAAAGCTAAAGTCATCAAGACAGTATGGTACTGGCACAAAACAGATATAGAGATCAATGGAACAGAATACAAAACCAAGAAATGAACTCACGACTATATGATCAATTAATCTTTGACAAAGCAGGAAAGAGTATCCAATGGAAAAAAGACCATCTCTTCAACAAACGATGTTGGGAAAACCGGACAGCAACATGAAGAAGAATGAAACTTGATTACTTTCTTATACCATACACAAAAATAAGTTCAAAATGGATGAAAGACCTCAATGTGAGACAGAAACCATCGAAACTTTAGAGGAGAACATAAGCAGCAGCCTCTTTGACTTTGTTCACAGCAACTTCTTACTGGACGTGTCACCAGAGGCAAGGGAAACAAAAGCAAAAACAAGTGACTGGAACTTCCTTAAGAGAAAAAGCTTCCACACAGCAAAGTAAACAATCAACAAAACTAAAAGGCAGCCTATGGAATAGGAGAAGATATTTGCAAATGCCATAGATGATAAAGGGTTAGTATCCAAAATCTATAAACAACTTATCAAATTCAACACCAAAAAAACAAATAATCTGGATAAAAAATGCACGGAAGACATGAATAGACATTTTTCCACAGAAGACATCCCAATGGCCAATAGACATATGAAAAGATGCTCAACATCACTCATCATCAAGGAAATACAAATCAAAACCATGGTGAGATATCACCTTGCACTTGTCAGGATGGCTAAAATTAACAACAAAAGAAAAAAAAAAGCAGGTGTTGCAAGGATGTGGAGAAGGGGAACCCTCTTGCACTGTTGGTGGGAATGCAAACTGATGCAGCCACTTGCAAAACATTATGGAGGTTTCCTCAAAAAGTTAAAAATAAAACTACCATACAACCCAGCAATTACACTACTAGGTATTTACCCAAAGAATACAAAAATACTGATTTGAAATCATACATGCACCCCAATGTTTACAGCAGCATTACAACAATAATCAAATTATGGAAGGAGCCTAAATATTCATTGACTGATGAATGGATAAAGAATATGTGGTATATAGATAAAATGTAATATTACACAGCCATCAAAAGAATGAAAACTTGCCATTTGCAATGATGTGGATGGAGCTAGAGTGTATTATGCTAAGGAAAATAAGCCAGTCAGAGAAAGACAATACCATATAATTTCACTGATACGTTGAATTTAAGAAACAAAACAGATGAACATATGGGAAGGGGGAAAAACTAAATAAGAAGAGAGAGAAACAAACCATGAGAAGCCCTTAATGACAGAGAACAAAGTGAGGGTAGATGAAGGGGATGGGTAAGTGATGGGCTACATCAGTGTTGGGTATTAAAAAGGAAATTTGTTGTGATGGGCACTTGTTGTTGTATGTAAGTAATGAATCACTGAATTGCACTCTTAAAACCAGTATTCCACTGTACATTAACTAGCTACAATTAAAAAAAATGTTAAAATGGAATCTAGAATTCAATGTAAACTTAGAGCTTCTAGAAGACTGCATGGGAGAAAAATTTTCGACCTCATTTTAATTAAACGTTTCTTAGGAAAAAAAAAACCTTCAGAAATCATGAATTTAAAAAATTATTACACTTCATCAAATTGGAAAGTTCTGCTCTTCTAAACTTCCCAAATCTTCTAAAGATAACATTAAGAGAATGAAAGGGGGTGGGAGGTGAGTGAGCCTGGTGGTGGGTATTGAGAAGGGCACGTATTGCATGGAGCACTGGGTGTGGTGCATGAACAATCAATCTTGTAACACTGAAAAATTAAAATAAACATATTTGGGGAGAAAAAAAATTAAAAAAAAAAAAAGAACAGAGACAAACTGTAGGTTGCTGGGGGGGAGGTAGGTGGGTAGGGGATGGATTGAATAGGCCATGGGGACTATGGAGGGCACATGTGCTGAGCCCTGGGCATTGTATGTAAGTGATAAATCACTTGAATCTATACCTGCAACTAAATAAAATAAGATAAAATGAAATAAAGGGGTTTCTCCAAAAAAAACCCCACTTTGTAATCATTTTTAAGAGTATATATTTTCAACTGAGGATAACAATTGTATTTCATATTTGTAATGCTAGGAACAAAGTGAAAGCTACTACTCATTTGTCAGAAACATTAAGTCCAACTTTTGCTGCTCCCCTCCCAAAAGAAGAAAGGTAAGAATAATAAGAAAACAAACAATCAAATAAAAATAGGTAAAAATTTGAATCCATACTTTACCATGAAAGAAACAAACTGAGGGTTGGGGGAGGCGTGGGGGAGAGGGATGGGGGGCGCTGGGTGATGGACACTGGGGAGGGTATGTGCTATGGTAAGTGCTGTGAATTGTGTATGATTGATGAGTCACAGACCTGTAACAAATAATACATTATAAGTTAATAAAAGAAAAAAGAGATATATGGTTGACAAAAAAACACATGAAAATATGGTTAGAATTTTTTATTCATTATGCAAATACTAACTAAAAGCGTATTTAATTATAGTACACCTTTATGAAAATGGCTTTAAAAACTACAGTATTAAATATTGAAGGAATGCAAACAATGGAACTTTCATACACTCTTGATGGGAATGCAAAATGATATATGCACCTTGCAAAAGCAGCTTGTAGTTTACCCATGGATAAGGAAATTAAGACCAAGAAGTTTGAACTTGCCCTAGAGGAAATAGCTAACTCAGACTCGGATCTAATTTTAGATACTGTTTGCTTTCCAGTATACCAGGTTGTCTTTCTCTTCAAAAGTAAGGAATCAAATAAAAATGCATATACAATTTTTCTGAATAGTAGTTTTAATTACTCTTAGCACTGGATTCCAGACAAAATATGCATGATAGTGATTCAAGGATTTCCAGGATTACTTCCTTAGTTTGTGTGAGTTGAGAAATGGACTATAGAGATGTTCGCTTTGTAAACCTTATTAGAAGAACCGATATTTTCTTACTCCATCAAACTGCACTCATAACACGGCAGTCTCCAGTGAGAGGGCAGAGGTGGAGGGACCCATGTACCTCATTCTGGTGCACCCAATCCTCTAACGGCATATCAGTTAAAAACCGAAATGGAGGTACATCCCACGAAAGAGCAAAGATATTCTGAAATGAGAGAGGAAGACTAGGACTTTCAGGAGTCTGGGTCTTTATAAGAAAAAATACTGTACTTGTCTTCTGTTGTCGTTCCTATTATCAAGTGGCCACAGAAGCAATTTTCTTCTCACAAATAAAGTACTTGAATTTGGAACAGTCAGAAGAACGCACCTGGTTTGCAGCCAGGCTTGCACACTTTTCCTTTGACTCTTTCCAATAAATAGACCTGAAATAGGAGCATATAAATGTTGTAAAACATACATTCACAAATGCAGACGTTATTGAAAATATTGTTCCAGGGTTAAAGTGGTATGTCTTTTCTTTCCTTAAAGAAACTCAACCTTTGTGCCCTAGGCTATCCCAGAAAGTAACTTCTAAGGAAGACACGCATGCAGTTAGAAAGCCTCTCTCTCTCCACAGAGTCATTTTCTGAGCGTAAGTCCTTGGGAGGTGTGTATGCAGTTGGTGTGTTTGTGTGTGTATGTGTGTGTGATTGTGTACCCATGTATGTATGTATGTATGTATATGCCTATATACACGTGTGCGTGCTTTTCCTCTATACTTTCAGGAGTGCAAATCCCTATCTGTGATTGTAGAACTTACCAGTTAGTATCTATTTTAGAGCCTTACATTTTGGGGAAGGGTGGTGTGTTATCTTCCCATGTCCATTTACTGCTCGTTCCTTTACGGGAGAGTCCAATCCAAGAGAAATAAGACATCTGATTTTGAATGAAGTTCTGCAATACAAGGAACACATTTTGTGAGGAAAAAAATCTTTTTAAGTTTCTGAAATTAAGTAATAATCTTGTTCGTATTATTTTGTAATTGTGAATAACAAAAAGCCTGCAATTAATTTCATCCTGATTTTATTTAAATCATAAAATAATGGAATTTCAATTATTGATATTTTATTAAATACAGAGGCATGATTGAGACATAAAATAAGGCTTTCTTAGTTTAACTATGTTTATTTCTTTATTTCCTTTCAGAACTTATTCCAGCAGCTCAAAGATGAGCTCTTAGCAAAGTCTGATTTGTACCTTGGAGTGCAGGTATGATAGCTATAAGATTACTACCAATGTTGTTTTATATGTTTGTCCCATACACACTGTGTTTATTTCTTGCAAAATGGTCATGTTGAGAAAGGGTCCTGGGGCACCTGGGTGGGTTAGTGGGTTAAAGCCTCTGCCTTTGATTCAGGTCATGATCTCAGGGTTCTGGGATCGAGCCCCGCATTGGGCTCTCGGCTCAGCAGGGAGCCTGCTTTCCCCCTCTCTCTCTGCCCGCTTGCGATCTCTATCTCTGTCAAATAAATAAATAAAATCTTAAAAAAAAAAGAAAGGGTCCTTACCCCATCAGATCAGGTGTTTATATAGCTGGGCATAATTAGTAAGTATAAAATATCTATATTTATCTTGTACTTTAATTTTTATAAAGCATCTGCCCATATATTATTTTACTTGATCTTCCTATGTTGGGAAAAAAACACAGTCCGCTGTGTTGGGGGAGGGAGGACACTTAGGATAGTTTATTTGCTTGTTTATTTATTTGAGTATAGTGGGCACACAATTCTTAATTTCAGGTGCAGAGTAAGTATAGCGGTTCAACTTTATATATGTTCTGCTAACCACCAGCACCGCTATGATGACAGTTTTATCGCCTACTCCCCGCCTTTCTCAAGTGGGGAGACTGATGCTCTAATTCATTTAGTCACACAAAATAACCCATGAAAAAGAGTTAAATTCGTGGTTTCTTTTCTTTTCTTTTCTTTTTAAGATTTTATTTATTTATTTGACAGAGAGAGACAGCGAGAGAGCGAACACAAGCAGGGGGAGTAGCAGGAAGGAGAGGGAGAAGCAGGCTTCCTGCTGAGCAGGTCCCTGGGATCATGACCTGAGCAGAACGCAGATGCTAGATGACTGAGCCACCCAGGTGCCCTATATGTGTGGCTCCTGACTGTACTTTCTATTTTTCTCCATTCTGCTTTAATTTTCACCCTTGTTTTTCATTTCTTAGTTTTATTCCTACCCCTGTGAGAAGATGGGGAAGGCTTAGTCACTCCATCCAGAGATGTGAGTATCAGCTGTGGCCCTCAACTTCAGGGTTTCCCCATATGGCTTTATTTGTCAATGAGGATAACCTGAAGGAAGGCTTCTAAATCTGACACTAATACTTAGACTCTGTATACCCATGCAGCCCAAGTTAAGATTTCTTATGTAGAATGATGCATCACCTGTGTGTAAACCAATACAGGATAGCTGAATACATCTTTCACAATGTTCTTCTGAAATTTCTGTAGGTCTATCGAAAGGGTGAGGGTGAAAAAATTCAGTCAAGGTAGAGACTCACATAGGAAGAGCCAAAGTTCCACAGGCTAACCCTTCTCAGCTCTTTTCCCGTGCTTCTGTATTAGTTCTGGGTGGTATGAGTATAGTTACATAATATTTCTAAAAATGTGGTCACTTTCAATGTACATTGTATAGTTCTCATCTAAGAAGATTATAAGGTATTTTCTCACCTCATGTGATTATTAATTTATGCTGAACAGATTTCACATTCACTCCATTATTTGGCTACTTTCACTATATTTTTATATAAATTCTTTACCTTATCTGTAAACAAATTAGGATTTTTAAATTAATTGTATTAATTATTAATTAATAATTATACCGATTATTACTTATTAATTAATTGTATTAACAACAGAAAAATTGTAATGTTCTGTTTTTAAAAATCAGATATAGTGGGTATACAAGGTTATATTAATTTCAGGTGTACAACATAATGATTTACTATTTGAATGTATTGAGAAATGATCACAATAAATCTAGTCAACCTCCTTACCACACATGCAATTTTGTATTGGAGTAAAAAGGAGATTAATTCAGATTCTACAAATGTTTTCTTTCTTGATTTCAAGTTTTCTTGGTTTTATTGATGGTTCTCACAGTCATATTTTTTATAGCTATTTCAGAGGTGTTGAACATATGTGAATAATTGGATTAGTACAGAGAACTGAGTGATTCTAACTATTAATCTATCTTTGGGAGTATATTAAAAGATTACCCTCATCTAAGAATATTAACATATTAATTTTTATAGAAATGATGGTGAATTGTTTCTATATTCAAAGCAAGACATAATGATAAGTGTTATAAAACATTCAGTTCAGTTCTTTGGAGGCTAGCATGAATTGAAATGTTATATGAGTTGGAATGAACTGATCTTCAATTTAAATTCATATAGAGATTTTCTTTTACCTCAAGCTCAGTAAGGATGCTCGATTTCTTAATTTTGTTAGAGGTATAATGATTTCTCTCAAAGGGACTGAAACTAAATTTCTATGATTTACTGATAGGGGACATAGAGGTATTTGTGGTAAAGCAATATATTTGAAAGATAAATATTTTCTAATTGCTTCATGTTTGACTTTATATTTGCTGTACTGTGGAAGTTCTAATAGTGGATGAATTAGACAAGTTAAATGAAATTCTAGTCTCATCTCAATCGGTATGTGTGATTTCAACATGCCCACTGTCTGGATCTGAGTCAGCCTCTGATGGGCTCAAATATTACTGAGCATTAAGGTTTAGCCAACAACTACAGGCTAGACAAATACAGTGTGAGGTAGAAAACAGAAAATATACATCACCAGTTCCTTTTCATCTTCTATTTTAACAAGCTTGGAGCCCATTGTCTTGCACGATTTGCTACTGTCTTCAAAGTTCTTCAGTTCACTTGAAAAATGATAGCATTTATCTTCACAACATGACCACTGAGTTTGAGATGTGCCGTTTTTGTTTCCTTGAAAACAAAAGATATGCCCCAGAGACCACTCAGTGTTGTCCCTGAGAGGCACCTCTGGGCTAAGAGATTGAGTCCTAGTCTTTGGAACAACACTTATTTTATGAGACTGATGTGCTCCATTTCTGCTTTCTGAAAAGAGCCAGGAAGAGGGTCACATTACTTATATATATCCAAAAATCTCTAGGAAAAGGACCTTACTGAAAGGACGCCACAGTGGGAAGTGACTTCTTTGTTTTCTCCAGATGAGGAAAATCTGTAGGTACAGAGTTGATCCTAACTTAGTTCTTGACTATGTTCCAGTATGTTGCAGTATTAAAGGGCATAATAATTAGAAAATATGATAAAGGAAATCATTGGGGATATTTTGTAGAAAAATATTATTTTGAGAGATGGTGATATAAAATATGTAATATCATTCTTCCAGAAAAATATAAGCTCTGGGAAAGACTGATTTCTTTTGCAATTATAGAAGAATAAAAATGGGACTCTATAAGAAGTCTGTAAGAAAGTCCAATTTGAGCAGAGTAGCAGAAGATTGAGGGAAACAGTAGAAATCTGTAGGTCTCAGTCAATCCATACCTGCATACCTGGGTTATGTGGAAGCTCTTTGCAAGTTGTGTTTTTAAATGTGGATTTGTCTTCTGATGTTGCATTGTCCTGGGAAGGATTCTGTGGTTGGCTTGTCTTCTGACCCTGAAAAACTTTAGTCTACATCATTAGCTTGAAGGAAATAACATGGAACTGAATAAAAGACATAACTTTATTTATTTATTTTTTAGGATTTTATTTATTTATTTTGAAAGACTGAGACACAGTGAGAGAGGGAACACAAGCAGGGGGAGTGGGAGAAGGAGAAGCAGTCTTCCCACTGAGCAGGGAGCCCGATGTGGGGCTCGATCCCAGCACTCTGGGATCAGGACCTGAGCCGAAGGCAGAAGCTTAATGACTGAGCCACCAGGTGCCCCAAAAAGCATAATTTTAATTAAAATATTAGTCAATGTCCATGAGTAAGGACCATTTTTATTCCTGTTGTTTTTACGCATCTCTTCTCCGCATATGATTTACACACTTATACCTCATCTGTGGAAAATACATAAATAATAACAAGACATCTTACTAGGCCTTGATAATACAACAATCAGAAATGCAAAGCTTCTGGCTTCAAGGAACTCACTGTAATGGGGAGAGCGTGGAACTATAGGACTGTGTGGTGGGTGATAGAGCAAAGGTAATGGAAAGCTGCTCTTAGAACTCAGAAGAGGGCTGACTGACTAAATGTATGTTCTAGAATAGTGTGGCAGGTCAGCAAGGTTTCACATGTTAGTGTTGATCTTAAAGTTGCTATTTGTCTATGGATGACAGAAAGGAAAGTGAAAAGGATGGCTAATAAAATTCTAGATTTGAGCACTTAGTTTTCTAAAATGGAGAAATAGAGACAACATGGTATATTAATTTGGGTCAAAGTTAGTCCATCCAGAAGGTACACTGTATATAAGGGATTTTAGGGGAATAAGGCTGTGAAAGAAAACAAAAATCACATCATAAAAAAGATGAATTTTGTACAGATGCTAAGTTATTAACATGGGACCTCAGTCTAAACAGTTTTAATTTCCACACCAGTACACTTGTGAAATATCAGTAATGTTCAATATTCTGCTAGTTATTCTAATGGTCTTAATCATCATGAAGACTATGTCAATACCCCATTCACTGAGAATCATTGATATGGAATTTGTTTAGCTTTAGCTTTTGAAAGCTACTTAACAGTAAAACCAATTCTTCTAGGTGTTCTTTTATAAGGAATAAAACACTTGAATTGTGGCATTATGAGGCATTCTGATAATATAACTTGAATCACTCGAAGGTTGTTCCTCACCTTCCTCTCTATAAGGTAAGATCTAAATGGATCTTACACAAATACAGCAGAATTACTTGTCTCAATATTGCTACAATGTTAGATGCAGGACTAAAATGTAAACTATTTCAATCCAAAAGATACTAAGTAAGCATCCATTACATGTAAGATGTCCTGAAAGTGTTATGGCTAACAAATGTAGAGGTTTTAACTTTTGAAGAGTATATTAAAACCACACATAGAGGAGTCTTCCTGCCAGAATGGTGGCATGATAATCTCTGTGGAACTGCTCTTCACTAAAATAACCATAACTAATGAAAAGCACCATTATAAAATATCAGCTGTTTAAAGTCTTTGGAATTTGCCTGGGGGCATATGTGAAAGTTAAAAAACATTTATGTGAAAAATTGTACTAAATCTTGTCGAGAACACTGAGAGTCTGTAGCCCTTGAGCCATGACTTGTGAGCTGAAAATTATTTGGTTGAAATAAGATTATGATTCATGAAATAAATATAATCAGGGGAACTTCAACTTAATTCAGGAAAGAATGAAAAACTGTTAATGTTTTCTTGGCATTTGGTGACATGATCAGAGATACATTTGTAGAAGTTTTGTTTTTGGTTATTTCAATACGAGCTTGAGAAGACTGTTGACTTTAGGGTAATTTAGGAAGTGATTGGAATAGTACAGGAGAAAACTATGGGTGATCATATTAAGCATTTATGAGAATGATTATTTAAAGACTAAATTTAAAGACTAAATTTACACTGCAGAATGGAAACATGGAGCTAGAACTAAGAGGACTAGACAGTTTACTGAAAAGAGATGGCAGAGAGGAGGGAGCGATTACTCTGCATCCAGCATGACTAACCATCAACAAAACCTCAAATACAAGCTTTCCTGGAAATATCCTTGAATATATCCTTGAATATAATCCTTGAATATAATCCTCCTTTACTTTATAAGTAAAGGAGGTATCAGAGGCTTCTGAGGAATGCTGTAAATGGCCAAGTACCGACATTAGTGGTGAAGACGGAAGGGCTTCCTGGGTAAAACTAGAGATCATAGCTATGGAACTTGCAAAAGAGGAAGACCAGTAAAAACAGTCTTTCCTGAAGCAGGACAATTTTGGTTCAAGGCACAGATTTTATTTAACTTACCATAGAATCCCAAGACTCCAACTGTTAAAAGAAGAAAGAAACAGATTCCAAGAATCGCTGCAGTGAGACACCAGGCAAATGACACTGAAGACCCTGCCCAGAGAGAAAATGAGACCCAGAGGAGGTCAGCAAAGACTGAATTGAAGAGCAGGGTTTTGAGGGAGACTTTCCTATAAATTCAAGAGCCTAACTCTTGAGTGTCTTCAAACTGGAGATGCTAAATTGAAAGGGACGTTGATCAGTTGGAAACAGTAATGAACTGAGAGTTACATGCCTAGGGTCTGCTCCCAACTTTGTTAGTACATATCTCTTGGGAAAGTCACTGATTCTATCAGATTTATCAAAATAATCTCCTGATTTAGCTCAGTGATTTAAGGGTTCGAAGTGGAATAGATATATAGACTTGGTTTCAAAAAAGTAAACTAATATAGTCTAAAATATATCTATAGAAATCACTTTTAATGACCCACAATCAGAAGGTATTTACTAGCTTGTAACATCACGTTTGCTTAGTTATTTAAACATCCAGAATTGTCTCACTGGAGCCTCACTACTGTTCTCAACATTAGGAATAGCCACAGCTATTATACGGAAGAAATTATAATCACAAACATGTATCAAATAATGTTAATCAAGTGTCATTTCTTGAAACATATAGAATGAGTCAGTAGTGACATCAGGAGATCCACAATGATTTCCAAACACATTGAGAAGACATAATTTCCATACTTGACTCAATTATGAATGTATGATTATAGCACTCAGACCACTTTAATTCTATGGAAAATACTAACAATGGATATATAGTTTTCGACACTGCTTTTTCACGTAAGATATAGTTTAAGCCACCTCATGAACCTGGGCAAACTGACTCTTATTTGGGTCAGCCGCGTCTGTTTGAAGTTATTTGAGTCACATACATACAGCTTAAACAATTGGAGGACAGGGAAGCTAGCTTTCTACATGTACTTTACCTTTTTCTGTAGATGATTGCGTTTTTCTTGTCTTAGTCTGATTAGAGTTTGAAGTATGTATTTTTACTTCTGAGTAAACTGGCTGGTCTTTCCTCTCTGAAGATTAAGACAGAGATGCACTTACTGCTTTCATATTCACATTATTTCTGAGAAACCATGTAAATTATTAATATGCATGAAGAGAGTTGGCAGAATAAGGTTTTTCCCAAATAAAGAGATCAATGGAATTGTTTCCTGCTTAAGGTTAAGTCCATCAGGTAAATCATTTAAATGACAAAATCTTGAACATAAAAGTGAGACATAACATATCAAATGTTAAAATATAATGAAATTCTTAAGAAAAAAAATAAAGATTTTACTTATTCATTTGAGGGGGGGAGGATGGCAGGGAAAAAAGAGGGGAGTGAGAGGGAAAGCAGATTCCCCATTGAGCCAGAATCCCAATGCTGGGCTGGATCGCAGGTCCAAGAAGTCATGACCTGAGCTGAAATCAGATGCTTAACTGACTGAGCCACCCAGGTACTCCTTTTAGAAAACAAACAAACAAACAAACAAACAAACAAAAAACGAGGAACAGAAAATAATATCAAGATTCAGTAAGGTTTGGGTAAAAATACTTACTTTCTTTTTGCATTTTCTTCTTTACTGGAGGATGTTTGATCTCTGTATATGTTGCATATTTTTCATTCATCTCTGAGAAACTTTAAGATACAATTCTAAAAGACACAAAGATTGACAGCTCTCTTTTAAAGTAAGTTTTCACATTCTGCCCTTCCTGGGTTTTCTGTATACCACTGAAATTAGTATTTCATGCCATTTAATTGCTAATGTATGATTTCATCTTTCAATTTTCTTTCAAGAAAGATTTTTGATTCAGATTATTTTCTTTTACCAGTGATTAGCATATCTCTTTAGCATGCTTAGGTATTGTCATTCACTTATCACCTGGAGTTTACCAGATGTGGTATTAAATTAATTTAAAAAGTATAACAGTGTTATAATCTGTGATATATTTACACTACATTTAAAAATTATCCTTATCCAGAAAAATACCAAAAAATTTCTATGAGTCATTTGTATTGCAAAAATAAATAGTGTTCTAATAGGTCATTCTAAAATATCTCCCTTGTGATCTTTCCTGATGTATTTTTATTCGATTTATCTTTACTGTTTCTTTTTTATGACTCAAAGGCAATTTGTTTCCCATAGTCTCCTAAAGGATTTATGTCAACTCTTCCAACATGATGTTAAAAATGAATGCCTTACAATTAAGACCAATTTGATTTAGCTGTGCTCCTGTGGGGTATGTTGTATTTCCATAGTATTTGAAGGCATATGATAAAAACAACCAATTCTCCTTGCAAATTTTTGAGGACTTAATTTGTTTCAAGTATTTAAATATTATTTTGTGGTCAACAAATTTATATGAAATAGAATCCTGATACCATAAAGATTTTTACAGTTTTTATGCTCACTTGTGTGCCAGTATACATTCACATTAAACATTTTTTACGTATTTTAGTATTTTCAGAGAATTATGCTCCATTGTTATCTTTTACAGTGTAATTAGAACTATATAGGCCTCTGTGTGTTCATAATGTTCACTGCTGATATTTAATAACTTCCCACATGGTAATTGTTCTTAAAGAATGATGATCGTGGTGCACCTGGGTGACTCAGCCATTTAAATGACCGACTCTTGATTTTAGTTCAGGTCATTATCTCAGGGTCCTGAGATTGAGCCCCACATTGGGCTCTGTGCTGAGTACAGAGCCTGCCTTGGATTCTCTCTCTCCCTCTCCCTATGCCCCCCCGCCCCACTACTAGCACTCTCTCTCTCCCTCTGTCTCTCTAAAATAATAAAATAAAATAAATTATGATCATTCAGAAGAACATTTATAATGGCTTTAAAAATTGTTTGCCAAGTCTGGAATATATCAGAATATAGAAAGTATATCACATAAATAAGCAAAGTCTCGATGTGGATGTGAAATAGAGAAACCTATTATTATGTCAACAAGAAAAATTAATCATCGATCAAATAATTAATTAATACTCATATCCTACCTTCCCTGATGTGACCATTTGCTCTATTAACACATGTGGTTAATGCCAGGGGTATATCGAAATATTTGCTAAGAAAACTATAGTTATATTCAATGGTAAAGCATGAAAAATTCATCTTGTAAAGTAATTTTTAAATTAGAATTGATTAGCTTGTCTTCCTGCAAGACGAAATTGACTGGAAATTTTTTTTTAATATCTATTCTTTGTGTTCTGTATATATAATCAAGCTATAGACAGAGTTGGTGATACCTGTGTCCGTGGGCTGCAGCTTCTAAGGGCACTGGAACCTGATCCAAACAGAGGAGGGGAGCCCCAGCAGGCAGATGGAATAGAAGTGGGAGCTATGACCCAACAGGATTCTTCTGGGCTCTGTATGCTCTCTGCTCTTGTTACCCATCAGGCTTCCGTATTTGTCAGCTGCATACGAAAGTGTGAGAAGCCAGTTCCTATTTGAATTTCTAGCTTCTCACTTGCTTATTCTAATATGGAAATAGGCAGTTTTTTTCAACAAAATATGAAAGGGCAATATAAGTTAAAGGGCCATGCCCATTTTGTGAAGAATCAAAATACAGCATATTAAAAAAAATACCACCATCACCACTAGACCATCACCACTAAATGCTAAGATTCTAAATATAATCCCTATAACAGATACTAACCTTCAGGGTTCTAAATAGAAACTGTTCTTAATGCGATATTTAAATCCATCTTCTAAACTACTATTGTATCAGTTAGGTGAAAACCCATGAACACTAATAGTCTATCATTCCTCACATTTATCTGAGAGAGATTTTGGACAACAAATTCTTCAAGTCTTATGGTTTGTTTAATTGAGAACCACTTACTCCCCGACTCCTTCAAAGTACATCTAAATTCAATTGCTTTACCTTTCGAAACATTTTCCCCCCATAACATGTTGTATTTGAAGTTTGCTTTTCAGCTCATTCCAGCATAAATATAGAGTATATTTAAACTAAATTTCTAGTCTTAATGATTTTTGGTGCCCTTCCCCTCTGGTCTGTAATTATAAGGAATAGAAATATGTTAACTTCCTCCTTTCCAGTCTGAGAAAGCATTGCTTGTGATATCATAAGTAAAAGATCACAAATGCAGGTGAAATAAATGGATTCCGGTTCAGTAGAAGAAGATTGAAATAGCTTTATCTGTTTTCACATTCAGTGATCACAGAAAAACACAGTAAAGGGATATGTTTCAGTTGTGTATTCCGTCCATATCGAAAAACTTTTGAGAGTGGCATATTTGTAAACATCCTCCATTGAGTTCTTGTTTGGAGAAATGATATAATGGGAAATCTGTTTTGGTAGAAAAAGCAAGGGTTTCCAGAAATGTTCAAACAGAATGAGTGCAATCAAAGGAGAAACATAGGCAGCCTGTGAAAGAATAATCCTACTTTTGTTCTGGCTGTATGTTCCTTTGGGTTTTCTCTCGGCCATTTCTCATTTGTGTCCTGCTCTCTCCAGCTGCTGGAGACACCACAACAGCCCTCTGGCAAGCTCAGGCTCAACACCATTGTGATGGGAATGTTAGACCCCGAAATTATTTGTTAGGCCTTAGCTTCTCACATTTGTAAGTCCATCAGATGTTTCCATTCTTCTTAGCACTCTATCTTCTTTACGGAACGATAGACTGTAATAGTTATTTTCATCATCCAGCGCATGTGCCCCATTAGTTCCAAACTTTCACTACTTCTTCAATCTTTCCCATTCAACATGGTTCTCTTACTCTTCACTGTGATTATGCCTCACTTTACAAATTATTTTCTCTAATTTTTTAATATTAATTCACCCAGATTACTTAACACTTTACAAGAAGTCAGCACTGTGCTAAGCACTTTG
Organism: Nasua narica; assembly: GCA_028533885.1. Lineage (NCBI taxonomy): Eukaryota > Metazoa > Chordata > Mammalia > Carnivora > Procyonidae > Nasua > Nasua narica. The sequence goes on along the minus strand of CM052807.1, from coordinate 43,635,101 downwards.
CAGGTGTCATTTCAATCCTGAAATAATTTGAAATTTCTAAAAAATAAATCATACTTTTTATTATTAGGTAATAGTAAAACTAATAAGTATTGTTAAATTTTTGTTGGCTTTCCTTTCTGTCTTAACATCAGGTATAGGTACATGTAGTTATACACAAAATCATCCAAAACTCATATTTCACTCAAGAACCATTATTTGCACTGGTTGTGATATGCACCTGATGAAGCACTAAATTCTACCTCTGAAAATAATAATACAGTATATATTAACTAAATAGAATTTAAATGAAGAATTAAAAAATATGAAAATAAGTACCAACCCCCCCCCCCCCCCCCCCGCCCACAAAACCTACTCGTGTAAGCCTTGGGTAGCC
>CM052807.1:43617529-43634228 GCA_028533885.1 Nasua narica | reverse complement strand
CCCCCCCCCCCCCAACCAGTTCTAAGGATGTAAGTCAAAACCGAATAAAGGCTCAGCATCACTAGTGACTGCATGGGACAGTAAGATGTGAGTAACCGGATCTGAGGTCACAGAATGGAGGTGGCACTATGCTGCTCTGTTTCCAGCTCCTCAACTGTGTTAATGTGCCCCCCGCCCCTCCCACCCCTCTCTTCCAGGCATCGGCACTCCCAACCCGACCTGTGAGGACAGAGGAACCAGCTCAGGCTGTCAGGATCTCTGCATTGCTGTCCTCGCACTTGCACTGTTTATAGAACCTTGGGAGAGAGAGGGAAAAAATGGCTATGTATTTTGAAGTCTGAGAAATCCTATCTACTGCTATTGTCATTGAATTCTTCCAAGCTTACGAAGCGAGTGATATTCTTATTGAACACATGAGGAAAGGGTCTTGATCGGGAGTGACTTGACATTTTTACATCTGTCATGTAAAATGTTTACATGACATTTTACAACAGAGAGGACTTGACCTTGGACCTCAACAATACTCAATATTTAATGAGCCTGATTTTAAACATGGGTCAAGAATTAGCAGTAATGTGTCTTTTGGCAAGTCATGAACTTCTTAACATTAGTGTTTTCTTGTGTAAAATGGGGGCAATATTAAGTAGCTATCAGCGTTGGGAGGTTTTGATGTGGTAATATGTACAGTGGGTCCTTCAATAAACGACAGCGTCCCTCTCTGCCACCTTTTTGGTCACCATTAATATGTCTCCCACCCCTACTCCCTAGTTTCTCAGCAGTTGTTTTATCTATCTATCATCTATCAATTAATTAATTTATAGTTGGTGTTAGGATAGAGGGCTAGGATCTTTCTCTTTTTTGAGATTAACAAGGCCAATCCAGGATTGGAGTAAAGAAAAGAAAATGCCCAGCAGCCAGTGTTCTTGAAGTGTTCAGTCTCTACCCATGAAGCTCTGCTTATATTATTGAATTGAATTAGTGTCTGGGAGGTATGTCAGCTGACTGCTTGCACATGAAGACAAGCGGTGATCAGAGATTAAGGAGTGCTTTGGGGACAGGAGTGCGTCAGCAGAGGGCCAGACCACAGCAGGGTAACCCAGCCCTGGTCCTGCTGGTCACAACACTCAGTAGCTCTGTTTGGAAAGTAGTTTGGAGGAGAGGTGGGACGCACGAGCAAACTGAAGAATGAGAAATCCATCTCAAGTGTGATGGTTTAGTTGTGGCTGGGGGTTGGTAAGGAAAGAAAAGAATAAGTAAAGAGCTTGGTCAGAGCCTGGTGAAGCAAGGGTGAGCTGTCTCTGCAAGACCGATTTCTGTTTCTCGTCCCACCTCGCTCCTCTTCTGCTGCAGTCCTTATTAACCATGATCATCTCCTTTGAAGGGCAGCTTAGTTGGCTTCATGGAGCTGTGTGTCAGAAGATTGACAAGCTCGTATTAAATGAAAATGAACTTCAGTGAGGTTCAGGTAAGGTCTGGCTCATAGAAAGAGAATTACAGAAATGAATTTCTTTTAGCTGGAAGTTTGTAGGTCTTCATGAAGTAAGATTCATGCGCAAAACTCAAGTCAAGGAATAATTCAACAGTATCTCTTTTGAAAAAATCAAAATGTGAGCATTTTCACATACCACTGGTAGTATGTAAATGGGAATCGCTTCACTGGAAGGCATTGGGGAATCTGTATCAAAGTTCTTTAAAGTATTGACCCCTAATTTCATATTTCAACATTTTTCCTAAGACAGCATTATTTGTGAGTGATATTCTTGTAATGTAAGGCCAAATATTTTTTATACTAGCAATAAATTTGAAAACAATCCAAATGTCCAACAGTAGGGGATTGCCTAAATAAATTGTGGCATAATCTTTATGGGTAATGACTATATATGGGTTTTTAAATGATATTTTAGATGAATATTTTTTAAGTGAGGAAACATTTATTAGAAAATAATAAAATTATATATGGAATAATGCCAACCTTCATAGTAATCATAGCATGTGGAAAAAAAACAGGAAGAAGTTACACCAAATTTTTTGTAGTGGAATTATGGGTGTTTTAAAATAATTTCTAAAATACATTTATCTGTAGTACACATAAATGGAAAAAAATCTTTTTTTTCAAATACCAGCATGTAAGAGAAAGTTTCTAACAGACTCTCTAAGAGTTTAAGAATTTAGTTATATTATTTCTTAGGTATATGTATACTTATACATTTTAATCATTTGTTTTTGCTAGTAGTTTCTTTTAAATATGCGAGTTTTGTTGAAGATATTAGTTCTTATTTTGTCCAAAACTGTGTTCATTTATATTTTCAGTCCTCAAATACGATTTTGAACGTTATTTTGCAAAGAGTATGAAGTGGTTGGTTAGCTGAAATGGAGGAAGGTGTACTTCAACGACAGCTTTTGCATAGTTTCCTTTCAGCACTTTGGTCAAGAGGAGGGGTGGTAAATTTCTGAGTGTGTGTACCATTCAGAGACGATCATTTCTGCCTTCTGTCTTATAGCCCCTCACACACTCAAGGGATCCGGGGTTGGAGAGGCCAAGTTCTTCCACGACTTTTCTGGATCAGCTTTCGCCGCCTGTATCCCTGCACGGCATAGACACAGGTAACGTCTGCTCTTCCCCCCGATTTTTGTTATTTGAGTGTCCTACTAGTGCCACTGATAAAGAAAAGATGCTGGGAAAAAAAAAAAAGATTCTAGGAAGGTAGCATTTTATTAAAAATGGCTTGGTGTGAATATGGGATTGATAGAAAAGCATTTTCTATTGATTACATTAGATCTGCATTAACTCTAAAAGATGTGAAAACTGTAGGGCAACATTCATGAGAGGTTATTTTCTTTTTTTCGATACACTGTGACTTTGACTTTGTGTCGAATGATGTACATTTTATCCACCCTAAAGACTGTGTAATAGAAAAGACTTCTTTTCCTTAGGAAATTAGGGAAACTGTGATTAAGTTTAGAGAATTTTGTGAATTAATAAAAAATTTAAAGAGCATATAGTTACATGTGCAATTTGTTTTCCATATGTCCTGTTTCTTTTCACACTGACTCATATAAGAACGGAGGTAAATTTTAAAGGCTTACTATTTAATGATTTCTTTTTATAGTGATACCCATTAAGAGACTGAATCCTTTGTGGATAATAACTAATGACTGCCTGTTGAAAATTTTATTTTCACAGAGTCTTCTCACAGCATCATACGCTAGAAAATTATTTCTAAAATTCAAATACAGATGGAATCTTTTGAGATTAAAAATGCAGGCGACTGGGCTTCAACTGAGAGATTTTTACTCAGCACATCTTGAACAGGGCACTGGAGTCTGGATTGTTGGCCAATCTGCCATGTTAACCTTTAGCAATTCTTTTGTCGATGGTGTATGGGTTGTACTTTGGGAAACATTCTGGTAGAGTCGTATCATAATTGAGAAGAATGCAAGAACTTTTGAATATCTATATGTAGATCTGAACATGTGTATTGAGGCTTTTTTTAAGCCAAGCTTCTTATATTTTTTCAGAATTTCAAAAACAGAATTTTCATTTTTTGAATTGATAGTTTAAAAATGTCTCAGAAATTTATACTGGTGGCAGTTTTGCCCAACATTTGTGTAGGTACGTTGAACATTTTGAGCTAAATTGGCTGGGTGAATAGGACCCAGCCTATTCAATCTATTGGGAGATTTAAAAAAATTCTTTCCATATTTTCTAATAATCTTGTCAGTAATCACTAAGAGTATAAATGAGTTTAATGGAAATATTGAAAGGTTTTTCATTTCTTCTGTAACTCAGGCTCAGCCCACGTGCTTTAGGCCCTTGAAGGAGTTAAAGACACATTCACACACACAGATACGCACACAAGCCTCTACATATGTCCCTGGTATGTTTCTACAGCCTGACATTTTAATTTTTCTTTTGACAGAAATCATCCTTTTGTGAGGTTTTAATGCAAAACATAGTTCCCTTCTTCCTGTAGATATGAGCAATCAGCAAGTGATTTACTCCAACCTGAGATTTCTCCAGCCTCCTCCAGAGTCACCAAATAGATTAAGGCCAGGTGGGAATCAAAGGCCTAGGAACACCAATGGCAAAGGTATGTCTTAAGCATCTCTTATGGGTTGTCAAACTTTGACATTTGAAAAGAAGTTTCTGTCTGTCCTTCAGGTTGTCAGAGGGTAAGGAAAACCCATAATGGTGTAGAGGGGCAGAACAAGTCTTTTTTTTTTTTAAAGTTTGTGAGAATGGAGAAATTAATGAATTGTTTTAAATTTGCAAAGCTAATAAAATGTTTTTATTCAGATTTAGTCAAGAGGAATTCGTGAGTGCTTTAACAAGTGACGGACAGATTAGGGTCTCAAGAAAACACTGCATTTCTTAGAGAAGTAAAAGTCTTAGAGAATGTTTGAGAACTGAAAATATTTGTTAGAAACAATGCTTTTATTCAGACAAAAATTTTTTGGGTGTCTTAAATATTTACCAATGCCCTTTTTTTTTTTTTTTAAGATTTGATTGTCAGAGAGAGAGGGAGAGAGAAGGAGAGAGGGAGAGAGAGCAGATGCAGGGGAAGCGGCAGGCAGAGGAAGAAGCAGGCTCCCCAGGGAGCAAGGGGCTTGATATAGAACTCAGTCCTGGGACCCTGGAATCATGACCTGAGCCGAAAGCAGATGCTTAGCTGACTGAGCCACTCAGGTATCCCAATATTTACCAATCTTTCATTAGCAATGGAGAAACAGAAAATTTTTTGAAAGGTGCGTTCACTTTTTGCTATTGTCTTATTTATTTATTTATTTATTTATTTATTTATTTATTTATTTATTTATTTATTTGACAGAGAGAGAGCACACAAGCAGGGGGAGCTGCAGGCAGAGGGAGAGGGAGAAGCAGATTCCACGCTGAGCAGGGAGCCCCATGTGGGGCTCCATCCCGGGACCCTGGGATCATAACCTGGGCGGAAGGCAGATGCTTAACCAACTGAGAGACCCAGGCTCCCCTTCTGTTCTCTTTTTGGTTCTTTCCTTCTACCTTCAAATATTGTCACAGACTCTAAATTGAGAATTACTTTTACTGCCTTAATTTAGTGACAGAGATAGAATTCTCAGACACAGGGCGTCGAAAGTAGGAGGATAAATGTAATGTTGTCTAGGGAAAAATAGAATTGATGAAAAAGAAAGGACAGTTGATTTCTAGAAACTCTTTTTTTTTTTAGATTTTTAAAAAATTTATTTATTTGAGAGAGAGAGAGAGATCACAAGTAGGCAGAGAATCAGGCAGAAAGAGGGGGAAGCAGGCTCCCCGCCGAGCAGAGAACCCAATGCGGGGCTTGATCCCAGGACCCTGAAATCATGACCCCAGCCGAAGGCAGAGGCTTTAACCCACTGAACCACCCAGGCGCCCCTCTAGAAACTCTTTTAAGAATGGACCCCGATCACATTTCCAGCCTCATAATATCCTCTGTTGGCTACCAATTCCTCAAGAATAATGACTGTTTTTTCCTTCCTCTTCATATTAGTTGTGATCACAGGAAGGAATATACACGTCAGTGTGGATTCTTATAAATGTGTATTACGTCTATTGCCATCTGTGCTTTTTTCTTAAATTTTGTTGAATTTTTTAAATTGAATTATAGTTGGTATACAATGTTTGTGAGTTTTGGGTGTACAGCATAGTGATTAGACAACTCTATACGTTATGCCATTTTAAAATCCTAGAAGACTGTCCGTGTGTGTAGGATTTCTACAATGGGTGTATATCATCAGAAATCTGAGACTTTAAAAACTATAGTTACTAGGTCAAAAATTAAATCAATTTATATGATACATTTTTCTAAAATTTTTAGAGAAGATTATCTCTTTGTTTCAGATGGTACCCCAGGTTAAGGTTAGCAGTGAGCAAGGCACTGTCCCTGATGATTATTTTTCTTCTTTATTTAAAGGGTTTTCAGTGCCCTCGTATCTCATTGCAGTGATTCTTGGGATCCTGTGCTTACTACTATTGGCGATAGTTGCTGTGTTGGGGACAAAGAGTAAGTAATTAAAATACATGCTTCAAGTCTGAGTAATAGCCATGACCACTATTTGCATGAATATTAACTGTGCTTCATTAATTATTCCCTCGCTATCATCAGGGAATGTCCCAGGCATGGTACAGTGTCATTTTCATTGTACTTACCTATCCCAATGGCTGTGCAGGTTAATGAGTTGTCTCGTTCTGTACTATACATGATAGCATTCCTTCAGACACAGGACTGTGTCATATCATGCCTTCTGCATTCAACCACTGTGAATCTTACATATACATTCCTATAAAACAACTGTTGCAAATAAAGTATGACTTTCTCTTGATTTTTTTCCAATTCTGTAATGAGGGTATAGTTTAGTAAAAATATTGATTTTATATGTGGACTTTGGATGATCTTGAATTCAACTTTTATCTTCTATTTGGATTTTTTGACTTTTTTTTTTTTAAGATTTTATTTATTCATTTGACAGAGAGAGAGAGATCACAAGTAGGCAGAGAGGCAGGCAGAGGTGGGGGCAAGCAGGCTCCCTGCTGAGCAGAGAACCTCATGCGTGGCTCCATCCCAGGACCCTGAGATTATGACCTGAGCCAAAGGCAGAGGCTTTAACCCACTGAGCCACCCAGGCGCCCCAAGATTTCTTGACATCTTTAGAGAAAATCTCTAACATTTGACACTCAGACAAATGTACATATTTATGTCTTCCTCTCTTTTCTCCTGTATCTACTTCAATAAGAATGGTGCTGTTACTTCATGTTTCTTAGTGCAGATTTTCATGCTCAGGCGATGTGTTACTAAGTGTTGTTTGACTGGATTTTACTCTGGAACCCATTTAAAATTACGTACTGACTGTTAAAAAGAAACTGGACTGAATGGTAAGGTGTTACCATCATAATTTTATTCAGGTATTTTATTTATTCTACGTGGAAGTCGCTAATAACAGGAAGTTTGATGTTTCCATCTGTATGGTCAGTTTATTGAGGTGTTACTTTCTAAATGTCACATTAACCATTTAAAGTCATGAAATGGGTTGGTTGTCAAAGTGAGACATTTTCTTTTGTCTTAAATTTTAATGTTCAGGCATTATGAGTACTTTTGTATTGTTATCTATGCCATTAATTTTAGTTTTTCAGTATATTCAGGAAAACCATCAGCAGAGGGAAACGATAGGAAACCTGACTCGAGAGCACCACATTTTGCAAAATGACAGCCACTTAAAGGAAGAACTTTTGACATATAAGACTCTAGAATATAACATTCTGAAAAATGAATTGCTTCAGCAGAAAGAGGATTTACACTTGACAAAGACGAAATGTCAAAGAGAAAAGAAAGGTATGAAGGGCATCTGGAACGAAAGATTGCGTGATTTGCTATTGTTCCTTCCCCTTCCAGAAGCTTTGGGGCCTAACGGGCAGGCTTATGGTGTATGCTAGTGACCTAGGTCTACTGGACGCCTTTTCATTTGTACTTCAAGCTGTAAGACGAATGTTTGGGTTTGCCTGTGTTAAACGTGAGACTGAGACCCCAGGAGTCGTGGTGGGATTAATAGAGTTGTGTATCTCCCCAAACTCAGTGGCAGTGCCTGCGTTCCTACTGCTGCTAGCAGGTGAAACAGTATGTCAGCTTCCCTGAGAACATGGATCGTTTGGGACCTTGGGGCAAATTAGACACTCCACTTTGTGGTTGACATAAAAAATGGAGGCTATTACTAAAAATATACTTAGGCTAAAATGGGCACAAGGCCTTTTATTTGGATGCTCTCGTAAAGGTGATTGTGTGTATATTTCCATTCTGCCTTGACCTCAAGGTCAGTATGTTGACCTTGGTCTACATACTCTCTCTAGGACTTCTGCAAGGTTGGCTGAGGTATTGATGTTTGTATAACTGTGTGATAATTTCCTTAAAAATATCCAAGAGATAAGAATATTAAATCTCGTACAATAAAATCTATTATGCAAATGATGGAACAAATTGACCTGTTTAATCAATAAGTATTAAATATTTGTTTAGGATTTGGAGTTTGCAAAAAGATTTTGCATACTTAGTATCACTTAGATATGGTGGCAGGCATTTATATTTTCTGTTATTAAAGAATCAATAGTATTTTAAAAATTTGGTACATTATAAAATATACGAGGAAAAGAAAAAATTCCAAAGAATCGGGTTTCTTTTATTTACAAGGCATCCTAGAATCTTTTTAAAAATTTAATTTTATTATTTAAAAAACAGCTCTATTTAGGTATTATGAATATGTGAAAAATTGGCACATATCTAATATATATAATTTGACAAATTTGGGCATATGCATGTATCTGTAAAATCATCCACAATTAGTAGACATGTCCATTACCTCCAAAAGTTTTCTCCTGTCACTTTTTCTTGGGGGGTGGTTAAGAACACTTAACACGAGATCTACCCTTGTAACAAGTTTTTAAGTAACAATTCAGTATTGTTAACCATAGGCACTATATTGTACACCAGATCTTTAGAACTTAACTCATTTTGCATAACTGAAGCTATATACCCATTGAACAAAAGCCCCTCATTTTCACCTCCCCTATCCACTGGCAACCACCTTGCACTTTCTGTCTTTCTGAATTTGACTGTTTTTTGTGTCTCATGTAAGTGGAGTCTCCCAGTATTTGTTCTTCTGTGATTGGCTTATTTCACTTAGTATAATATCCTCAAGGTTAATCCATGCTGTTATATATGACAGGGTTTCCTTCTTTATAAGGATAAATAGTATTCTATTGTTATGTATATACCACATTTTCTTTATCCATTCATCCATCCATGGATACTTGGGTTGTTTCCATATCTTGGCTGTTGTGAATGATGCTGCAATGAGTATAAAAGATATCATTTGGCATTCTAGAATCTTGGTGAACCTAATATCATTATTATTAATAGCTATTAAGATTTTACTTAATTATGGAGGGCTGATAAGTATATCGCACTGTTTAACAGAATACCAAATAATGTTTCACCTTATATGTTGTAGGGATATATGCCTACATGGAAAACGCTCTATGGAAACCCTTTGGAAACTCCAGGTCCTGTTATGGAATAAAGTGTTATTATTTTATTCTTGAAAGGAAAACCTGGAACGAATGTAAAAAGACTTGCCAAAGTTATAATTCATCCCTTTTGAAGATAAATGATGAAGATGAACAGGTATCATGGACTGTTACATCCACTTTTATTTTCCTATGTCTCTCATGCTTGGATCCAAGATATTGAGGACAGGGGGAGTCCAGAAAGAGGGACCTTCAGTTATTCTTTGTGTTGTTTCTGTTGAGTGAGCAAAAATTGTGTAGGTGAGAGGTAAGGGTTCTGGAAAACTCTGCCTACTGATAGGCATACATAATTTTGCTGCTTTCTAAGCATTCAGTATATATTATTTATCATGATGACCATTATGGTTTCCAAAATAGAAACCCCCTTGAAGATTCAGTTTGGGTCTTTGCGTTCATTTCCTTTTTCTAAGATGTGTGCCAGAGAACAACTCACTGAAAAGCAAGCCTCTCCTTTGATGGAGCGCTTAACTCTTTGCTATTTGCAGCCTGGTGGCAGCGGTTACTTATCCTTGCAAGGTGGTAAGGAGGAACCTAATCCAGTAGGTGCTACTAGAAATCCAGGAGCCAGATTACCTGGGATCTGGCAAATCTGGTTTTGCCACCTATTAGCTGGGTGGCCTTGGGTGAATTACTTAATCTCTGCATCTCAGTTTTTCCATCTGCAAAAAGGAGATAATAACGAGGAATATAAAAGTGGTAATAGTTTTACAAATTAGCCTCATGGTGATTTTCATGCTCTCTATAGGTAACATTTTCTTGATCAATATTCTAATATATTGTACAATGATGTGTATCTTTCAAAAGGAATTGTGAAAAGAGAAAACAGACAACAATATCAAAATTATCATTTCAATTTATTACTAGTAAAAACTATCCACACACACAAAAAGTTTTTTTACAAAGAAATATTTTCAAAGCCCAGCTTAAAGCCTCTATTTATCCCTTAGGAAAACAACACAACATTTATATACAAGTCTAATAGATGCTTTAAGTCACAACATAAAAGAATTTATGATATCAAGTCATAAAATAAAGTTTTTTGCAGTAAAAATCACGTAAATTTAAACCTATATTTTAAAATATATTCAGCCATTTAATCAGACATTATGTAAAATGTCACTTTATTACATTTTTTGACATAGTAAATATTTCCAAATATTGCCCCTTTTCCCTTCACCCCTTCCAACTACTAAACTACAACAAGCCTTTCTCTTATGAGGCTGAGGGTTTTGGTGCACAACTTTCCACATACGGTTCTTATTTTACTAAATTTGTTGTAAAGATTCCTTTTTTCATTTAATAATAAGTAATGATCACTTTCCACACCACTGGATATTTTTCTGGAGCATGATTTTGGGTAGTTTTATAGTGACAGACGTTATTTCACAAATCTAATGTTAGATACTTAGGTTTAAAAATTTTTCATGTTTTAAATAATCCATGAGAACGGCACGCTTTCTTACCATTAAGTAAATAATCTTTGAGGAAAAACTTACTTTGGAAAATAAAAGCACGAAGATGGAGCGGAGGGAAGGTTTTCTGGGAAGTAGAGACGAAGGATGGTGTGATATGTAGCAGAGTACTGTCCATAGAAACAGCTGGGACCTTCACCTTCCTCCTTTTCATTCAGCTAACAGATGGGGCTAGTCACATACATTTTGTTTCCTTACAGGCCTTTATCCAATCCCAAACTTCTACGAATAACTACTGGATTGGATTATCATATGATGATAGAGAACAAAAATGGAAATGGATTGACACTGGCCCACCTTTTGGGATGTAAGTCTCTGGAATGCATTCAAACTCCAACATTGGTGTTGGGGTTGGAAGGACTGTATCTAAAAAAAATCTCTTATTTCACGTGGTTTTCACATTGAGATCATTGGTAAGAATAAGTAGAATGATGAAGAAAGTGTTTTAGGAAGTATAATTAAAAAGAGAAATGTCATACAGATTATGAACAACATTTTGATGCTAAACACATGCTCAGAAGTATGCATTATGAGGTATACAAACCAACCCCAAATCATAAAGTGATATGAAGGTATTGGACCATCCTGACTCAGCCATAGTGATCCCTCCCACAATCACATGTAGTTAAGTATTTGGAGGATCCCCAAAGTTCATTTGAAACTTCTTTGTAGATGGTCCCTGACTAACAATGGCTTGACTTAGAATTTTTCTGATTTACAATGGTGTGAAATCAATATGCATTCAGTAGAAACTGTACTTTGAATTTTTAATTTGATCTTTCCCCGGGCTGGTGATGTGCAGCATGATCTTCTGCTGTGATGTTGGGCGGTGGCAGCTGGAGCTCCCCGTGAGCCACGTGACCACCAGGGTCAACGAGCCAGTCCACCTAAAACCACCCTGTACCCATACAGCCATTCTGGTTTTCGCTTTTAGTATGGTATTCAATAAATCACATGAGGTGCTCAACACGTTATTATAAGATGGGCTTTGTGTGAGATGAGTTTGCCTAACTACAGGCTAACATAAGCGTTCTGATCATATTTAAGGTACCCTAGGCTAAGCTGGTAGGGTGGGTATATTCCATGCGTTTTTGACTTCTGGTATTTTCAATTTGTTTTAGGCTTATCAGGGCCTAACAGCATCATACAATCTGTATGTTATTAGTTTATATTATTTATAAATATAAGCGAGTGTACACACACATATACACCTATGCCTTCACTATAGTTTTTTTTTTTTTTTTTGGTTTTGTTGTTTGTTTCTTTGTTTGTTTAACTAATCACTACACCCAATTTGGGGCTCAAACTCATGACCTTGAGATCAAGAGCCACTTGCTCTCCGACTGAGCCATCCAGGCATCTCATAGTTTTATTCTGAAGTACAGTATTTTGTAAACTCTTGGGTTTCCATTTAGTTATATATAATCTGTTAGAGTGTTTAGTGATTTTTAAAAAATCTTAACTTATATGCTTTTTATTTCTAGGGATTCTGGTTTAAGTTTTTAAATCTTGCTAGCTACATTTTCAAGCCGTCTTTTATTTCTTGAAAGATTTCAAACATACTTATTTTATATTTGGTATCTGATAATTCTAATATTTGAAGATTTGTGAGTCTGCTGGCTTTTGTTCATGGTGTCATTTTCTTTGTAGTGTTTAGGGAATTTTTTTTTTTTTTTTGAGCTGCTGTGGAAATTATTTGAGGACTGAGATGAAGGTGGCTGCAAACTTACAAGAGATGTTATGCAGGAAGCCACCTGGATGTGATCCTAGCCTGAGAGTACACTTCAGGCAAACCCCTCAGAGGCCCAGAGCAGAAATGCTCACAGGCCAAATTAAGATGCTCAAATTGTACAGTTAATTAAATCAACTTACAACAAGTAGCCCAATGCAAGGGGGAGGAAATGGGCTAGCTTATCAGAATGGGCTGGGATAAGATGCAAGTGGGTGAAAGGCTCACCTGAATCCTGGTTACGTCATCTTCAGATGGCCTGACTCTTCTGCATCCCCCTTTCCTGATAGTAGTGTGGTTTCTAGGCCATCATTGAGTTTTGAGTAAGGGGGCCCAACAAACAGAAGGCTCTGTGGCCAGCATACACATTAGCTTTAGTGGGGAGATGCAGGAGCATGTAAAGCCTGGGACAGCTGCAGCTTTTCAGTGATCCTGATGAGCAGCTATGGATTTTATTTGAGTTGGTTAGGCAGAGGGCCAGTGTGAGTGTCACCAGTAGGAGGTGAATTTAAGAGCTCATGGATGCGTCTATGTGTGTAATGTATATTTTGAGTGAGACATGTAGTGCTACTTGGTTCTTCTTCCTTTCCTGTTATGTTCAGCAGGCACATGCTCTACTTATAGTATCTATACCGGACACATCTCAGAGGTTACTAACTTCCTCATCTGTATGTATTGAACACATCTCATGCTTTCTGCCCATGCCTCCCAAGCTACTTAGTTTCATTTATCTTCTTTCTTTCTTTCTTTCTTTCTTTCTTTCTTTCTTTCTTTCTTTCTTTCTTTCTTTCTTTCTTTCTTTTTCTTTCTTTCTTTCTTTTTCTTTCTTTCTTTCTTTCTTTCTTTTTTTCTTTCTTTCCTGTAGGAGATTTGGATATTCAAATAATATAACAAATACAAATTGCATGTGGGATACTTGGTAATTTTGGATTCTTAGGTGGGATTATTCATTTTCTCTTCTGCTTAAGTCCAAGGTTCAAGACTTTTCAAGGGTAGTTTACGTTGAAGATACATCTACAGGGTCTCAACTCCTTGTAGGTTGTCTTCCATATGGAAACCTGAGTGGAATTCATATTTAACCTAGTATATAAATGAAGGGAAAAAATGACTTCAGTCCTTCACTTACCCTTCTGGGTTCCTACCTTTACTTAACCTCAGCCTGAGCATGAATTTGCTTCTTGCCAGCTCATAAATTTATCCAAGAAGGTTTTAAGTTTTTTGAATATTTTATTTATGAGATAGAGCAAGAGCGAGTGAGAAAGAGAGAGAAGCAGGCTGTCCACTGAGCAGGGAACTTGACACACCTGAGCTGAAGGCAGCCGCTTAGCTGACTGAGCCACCCAGACATCCCTAAACAGCTGACCATGTGTGTTTTCTGTTTTACAGTAACTACACGTTCATGAGTTCTTCTGGAAGAGGAAAATGTGCATTTTTAACCTCAACAAGAACAACAGCTATAGAGTGCTCTAAGGCCTACGGTTGTATCTGTGAAGAGAGAATTGAAGATGTTTTCTCTGCCTACTTCAATAGGTGCAAGAAAAAAAGGTGAAATGGAACCTGTCATTTGTTTGTTTGTTCCTGTGATAATTTGTGAATGCTTACAAACTGATGTTTTTTATAGTAGGACTTAGTTTACTGGGGAAACAGAGATGAGTAGGAAAAGGAAGGAAATGTTCTTTTGGACTATGATTTAAGAGATCAGATGCCATCTGTCATCTTGAGGAAGAGTGCATGCTTTTGTCTTCGGAGCGGTTTCCCCTTTTAATGGCGCTGAGAAATTCCCTTTCTCTTTCCCTGGACCAGCTGTAGAACCACTTAGACAACTCTGATAGCCTAGTCTTTTTCTATTAATAGGATAAATTAGATAAATCATTTCAATAGCCTCCAGCTTTGAGAGATGGCACAATTAAGATAAAATATAAAAAACAGTTCTTTTGCCTCCTCTATCCATCTAGATAATCACCTTTCATTAAAATGTTTTTACTTTGCTATAATTTCATACTTCTTCAATAGTTGAAACAATAGTATAAAAACTCTCTTAAAACCTTTGCATATAGTTACCATTTGTTAATATTTTGTTCTTTCTGTGCTTTACAGTTCTCTCTTCCCTACTCCCTTGCTGTTCCATTTGATAATAAATTGGGGACCTTATGTCCCTTTGTCGAAATATTTTATAAGAACAAGTACTTTGGGGGCGCCTGGGTGGCTCAGTGGGTAAAGCCTCTGCCTTTGGCTCAGGTCATAATCTCAGGGTCCTGGGATCAAGCACCACATGGGGTTCTCTGCTCAGCAGGGAGCCTGCTTCTCCCTCTCTCTCTGCCTGCCTCTCTGCCTGCTCGTGATCTCTCTCTCTGTGTCAAATAAATAAATAAAAATCTTAAAAAAAAAAAAGAGCAATACTTTGTCTTGTATAACGATAGTAGAATTATCAAAATCAGGACATTTAGCATTGATAGAGTACAGCGATTTCATCTATAACCCATATTCAAATTTCGTCAACTGTCCTGATAATGTGCAGGATCATGTGATACATTTATTTTTTATTTTTATTTTTTACATATTTTTTTTTTATTATTTGACAGGGAGAGATACAGCTAGAGAGGGAACACAAGCAGGGGTAGTAGGAGAGGGAGAAGCAGGCTTCCTGCTGAGCAGGGAGCCGATGTGGAACTCGATCCCAGAACCCTGGGATCGTGACTTGAGCCGAAGGCAGACACTTAACGACTGAGCCACCCAGGCGCTCCTCATGTGATACATTTAGTTGTGATGTCATTTTCGTCTCTTAATCTCAGAGAATTCCTCAGGTTTCTTTGTCTTCTTAAACTTGACATTTTGTTTTATTTTACTTTATAAGTATTTATTTGTTTATTTACAGAGAAAAAGTGTGAGAGGGGGGAGGGGCAGAGGGAGAAGAGATCGAAGATCTCAACCAGACTCCATGCTTAGTGTAGAACCCTACTCTGGGCTCCCATTTCAGGATACTGAGCCAAAACCAAGAGTTGGTCACTTAATGGGCTGAGCCACCCAGGCGCCCCCTGACCTTGACATTTTAAAAATCAACTTTATTTAGTAATTCTTTCATGCAATAAAATGCACCCATTCTAAGTCATGAGGTCAGTGGGTTTTTAGCAAATGTATACGTCTTTGAAACACCATCAGGTAAGGTATGAAACATTTCTATTGCCTGTAAAAGCTCCTTTCTTCCCCCTCACTATCCACCTATCCCCAGACAACCAGTGTTACACTTCCTGTCACTATGAATTAGTTTTGCCTCTTCTAGAATTTCATAATGGTAGACTCTTTTGTAGCTGACTTTTTTTGCTCAGCGTGTTTTTGAAATTAATCCATGTTCTTTCGTGTGTCGGTAGTTCATTCCTTATGTTGCTGAGTTGTATCCCATTGTACTGATATGCCACAATTTGTTCATCCACCTACGGACATTTCATGTCTTTCCTATTTTTGGCTATTAAAAAACCTGTCATTAGTCACATTACTTATGTGCAAGTTTCTGTGTATACATTTTCCATTTTCTTTTCATTTCATGAAATGTTTTCATTTCTCTTTGTTTATTAAATACTTAGGAATTTGATAGTTGAGTCCTAAAGTAAGTACATGTTTAATTTGATAAGAAACTTCTAGTTTGTTTTCTAGAGTGGTTGCAATATTTTGCATTTCTAGTAGCAACATATGAAAGTTTTAGTTGCTCCATATCATTGCCAGTACTTGATATTGTCAGTTTATTAAAACTTAGCCATTGTAGTGTGTGTGTAATGGTATCTCATTGTTTTTTAGGTTTGCATTTTCCTGAAAAGTAATAACATTGAGCACCTTCTCATGGGTTTATTGGCTATTTGTGTATCTTCTTTTGAGAAATGTCTGTCTAGTTTTTTGCCCATTGAAGTATCTGTTCAATCTTTTTTACTTTTTATTTTATTTTTTAAAGAAGATTTTATTTATTTGACAGAGATAGAGTGAGAGAGCACAAGCAGGGGGAACAGCAGAAGCAGACTCCCCACTGAGCAGGGAGTCCAACACAGAGCTCGAACCCAATACCCTAGGACCCCAGGACTCCAGGATCTTGACCTTTGCTGAAGGCAGATGCTTAACCAACTCAGCCACCCGGGCACCTCTGTTCAACTTTTTTTAAAACTAATTTGTCTGTGTTCTTATGTAGTTGTAAGTGTTCTCAAATAAATAAATAAATAAATAGATAAAGTCTTAAAAAAAAAGAATATAGAAAGGTTTACTTCTTCCTTTCCTTAATTTTTTCCTCTCGCTTTATTGTACTGTTTAGGGCATCTGGTACAGTGTTGAAGAGAGTGATGATAGGAGTCATCCTTGCCTTGTTTCCCATGTTACCAAAAGAAGGTATTTAGTTTTTCACTCATATGTGAGGTCTGCTGCAGG
>CM052807.1:43505472-43617029 GCA_028533885.1 Nasua narica | reverse complement strand
CCTGAGTGCATTAACATTCCAGTTTCATATAAAACTAGTATCATACAAAATTTAATTGTTAGTGATCATTGTCCACCAGCAGCTTATAATCAAGTAAGAGCCAGTTCAAACAAAGTATTAGAAAATCAGAGACAATATAAAATATTTATCCTAATGATGAAGCCTCCAACCTTGGTTTGAATGTGCGAAACTTAGTAGACAGTGGGGACAGAGCATAACAAGTAAGTCAGCATGAGTGGGAAGTAGAGAATTGAGACAAGGAGTTAACATGTTAAATCGAAGAACCTTCTCCCAACTTTGCTCCATCTTGATCATCTTACTCAATGTTTTACTCAGGAGCCACAGAATGGCTATTTGGAGAAGCAACCAAAAATTGTGGGCCCACAGGATCAAAGAGCGATCATTTCTCCCTTCTCCTTGAGGCTGACATCTAAGTGTAAGAAAACTACAACATGATTTGACATTGCATATCCATCAAGATCTACAACTTGAACAGAAATGTTTATTTCCTGAAGAGACCTGGAGGCGATAACAGCATAGTCTTGCACAGTGGAGATCAGGTGACTTTTGAGGACAAACCTTGAGGGTGGCCATGGATGTTCATGCAGTGTCAAAGATCAGACAGGACTCCATGGCAAACAGGCTGTCAAGATATGCTCTAGAGCCACAGTATCTGAATGGCAGCCACAAGGCACACTGGCTACTGAAATTAAATCAATTAAATAGCACTAAAAAAAGTGGTTTGTTAACAGCAATTACACCATTTAATTCTTATGTGAAAAATCAACAAGACATGATCTAAAATAGACTTCAGTAAAAAATTGTTAATTACACAATCGGAATTGACAGATGGGTGTTCATTTTACAATTCTTGTAACAATTTCTATGCTTGAAATTTTTCATAATAAAATCTTGAAAAAAGTTTAATAAGACTATAAATTCAGTCCACATCTCAAGTACTTACGTTGCCACGTGTAGGAGTTAGTGGCTACCTTATTGGACTACAGATACAGAACGTCTCTATTATCTCAAAGAAATTTACAGGACAGACCACTCTAGAACTGAGCTCAGGAGTACTGGCAAACCTTCAGAGACCAATTCTTCCCAATAAGGTCAGTCTGGACTGTCCCAGGGGCGAGTGAATTATCACTACTAGGACTGCACACTTTCAAAGAGTGGGGGGTTCAGATGGGGGATTAACAATCCCAGTGGCATAGTTACTAACAGGGGAAATAATCAAAGATCAAGTCTATCAGGAAGAGGTCGCAGGAAACTGAGAATCATGAGTTGAACCCATGCTCTTAATAGTGCAGATAGAAACACCCACACATGCATTAAAGTCTCAATTTTAAATAACTTGTAATGCTGAGAACTCATTTAGTTCCTACAGAAACACAAAATATACTCTGAAATATCTTACAGACGAAAATCTGTGAAATGAGGAATAAGGGCATAACAGAAGATGTGTTTTACCTGGGGTGCTGACTTGACTCTTGTCACCCTTTAGGCAATTACGGATTACACCAAAAATACTTAAATTTTTAAGAATTCCTGAGGGGTTTGGGACACATGTGAAAAATCCAGACAGAACCTTCTGAAAAACAACTTCTATAGGCACCAAAAAATTACATCCCATTATGTATGGAAGAAATATAGAGAGATCTGCAATTGCCTTTAATGGATGAAAATCTGGTATCACATTTCTGACTGAAAGAACTTCTGCCATAGGATGTACCTACTACAACAATTCTTTATTATCTTGAAGTGAATAAAGAGACTTAATCTTCTGAAAAAAAGAACAAAAACAAAAACCCACTCTCCATCCAGGCTTTGATATGTTTTATTAGAGCAAACCCTCAACAAAAGCTTTCTTTTATTTACAGAATTTCATGTGTGAGCACTATCCAGACCACGTGGACCCACGTTGAGAATAACCATTAAGCCTGTTTATGTATTTTCTTATTTTTAGTTGGCATACAAAAAAAAAATTTCACATTTATAAAAATCCCAATAGTGTAAATGACAAACTCATCCCTTAATTAAATATAAAAACAGCTTCAAAAACATACAATTTAGATTGGTTTAATCTTGAAATGTAATCCAATAAGACTAAAAACTAAACATTTCAGGTCCTGTACCAAATAGTAAAATACTCGAAGGCCTTCAGGATCCCTAAAATTTAAAAAGGTAAAAGTTACTTTTTTGTTCCTAAGATGAAACACATAATTTTAAAGTTAATTCCCAAAATAAAACAAACACCAAAACAAAGAAATTCAGGAGAAAGGAAGGATCTGCTGCAACTAAAATGAACATACTGATTACCATTTCTATCTTTTCTACAAAAATATAAATTTTATTCACCAGTATTCATTTCATATTAAAGTGTTTATTTCCTTATAAAAGAAATAGCTATATTTAAGAATGTAGAAACCAGAAAAAATTATAAAGATAGAAAAAAAATACTCATAATACTATAAAATGTCACTCCTCACAGGATAACTATAAATATTTTGGCGTTTCTCTATTTTCATACCTAAAATCATTCCCTGTGCCCTTTTTAATATTACTTTTTCCCTCATTAGAACACATATCTTCCCCAGTGTCTATCACCCAGTTATCTCATCCCTTCACCCTTCTCCCCTCCAGCAACCATGAATTTAAAGTGTTAGCAGCTTCATGATGTAGTGAACACTGGGTATTGCAAAAGACTAACGAATCAGTCTACCCCTGAAACTAATAATATATGTTAGTTAATTGAATTTAAATAAAAATAAATTTTAAAAAAGAAAATGTTAGCAACTTTTGATGCATAATTATCAAACTGCTTCCCAAAAAACACTGTACCAATTTAAAATCCCAGTTAGGGTATGAACGCCACATCTTCATCAACTGTGGGAAAATCAACTTGATAGTTCAAAAGTATCTGATTGGTCTTTACGAACATAGCCTTTTGTATCCAATAGTTACTATCAATTCATTCCTTTTTCCCTTCCTCTAACAAATATTTACAAAGCACTTCTTGTGTGCCAAAAACTGCGCTAACTCTGGTGACACAGCAAGGTTCCCATGGAGTTCACCTTCAAACCAGAAAAGCAACGAGAAAGTTCCTACAATTTAGGATGACAGAAGAAAGAGCACTAAGAAAACATTTTGAGGCATAAGAGAAAAGAAGTGGAAGCACAGAAAGTTTTTGGGCAAAAACAACAGCATGTCCTACGAAGGCCTGGAGAAGATAGACTTGGGAAGATCGAGGAATCTAAAAGCACACTTAAGTTAAACTGATTTTTCTTCAATTTCTTTCAAATACTAAACTCAAGGAGGAGAATGATGTGATATTAGGCTAATAAGGCTGGTATAATCCAATGATTTCTTTTAAATTTTATGAAACCCTACCCAGATTTTTACCAGAAATAGCTATTAAAATTTGGTCACTGTTATGCACAGTGGTCAGATTAAGATTTTTTTTGACAATCAGAAAAATACACTGCTAATCACTTTGACAGCAAGTCTTTAATGACATAAGTCAGAATTACATCTGCAGAATAAACTGATTAAGTGGCCACTGAAATAATCCTAGAAAACTGGCTACTTTTCTAAAATGAGCCTCTCAAATCAATTACGTCAATTTATTTTTTTAGATTTTATTTGTCAGAGGGAGAGCACAAGCAGGAGAGTGTCAGGCAGAGGGAGCAGGCTCCCCTCCAACTCCCTTAGCAGGGAGCCAGATATGGGACTCGATCCTAGGACCCTGGGATCATGAAATGAGCCAAAGGCAGACGCTTAACTGACTGAGCCACACAGACATCCCTAAATTATGTCAATTTAGTTAAAAATACTTTAGCATACTTACTTTGACTGATTTACATCAATAAGAGAACCTATTTTTGATGTGGTAAAAGAAATGTGTTCATCTCCAATTACAATTTCAAGCTCCTGAAAAAAATAAAATAGATTAATGTAGTTAATGTAAAACTCCACCTTAGAGGTATCTATAGTCTTATTACCAAGAGGTGCCAATTTAGCTGCAAGTTTTCTAGCAGTCACAGAAGATGGAAAAAAAAAAAAAAAAGAAAGAAAAGAAAAGGAAAAGGGAAAAAAAAGGAAAAGAAACTTGACATGATAGACATAAACTATTTCTGTCAACTGCTCAGGAGTCCCCAGTATTAGAATCACCCAAGCATTGCTTTCCAGAGATCCCATAAAGAAGACACTATAAATATGAATGACATATGTAAGAGTACACATAAATATTTCTTAAATCAGTAAAAACTAAAGATATAACTTTGAAGTACAATGCTGTAATATGGGTATAAAACTATTTTTAATAAATAAATATAAGCACATTTAACCTTTCTACCAGGCTTTATAAATAAAATGTATAATACTAATAGCACCACTTTGGCATTTACTAGGTGTAACGCCCTGCTGCTAGGGACTTTATAAACATACTCTGTAAGCCTTTCTCAGGGTATTTTATAAATGCAAATCCTAGACTCATAATGCATAGGAAAAAAACACTGATGTATTTATAATCACGAATAAGTGATGGTATTGATTTTTGAGTCCTGGGCTGTTAAGACTGAAACACTCATCGTGGTTTGACTTCACAAAGCACTGAAAATTAAGACCTAGTAAAACAAATACAACATACTGTAGACATTCTTAGTGTGCCATAATTATTGTAGAAATTGTTTTCTAGATTTTACTGCAAATATAAAACCAATAATTAAGACACTATGTCTATAGTGATTTATCCGGTAAAATAACAAATGCCACTAAAGATGGTCTTAACTCTGTACTTCATTATGAGACCTAATTATGCACAGTTTTTGGCACACACAAAATGGAGAACTAAGGCTCTTCAACAATCATAAAATCTTTGACTTAAAGATCCAATAGATGATTTCTGGAACATGCCTACCCCTCCCCACTAACTAAAACATATGAGCACATCATCAAGTAGGTAGATGAAAATACTGGGTTCTCCCTGAGTCTAAAAGAGATAAAAGGTTTTTTGCTCTGGTATCTGTTTTTTAGTATGTATGTACCTATTGCATCAAACAAACTGAGATTTAAATTTACGTTTTAAAAGTGTTTACAATGCAGAATATAAATACTGTTAACTTTACCTTTGCTCTCCTATACAATGCTTCTTTATTTTTTTATTTTTATTTTTTTAAGATTTTATTTATTTGACAGAGAGAGAGACACTGCGAGAGAGGGAACACAAGCAGGGGGAGTGGGAGAGGGAGAAACGGGCTCCCCGCCAAGCAGGGAGCTTGATGCAGGGCTCGGTCCCAGGACCACGGGATCATGACCTGAACCGAAGGCAGACGCCGAACAACTGAGCCACCCAGGCGCCCCAATAATGTTTCTTTAAATAGAAGAGTTAAGTGCCTGCTAAAGAATGTCAGCATCTATTTGATTTCTCCACATTTTCATCTAGTCAAAGAAGTATAATCCTCAGGAATATACAAAAGTGAAATTAAGTGTTTCTTCCTCCCGGACTTATATCTCCTTTCTTCAAGAGTTGAAAAAACCCGATCAAACTGTCTCTCTACAGAATGAAATTAAGCCTTCAAACTTCTCCAGAAGCCCGTTGAGAAACATTACTCCAAAGGGAGTAGGAGGCAAAAGCAATGCTGTTTGAACACGGAAACCAATCAAATCCCTCTCTGGGGCATAATGTACAAGTAAGAGTTCTCAACATTATAAAAATCAAGAAAGTGAATTTTACAGTCAATAAGAATCCTCTCCTGAATTTCACAAACACTGTACTTATTCCTAATAGAAGTAATTAATATTCAATAGCAATTATCCATAACATGTGAAAACACCCTAACTTTAACTGGTGAGGCTACAGAGAAGACTGGTCAGAAAGATGGCTAAATTTAGAGCTCTGCAATGACTCCTTTCCTATTCAGAGGTAGAACAGAAAATGAGACTAAGTGAAATAAAATTAAAGACTATTTACTGAGTGCCTACTAAATGGAAAACCAAAGAATCAATGAGGATCTATGCTAAGTAAATAAGGAGAAACATAAAAATTGTACCACCAATTTCTAACATGTGTGCAAGTAAAGAACCAGTGAATACAAACCTGTCGTCCAACTCTGTCAGGGGGAGGCCACAATGCATCATCTTCTTTTGTAATTTCACTGTCGTCAATAATCCTCTTCAGTTCCTCCATTACACTCTTGTGCACATAAGCCTGAAAATAAATTACAATAAAAATTCCACAATGTCTATTACTTCCCACAATTCAGAATGAAACAATATACAAAGTTACAAACCCTAAATATTCAAAGACTATCACAGAAAAACCTTATACTGATCCCAAAATATAATATGGGAGAGAATCACTCACCCTACGATTTTATTAACTCTCTTGCCCATTCCCTTAATATGTATTTGTCTCCAAATTAAAAAAAAAAAAAAAAAGGGCAACTTACACTAGCCCCCTTTTAAAACCCTGGATTTTGCCTTTGTAACATGGGACTCAAATACCTCTGAGTGGGTTAACGATTGACAGAAAATCTGTGACGTAAACAGAGACAAATACAAGTAGACATCCCAGTTACTGCTCTGAACTTTTTCTTATCCCTAACTTTTGAGCCTTTCATTTAAATTCATACTGTGTTTAAATCTTGACTATCGCGCACCTGGATGGTTCAACTAGTTAAGCGACTGCCTTAGGCTCAGGTCATGATCCTGGAGTCCTAGGATCAAGTCCCACATCAGGCTCCCAGCTCACTGGGGAGTCCACTTCTCCCTCTGACCCTCCCCCCTTCTCATGTTCTCCCTCTCCCTTTCTCATTCTCTCAAATAAATAAAATCTTTTTAAAATAAATAAATAGATAGATCGATCAATCGAAACGTTTAATCCCACGTTTAAATAGGGAACGGGATAAAAAGACAAACCTAAGTAGGAAATGAATGAAATTATATGTTCAAATGTGGGACAACTTAATATATTCAGATTGCTTCTTTGGCTGTTACACATGCTACATTTAGATCTAATTTAAATGGGCTCCTCTTTCAATCTATAAATTGGCTTCTTTAAAGCAATACAACCTTAGATGTACTTTTGTAAATTCTTAAGCCGTGAAGAAAATGGTCTAAATGTAAAAAATTAAACAACTGAAAAGAACTTACCTCCTTTCTGATCATGACATCATTTTTATAATTGCTGTTGTTGGCATATCTAAGCTTTCCTGTGGGGAGTGGAAAAAAATTCACTCTATAACAGCAAAAACTGCTAAAAAAAATAATAAAGATATGACACTGTTAACAATTTCAAAGGTAAAGATTGTTTTACAGTACTACTTTTATTAATATTTCCACCCTTTTAGCATAAGATCAATGCTAGCTAGACCTGTAAACACTCAAATATTTGTTGGTAAAAAGTTGGCTACAGTTGAAGCCAGTCATTTGCAAAACTTTCATGCCTTCAATAGAATTTTTAAATATTCAACATAATTTTTAAATATTTCATGCCTTCAATATAATTCAATATAACAGGAGGGTCATTTTTAAGGCTCGTTTGCTTAATCTATGTCATAAACTAGACAGGGAATCTGAAAAGGAACTAACATTTCTTTTAAAGCCTATGTTACATACCTGTATTGGCCCTAAGTGATTTACCCAGAAAACTTAATCTAAGCAGCAAAACAACTCTTAAAACATTTTATTCTCTCATCTATTCATACTTGAGAGAATAGAGTTAAGTAACTTGCCCAGGGTCAAAAAGATTCATCTCTAGGTCTACCTTCTTCCAATACTCATGCTTTCCTCAAAACTCCAAAATGTTCTTTTATTTTTTTATTTTTTTTAATTTTTATTTATTTATTTGACAGAGAGAAAGAGATCGCAAGTAGACAGAGAGGCAGGCAGAGGAAGAGGGGGAAGCAGGCTCCCTGCTAAGCAGAGAGCCCGATGTGGGGCTCGATCCCAGGACCCTGAGATCATGACCTGAGCCAAAGGCAGAGGCTTTGACCCACTGAGCCACCCAGGCACCCCCAAAATGTTCTCTTAATTACTTCCTTCAAATTAATATATGTATACAATATAGCAACGCTACTATTTTAGCACTGTGACTAAGATGCACATGAACTATGTACTGCTTCTAGATAAAAGCTGGCCAGTTTGTTAGCTGATCTATGTTTAATTTTAATCCATCATGACTTTTGTATTCTCTGATGCAAAATTCCCTTTCTCAAAATGGCTATAGTTAGTTGCTCAGATACAAATGTAATGTGGCCCTGATCTCTAAAATGATAAGTTCCCCTAATGAGGTGACCCTTTCACTACTGAAGGAAATACGTGGAATGGTGTGGTGCAGATAACTGGATGAGAACCATTGTTTTGGCATGAACTCTCCCTGATAGTATCAGACTACTTAATTTATGTGACTGGCTAAACGTGATAAAGGCAAGCTGAAAGCTGTTCAAAGGCAAAGGCACTAAAAAGAGTATCATCTAAGAAAAGAACAGATGGAGAATTCAGGTAAATTTGGCTCCTTAGCTAAATTTAGAAGAGACGTGGGGAGAACAAGGGAGAATAAAGTGGTTAAGGTTTCTGAACTGCAGGGCTATAGCTACCTTGAGTTCTTCCTTAAATGTCTGATACTCTTCCTCTTTCCTAATATGTGATGCTTCTCTACTTTTTTTTCACTTTCACAGAACTTTGTCCAAAGCATAATACACCAGTTAACATCCACACTGTTTGATGGCTAGTTTCATGTCTGTGTCACCCACCAAAACATAACTCCTTCAGAGAAATTAAGAGACTTACTCATTATTGTTCCCTCAATTTTTGTATTTACATGTTGCCCTGCACGTAACACACATTCAAAGAATGCTCCCAAAGCTCTCAAAAGTCTATGCAGGTGGACCGTCCTTGTTCTAAGCAGAGTTCAGCAGACAGGAACTCTCTAAAGAGAATCAGGGCTCTCAAATGATAGAATATGCTGCACCTACAAGGCAGCAGACAGTTCCACCTCTCCCTTTGCTCATGCTGTTTTCAGCAGTCTGAATGGTTTGTTTTTTTTTTTTTCCCACTCACAGGCCAAGAAAATCAAGGCTCATCTTGAAAGAGGACTTCGGCTACCTACATTATTATGATCTCAAACCCACCTTTGCCCACATTTTTTTGGCAAGTATTTTTGGCATTTTGGAGACAGACTTTGAGATGCTAGTACTCTGTCTTCCCGGCGCTGGCCTCTCTGAAATAAATACCCTTCTTATCTCACCACCAGCAGATTCTCTACCTTTGGATTTTGTCAGCGGTGAGCCCCCAGTCTGGTCTGTTCGGGAACCCAACAGCAGCCCTGCGCACCAGCTACAATTTCAACTGTTATCTTCTCTAGGAAACTTTCCTTGACTTCTACATTACCCTTAAACATTCCCCCCTTTTTATTCTTAATGCATCTTATGGGGAACAATTACATTTAAGCACCCAAAACACATCCTTACTACACTTATTTTTCTACACGGGGAGCTCCCTTCTTCAGAGTAGGTCTCACTCCTCTTCCTGGGCACGTGACCTTACAAACAGCGCCTGAATGAATACAATGGTTGAATGGGGAGTCCGAAAATTACCCGTCGCCGTTAAGATTTTAAGCATCCATTGGACAACAGCGTGATGGGATGTTCTTTAATATGTTCAAGGATGACGTCAAGTAAACCAGATGGCTTCCGGTGCGCTGAATGTGGGATTCTGATTACCCTATGTTCAAGTTTCCAGTATCTGGCAGGATTAGATTTTCTGAATTAACTTACTCCCATTAATTTTCTCTTACTCACAGATCCAGTTTATGCTTCTGACAGTCTTCGGTTCGGATTTACTTCGGCTATAGCAGTGACTTCAGTCCCCGCTAAATACTTGCAAGGCCACTGAAACCGGTTCACCCCGCCCGCCTTCTCCGCGTCCTCTCCGCCCCGCTTCCCCTAGCCGCGCACCGCGTTACGCTGCGGCGGCAACGCCGCTCCTCTGCTCACCGTCTGGCCGAAACTCGAACTCCAGAAACTCGTGTCCAAACTTGCCCTTGTGCCCTACGTAGTAGCGCAGGTAGAAATCGCTGGCCATAGCCATTTTTGCTCCCCTAAAGCCAGCCCAAGGCCCGGCCAACGTGCCGTCGGGCGCCTAGTAGTGACGTCACCGCCCTGAATTAATTCGTCACTGCGGGCGCGCCTTTCCGGTCACAGGTCACCGAAGGAAAGCGGGAAGGCAGATTCTCATTCCAGAGGCTGGGAGGCGCCAGGGCGAGAGGAGATTTGCTTAACTACGGTTGGAAGAACATTTTTTTCCCCCCCCGCAAATTAAGTAGATCAGATTATATTAGTAAAACACAGAAGTGTGAAAATGTGATCGCATTTTTTATGGGTTTAGAATTAAGGTTTGCAAGTCGCTTTTACATTTCGGGTCTCTTCATTCTCGCGGCCTCCTGTCCTCACGAGGTGGGTGTGGCATCGGTCCCTTTTAACTCGTGGAATGGGAAAGATGAAGCCCAGAATCGGAATGATAGAGTTGGGATAACACCCTTTCCTCCAGTTAGATTCCTAACCGGAGCTTTGCCCTTTGGACAGTGATTGCTAGTTATCGGGCAGCTAGAAGCCTAGAATAGAGACGCAGCAGAAAGAATCCATCAGACAAGAGGTCTGAAATTTGAAAAGCACATTGAAACTAAAGATCTCTCACGGTTTAAGAGAGTTCCTCTTAATAGTAAAACTTTAATCTGAATATAATAAATACTGAATATTCAGTAAGGGTTAATCTTTAGTAGCCTATGGAGTTTGGGAATTTGACTTAAGATCAAATGGTTTAGCCCAAGTTTCTTTTTTTTTTTTTTTAAGATTTTATTTATTTGAGAGAGAGAGAGAGAATGAGCAGGGAGAGGGACAGAGAGAAGCGGACTTCCCGCTGAGCGGGAAGCCCCATGTGGGGCTCCATTAGGGACTCCCAAGCTGAAGGGACACCTGAGCTGAAGGCAGAGGCCCAACTGACTGAACGACTCAGGCGCCCCAGCCCACGTTTCTCACCGGAAAGAATTAAGTTGGGGAGATGAAGGAATGCTGCAATGTGGAATGGGTTTTGAAGGAGGTAGAAAGACAAGGTGAACTTTTATACAAAATCTACCTTTGAAATATTATTGATCACCATTTTTTTTTTTGTACCAGCAGAGTAATTCTGTCGGGTGACCTTTAACCTTCAGCAGGATTTAGAAGAAACAGTGGCAGTCAGAAGACCTGGATTCATTCCCACCACCTACTACACCATCTACTAACCTTGGCTAGGTAGTCACTGTCTAAGCTTGTTTCTGTTCACCAAACGAATGAATATCCCACAATATCCTTCAATCGACTTGACGAAGCTCCGGAATTGTTGAGAAGACCAAATGAGATAATAAATGTATAACAAGCTTTAAAATTTATAAAACACATAATGATTTTAACAGGCATTTCTTATGTGCCAGAAATGAATGGACACCGGTAATAATGATAGAGTCCTTTACACTTTTAGTCCAGAGAAGAAAGCAAACAGCTGATAAATATTAACATAAGGAAGCAAAGGTTAGAAGAAAGAATATTTTTAGTTCTTTGAGGAAGATGCAGTCACAGCAACCGTGGAGCTTTGAATGCCTGGCTCCCGCTCTTGACTAGCCACAGTTCCCTCTCAGAGGAACAAGTCAGTCAGGAAGCTGCACCACAGTCATGACTTTTTTTTTTTTTAAATCTTTTTTTTTTTAGATTATTTATTTATTTATTTATTTATTAGGAGAGAGAGAGTGAGAGAGAGCATGAGAAGGGAGAAGGTCAGAGTGAGACGCGGACTCCCCATGGAGCTGGGAGCCCGATGTGGGATTCGATCCCGGGACTCCGGGATCATGACCTGAGCTGAAGGCAGTTGCTTAACCAACTGCGCCACCCAGGTGCCCAACACAGTCATGACTTTTTTAAAGACACCAGGAAGACCCCTGTAGAACCAGAGGTAGCAGTTCACTGAATTAGAATGACTCTAACCAGCCACAAGATAAAATCTTTGGAGAAGGTATGTGCTGACCTGATCAGAGGCACAAAGGAAAAGAATTTCAAAGTGACAGGACCAATTCAGATGCCTACCAAAGCATTGGGAATCACTTCAAGAAAAACTCCTTGTGGTGAAGTTTCTAAGACAGGATCATTTTCAGCCGAGGATTCACAAGGTAGTCCTTGATTTGCCCAGTCCTCCTGAAATTGTTAAGCAGATTACATCCATCATTATTGAGCTAGGAGGTGAGGTTGAAGTCACCATTGCAGATGCTTAAATCAGCCATTTTAATAAATTGACTCTCAGTTGTTAAATAAAGGAAAGAAAAAATATTTTTAAAAGCTGGTAGGATAGGGGCGCCTGGGTGGCTCAGTGGGTTAAAGCCTCTGCCTTCAGCTAGGTCATGATCTCAGGGTTCTGGGGTAGAGCCCTGCATAGGGCTCTCTGCTCAGCAGGGGTCCTGCTTCCCCCTCGCTCTCTGCCTGCCTCTCTGCCTACTTGTCATCTCTCTCCTCTCTGTCAAATAAATAAAATCTTTAAAAAAAAATAAAAGCTGGTAGGATAGCAGAAGAAGCAAGTCATTTTATTGGGGAATAGGGGAAACTGAAGGAAGGGAAGTATCAGGGAAGGTTTGTGACGAGAGATACAAGTTGAATCAGACCTCGTTGAATAAGTTTAGTATATGTTCAAAGGGAGGGCAAGAATTCCAGGCAGAAAACAGCCTAAGCAAAGGCACAGTGGTATGAAAGTGTGTGATTTGGGAAAGCGAAGAAATTTGCTATAGTTAGAAGATAAGGTTCATGCAAGTAGAATAACTAGAAAGGCAGACTGGGCCAGATTATGTTGAGTCTATATTAACACTTCTGCAACTGTCAATTTGGAAATCTATATTAACCATTGCATAAATGTTTATAATATATAACGATTATTCTGCCATTATGGAAAACATAAAAAAGACATAAAGCACTCTCCCTTACCACTAAGGTGACTGACTGTTTCGGTTTGACCAGGACTGGGGAATTTCCTGGGATGTGGAACTTTTAGTTTTAAAGCCTGCAAAGCCCCAGGCAAACAAGGATGAGTTGGTCCCAATGTACTTACTACAAGAATAACCCATAGAAGTTTGACCACAATATCCCATAGTAGCTCTGAAAATATAAGCAGTAATCCACTTGGTTTGTTTTTGGAAGGGAGCCTCATTCAATATCTTTAGATTCCCTAGTGCATGTCCTTCAGATTTTTGGCACACATGTCAGTGTTCATCTTTATGATAAGAGAGCAAGCTACAGGTACCAGAACTTACTACAATATAAGTAGCGAGTGTGGAACGCACAGTATTAAGATCTTTATCTATAGGACAATTACTGTCTTTATCCCCTAAAAACGCTTCTGAGGTAAAAACTAATCCTCTCTAACCCTGTGTTTTTAAAATGAAATGTGAAAAGATATGTATTTAATCCTTTATATATGAAAAAAGTAAGCCTCATCTGATAAGGATTGCAGAGTGATAAAGCATTTGTGTTTTGTGGTCTTCTTGGATGTTATACAACGAAGATGTGGAAATGTTCTGAATGGCTCTTGAGCACTTGAAATGTGACTGGCGAGACCAGGAACTGAATTTTTTCTTTTTAAATATTACTTCATTTGTATGAACTTAAATTAATATTTAACTAATATTTAGCCACATGTGTGTTTTGACTACTGTGTTGGACAGTGAAGTTACATAATCATACACTTTTACTTGGGCTGGAAATAGTGAAATATTTTTCAAACACTGAGAAGTCTCAATCTCAGTTGCTGTAGGGTTCAAATTAGAGCATACTTACCTTTATCACCAGAGTTAAGTAAATAATGAAAACAAATGTTTGGGCAGCTTAAATGAAGCCAAATAAAGACTATTTCTGCCTTCGCTAATGCAACCTTAAAATATCCTTCTGAAGTAGTTAAGAAATACACATTTTATTTCCAACTCCAGCCAAAATTAAGGCTTAATGATTTAATCAAATACACAATATTCATTGATAGAATAATGATTTTCCCCTGAGATTTTAAGTTTACTGCTTTCGGCTTCACAGTGATGAATCAAGCCAGAGGGCTATGGACAGAGATGATTATTTCTTACAAGTGTTAATCTTTTAAAATGTTCTGATTTTTCCTGCGTCTCAAATTCTCTCTTCTTTTGATCTCTCAAGTCTGCTCTGTCCTCACCCTTTTCTTTTGCCTTTTGCCTCGCTATTTAAAATTATCAAATCATTCTTATTTAAAATTTTCAGCATTATGTCTTAAATTTCCTGAGATAAACACTAGGGAGGATAGGTTTTTGTTGTTGTTTTCATTTGTTTTCTTTAGCAGTAGCTTTTGAATAGTTTGAATTTGTATTTACAGAACAAAAGCTGCCAGAGCTATCTTGTTCCATTAAATGGGTCAGAGTAATAAATCAAGAATATTATATAATCTAAAACAACATTCTAAGGTAATTTTAAAAAACTTTTACTATCAGAATGAGATGTCTATTTTAGTCTTTATGCCATCTACCCACCTTTCTCTTCTCTCTTCTAAAATAGAATTTTTGGGGTGCCTGAGTAGCTCAGTCGGCTAAGCCTCTGACCCAGTTTCAGGTCAGGTCACGGTTTCAGGGTCATGGGATTGAGCCCCGCATGGAGCCCTGCGTGGAGCTCCACACTCAGTGCAGAGACTGCTTGTCCCTCTCCCTCTCTGCCTCCCCCTGCTCTCAAACATGCATGCAATCTCTCTCTCTTTCAAATAAATAAACTCTCAAATAAACAAACAAACAAATAAAATCTTTTAAAAAATAAACTTCTCTATGGAATTTTAACATTAATAAATGTCTTTTCAACCACTTAGTGTTATTACTTTTTTAATAAGAGAAACACCATCATGCAGAAACACCAAAAGTTTCATACCATTGTTTCTCAGGTATGTTCCTATGTAGTGAGCACTATTGCTAGATTATTATGACATGATGATATATTTAATTCCAGTATTCAAAGTAATAATTTTTCCAGCATATGACAATATATGCTTCCAACACATAGCATGACCACTCTTATTTCCAAACAAGTAAAAACAGTCCCTAAATTAAGTATAATAGGCTATCCTCCCAGTTTTCCATTGTATTTGCCATACTTATTTGTTAAAATGAGCTATGATAAAGCAAAAATCTAATAAAAATTATTACAGCAAGGTTAAGAAGATTCTATCCACTAGCTTACTTTTTCTTTTAAAATGGTAAAAAAAAAAAAAATTATTCAAGTTTAACAACGCCTTAATCCACCCTGAAAAACACTAGTGTTCTGCATGAGCGTCATTTGAAACTACTAGTTCAGACTATTCTGAGTTAAACTACATTTTCAACTTTCAGTTAGATTCTGTATCCAGGTGGATGTTTGCTTAGTTCCTAGCGATGTTAGAGACTTTTTTAAACAATAAAGTATAAATTGGAAAAACTAGATGGAAGGTGGAATCAAAACAATAAAAAAATCCTAGCACAGATTCAAGTTAATTGAGTAGTAAATATTTTAATTCTCTTTCTCACTCATTAGGTCAGAAATACCTGGTTTGGCTGACCAGATAAAATGCCAAAAATATAATCTCCCTTTTGGAGGAAGCCTGGCTAAGTGAGGGAAAAACCCAGTTTTCTTAGAATAAATAATTATTGTATACATTTTTCTAAATCTATATCTAGAAAAACAAATAAAATTAAAGGTAAAAATTTTAAATAGGAATTGTCTGCTGCTTTCCCTCCTACCAAAACAACTATTAACATACAGTATGAAAGAGCAGTGCTCTGATGAATTATGCACCATTTTCCTCCTAACCTCACTATGCCCCCATCCGCCTGCCTACTTGCAGTCCCTCAAACAAATTGTGCCTTTTTCCTTGCCCCAGAGCTTTCACACATATAGCCCTACTCCCCTCTCCTGGATGGCTCATCTCCTCACTCTTTGTCAGAGTGGTAGGTACTTACCTACCTCTAAGGTTTGAGTTTAACTGCTATTTCTTCAGGGAAGTCCTCATTTTACATTTCTTTCTACTACACTATAGTTATTCTTCATAGCACTTACCACAATTTGTAATTATACCCACACAAATATATACTGAAAGTCTCTTACTTTCTGGACTGTAATCAAAAGCTCTCTGTTTTATCCAACACCTACAACAGTGCCTTGCACCGTTGGACCAAACACCTGCCTTTTTTAAAATAGTTGAATTAATACATAAATATTTTGTAAATTTGACTTAAATGAACAGGCAAGCGACAACAATGAGATTCCATAGGACTTTATCATTTCGTGCCAAGCCACTCTACCTCCCTTCTCCCTACTGCAACCTAACACCCACTTGCATCCTTACTAGTCATGTGGTATTTCTGCAGGGGCAAGAATCATTATTCAGTTGGATGACTAATCATGACCTCATTAGGATTCCAACTTCTACAGAATTGTCAGCTGCCAGTCATCTTTCCTACAAGCAGCCTTCAGTGTCCCTCCTAGAGCACCCAGAGTGTTCTTTAAAACCATACATCACATGTTCAAGTACATTGTCATCACCCTGATATTTTCAGTATCTTTGAATCGTAGGAGGCTACTGGCATCCTCTAGAAGCTGATACAAAAATGATGAGCTCGTGATTTTAGTCACGTGGTACTTGTACCACATCGTCCTTCAGTATGTCCTGCTGTGTAGGGTGACTGACAGACTGAGCTTCTCTTTCTGGCTACAGGAGATTCTAAATGAAAAAGAGATGAAAGATTCTGGGACAGGAAGGGAAGAAGAAAGGAAACTACCATTTATTAAGCACATATGAGCCCAACGGTGTACAAATGTATATTCTTGTTCATTCCTCACAACAACCCTGTGAGGTAGGTATTATCCCCATTTTACACATGAGGAATCAGTTTTCTGATGATGTAGATTGTCTCTTGAATTTTTCTGTTGACATTAACTTCCATTTATTTACTTTTATCCTCCCTATTGTAGAGATTTTGGCAGCTGTGTACTAGAAAATCCTACTTTATTCAATAAATGTTAATTTAACGAACTAAGTTTCACAGTACATCAATGAATGATTGAATCAGAAACTACCATCCTTCTGTCTCAGATTGTATCCTTTCCTAACTCTTTTAAAGACCTTCTGGACTACTAAGCATTCTTGCTTGGCTTTCACATTTCCTACTTATTAAATACACACACAGTATATAGTACATTGAACAACACAGGGATTAAGTGTGCCGACCTCTGCACAGTCAGAACTCTGCATATGACTTTTGAGTCCCTCAAAACTTAACTAGTAATAGCCACTGTTGACCAGAAGCCTTACCAAAAACATAAACAGTCAACACATATTTTGTATGTTCTATATATTACATACTGTATTCTTACAATAAAGTAAGCTAGGAAAAAAAGAAAATCGTAAAGAAGAGAAAATACATTTACAAGCCTGCTCTGCATTTAACAAGAAAAAAACTCCATGTATAAGTGGACCCACATAGTTCAAACCTATGTTGTTCAAGGGTCAACTGTATATTCATAACAGCTTAATGGACTCTAAGCTCAGTTTCCCTAGTTTTATGGGGACCAGGAAGCCGGTCTGATGAAAAATAGCTGGTGAATGTTCTTAATCATGAAAGGACCCCTCCAGCTTCTAGTTAAAAGTAGTACCAGCAGAGTTCACTTGTCTCATAGATAAAAAGAGGCCGCCTATCTCTTATCTATACCCACAAGGAAACTCACAAGTGTTCCTTCATGGTCCACCTCCAGTCCTGCGTGAGCGGACCAGGGCTGAGGACCTTTATCTCCCTCCCACCTTCTGTTTGAAGGATGACCTTGGTCCATGTCTGTACTCCTGAACAAACAGAACCTTTGATTTTCTTTCTCATCAACTTGTTTGTTTTTTTTTTCTCATCACTTTCTTTATCAGCTCTCTATTCCCTCAGTTGACTCCACCTTCTCTGGACCCTATAATAATCTAGATCAAAGCGTGCTTCAAGCAGAAACCAGCCTGCGGTGGGAGGACCAGCGTATTTGTGCAACACCAGGCAAACATCGTAGATTGCTAAGGCTTCCTTTGTAATGGTACTATCCACCACATCTACCCTGGGTCTTCAGGATTGGGTCGGCAGAAATGAAACTCTACTTCTCGGTCTCCGGGATAAATGGAGGGTAGAGCCTCATCTGGCATCATTTCGGGTCTCTAGGGAAATGGCGTAGGGGCATATCCTATTTCTCCCTTTAGGTCCCATTAGAAAGCTCTTCTCCATTCTTGGAGGAATCCACCCCAATGGCATATGATCACCCATAAATGTTTCCTTCCGCAGGATCTTCAGAGGACGCTGTAGCTGTAGGAGAGGCTGTCCACGCTGATTCCTGCCACGGCTGCGTACAGTTCGGGCACCACCACCTCAGGTATTTGTAATACAGCTTTGTCATCCGCAGTTCGAGCGGCGATGTCTAGGCGCGAGTGCAGCTCTTTAAGTGAGGGGCGGCTCTCCTCACTCCAGCGCCAGCAGGACTTCATAAGGCCATACCTGAAAGGGAAATAAGAGAAACTGACTTCCTTGACAAGGCAGGTGTTTGAGGAACGTGTCTCTTCTCCTTACAAACCTCAACGACAATAACAACAACAAACCCTGCAGTTCTTTCATGTTCTTCTCAATGTCCTCTCCTATTCTTCCCAGAGAATAATATTCCTTCTCATCCTCTTAGTCTTAAATCGCTTAATATCATCTTCTTATCAGGGCTCTTTTTATTAAAAGAACGACTGAATTTTTCTCAAACTAGAATCAGTATGACAGAACCGTGGTCTTTTTTTTTTTTTTTTTCATTCTATTGCCCAAAACTCTTAGAGAAGTTAAGTGTTCTCATCCTTTAGATGTTACTAACTTGTAGCATTCCAGACCGTTGCTACAAGGTATCTCCCAGTAAAAGCTACCTTGCCACCAACAAAATAAGAAGTTATGGAATAATATGATTCATACTAATTTTGAAAAATTTAATTAATTAGATGTTTCCTTTCATTAATCCAGATCATTGCCCTCCTTTATTATTTAGCTTCTCCAGGAAATTGCCTCATCTAGATAGAAGTACTTACCACCTTTAAGCTGTCTTTTCTTCAATCCAGTTTACAAAGAATTAATAATGTGGTCTGTGATCAAGCACTTCTTGTCATGTCTCATCCCTCTCAGGAATCTGCTGTGGCTTCCCACTGTCTGCCATGTAAAACTGACATCCTACCTGCTAGCTTCTGTTCCTCAGAGACTTAACATTGCCAACTGAACCCCTATCCTCCAGCCAAGTCAGTGTCTTGCTATGCCTCAGATGTGGCTGTTAACACCCAGCTCTGTCTTTGCTCATGCTAGGCCCAGTTCCTTGAGCATCCTCTCGATGGTCATGATTTCCTACGGGTTTGTTTTAGATCTCAATTCTTCTATGCAACCTTCCCTTATAAGCCTCAGCCCACACTGAGTCTCCCACACTCTTTACTGCTGTACAGTGAGAGTGTGAAAGATGCTAATTTAATAACACTTAGGAACATTTAGCAAGAACTTACTTCTTTGAAACGGCATGGTAGTGGAACTTGATGCATTATTTGAGCCTCACAATAACTTTGAGATTGGATTATCATTATTCCTATTTTAAGATAAGTAAACAATGTTCAGTAAAGTAGCAGGACCAGGAGTGAACATGGTCTTTTTGACCCTATGACGTGAGTCCGAGCTTTTAATCCTTCTTTTTATGTTGCCTCCCACTTTATGTTGATTTTCAGGTTGGGTTAGACATCTCCTCATCCAAATATGAAATTCTTCAAGATCAGATACTTTATTGGTTGTCTCCCCTCCCCCAACACAAAGGACAGATTTTTATACATGGAAAAAACCTATAAGAAATATTTTTCAGTATACCAGGCATTCCAATATACCCAGAGAGTATTATTATACTGCATACATGCATGTGTGTGAGTGCATGTATATATAAATGTATATAGTTATGATACTTAACATTTATAATCTGCTCAATACAGTACCTATTTATTGCTAGGGAACTCTGGTGGTGGAAAATTACACTTTCAGTGCGGAAGAACATATAAAATAGCAATAATTTTATCAGAAATTTATATTAATATATTCTCCCCTGACTTCTTACAAATATTTTAACCTTTTCTTATATTCCATAACAACCCCTTTTTGTAAGTTATAGGTTAGAAAATTCTGTGTATACTTTTTAATTTTTCCATTTCCTGCGTCTGCACTGGCTCGTCAGCTGTTCCCCTTCTGCTGATATTAGATACTCCTTCTCCCATCTTTCTAATTTCTTCCTCCCCCCCCTTCTTCTGGTTGGCTTCTCATTTGCTCAGAACTGGGAGAAGAGTCAATATTTTTAAAAGCTAACTACTAAATAAAAGCCAGTGAGTAACTATAGAGCAGTGGACTTCATGGCAGCTGTATTAGAACTGAGGCTGGTGGTCTCTGACTGACAAGCAAAACACTACTGTATTCACCTTGGATCTGGTCTGCTTCTTACCAATCTTAGAAGCTTCTGGAAGAACTAAGTTTTATCAACTTCGATTCCTAATATAGTTTTCAGTTGTTGCCTCAACACTGTGCATGTATATGTGTATACACACACATATACATATATATAAGTATATGTATGTGGTATATGAGCATATGTATGTTACTGCATAGGTTTGTATGCAGTATATTAGGCTGTATATTAGCACAGAAAGGACATCTAGGGATTATCCGGGCCCCTTTAAAAGGGCACAGTTGATGGGGATCAAAAAAGAGTTGTAATGAGAGAAGAGGAGACCCTAAAAGCCACTTACATGGTATGTGTGCAACTACTGGGTCTCTTCATGATCTTCCTTCTTTGGAGATACTGTAGGATGCTGGTAGGAGGAACTTCAGGATATGGTGGTGCCCCTGTTGGTATGGAAAAAATGAGAGGAGCAAGGGAACTTTAGGTCCTCTAGAATAGGAACTATAATGTGACTCTTCATCCACCGGGGCTAACTGCCTGAAAAAGGTAGAGCCAAAGGAAAAATGGTAGATACGATATAGTTGCTCCCCAGTGATCAAGTAAGAATGTAGCTTAGAGAATTTGGGGGGTAAAAAAAAGTGTTTGGGAGGAAAAAACCTGATAATTTAGGAAAATGTTGAGTCTCTACAAAAGTAACAGAGCAAAGTGAGAAATGAGACCTGCCCTCCACTCCCCAAATGTGGGAGGATACTGCATTTTCTTATCAAATGGGTTAATAAATTTAAGGACAACATATTTATGTTCATGCAAAATCATTGCTGGAATTATTCTTTGGATTTTCAAACCTCTTTTGGAGTTGATAAAGTCTTGAGGGAAAGAAAGAAAAAGAAAGCAAAAAAAAAAAAGTTAAAAGGAGGAGAGGGATTTCATGTCAGCCCAGTTCAGACCTCAGAGATCATACTGAAACCTCTTTCCATAGCATCTGTCATCTCCCACCCCAATAAGCATACTTGTATATTTGCATACAGGTACTACTTTAGGAACCCTCCTTACCTAGAGTCACCATCTCATAAAGCAGGATACCAAAGGACCAGCTGTGAAAGAAACAAAGTCATTTACTTAATTTCTATTTCTTCCTTTCCTAAAGAGAGCACTTAAACTATCAGGGGCTTTCAGTAAGAACCTTATAAAGGCAACAAAGGGGAATTGAAGGTGTCTCATCACATAAAGCAATTAGAAAGCATTAGAAAGCATTTCTGTTCAATCCCCTTCGAGTCTAATCTCTTTGCAGGCTGGATATATGTCTCCTTTTTTCTATATTTCACATTAATGGATGTTTACTATCACTGGCTAAATTGTATGTGTGTGTGTTTATGCAAATACACAAACACATCTACCCAAACATGAAGAAATTACCTTCTGCTTCTTTTTCATCCTTTCCATTCATTCCTGCTGAAATTCTAGCCTTTATTCTTAGCACAAGTCCCAGTGAGATTTATCATTTAT
The DNA here is from genome assembly GCA_028533885.1 of Nasua narica. Classification (NCBI taxonomy): domain Eukaryota; kingdom Metazoa; phylum Chordata; class Mammalia; order Carnivora; family Procyonidae; genus Nasua; species Nasua narica. Next base: position 43,594,998 of record CM052807.1, on the reverse strand, counting down.
CTACTATTTCCTCAACAGATCTAACTGCCCAAACCTAGGAAAAATATTAACAGAGCAAGCTTTGCACATAACAGGAAAGATATTTGCCAGAGCAATATGATTTGAGACATGTTAATTTCACTAATCTATAATATCACCATTATACAGCCAATATTTCCCAGGTCAGCTTTTTACTCCCAGACCTCTACTGAAAAGCAGACGTCAGTGAAGCAGCAATGGAAATCTCTTAATTGACTCACCATATTAACTGATGTTCTGAATTTCCTCTGCTGCTCATGAAATTCATGCTAGTAAGATACTCTATGTTACATCTATGTGCTTTTCCAAGCTGCTGAATTATATGGTTACTGAAAGTCAATTGTGTTTCTTTACAGTACTGTTTATACCATCAGATGTATCAATGTAATTATGTAATCAATGAAATATAAATGCAAAGAAGTATTAGCTCCTGAAAACTAGACTGAATGCTTTGAAAACATAGTATAAAAATACACTGCTAAAAAGAAAGGGTTGCCAAATTGTGTGGGTGAGCCAACAGTAGAAAATTGGAAAAAATAATAATAATCGTCTGCGGTCAAAATTGCTTTACCATTTTTTTCAAATTTCTCACTCAGAATCATTCCAAGCTGAAACTCAAAACTCATGTGTTATGAGTACTATTTATACAAAAAATACAATGTATAACTTCGTTTAGCAGGTCAATCCTCATAAAAAAAGTTTTGGCCCTTCCCCAAAAGATCCATCAGTAAATGTATATTTGTATGTTTTAAGTCAAAATAAATTATTCAAAGTATGTGTATTTCTTTTTATTCTAATAATTCCTGTTTTAACTGACCTTTTGATTAAGTGGACCCACCTCCTTCCAATACAAGGGACTCTACTAGATTAAGTCCTTGGATATTGGTATGAAGAATCTTTGCACTTTTCTTTTCTCTTTCCTAATTAAAGCTGCTAATCTAACACAGAAGGAATACTCTAAAAGGCACTAGAAAGGGTTGCAGTCAGATACCAAGGATGAGCTCTGTCACAGGCTCCTGGAGAGTCTGCCTGACTTCTAAGTAGAGATTTCACATGTTGACATAATTGACACCAGATGCAGTCATGGTCAGGAACCGGAGGACACCCAGGTCAAGAGGAAGAAGTCCAAAGGTTAGGAACAAACCGTACATGTCTCCTCTGATGCCAGCTGGTCTCAGCAGAAGCCGTTCTGGGGCGAGCCACTTGAGAGGCACGGTGTGAGTAGCCTGGATGGCCCCTCGGGCATGGACTTCGTAAGCCAGGCCCAGTCCACAGAGCTTAGCGGTAAGATCACTTTGGAGCAGGATATTCCTAGCTGCCACATCCCCATGGAACAGATGCTTCTCCTGGAGAAATTCCTGGCAGCAGAAGATCAAAGATGGATCAGCTGTCTGAGGTCATGGCTCCAGTCAAAGACAAGGAGAAGCAGTCCTAGGAATCCTCAAAAAGACAAGGACATTTTCAACTCTGAACAAGTCTCATTGATGATGACATCTCACTTCCAAGTGCCCATGATGAATCAGACATTTTTGCATTACGTTTAGGATTACCAAACTGAGCAAATAATCCAAGTAGCATGAATACTGGGTTTGGGAAGTATGATCACTCATTCTGTGTCAAGCTCTGACCCCTGCCTGAGTTTACATTTCTCTCGGATGGGATCCAGCCAGACCCTGGAAAAGGAAGCAGGGTTCAAGTTTCTAGCCGCAGTCCCCCAAACAAGGTAATACATACATAGCGAAATTGAGTGTCATAATAATGAATTTATACAGAGCTTTGTATCATCTCATTCTGTCCCTAAAATAAGTAGGTCAGATGAGTTAGGGAAGTATCTTTCAGATAAATCCAAATGATTACATAAGGTCACACAGTTTCAAGTGGTAGTGACCAGAACTGGGTATTCTAATTCATAGGAAGTACTACAAATTCTGGTAATAATTCTCAAGCCAGCCTATAAGTCAGAATTGCCTGAGAGATTTTTAAAAACATAGATTTTTTAAAATTTATTTATTTTTCTCTCACCATAGCACATACCCTCCCCAATGTCCATCACCTGGCCACCCCATCCCTCCCACCCCTCCTCCCCTCCAGCAACCCTCAGTTTGTTTCCTGAGACTAAGAATCTTTTATTGTTTGTCTCCCTCTCCTGGTTTTCTCTTGTTTTGTTTTTCCCTCCCTTCCCCTATGATCCTCTGTCTTGTTTCTCAAATTCCTCATATCATGAGATCATAGGATAATTGTCTTTCTCTGATTGACTTATTTTGCTTTTTTGCCCCAGATTTACTTAACCAAAATCTAGGAAGAAGGACCTGGTAATCTCTGTTTTTAAGAAGTATCACAATGAGGGGCGCCTGGGTGGCACAGTGGGTTAAGCCTCTGCCTTCAGCTCAGGTCATGATCTCAGGGTCCCTCATCGGGCTCTCTGCTCATCAGGGAACCTGCTTCCCCCTCTCTCTCTGCCTGCCTCTCTGCCTACTTGTGATTTCTCTCTGTCAAATAAATAAGTAAAATCTTCAAAAAAAAAAAAAAGTATCACAGTGATTCTAGCACAGCCAATAAAGCATTTGAAAACCATTGCACCTGGATGGCACTGATTTGCTGCAATCATTTCCCCCAACATCAGGCTATTCAAGGCATAAGAAGTTGAAAAGTTATACATGACCAAAGAGCTAGAGATTGAGGTCTATGATTGCTAAACAAGAATAACATACATGCATACATATATACCTACACACATACATACATAAAAGGTTAAGATGGTCATTTCCAGTCATTGACGTGGAAGGAAACAGTACCTAGCAGCTTTCTGTCCCTGGTGAGGTGAGGCTTTAAGACAAAGAATTTATACTGTCATGAGAAGAACTAAAGAATGTAGTGACATTGAGGTTGTCAAAGTAAGAAAAAAAAATAGTATGACAATGCCGTGTAACTGGTAACCAGAGCCCTGATCGGTGCATTCCCGTGGGGCACCACTGCAATTGTGGCTCAGAATATGAGGTAAGCTGTATCCTGACCCCCTAACTTTGTCATGGAGCACACCAACTATGCTCTCCAAGCACCGGGGATAATACTCATTTCTGCAATGTGCTCTCTTCTGTGCCCCATGGGAATTTCTGCTGTAACTACTGCTCTTTCTCACCTCACAGCTTCTTTTCTAAGCTTTCCCAGATTCCATTTAGATCCCTGATACATTTCACACCTCAAAGAGGCAAGATATATCAAATACCTAAAATAGTATAGCTTCAAAGAGCCTGATTTTCTATATAGTAAATGCTAATTTTAAGCAAAGTTATCTAAATAACTTCATAGAAATAGTCATCTAAATTTTCTCACTAATTCTGGTAAAAGTACATTATTTTTCTCTTAAACCCTTTTAAACCCTTTTTTCCTCTTACCTCTTGATTTATTTAAGTTGGTTTAAAATGAAGGAATGATCTCACTGTTGCCCTTTCTTATTTCTCCTTTTCCACTTGTTCCTTGTTCTTTTTAAAGTATATGTATTTCCTATCACATTCAGTATCAAAGTAAGTCTCCAGCCAAACATGTTCTGAACTCGTCTTTCTTGTTTTTCAGGCATAAAATTGTGCACTTCCTTCCAGCTCTGCAGAGTTTCACCCATTTGGTTTCTCTTCCCAACTCGCTCGCTATTTGCCATTTTACATATCTTAATATTAGTATATATGGGGAAGTAAGAGTGTCAAGCATATAATTCTTGGCCCTGGTTTTTGACCACCTTTTAAAACCCTTCCTGTTCCTCTACAAACCCTAAGTCGACAACTTTCTGCCTAGAATTACCAATCCTGTGGTATATTATCTAAATAATTTCACAAAGAACTGAAAATAATATATCAGTGCTTGAGTATCTGCCCCTTAACTTTCATCCAATTTTCTTTACAATATATACCATTTGGAAATATAAATATGAGAAATAAGATGTCGAATATCGGGCTAACAAGAAAAATCCACACCAACTGTTGTCATTTTGCCCAGCCTTACCAAAGCCAAGAGGACCTGACTCCCAATGTGATAGACTTGTTTTTCTGTGAGATCATAGAGAAGGCCATCCATGGTCATTACATCCTAAAGAGACAAAGAAAAAACATAATATCAAAATGACATGAACAGATTTGAAAAAATAAAATAAAAGCAGAGATATTCTTAAATTCAGATGTCAAGGCTAAGAAAAAGATATAAAAACATAGGGATGAAGATTCAAGGATATTCTCAGACGGGCAAAGAAGGACAATGATATATTGACCTAGAAAGACAATAAAGAATGTAGTTAAATAACAGAATGAAGGGATAACAGAATATCAGGTAAAAAAGACAGATATACATAAGACTATCTCCTGGATAAAGCAACAGTTTTCCTGGGGCACTGTGTGTGTGTGTGTGACTTATTAAGCACATTAACTCAGCACATTATTGAATGCCTACTATGTAACAGCTTCTGTCTTAGGAACTCACAACACAAGAGTGAGCACAGTTACATGTCTGCTGCCTTCTGGAACTCAAAGTGTGACACTGGAATCAAATAATCATATATAAGCATAGGGTTATATATCTCCATGAAGGACATGGAAAAGAGAGCATACGATGGTGACAAAAAAGATCAGAAGGATGAGCAGACAATGACTATGCAAAAAAAAAAAAAAAAAAGGAAAGGAAGCCATTTGGTATAAAGAGAGAAGCATGTGTAGAAGGTCTAAAATAGAGAAGCATAATCGTTTTGAAAAACAGAATAGCGAAGTTAGAGCCGAGAACAAGCTACAGATGAATAACCTCTTACAAAGGTTTAAATGCCTCGGGACTTGCACATTGTCCTGTTTGCACCACTGGATGTAAGGCCTTAACAGGGCCCCTTTATCATACACATTTAGTAGTAAAGTAATCAATCTTTGGAGGAGGCTTGATTAATATTGAACTCGTAAGTAAGGAACTAACTAGGGAAATATGCAGTACTTCAGAAAGAGGAATATGTAGAGAAGCAGGAAAACTGCAAGGAAAAGGACTTGCACTTTAGTCTGGAAATTTCTGAACATTTAAATTTTCTTAAGTATGAATTTGAAGGACATTAACTTTCAAGCTGGATTTCTCCTCATCGACCCTGGCATACTAGAGTGATGGTATGGAACAGAAGACACATTTAAGACTAACAGCAGTAAAATTACAATCAATACTAAAAATAGTTTTTACACACATAATTCCTGTTAATTTTAATATAATTTATTATTCCCATTTTACAGATGCAGAAAATGTAGGCTCAGAGGGGTGACTTGCCCTAAGTCACACAGCTCGTAGGATTTAAAGCTGCAAGTTCATAATCCAAATCTGCATTACCCAATATGATAGCCATTAGCCACATGTGGTGATTTAAGTGTTATTTAAAATTAAATAAAATTTTAAAAATTCAGTTTCTCAATCCCATCAGCCACATTTCAAGCGCTTCCAGTGTGACTAGTGGCCGCCATTTTGAACAGAGAAGATAGAGAATTTTTCTGTCATCATAAAAAGTTCTATTGGATGATGATAGTCAATCATTATTATGTTGCTCTAAGGTCTCTCTGCTTTGTCATTGGCCAGGCTGTCTGACACGTGAACAGTTCATCAGCCAGGCCAAGCCTTTCCTTCCCAACACCTCTACCCTACTGCTCACCCGCCGACAGGTCCAGAGAAAGCTGAGCAGGTCCCCTTGAGCCACATCCTCCAGCACCATATAGAGCGGCAGCTTCTCTGTGCAGCAGCCTTCCAGCTGCACCAGGTTCCTGTGCTTCCCCAGGTACTGATGGAATCGGATTCGCCCTAAGAAATCCTGCACCTCCTGGAGCCCAGCCGGTTCTGTGGAGGACAGATGAGCCATAGGAAGCAGTCAGAACGTGACCAATACAATGGGAGGTATGCGCGAGGAAGACGGTAATTTTCAAGACTCCAAAGGAGAGGAAGTATAGACAAAAAGTAAAGAGAAAGGAAACTAATTAGAAGATAATTCTCAATGTCACTGATTTTTTTTTTTTTTTTTTGTCAAAGCAAATGTAGACTCATAGGCTTTAGAACTGGGTAGACTTTCATCTGCCTAAATAGACAAGTGTTCACATTCAAATATTATCACTGCCCAGGGCTTTGGACTAGTATTCTCGCTTATCCTATTCTTGTTCTGTTTTTTGTATCCATTACTATTGTTCCATATAAGAGAAGAAAAGAAAGAAGGAAAGGAAAGGAAAGGAAAGGAAAGGAAAGGAAAGGAAAGGAAAGGAAAGGAAAGGAAAGGAAAGGAAAGGAAGAAACAATATTAGGGAAAGTGATGGTGCAGACAAATGAAGGAATAACCTCAAAATCCTCATGCACTAATATCCAGTATGAAAAAATCAGTTCTAGGGGTGCCTGGGTGGCTCAGTGGGTTAAAGCCTCTGCCTTCACCTCAGGTCATGATCTCAGGGTCCTGGGATTGAGCCCTGCATTCTGCTCTCTGCTCAGCAGGAAGCCTGCTTCCCCTCTCTCTCTGCCTGCCTCTCTGCCTACTTGTGATCTCTCTCTCTGTCAGATAAATAAATAAAATCTTTAAAAAAAAAAAAAAGAAAAAGAAAAAGAAAGAATATCAGCCTCAACAAGCAACACTGAGCTTAAGGAAAGACCCCAAGAAAAACATTTCTGCCTCAAGTTTTCACTTTCTATCCTCTTCTTACTCTGCACACAATTGTGATCACAGCTATCCGTTGATTAACATCTTAATATCCGTAAGCTTGTCAGCATTCAGGGCTGGGAGCTCACAGTGGGAAAGTAAAAAAGGGAAAGGGAAGTCAAACACTTCTCCTTTTACCTTCCAAAGCCTTGAGGACGACAGTCTTTGACTTAGCAGGGTCCCCCATGTACATCTTGGTTCGGTAGATGGTTCCACAACTACCATGGTGGATCTGCTCCAGAACTTCAGAGAGTTGCCCCCGGGGCACCTGCAGCTTAGCCAGAGCATGAGCGGTAGTTCGTAGGAGGCTTTCCACCGATGTCTCCTTAAGTGGCACAAACACACTTCCTCCATGCCCTGCCGCCTCCCGGCTTAGGCCCCTAGACGGAGGCACAGGGGCAATTCCTGGAACAAAGAGATGATACCAGTCATCTTTATCCTATCCAAGGGACTCCAGGAGAGCAGAGCCTGGAACACACAGATAGACAAGGAAGTTCCTTTAGCAATTTTCTCTCTGCCCGACGTGGGGATACCTTCTATGAACCAGCATAATACGGACCTTGTAAAACATTTATAATAACCCTGTTACTTCTAAGACAATTCAAGATGGACCTCTGGAAAGTGGTAATAACATTTTATTTCTACCTCTCTCAGGATTACAGTACAGTATTAGTGTGGAAACAATTAAGGAAGTTCCTGAATAGGTACTCGAACCGCTGATATCTAAAAAGTGGTGGTAAGGGCGCCTGGGTGACTCAGTTGGTTAAGCGACTGCCTTCTGCTCAGGTCATAATCCTGGAGTCCTGGGATCGAGTCCCACATCAGGCTCCTTGCTCAGTGGGGGGTCTGCTTCTCCCTCTGACCCTACCCCCCTCATGCTCTCTCTCTTGCTCACTCTCAAATAAATAAAATCTTTAAATAAATAAATAAATAAATAAATAAATAAATAAATAAATAAATAGTGGTGTAAACTACCGCCAGGGACGAATGCTTAAGTCAATCAACTTGAAGCCATGCTTATTCTTCCTCCCTTAAGATGTCCCCAAAGTCCAATATTGCATATTTCCTAGAGTCTTAATCAAAAAAATCTTCTGGTACTTTCCCCTTTTCTTAGTCAGTTTTTCTCTATTGGAAAGGAGAAGTTCATTCTTCTCATCAAGCCTCCATCCGCTCATTAATCTATCCATTTATATGACAGATATCACATCCTGCATGCCAGGAACTATTCTAGGTGTTGGGAATAAGCAAAGTCCAGAGTCTTATGATTACTTTCTAGTGGTAGGCTAGAGGAAGCGGATAATAGCATACCAGGTGACGAGTGCTATAAAGGAAAACAGCAGAACCAAAAGCTGTCTGTGATGCTATTTTATATTTCCAGGCCAGGATAGGCCTTTCTGATTGGATGACATTGGAGAAATGCCTGGAAGCAATTAGAGAGCAAATCATACTGGCATCAGGAAGGACATTACAGACGGAGGGAACAGGAAGAGCAGAGGTATCGAGAAAGAACATACGTGGCATATCTGAGGAAGAAAAATGACGTTAGTGCAGCTGGAGCCACGTGGGATAATTGGAGAATTATATGAGATGAGGCCAGAGTGGGCCCAGATTCTAGAAGGCCATTGAAAAAATCTTGTCTTTTTTATCCTAAAAAACAAACAAAAAAAAATATATTGTATTTTATTCTAAGCAGAGAATAGCCAGGACTGACTTAGGCCTTAAAAGTATCATTCTACTGCTCTGTGGAGAACAGAGCATGAAGGGATAGGGAGAGAAGGAGGGAAACCAGTTAGAAGTGTATTGCAGTGATCTATGAGAGACGAGAGAGGCTTGAGTTTCTTCTGAAGGTAGAGTTAACAGGATTTGCTAATGGATTGGATACAAAGTATGGGAGAAAAAGGAGTCAAGGACATCTGCAAGATTTTAGACTGAACACAGAGAAATCAAGAGGACATTTATGAGGGAATTTCAGGAACTTTGCTGTGGGCATATTACATATGAGATGTGTTTTGGATCCAAACAGCAAAATAAGTTGTTGAACATAGGAATCTGAGGTTCAGGGGAGACCAAAATTAGAGCAGAGAAAGTGTTGGAATCCATAAGACTGAAAAATGAGACCACTAAGGGAGTGACTATAGATTTAAGTGGAAAATAAAGCATTTCAAGAAGGAGAAGGTGCAAAATTGTTACACATGCTTTTGACAGGTTAAGAAGGGGACTCAATATAGCTGTCATACAGGGCACCCGGGTGGCTCCGTGGGGTAAAGCCTCTGCCTTCGGCTCCGGTCATGATCTCAGGGTCCTGGGATCGAGCCCTGAATCGGGCTCTCTGCTCAGCAGGGAGCCTGCTTCCCCTTCTCTCTGCCTGCCTCTCTGCCTACTTGTGCTCTGTCATTCTCTCTCTCTGTCAAATAAATAAATAAAATCTTTAAAAAAAATGTTTAGCTGTCATTAGCAATCTCGAAAAGAATTGTTTTGGTGGAGTGGTGGGGATAAAAGCCTTATTTTAGTATGTTCGAAAGAGAATGCGACAAGTAGAAGTCATGAGAGTGAGTTTAGACAACTTCTCTGAGAAGTTTTCCTGTAAAAGAATTAGAAGAGAATTGGGATAATTTCTTAAATTTTGTATTTAAGTTCAATTTAGTTCACATATAGTGCATTATTAGTTTCAGAGGTAGAATCTGGTGATTCATCGGTTGCTTATAATACCCAGTGTTCATTACATCAAGTGCCCTCCTTAATGCCCGTCCCCTAATTCCCATTTAGAGAGGGAATGGGGATCAGCCACTAAACAGTTTCTGATCACTGTCACGATGTTTTTTTTCTTCTTTTTACTCTTAGTTTCATGTAAACTAATTCACTTTCATTATATGCTCAGTGGTACTTCAGATCAGGATGTTGTCTCCTAGTTAATGCTCCAAAGACTGCTATGAAGGCCACCCTTTTCATTGTATAGTCCAGGAGCACAGAGCAGAGCTGGGATGGAGTGAAATGTCATCCTTCAAGCTGGCAAAAAAGCCTTGGGCTTTACCTACTAAACTTCCTCCCCAGTATGTAAACATCACATGGCCAAATATTTGATAGCGCAATAGGACAAAGATAGAAACAAGCCACATGAATCTCTCTTGCCCACTGTTGTCTCAACTAACAAGCATATACTGAGTTTCTACTCATGACTTCCTAGAGAAGAGCTCACCTCCCCTCAACTCCACAAGAGGGGCCCCATACCTCCTCTCCCACAGCAGGGACCTCACCTTCTAGACTTGGGCTCACGGAGACTTGGGTCTTCCTTTCTGTAATCTCCATCTTCCCTGGCCCTCCTCCAAGCCCCAATTTGAGTTTTACCTCGGAGTCCAGAAGACTGTTGTTGCGCTCTTTGTCCTCTGATAAAAAGCCACAGGATCACTGCGAGGAGGATAAGGAAGATCCCAACCAGGATGGTTGGGACGATGATAATCTCATACTGCTGCTCCCGGACAACTGGGTAGGAGATCAAGCAGGAAGAGGAGAGATTGCAGAAGAAACCCAAACTGATATCCACACAACTTCCCCTACCCACCAGTCCTCAGCTCCTCATACATGAAATGATCATCTCTTCCTTCTTCCTCTCCACTTCCATACAATGGAACCATTACTGGGAGCAGCTCTCTAATCAGAAACCCCAGTGTCCCCACTTCTCAGCCTATCAAGTGTTCTCTGTGTCCTATCTCTCATTTTTCCTGCTGAGGTGAAGGATGCAGGATCTAGATGTCTGACTGGCAGTTGTCTCTCTTCGAAGACAATGACCTCTAGTGCCCATTCCTTTATGAACACCGTCTTCATTTCTACTAGAAGGCAACTCATCCTCCTCCTGGAATCTATGCAGACCTTAGTCTCTGTCATCCGGGAATCAGAAGATAGGCATCTGTGGTATCTGTCCTTACCACACAGTTTGTCACTGAGACTGCATTCTAGTAGCATTCGTGCCATGCCCCTCTCATCTCCCAGGCCACACAGCTGTCCACTCCTTTGCTTGGCTCTCAGAGAATGCGCAGAGCACCACGGAGAATAATTCCCAAGGAGGGAGTTGTTCTGAAAAAAATAAAATGGAGCATACAGAGAATTTTAAGATACCTCAAAAGATCATTAGGGGGGGCTCCTGTGTGGCTCAGTCGGTTAAATTTCTACCTTTGGCTCAAGTCATGATCCCAGGGTCCTGGGATCGAGCCCCACATCAGGCTCCCTGCCCAGCAGGAAGTCTGCTTCTCCCTCTCCCACTCCCCCTGCTTGTGCTTCCTCTCTTGCTGTGTTGCTCTCTGTCAAATAAATAAATAAAATCTTTAAAAAATAAATAATTTTTTAAAAAAAAAAAAGATCACTAGGTATTAAATACACAGCTACCTGGAACTTTTTGAGTCATCCATTCATCTCTGTCCATCTACCTGATATTCAAGTGTGAAGAACTTTGTTTTTTCCTAACATTTTTCTCTTTTCTACTATACAGTAAGCACAGCCCTGATCTGGCCTTATCCTTTCATGCCATTGTTTCTCAAATTATTTTAAAGGTTCCTCTCCTACCCAAGACCCCTGCTCCAATGCTCAAATTCACATTCCCAGCACCTGTGTGAGCAATTGTGGTCCGTAGGACTGATCTACGTCCCCGATAATCCTAAGCAGATTTAATTTTTTTTTCTCAGTGTATCACTTATTTTTTAATTGGAGCTTCCCTGGTCATTATATATAGACAGACATAGGCACTCATTCTTACTAGTATGTAGATTAAAGGGAGTATCAGAACCAAGCCATCTTCTGTCTCTCTCTCTTAAAAAGTACATAATATTTATAAGTTTCAAAAATAAAAAAATTAAAGTGATATACCATAAAAATCTTTCTCCCACCCCATCCTTCTCCATTTATTCAGTTCCCAATTGCCCTCCATGTAAACTAGCTTCTTGCTTAGTGGGTCAAAGATTCTCTAGGTGCACTTTTAATTCTGTATGATTAGCATATATTTGAAATTATAACTCTCAAAACCTGGTTCTTTCTTTCTGAAGAGAACTGGTGTATACATATATACATATGTATACACCAGTTCTCTCTCTCTCTCTCTCTCTGTATATATATATATGTACATATATACATATATGTATACCTCTGTGTATATATACATATGCACATATGTATATACATGTACATATATACATATACATAGGTATACGTATATGTATATATGTACACACACACATATATGTAAGTTTGTAGATAGATATATTATAGATGTCTGCAAACTTTATTTTGCCCTTAGTTAACAAAAGTCTTCCCTGGTTCTAATTAATTCTGACTGATCTGGAAAAAAAAATGGTGATTTTTTTTTTTTTTTTTTTACTGTCCAGGTCATCCTAAGTATGGGATCTACTTTTGTAGTGATTTGCTAACAAGTAGAATTTTACAAATCAGAATTACAGAACACGATATTGTACCTATGTGCTATTCACCATATTATGTGGTCTTCTATTCCACGTTGCCCTTTACTGTTGATACCAGTGGCCACAATGCGATTTCTTGAGGCAGAGTCTCTTAGTGCCAGAAACACGTACATAAAGTCTTCCAGTTCCAGCCTCACCCCTTCTCACTATTCTTGGAGCGCCACGAGCCCGTATTGTGAGATGGGAATTAGACAATTTTCTTACAACTCAGAAGAAAGGCAGGTGTGTGGCTGGTTGACGGAAGCCCATGTATACAGAGGAGTAGCCAAGGGGAAGACAGGGGAGAGGAGAAGCACCCTGTTATCTGTGAGCTTGTGCAGAACAGGAGATCTATGAAGTCAGTGAATTATAAGATAACGATTCCATCTCATCTAGTTTATAAGCCAAGAAGGCAAGGTGAAAGGCATTTGGGAAAGTTTCCACAATTCCACCGGACCACACAGCACTGGTGCTACAGCAAGAATCAGGGAGCCTTGAGATGGTAGAGATGGAGAGGATCTTCAAAAATAAAACATTAGCACAGTCAGGAGAATTCGAAAGCTGCCTGGAAACTTCTCACGGCCATTCTCATTCTCGTTCTCCTTTGCTCGTACTTCCTTTCCCGTGCACTATCAGATGTGATTGTGTTCATTTAGGGAGCAGCCAGTTTAACGAGTTTGGCTCTCCGGGCAGTGCTCTGTGAGCATAATCTCTCTTAACCACAGTCCTAGTGGAAGAAAAAATCGGTCAGCTCCCAGCTCCAAGTTGCAAGCTCCGCCCAGAAACCAAACTACACACCCTTTACATACCACAGGAACAAATGTAAAGGCCTGTGTGCACACGTATCCTCACTTAGAACTGCTCATGGCGGGCCTATGCAACTAAAGCACACGGCCAAATGTACCCACCCACGCCCGGTGACTCCAATCCGTGCTTATACCCTTGCACCTACATATCGCACTTAGTACAGAGCACAGTGTGGTCATTTGGATACACTATGGCCTTCTATTACGTTTCCAGAACAAGGTTCATTTGTGTAGTTCTATTTGGGCATAGATACTTGAAAGAAGCTGGGTGTAGTAACAACTAGAAGCCCAATGTAACTGGATGCTGGAGCGAGGAAACACACGTGTGGGGCTATGGTGAGGGCCCCTCGGCAGATCGCTTTCCAGGCATTTGTACCATCAGCTCTTTCCAACTACTGCGGTTTGGCTATAGACATATGGAATATACGAAATGAGTCTAGGATTTTTAAGGTAAACACACCAGGCAGACCCACCCCCAGAGGCGTGGAAGTCTACACAGGAAGCTTTACCGCCTTTAGAGCCCACCAAAGCACTTCTATCAGAAGATGCTCATATTCACTTGTAGCAACAACACTCTTCACATCGCTTTCCTCTCTGCAGCAGTTACCACCCCCACTTCGCCTGCCCACTATGTCAACCTGAGAAAAGCCATGCCTTCATGCCAGAACCTTCTAGGATGACTCTTCCTGCTGATTAGGTTTTAACCTATCCGTGTTCTTGACCAACATTTATGTACAACATGATTAATACTCTATCCCCTTCGATTATATCTAGATAGTTTTCTCCTATGTTAAGAAATAAATGTAGGGGTGCCTGGCTGGCTCAGTCAGTAGAGCATGCAACTCTTGATCTTGGGAGTTTGAGCCCCATGTTGGGTGTAGAAATTACTTAAAATCTTTGAGAAGAAAAAAAGAAAAAATGTATATCGGATACTCCTTCTTCTCTTACCTAGACTGTAAGAGAAGAAGTCCTTACATATATAAAATATTATCCCACAGTTCTCTTCTTAGGGCCATGTATTACCAGATTCAAGCCATTGGAATCAAGGATCCAATAAAGTTGGGAAATTGTTTATTCTGATCATTCCATTTAATGGTTGGAAAATATGTACACAGCTTGTCATAGTTTACACATCCCTACATCTAACAGTGCCAAATCTCCTCAGGCAGGGTTCTAATGAAAACAATATTATTGCCTCATTTGTGGTTATCATTCCTTATTTTCTCTCTTCTCAACCACTTCTGACTTTCTATTGGCATACTGAAAAGTTCAGCTTCCTTCTTGAATTGAGACTCTAGAGGAGGAAACAGCACAATGAAGAAGGAGATACAGTAGAAAGAATATGAGAGTGAAATGGGGGAGTAAAGTTCAGCCCAAATCTTTGCAAGACTATAGTCTGGAGACCAGACAAGTGAATGGTTATAACTGAAATTAAGCTAAGTATGAACATAAACTCTCCAAACTCTTACACGGAGGCACAATGCAAGCACAACACCATGCCACATCTTTGTATCTGTTTCATTATACACAAACACAGTGCTATTGGCAAGAATAACACAACTCCTACTGGCAACACTTCTGTCCGGTGAGCACAATATAGTTTCCCAGATATAGTCAGCAGGTTGCTCAAGAGTGTCCAGAAGAAATTCTTACCAAAATACACCTACAAATAGACTTTAAAACTTAGATCCATTCTTCTGTATTCCATCTGCCTAGTGTTGTGAGAAATTCCTCCATTGACCTCCGCATAACACCTGGGCCCATTCCCATAAGATGTGATTTAATGTTACACCAGCCTCACCCGCTCTCTCCCTGAGAAGGGGAGGTTACCCAGAGGGAATCCCTTGTCCTCCTGTTCTTCTCAGATATTGAAGTTGTTCGGATTTTCACCCTCCCCCACTTTCTAGAAACCCAGAGCTTGAAATGCACTTTCAAATGGTTGGAAGAGAGTATCCTGTGGTGTCTGGGAATCCTGACCTTGTTTAAACAAAGGTCTTTTAACAATGAGCCTGAGTGTTATCAGCTTTTCTTCTCATTTCTACATATCTACAGGAATTCCTAAAGCACGTGCTTCACGGGTAGAAGAAGCTTAAATTCCATCCTGGTACCGCCCCCAAAAATTTGCTTTATAGAGGAGCAACGCGATTGCAAGACAGGCCCCCTAACATCTAGGTCAGAAATGCAGGAATGCTACATACGCCATCAGATTTTAAATGTGATCACAGAGAGTACATTTGATTTCCTTTGAGGTGTTGTACAAATTCAAGACATTTTATTTTTATTATAGTTGTCACTCTATTTTTCACGTTCTTGATTCCATAATTCTCCATCTACTATGTTCGAACCTCAAAAGCCCAGAAATAATATATATATTTCAAATTAGATATTTTCCCACTGACCATTTTCTCTTCCAGAGATCACTAATGAACAACAAGTTCCCCAGCCCAGGATAGGGCTTCTCAATCAGGGAAATGCCAAAGACACACCACTACCGCCCACCCCTAAATACAGAATCGCTTCTGTTCCATCTGTGCCCCCTTACTCCTACCTGGTGGACCCACCAGAAGACGCCTGCCAGGGGCTTCTCTCAAACACCTCGCTGCTGCTACTGTTCTCAGTCACGTTGTGTTTCCAAGGATCAGTCCCCCTCTTTGCTACTCACCCTGCTAGACTTTTCATTCGGGGTGGTGGGGAGGCTTCTGGTACTTTAAAAAGCTTGGCAGTTTGCCCCCATAAATGAGGAGCCCTTTGTTGCTCTGCCACTTCCCCAGGCCATCCTAGCACATTGCCCTCTGGCAGAGAGGAGAGCCACACTGAAAAGGACAGAAGGAAGCCAGTTTGTGAAGGATTGAAGGAATGCACACACGCACACACACACTTTCTCATAGTCTGATAAATGAGTCCCAGACCCGGGCAGGCAGAGAAAAAAATGGGCAGGGGATTTCACAATCAGGAAATCAGCTCAACTGCCGTTCACCTCAGTGCTCTGTCATGCAGGGTGTGTCCCTGTAAAGATTCTATATACAGAAGGCAATCCTAGGTAAACACCAGCAAATGCCTGGCAAGACGAAAAAAACGCCTCTGGGAACGGCTTTCTGCACAGCAAGGAGCAAACAGCAGAGTCCCTCGTCAGCAGTGGGTCAGTGTGCCGCCGAGCTGAACATTCTGGAAATTATGAGACGTGGGATCATCACGGAGCTGGTGCTATGATAACAGAGTCAGAGGTTTGAGGTCTTAGTCTGGTTTGATGGGTGATTCATCAAGCATCCAGAGGCATAACACCGGACCTTGCCATGCCTCCCCTTCCTCGTTTAGGGAGCAGGACGCCCCTTCCTCTTCTGAGGGCAGTGAAGAACCACAGAGAGCAGCAAGAAATGAATCACATTGGGAAAGGGGCAGGGTAACCAGCAAGTGCCCTCAAGCATCTGTACCACCTTGCCTCTCCAATTCTGAAGGCCCCTTCGGACCGCCTCTTCTGAGCTGTATCACAGCAGCCGCATGAACTCTCAAGGTTCATTGCTATCCCTACCCTGCCTATAACTCCCTATGGGATAGTGGTCAGAGAAGGAGATTTGGAGTCAGACTTCTGTTTGAATCTCAAGTCCATCATTCATCATGCCTGTGTATAAGTCATTCTCACCTTTCTGAGCCTCTGGTTTTCCACCTGTAAGTAGAGACCACAATATCTATCTGTGAAGGCAGTTGAAAGCTCTACAGTATACTTCCTGTAAAAAACCTAGTATAGTGAGGGCCAGGCCATTACAGACAGTTGCTATGTTGCCATCCCTCCCTCCCCCTCTCCCCTCCCCCTCGCTCCCACCTTCCCTCTCCCCCCCTCCCTTCCTTCCCTATGTCCCAGGCTGGGACACATAGCTGTACCAATCAGTAAGCATCTATAACTCCAAATAAGTAAACAAAACACCTATTATCAAAACATTTATATTTGTGGATCTCACTATATTTAGTCCTGTATGTGAAGAGGAAGTTACAGTAGTCATAAAGTTAATGTGGATTTGAAATCTTTTCATATCAACTAGAAATGATTTGACAGTCTAAGTGTTACATCTGCTAGGAGGTCGCTGAATTTGACAATCATGTTAAGGAAGGGAGATTTAAACAAGGTGGCTCAAAGAGCATAATGCTGTAAACCAAGGTATAAAACAGATAGAATGCTGGATAATGATATATTATTGATTAATTAATTAATTCACCTTCCGTCCTAAATTTCTCAACTCCTTCTAGCTGCTTCCATTGATACCACCTATTTGCTGGCTACATTTTTACCCAGTTCCTGAACCAATCTTGATGGAGGCAGTAGGGAGAGCAATAGTCTCAGCTCTTTCTCCCCATTCTAATTATCATGCTTCCCAATCTGAGAAGACATAAGTTTGGTCATTTTTCACAAGCAATGTCCAGTTATTCGTAGTTAGCACCCAAGCATCGTCAAAGGTGCAGTCTTATCCTGAATGTCTCACAGGTGGATAGGCTCTAACTGTTCTCTCAATCTAATGGGCTCTCCATTAGATAAGAACTTCACATGATAGTCTGGTTTCTGAGGTCCTGCTACAAATGGAAAGGACCCCCCCCCCCATACACACACACACGCTTGTGCGCACACACGCTGGTAGATACCCTGCTGGCTTGGTGCTTGAGTAATGGCCATCCCCCTATCCCCACTCTACTCCATGCCCACCCACATACCCCTGAACCTCTTGCCCCCATGGTTTTGCTCACGTCTTATAAACCCAGGTTGCTTATTTCTGCCTACATTTGAGTCTATAACTGAACTGTCCACCTTTACCTAGAATCTATCTCCACAACCTACTTAGTTTCTCTCAAATCACTCACTCAGACAAGTGACCCTGAAGCTGATGAGAGGTAAGAAAAAGTCACCCAGTGGATTAGGCAGAATGGAGATCACTCATGGTCATAGAAAGAATAGTTGTAAGGCCGTAGCAGAGCCAGAGAGCGGGGTGGTTCAGGGAACAAACAGGAAATGAGGATGGGAGAAAGTTTAGGTAGCTTTCACCCAACTATGAATAAGAGGACTGAGTCGAGAAGCTCAAGGAGGGCTCGTACAGTAGATTTGTTTGGTAACTTAGAGGTCCAGAAGATGAGGAAAAGAACTAGTGACATCCCAACATGCGGTAATCTCTCATTCCAAAAACAAAACAAAATTTGAGGGGAGGGGCAGGTCCTAGGCCTAAATATGTTACAAAGCCTAACACACACAATGACATTGAAAAACAGAGAGTAAGATTAATAGAACACGTAAATATCCCAGAAATAAAATACATATTTAAGAATTTAATGTAAAGAAGTCAGCATGAAACAAAACAAGCAGATTCTCAAACCTGGTTACATATTAACAATCTTGTAGGGAGGGGCACCTGGGTGGTTCAGTGAGTTAAAGCCTCTGCCTTTGGCTCAGGTCATGATCTCAGGGTCCTGGGATTGAGCCCCATATCAGGCTCTCTGCTCAGCAGGGAGCCTGCTTCCCCCTCTCTCTCTGCCTGCCTCTGCCTACTTGTGATCTCTCTCTCTCTCTGTCAAAATAAATAAATAAAATCTTAAAAAAAAAAGAATCTTGTAGGGAGCTTTCTAAAAAATACTAATGCTAGGGTTCACCGCCCCCCATCTTGGAAGAGTTTGTGATGATTATGAATCCCATACTTATGATCTCACCTATCAGCACTGAAAAAGGGGACTGTTTCCCAGGAGATACTAAATTACAGCTAGGTTGAGAACTATCGAGATTGATTATCATTAGGTGGATGCTGCATAATATGCATATTATGGTTACTCACTTGGCAATAATAATTTCCATCCTTGCTTCATCCCTATGCAAAATTAAATTTTAGTTGTAAAAATGATTATATGTTTTAAGAAACAAAAAAATAACAGTGTGAGCTATATTGGATTGGTGAGGCCTTGGTAAGTTTAAAAGAGAAGACTCCTGGGGCTCCTGAGTGGCTCAGCTGGTTGAGCTCCTGACTTGTGATTTCGGCTCCAGTCGTGACCTCCCCATGGGATTGAACCCCCCACACACAGGCTCAATGCTCAGCTCAGTCTACTTGTCTCTCTCCTCTCCCCTACTAGTGCACACTCTCTCTCTCAAATAGATAAATAAAATCTTTTTAAAAAGAGAGAGAGAGAGACAGAAGGCTCTTTCCAATAGGGGAAAAAAGTCACAAAGAAAGGATCAATCAATCAATGAATAAAAACATGGAAATTCTATGTAACTGAGTAACTATAGTAAGAAAATTACTAAGATGACAATAAATAAATGCTCATGAAAAGTGAAAAACAAAAGAAAACCAATGTACCCAACCAAACTGTTTAACAAATATGGAAGAAGGAAAATGTAAGATTAAAGATGTTTACCTTAACTAGAAATTAAATAATACACATTCAAGTAAAAACAAGATGTAAGTTTTTTTGCCTATTCACTTAAGAAAAAAAATGAAAGAGAATTCTGATGCTCTGAAGAACCACAGGGAATCTAAATTTCTACATTTATGGAAACAAATTGGCAACGTGTAATAAGAGAGCCTTAATGACATTCATAATCTTGACCCAGTCATTTCTCTCCCAGGAGTCAATTATAAAAGGATTTTTTTGAAGATTTTATTTTTAAGTAATCTCTACACCCAATGTGGGTCCCAAACTCACAACCCTGAGACAAAAAGTCACACACTCCACCAATTGAGCCAGCCAGGCATCCCATAAGAGGATTTTTTTAATGGAAGATGCTTCTGAACATGCAAAAAAAATTATTGTACTGTTATTTCTTTTGAAAGTGGAAGTAGGCATGTGCTTCAAAATAATCCCAGGATTTAAGCAATGGAAGTGTGTGGAGATATAAATGAAACATGATTGGCCAGGTATTGAAAACTGTTAAGGGGCGCCTGGGTGGCTCAGTGGGTTAAAGCCTCTGCCTTCAGCTCAGGTCATGATCTCAGGGTCCTGGGATAGAGCCCCTCATCCGGCTCCCTGCTTCTCCTTCTCCCTCTGGCCCTCCCCCTGCTTGTGTTCTCTCTCTCTCTCTCTCAAATAAATAAATAAAATCTAAAATATATGTAATTTTTAAAAAAAATTTTAGACTAAAAAAAATTTCTGGATTTCAGAAATCCAAGGTAGAATTATCGTGTTCCTCCTTCCCCCTGCCCTCGCATGCCTACAGCCCTCTCTTCTGAAGTCTCCTTGCCACCCATAGTTAGAACTTTAGGATAGTAAATGATTAGGGGATAGGTTAAGCTGCTGTTGAGGCTTTGGTATTTTCAGAGAATTTCAGGCCAATTCTACTCATTGTTCTAATCATTTGTTGATCATACTTTTTCATCTCTCATATATTGATACCAGTAATTTTTAGGAAGACAGATTAATGCAGATATGAAAGGCACTTTGGAGAAAAACCTGAGATCAAATGAACGTTAAGTAATACTATCTCTAAACCAGCATGGATTCAAGCATAATGAGGCTCTGGCATTAACCTTCACTTTGGCTTCAGCTGCCTTCTGCCCTAGAATTGGTCATATTTTCCTCACCTAGATTATTTCTTTATAGAATGTTCTAGGAGAAATGTGGAATGAAAAGAAAGAATCCTCAGGGTGCCTGGGTGGCTCAGTCAGTTAAGCATCTGCCTTCTGCTCAGTAATGATCCCAGAGTCCTGGGATCCAGACCCACAGAGAGCTCTCTGCTCAGTAGGGACTCTGCTTCTCCCTCTCCCTCTGCCTCTGCATGCACGTGCTCTCTTTCTCCCAAATAAATGAATAAAATATTTTTTAAAAAAAGAATCCTCTCCTCATACAGGCAAAGGGATATGAGATCTCAGTTATGACCCTGGGTTAGCCCCATCTTGGGTGTGACCTTATGTAAGCCAATTAACATCTGTTTGTCAGAGGTTTGTATATAAAGCATCACGAAATATAGTAAGTAAAAATATAAGGCATTAGAATCATTTATCCGGTATCCAAGAAATCAGAATTATGTAAAACCAAAGATATGTAACATAATTCACATAGAAGAGAATTCAGAAATGAAAAACCAAAGGAAAGGTGGACAACAGAGTTTTTCTCTATCCTTTTTTTTTTAATTAAGATTTTATGTATTTATTTGACAGAGAGAAGAAAGATCACAAGTAGGCAGAGCCAGGCAGAGAGAGAGGGGGAAGCAGGCTCCCTGATGAGCAGAGAGCCGGATGCGGGTCTCAATCTCAGGACCCTGAGATCATGACCTGAGCGGAAGGCAGAGGCTTTAACCCACTGAGCCACCCAGGTGCCCCTTTTCTCTATCCTTCTAAGTAAGAAATGTAATACCTTTGAAATGGCTGTGTAATCTAGTCCTCCTTTGCTACATATTGACAGAAAGAATCAGATCTACAGAAAAGTTAGGAAGAGAAATGCACCCTATAAGGATGCAAAAAGCAGTTTTAAACAGAGGGATGTGGATATTGTTAGAAATACCTGACATTGCCCTGGCTTCTTGATTTGTCTTTGGAATAAAAATGTGGCAGTGGCATGAACTTTAAAGATTTGCTTGGGGGGCCTGGATGGCTCAGTCGGCTAAGCATCCGACTCATGATTTCAGCTCAGTTCATGATCTCAGGGTTATGAAATAGAGTCCCACGACAGGCTCTGAGTTTGCTTGAGATTCTCTCTCCCTCTCCCTCTCTCTCTCTCTCTCTCTGCCCCTCCCCCACTCACACTCTCTAAATAAATAAATAAATGAAATCTTTAAAGGCTTGCTTGATTTTACTTTGCAATGAAAGAGGTAACAAGATCCCAGTAGAGACAGTAAGAGAAGAAGAAAGATCCTAAGTTTACTATCTAAATCCAGAGGAAAACCCTCAAAATGTTTGCCTAATATTTATTTAAATTGGACAACAAAAATTTATTAAGTCCTTTTCACCATCCCTTGCTCTGGTTCCCTCCTCTATATGTCTCTCCCAACATAGTTATGGATCTTTTTCAGGACCCAGGAAAGGTTAAATATAGATGCTGCATCCTGGATCCATACTCTCTGTCCCTCCTTTCCCACTAGACTCGGTTTCTTTCCATGAGTCGGCATGGAGCAGAGTTCAAGCAATAAACCAGTGAAGCAGTCTGCTTTGGACTCTGCCCTGCTCTGCTCCTCCTTAACTGTCATTTACGGGTAGCCCCAGCGTCCGTGACACTGGTTTGTGCTTCCGCCCCAGTCTAGCCCATTTTCTGGCATCTAGATACAACGACAAACACTCGTATAGTGCTCCCCATGTGTTAGGCACTGTTCTAAGCACTAAGACGAAGAAAATGGATCACAAAAAGACTAAGTAACTTGCTCCAGATCACCCAGCAAGTAACAGGGATTGGGAATTCCCAGGTTGCGTGGCTTTGGAATCTGTTTTCTTACATTATGTCATCTTCCTAGCAGAGTCTTGAAAATCTTTGCTCTTTTCTTTTCTTTTTTGCAAAATTAGAATTACCTTCAATATTGCTTTCTTTTTTTTAAGGTTTGTTTGTTTGTTTATTAGCTGACAGAGAGATAGAGAGAGCGCACAAGTAGGCAGAGCGACGGCAGAGGGAGAGGGAGAAGCAAGCAGGCTCCCCACTGAGCAGGGAGCCCAACACAGGGCTTGATGCCAGGACCCTGGGATCATGACCTGAGCTGAAGGCAGCCCGTTAACCGACTGAGCCACCCAGGCGCCCCAATACTGCTTTCTTTTTTTTTTTTTTAAGATTTTTTTTATTTATTTATTTGAGATAGAGACAGTGAGAGAGAGCATGAGAGGGGAGAAGGTCAGAGGGAGAAGCAGACTCCCCATGGAGCTGGGAGCCCGATGCGGGACTCCACCCCACGACTCTGGGATCATGACCTGAGCCGAAGGCAGTTGCCCAACCAACTGAGCCACCCAGGCGCCCAATACTGCTTTCTTTTTAACCAAGATATAATTCACATACCATGAATCTCATCCTTCTTAAAGAGTACAGTTCAGTAGTTTTTATATCCATAAAGTTGTACAACCGTCACTGCTTTCTAATTTTAGAACATTTCATCATCTCCCAAAAGAAATCTGTACCAATAGCAGTCGCACCCCGATGCCCACTCCCCGCAGACCCTGGCAATCACTAACCTACTTGCTGTCTCTGTGTATGTGCCTATTTTGAATATTTCCTATGAACTGAATCATACAATCTGTAGCTTTGTGTCTGGTTCCTTTCACTTACCATGTTTTGAAGGTCGCTCATTGTATCAGTTAGAGTTCTCTGGAGAAATAGAACCAATCAGATATATAGATGTAGATTGATAGATACACACGGATATGCAGACATGTGAAAGGAGATTTATTATAGGAATTGGCTCACGAGGTTATGGAGGCCAAGCGGTCCTACAGTCGGCTGTCTGCAAGCTGGAAAGTCAGGAAAGCTGGTGGTACAATTCAGTGTGAGGCTGAAACCCTGAGAACTGGGGACCACTGCTGTAAGTCCCAGAGCCTGAAGGCCAGAGGACCAGAAGCTCCAATGTTGGAGGGCAGGACAAGATAGATGTCCCATCTCAAGAGAGAAATTCACCCTTCCCCCACCTTTTTGCTCTCTTCGGGCCTCAGCCGGATAGATGGTGCCCACCCACTCTGGTGAGGGCAGGTCTTTCCTCAGTCCCAAATTCAAACGCTAATCTTTTCCAGAAACATCCTCACAGAGATGCCCAGAAATAACGTTCCCCAGTATGTGGGCATTCAACAGCCCAGTCAAATTGACATACAAAATTAACCCCCACAGTCTGCAGTCTGAGGAGTTTTCTTCTTGTGCAAACCAGATGCCACACTCTCTCAGCCTGTCTCTCTCTCTCTCCCTTTTCACTCCCTGCAGAAAGGGTTCCTTCCCCTCCGCAGCACAGCAGCTTTCCTCTCCCCCAATTCCCTTCCACACACCTCGCACCTGCCACATTGTCTCCCTCCAACTGTGGAAATCCTTCCTCCAATCCTCAGATCAGTTCCTGGGTATTCCAAGTGGCCTGACCTCAGTACAGCTGTATTGAGGGATGAGGAAAGCCCCAGGTCCCCCTACTTCTCCACCATATATCCATATATCCATGCTGTAGCATAAACTAGTACTTCATTCTTTTTTGTAGCTGAATAATGGTTTTAGTTCTTACATTTAGGTCTATGACTTATTTTGAGTCAATTTCTGCATATGTTGTGAGGTAAGCATTCCATCTCATTCTTTTGCATGTGAATATCCAGTGTGTCTGCACAATGAATTGTTTTAGCACTGTGGAGAAAATCAAATGGCTGTAGGTATAAGTTTATTTCAAGACTCTTACTTCTGTCTATATGTCTATCCTTACACCAATAGTACACAGTCTTAATTATTTAGCTTTGCGGTGAGTTTTAAAATCATTAAATATGTGTCATCCAACTTTGTTCTCTTTTTGATGATTATTTTTGGATATTTTAAAGATTTTTTTTTTTTTTATTAGAGACAGAGACTGAGAATGAGAGGGGAGAAGGTCAGAGGGAGAAGCAGACTTCCCGCAGAGCCGGGAGTCCGATATGGGACTCGATCCTGGGACTCCAGGATCATGACCTGAGCCAAAGGCAGTCGCTTAACCAACTGAGCCACCCAGGCAACCTATTTTTGGATATTTTAAGACCTTTACATTCCAAGGTGAATTTTAGAATTTGTTTGACCATTCCTGTAAAAAAAGGTCATCTGAAATTTTGGTAAAGAATACATTGACTATATATCAACTTGGGGAGTACTGCCATCTTAATATTAAGTCTTCCTACCTAAGAACACAAGATATCTTTCCATTTATTTCAATCTTTAATTTCTTTCAATGATATTTTCAGTTTTCAGTGGATGAGTCTCATTTCCTGTCAACACTAACATTTATAGTTCCGTGGCCTCTAAAGTTTAAGCCAGAATTTGTGTCTGACTTGGTGCTATCACAGAATGTTCTGTCTCTGAGAAAATCCATTCTAGAACAGGTTGGACAAGACATGCCTCATAGAGGCTGGCCAGACATGCTATCTATATCTAATACCATAGCATACTAAAAGGCCACTACTGTTCCTTCTCGTGTTTGGATAAATGCACAGACCATAGAACACCACGTTTTGTAGCTCTTAGTGTCAGAACCCAGTTTATTTTCTTGGATGAGCCTGAGTTCGTCTAACTTCTCAGATTGCCACGTATAGGTGGGACCGGAGATGGTATTCAAAGAATAACATCTCTAAATTTCTATCAACATAAATACTTCTGTATATGTAATCTACGGAGAACACTGCTCCCTGGGCACCCAAATATGTTTGATTGAAGTTTAAACAAAAGCCACAAAGGAGCAGCCCCCAATATCACTGTTAAATCCTATAACTCAGTATAAAAATATAAGGATTTCCATCTAGCACAGAGAGTTCTATCCCTGGGTTCAATGAACTTCTTTTTATGAGGGACTTATCTCACATGCTCTCTGAATATCTATAAACCCACAACCTGTGGCCTTGCTGATAGTATCAAATCTTTACCGGCCATCTGTTTGTAGTTAACATAAGCTCATGGTTCCATTTTTAAGTCCACTTGCCTCCATTCCCCAGTCCATACTAACTCAGTGAATTAAAAATGATCAATTTTAATATCAGCCCAAGAAGAGCAGACTTGGAAAGATAAAAGTGGTGGTGTTGAAGGGGTGGTTCTTTATAGATAATTATATGATCACATTGGATTTACTTATATTTCTTTTTCCCCAGCCCTACAGAATTGGAATATTCCTCAAAGTGATCTTCATTCTTATTTATTTTTACTTAAGATTTTATTTATTTATTTATTTATTTATTTATTTATTTATTTGACAGGAGAGAGAGCAAGAGAGAGAAAGAGAGCATGAGCTCGGGGAGTGACAGAGGGAGAGGGAGAAGCAGACTACTTGATGAGCAGGAAGCCAGACCTGGGACTCGATCCAGGAACCTGCGATCGTGACCTGAGCCAAAGGCAGAAGCTTAACTGACTGAGCCACCCAGGCGCCCCCCTTCATTTTTATAATAGAAAGGTACTTCCGAATACTCCACAGCTGTCTTAACAACTTCATCGCGGACACTAAGGTCTGAGTGATAAGGTGACTGGCCCAGGGTCAGAAGATAAATCAGAGATCTAATCAGATGTGAAAGCTCCTGATCTAGAATTCCAGATTGGACCATCCTACGAATGGAATGTGGGTGAGGACGAGGACAGCGACTGAAACCTGAGTCACCTGGTGATACAGGAGATGCTTGGACGTCAAGAACAGATGCAAATACAACAGGTTCAACTTTCAATATCAACAAGCCATTCTATTCCCATGCTGTGAAGGAAGTAACCACTGCTGGGCCTTCTGGGCTGCTATGGCACACCTCCCCGCTAAAGAAACAAGAAAAAGAGCAGCCCTGGCTTGCATCTCTTATTCTGCCCGAAGAGCATGCTACGAAGGGCAACACACGCTCCACAAATGCCGCAGAATCCTCAACAACCAGAAGAGCCCTCTGAGAGCAACAGGAAAACCTCGCCTCCACCACCTACCAGTGAGGAAATTCAGGCACGCAAAAGAGATGTTTTCCAACAGTTCATGGGCACTTAGGCTGAGACTACTCTTGTGTGTCTTGAATCTCCACCTGGTGCTCTTTCGCTACCATTTTCCACCCTTCGTAAGGCTGGCTGGAGATTTGACCCTTCGTCATTCAGTTAAGTTTTGGGGGAGTGAAGATAAGGAAAAGGATCCTAGTTTTTAGAATTCCTAATGCGCGCATACTTCCGTAGTTTCTTCTGCCTGCTGGACCTTGGGACTGTTTATGTGTCTGGACCAGCCTCTGGAAATTTACCCCCTACATGTCCAAGGTTGAAGACTAGAGACTTCACATTCCAGTTGTGTTTTCATTGAGGGCGCTACAGGGCTTTAAGAATACTCTCATGGATGCTTTATTTCCTTCCTCTTCCTCTGCCAGAACTCATTTTGACTCATACTAAGGTATCA
The DNA here is from genome assembly GCA_028533885.1 of Nasua narica. Taxonomy (NCBI): domain Eukaryota; kingdom Metazoa; phylum Chordata; class Mammalia; order Carnivora; family Procyonidae; genus Nasua; species Nasua narica. The sequence continues at coordinate 43,568,067 of CM052807.1, read as the reverse complement.
GCCCCCCTGGAACACTAAGGGAATGAGGCATTGAGACCTGTGGGGAGAGACCACAGAGGTAGGAGGCAGAACAGCTGCAGACCAGATTGGCTGGATTTGCAGAATCTGCTTATAAATCTGATGAAAAACAAGGCAATACAGATAAATATTTAGCATTTTCGTAGCTTTCCTCCTCCTTCCTTGAGCCATAAGCAAGCCTGTCCCCTCTACTACTCAGATCAACAAGACTTTTCCTGCTGCCTCAGCCTCTCAGCGGCCAGAAGGAGCACTACACTGGGGCCCCGACAGAGAGCGGGGCAAGAGCCAACAGGAGCTTTTCTTGCCTGGGCCAAGCCAGCCCCATCTGACTTAAGAGGGACCTTGGAGAAGCAGACCCGAAGGATACAAACTAAGGGGGGCTTTGACATACAACCGGCCCTGATAGCTGACTACTGTCAGAAAAATGTGCTTAGGGGGCGCCAGGGTGGCTCAGTGGGTTAAGCATCTGCCTTCAGCTCCGGTCATGATCTCAGGTTCCCGGGATCCAGTCCTGCATCGGGATCTCTGCTCAGGGGGGAGCCAGCTTCTCCTTCTCTCTCTACCCCTGGTCCCCCGCACTAATGTTCTCTCTCTCTTAAATAAATTTTTAAAAATATTTTTTAAAAAGAGAAAAGAAAAATGTGCTTGGGATCAATTTCTCCAAACTCCCAATTATCACCTTTCACAAATGTTTTTCATCATTCAGGTGATAGAATAATATGAATATAACATACATTGTGTCTCCTGGAGTTCTTCAACACCGAACTCTGCATTTACCCAACACAGTACATTTGGTTAAATCATTCAAAACTGTTGAGACAAAAGCTATTAATTTTGAAGCTTTCTCCAGAAAGCAAACTGGCTTAAAATATGAGTATTATATGTTCATTATTGAGATTTACCTATGGCCATAATGTATATTTTGAAACCATTTTTTCTTAACCTTCAGGTTCTGCTATGATTTGTTCTTAGTAGAATTCTAACACAGACTGGATATAATTGGAATTATATGCAAATAATAATTTTAATTTAGCCCAGTGTTCTAGAAATAGCACCATATTTCTGTCTTTTGTTACCTGACAATGTGAAAAACCATTGCTAAATATACAATGGGGCAGTTTACTAGGTGAGGCTCTACAATGTTAATAGCTACAGCAAGAAAATTAAAACAGGCTTCCTTTTCATTTATAATTTTTTTTTAAAGATTTTATTATTAGAGAGAGAGAGATCACAAGTAGGCAGAGGGGCAGGCAGAGAGGCGGACAGGCAGGCTCCCCGCTGAGCAGAGCCCGACAGACAGACGCAGGGCCCGATCCCAGGACCCTGAGATCATGACCTGAGCCAAAGGCAGAGGCTTTAACCTACTGAGCCACCCAGGCGCCCCTCATTTATAATTCTTGCCAGTAATTTAGTCCATACAAATCTACAAGTGCAGGCTTGGAAAATGGAATCACTATCTCCAAGTTGATTTGACCACGGCCATTATTAAGAATTAGCTACACGGATAGGTGGCTACGGCCAGAAAGATTGTAACTATAACTGAGGAAACAGATTGAGTTACGGGTGGAGACAATTCTTAGAAGTTGGGACATGAGAGAGACTGATGAGGGCTAAAGAAGGCAGGAACATCGGGAGATCCTTCTTCGAAAACTCACCCTTCTGAAGTCGCATTCACGACACGATACAGCTGGAGTCCACACTGCCCAGCTCAGTGGGCCTTCTAGGCAAGAGCAAGTAGTGAAGGCAGGAGAAAGTAGTTCTAGGCTGAGCAAGTAGTGAAAGCCACCTGAGCCGAGCGGGTAAGAATAGTAATCTCAGGCAGGAAAAGAGGCTGAAGTCAAGGGATGGGTGGGAACCCCTTCACCCCACCCCCACTTTCCTTTCTTGCCCAGAGGTGACTGTCTGCCCAGCTAAATTCTAGTCTATCCCCTCATGATCATCCTGCTTAGGAGACTGAGAGAAATTGTGAGAAATTAAAAAATAAAAGACCCCTTTTTTTAAACCCAGGAAGATTCCCCTGAGGTTTCAGTCTACCTTAACCCTTCATTCTCCAAGAGATGGGGGAGAAATAGGAGATAATGAAGACACTGAGGTCAACCATAAAAGAGTGAGCACGAAAAGAGTGCCAGAGCTTAAAACGGATTTCAGGTCCCTGCGCTCAGGACCAGACCCTTTCCACGCTGCAAGGATGTTGGTGCAAGTAGCCGCTCTGTGGATGGGTGTGTGCACTCACTCCCTTCTGCTTTCATCTTCCCTGTTAGAAACTGTGTCCAAGAGATGATATGCTAACATAGAGCATTGAGTAGTCAAGCTGCTTACGCATTGCTTTATTGGTTCGCCCGTTGTTATCTGTTTCTTCCCAACCGGATGGTAATTTCCTGGAGGGCATGGTCACTTTCTTTAGGTCCTTCCTTAGCACAGCCCAGAAGTGGGTGGAGGGCAGTAGCCACATCTAAAGTCAGAAGGATGGTGGGGAGTGGAGACTGGCTAAACCTGGGCTGGTGGAAAGGCCAAGAATGAAGTGAGAGAGACAGACACCTTCATGAGAACAAGAATTTCAGGCCTTCGTCTACTTTCTTTCTTCATTACTGTATCCCTCCCACCTAGACCAGCGTTTGACACATATCAAAATTCATGTGTTTGGGGCGCCTGGGTGGCTCAGTGGGTTAAAGCCTCTGCCTTCAGCTCACGTCATGATCTCAGGGGCCTGGGATCGAGCCCCACTTTGGGCTCTCTGCTCAGCAGGGAGCCTGCTTCCCAATCTCTCTCTCTGCCTGCTTCTCTGCCTACTTGTGATCTCTCTCTCTCTGTCAAATAAATAAGTAAAATCTTTAAAAAAAGAAAAGAAAAAAATTCATGTTTGTTTAATTAAAAAAAAATAGCTAACTTCACCTATGACACTGGGGGGCACCTGGAGGGCTCAGTCATTTAAGCATCCCACTCTTGATTTCAGCTCAGGTCATGATCTCAGGGTTGTGGGATCGAGCCCCTCATCAGGCTGCCCACTTGGCAGAGAGTGCACCTGGCTTCTCTCTCCCTCAGCACCTCCCCTCCCTCCCTCTCTCTCTCTCTCTCTCAAATAAATAAGTAAATCTTTAACAAATTAAAAAATAAAAATAGCATTGGATCCAAAAGAAATTTTTATAGAAAAATAACCTACACAAATAAACTGGGTATAAAGAATTCACTTGTAATGCTAAACGCACAAGTAGGGCTGGGACGTCGTTTCCAACAGTGTTAGATGGGAAGCACCAGGGCACCCGGCCCCCGCTCGGCGGGACCGACAGTTCTGTCACCGGGCAGGACGCCGGCTGTCCCTATGACAGGGGTATAAAGTTCTCTGCTACACATAACAAGCAAGACATTGATCCCTCAGAGTGAAAACAGGCCAATAAACCCAATAAAGTAAACCCAGTCATTGAAAACCCACTGTGGCTGGCAGATAATGGCCCCTCAAAGATATCTATGTCCAAATCTCCAGAACTACTAATATGTTAGTTTTTAATAGTGTTGCAATAGCAAAAGGGAATAGAGATCGCAGACGGAATTAAGCAACTAACCTTAAAACAGGGCGATTATTCTGGGCTATCCAGTGCGTCCGATGTAATCACAAAGACCCTGAATGTGGAAGAAAAAGGCACGGGTGTCACTGCAGGCATATGGAATGTGAGAACCACTTGACATGGCTTTGCAGGTGGAAGCATCACAAGCCAAGGAATGCAAGCAGTCTTTAGAAGCTGAAGAAAGGCAAGGAAAAGGCTTCTCCCCTGAGCCTCCAGAAGGAATGTAGTCCTGTCTACCCATCTGTGACTTCTGACTTTTAGAACCCTAAGATAAAAATCTGGATTGGTTGAAATCAACAAATGTGTGCTGATTCGTTGCAGCAACAATCGGAAACTAACCCAGTCAGGGCGCCTGGGTGGCTCCATCAGTTAAGCATCTGACTCTTGATTTTTGGCTCAGGTCATCATGTCAGGGTCACAAGATCCAGCCCCGTGTCAGGTTTCCTGCTTAAGATTATCTCCCTCTCCCTCTGCTTCCGGCCCTCCCCTCACCTCCTGCCCCCCACCCTCCACTCAGCTCACATACTCTCTCCCTCTCTCTCTTCTTTAAAAAATAAAATAAAATAAAGGAAACTAACACACTCAGTTTAAAACAGAGCTGCAGAATCACAAAACTCCCCGGAGGAGTTTGGAGCACAGGCCTACAGGAGCTGGTTGGGAAAGGGGGGCAAATAAAGTTTCTGCAGGAGACAACTGAAATAGATGTGCTCAATTAACTTTGAATGTGTACATAATTCAAGAACAAGGAGCTGTTACGGGTTGAAATGTGCCACCCCAAAACTCGGATGTTGAAGTCCTAGCTTCCAGTACCACAGAAGGTGACCTTATTTGGAAATAGGCTTTGCAGAAGTAATTGAGATAAAAGGAGGTCATTCAAGGGGGCCCTAATCCAGTATAACTGGTATCCTGTTAAAAGGAGGAAATTTGAAGACACATATGCAGGAGGGATGCCCTACGAACAAAAAGAGAGCCATCTACAAGGCAAAGGGACAGACCTTTCCCTCCTGGCGCTCAGAAAGAACCAACCCTTCCAACGGCTTGCTTTCAGACTTCTAGCCTCCAGAACTATGAGACACTAAATTTCTGTTGCTTAAGCCACTCAGCTTGTGGTACCTCGTTAGAGCAGCCCCAGCAAACCAATACAATAATAAAAGAGTGTACAATTCTCACTGAAGCAAAACAGGTGTGTGCAGTCCTACTGAATTTCACTTTCTCGAGTTTCACAGATACTGTGTTTTCTACAAATTGCAGGTTTGTGGCAACCTTGCATTTTTTTCAACATTTGCTCACCTCATGTCTCTGTATCACATTGTGTTTATTCTCACAATATTTCAAACTTTTTAAATTATTATTGTATTTGTTACTGTGGTCTGCAATCAGTAATTAGGATTCGCTGGAAGCTCAGATGACAGTTAAACATGTTTTTAGCAGTAAAGTATTTTTTAAAAGATTTATTTCTTTATATTACAAGGGGGAGGGACAGAGTCTTTTTTAAAGATTTTATTTTTTTATTGTTTTAAGATTTTATTTATTTGTTTGTCAGAGAGAGAGAGCTCACAAGGGGGGGGAACAGCAGGCAGAAGAAGAAGCAGGCTCCCCACTGAGCAGGGAGCCCAATGCAGGGCTCGATCCTAGAACCCTGGGATCATGACCAAGCCAAAGGCCAACTCTTAACCGATTGAGCTACCCAGATGCCCCTGATAATTTTTTTTGAAAGATTTTATTTATTTATTTGTCCAAGAGAGAGAAAGAGCACAAGCAGGGGGAGCAGCAGGCAGAGGGAGAAGCAGGCTCCCAGCTGAGGGACCTATGACCCTAGGACTATGACCTGAGCTGAAGGCAGACACTTAACCTACTGAGCCACCCAAGGGTCCAGGAAAGAGAGTCTTAAGCAGACTCCACACTGAATATAGAGCCTGGTGCCGGGCTCTGTGTCAAGACCCTGAGATCACGACTTGAGCAGAAAACAAGAGGCTGGCACTTTAACCAACCATAAAAAAATACAGTATCTTTGAAGCACAAGAAAGAAAAATTTAACCAGCCGACGCTTGAGCAATAAAGTATTTTTAATTATGGGATGCACCTTGTTTTTTTTTTTTTACACATAATGCTATCACACACTTAATGGACATAGCTTTTGTTTGCACTGAAATCAAACATTTCATTTGACTCCCTTCATTACAATATTTGCTTTATTGCAGTGGTCTGAGACCAAACCCACAATATCTCTGAAGTCTGCTTGTGCAGTTGACCCTTCAACAATGCAGTGTTTAGGGACATGAATCCCCTGAGCGGCAGCCAATAAGCATATAACTTTTGATTACCCAAAAACTTAACTATTAATAGCCTGTTGACCAGAAGCCTCACTAATAACAAACAATTGACCGACACTAATTTTATAGATTATATGTATCACATACCATATTCTTATAATAAGTAAGCTAGAGAAAACACTTAAAAATCCTAAGGAAGAGCAAATACATTTAGAGTGCTGTCCTGAATTTATTTTTAAGAATCCATATACAAGTGGACGCACACGACTCAAACCCGAGTTGTTCAGGGGGCACCTGTTCCTCTCACTAAAGACGGGGCTGGCCCCTCGCAGGGGTGAGGAGTGCTGAGGAGGTTCAGTCAGATGGGGGGCACCGTCTCCAGGTGCATTTCAGTGTGTGTGCGCTGCGCTTTACAGGAGCTCTAGTGCTTGATTTCCATGACTACTGATGGCTCTCACTAACTATCAGGAAGAAAGCTTGGTCTGAAATGTATGAGAAACTCACATGGCGAACAGATTCCTAACAGAATGAGTCCACGGTCACCGAAATGAAAGGGAAAGAAAGGAGACAAAACGGGTACAGGGTTGACACATAGGAAGACGGGAAGGAGGCACAGAAAAAGAGAAGACACGTTAAGAATTAAATAGAAATTCGGCCACCGAGGTCGGGCCTATCACCCTGCACAGTCATAAACACATAGAAGTCAAAACCCGCAAGAGGTTCCTTCCGAAGAAATATAGGCTCATTCACCTGATGATTATTGTTCCTTCACATAAAATTCAAACCGCCCCTCAAACCGTCCCACGCTGGGCCTCCCTCTTTTCTTCCCAAACGTCCAGGTCCACCCCTGGCTGCATCACCACCATCCAGCCCCCACCCTTCCTCCCCCCCAATCCCAGTCCACTACCGTGTCCCTCCTCCGGCCACTCTGCTTTCAGATGCAACTGGCCCAGCCAGAGGGGAATAAATGATCGGTTTGGGTACGACAAGGCGTGCCAGCCTCAAGGAAATGCTTTTCAGTCCCTCCTTCCCACTGGTGGGGTGTGGCTGCCAGCAAAGGATGGAGTCTGGGCGGGCTCCCCACAAAGGGAAGTCTGTGGGCACTGAGGTTTCCGGGACTCACCACACTCTAGCCAGCAGGAAACCTCTGATGAAACTGTAAAAGCTGCACTTGTTACTGATCTACTTACTGAGTTCCTCCCCTAATGACTGCTACTTGGTCAGGTATGAAGGAGACGTCAGTCCAGGTGAAAAATGGAGTCATTATGAAGCTCAACAGCGCCACCTCATGTCCCACCTTGTAGTAGCAGGCTCCATGGGTGCTCCGAAAGGTCCGGAGATCCTCTCCTGAAATAATCGCAACCCCAAGGCTTTGCTGGGGAATCGCTAAGGAATAATTGGAAATAAAAGTATCAGTAATAGGTAATCAATCGTTAGCATATACTTTCTAAATACGTTCTGGGCTCTCCTCTAGGGATAAAGCATAAACGAAAGCAGTCATATTACCTGCCCACAAGGAATTTACAATTAGAGGAAACACGAAAGAAAATACACGGCTGAAAGAATTCCAAATCAGATACCAACACTTAATACAAGTTCTATTAAAGAAATGCGGGTCACAGATAACTTAAATAGGGGAACAGTTTGCTCAGCACTGATAGCATACCAAACAGAAAGAAGAACCTATTTAAAACAAGAAGACTTTAGGTACGATGTAATGTGGAGTATTTAGAGACTGAAGTACGTTAGCTCTAGAGGCTTTTCTACTGAAGTTTTTCTTCCATCAGAGCTCTTTTAAAATCGGATGAACTGTACTAAAGGTCACTGAATTGTACATTTAAAATGGTTAATGGGTAACTTTATGTTATATGAATATTACATTAATTTTTAAAAAAAAGAATGAAATCTCATCAGCCAACTGTTCTTCCCAACTTTTAGGTCACGATTGATTAATAAAAGCCGAGTGAACTTATCTGAGCAATATTATTATTGCTATTATTATTATTATTAGATATTATGCGATCTCCAATTCTGCTTTCCCAAGTATCAGAATCTCCCGAGGCAGAGGCTGTAGATTGCTCATATTTGTAATTTGTGCAGCACGCTATTAGACTGCTACATCCCCATTCTAATTTACAGAACTTTGTTTAAAAATCTCATTACTGTGAAGGAACCATTACAGTGATAGAAGTTAAAACTTCCAGGACATAGGGATTTTTTCTTCAAAGCAAAATACAACAAAGAGAAAGAGGCCAGAATTTACTCTCCAATTTTACTGAGCAGTTCAAACAAAAGATGAAAATTTTTTAAATTTCTGAGGTAGAGAAAATTCTGGAAATAGCAATGCTCAGACACAGAAACACCTAAGTACCTACTGGAGACACTGCTAGTTAAGGTATAAACAGGAGGTCCCACGCTTATACTCATGAATAAATGAAGTGGCTAGATATCTGTTATTTCTTTTTTACTCTCCAAGTATTCATTCCCTTATAACTTCAATTATTGCCTCTTTCTCAAATGTCTGGCCCTCTGACTCATTGTCAGCAATGCTTCGCCATGCCTGCCAGGTGGTTATTTCTGCCTCACGATTAATTCATTAAGTGTTGGTTTGAGTGCTCATTATCTGCGCTGCTCATGTGAGGTGTTGAACGATAGGAATTCACACAGAAATACCCATCGGAGACCTTTCCATCCTGCAGTGTACTCCGGCGGAGACTTGGCTCTCCTCCGAACTCCTGCAATGGCCATCTGTTTGCATGTTACTTAGCACATTATCCCTTGTAGGATTCCTGCAATTTAGAGGGATCCCCGCTTGCAGTCTGATGCAGTGGATGCTCCTGAAACCTATTTACAGGAGGCACAGAGAAACCCCTGGGAAATCATTACTTATAAGGAGAAAAGAGAGTCGGGGCAGGACTTACAACTGAGTCCTAGGGAAAGGAGACAGGAACAGTAAGTGAAGTTACTGCACAAAGCAAGGACAACAACGAACTACCCTGGACCTTGGGTAGCGTTGCTATGGAACAGTTTCAGAGGCATTTAACACAGAAGTGAGGCAGATGGATCTCAGGCTGGATCTGAAAAGGCAGCCCAGCTTCAGCATAGGAGGGCAGCAGGAAGCTGAAGCCGAACTGGAAGGCTTACGCTGGGAAACAGAGCAATCCTGATGGGAGGCTGTAAATGGAGTCTGTGGTAGAGTCCTTGTCACATCGCTTGGCACCTAACTGGGGCTTCTCAGGCCTCGAGAGGACAGTAGACATCAGCAAGGTGAATCAGAGAAGGAAATTGGGAGACTCCATGTTGGAGCCATTTGTTTGGCGAAAATTTATGAGGTATTCTGCTGCCCTGAGGACTGCCAGGTCCAGTTGAGGAACTGGGTTTTGAAATAATCCTGAGGTCCTGCAACTAACTAAAGACAAAGACAAAAGAACATGGGCTATCCCTATCAGTTGCTGTGTCCTAGGGAATGTGGATTATGTATATTTAACTTTGCATGTATACATTATTTCTTTCTCTGTTGCTGAGGTAACAAATGACCACAAACCCGGTGGCTAAAACAATACAAAATTGTTATTTTACAGTTTTCTAGGCCAGAAGTCAAGCACTCATCCCTCTAGACTAAAACCAAGATATTGGCAGGGCCGTGTTCCTTTCTGGAGGCTTTTAGAGAAAATCTGTTTCCTTGGCTTTCCCGGCTTCTAGACCTCCCACATTTTTCAGTTGGGCCAGCAATGGCCAGTCTAGTCCTTCCCACATCACATGTGTGTTTCTCTGACCCCTATACTGTCATTATCTCTCTGTCTCTGACCACAACTGGGAAAGTTCTCTACTTGTAAGGACTCATGTGATGTTTAGATTGGGCCCACAGGGTAATTTCCCATCTAAAAAGTCTATAATCTTAGTCACAGCTGTAGAGTCCCTTCTGTTGTGTAAGATGACATAATCACAACTTTTGAGGATTAGATTATGAACTCTCTGGGGTGGGGGGTATTATTCTGCTTGGACGAGACTTTAGCATAAGGCTTTTATCTCATACCTCCTTGTACTACCTGTTTCCTGCAAATAGGGAGAGATCTGTAAGTGTCGTTGACCACAGAAGGACTCTCTCCCTTGCCGACTACTTTCATTCTGGGAAAAATATTCATATTCCCCATGGGGGGAAATGTGATGGTTTGAGGCTGTAAGCCAACCATATGCTCCACTCATTTCTTTCTTCCCTTTTTCTCTCAAGATTCTCAAGGTTCTCACAGAATCTTTGAGTGTAGTTTAGAGATCGGTGACCTACGGCGAGTTTCCACAGCTTAGGCTAACTTGGACAGGTTGACTTTTCTGGGTCTCCATTTTCTCACTCATGAAAGGAAGAGGATGGAGTAAATTAGCTCCAAGTTTTTGTCAAGTTTTGCATCCCATGATTCCCTAACGGTTGAACACAAAAAAAACTCCTCTGCTCCAAATTCTTGCCCACTGACGCCTCTCGCACAGGCTGCCGTGTCTAGTGAGTACTCATCCAGTTCTGTCTAAACTTCCTCAGTATGAGGAGCTGTTACCAGGCGCCTCATTCCATCCACAGCAGCTCTGAGTACCAGAAAAGAATTCCTCAATCTCAGTAGAAAGTGTGACTTAGCTTCGCCAGCCCCCAATTTATTTATTCGTAAAACGGAGGTGAAAAATATCTATCTCATCAAGTTGTTGAGTAGTTCACGTAAGAGAATATACTTGAAAGTATTCCAAAACCAAAAGCACTATATAAATGTTAACGGCCATATTATTATCTGATACTATTGATAATAACAATCTAGATTATTATAAACCTCTATCTGTGCAATCTATGATGGGTTGTACATTTATTTCTTTTTTATCTTATCTGGTTATTTCAGCCCCGTTCAGGCAAAACATTAAAGATAGTCCTGAATCAACCTCTGACTTACACTTTTCTGGCTAATATTATTGAGACATGGTCAACTACAAGTTGATTTAAAAAAAAAACTATTAAAAAATTTCTGCGTACCTCATGAGGCACCTGGCTGGTTCAGTTGGTAGAATGTGCAACTCTTGATCTCGGGGTTGTGAGTTCAAGCCCTATGATGGGCTTATAGCCTACTTATATTTTTTTTTCTATGTCTCTCATTGATAACAGTAAAAAGATCAGGATTTTATTCTTTTTAAGATTTTATTTATTTTATCTGATACAGAGAGAGAGAGAGAGCAGAAATAAGGTGAGGGGGCAGTGGCAGAGGGAGAGGGAGAAGCAGACTCCCCACTGAGCAGGGAGCCTGACACAGGCGGGGCTTGATCCTAGGACCCTGGGATCGTGACTTGAGCCAAAGACAGAGGTTTAACCAACAGAGCCACCCAGGTGCCCCAAAAGACAGGATTTTAATATATGCCATGAAATAATTCTTAAAGATTGATACTAATTAGTTGCAAACACCCTCTGGATATGATTTTCCAAAAAGTTACCTGTCTCCCTAAGGGAGGCTATATGCTTCAAGGTTTTTTGGGGTTTTTTGTTTGTTTGTTGTTTGTTTTTGCAGATTTCAAGGCTTATCACTATATTGAAGAAATGCTGCGTTGAGACTTATCACTCTTTTCACTCCATTCCACCCAACAAATGGCATCAAAGACAGTCCTTCTACCTTATACAACTCTAGCATCCCTCTTTCCCCTTATCTACTGTCTGGTTCATCCCCTCTTCTCTTGCCTGAATCTCTATAAGTCTTCTAACTGGTCTCCATCCCTCAGTCTCACCACCATCTCAATATTGCTGCCAGAATAATTTCTCTAAGAAGCGAGTCTTGTCATGGAACACCTCCTCCCATCTGGAATCTTTAAACTATTACAGAATGAAATCTCTTAATGATTGCACATGTCCATATATGCCTTTTTTTCTTTCCATGTTTCAATATCTTCCAGTCATACATTCATATTCCCTACAATAAGAAAAACATAAATGAGAAGTACTAAGTCCTCTGACTCTACAAACATTTGCATACTCTGTTCCATATACCTGTAATGCCTTTCCTCTCCTAACATTCCTAACAATTCCTCCCGGTTCTTTAGGATTCAGCTCACCTCCAAGAAGTGTCCCTGACCTTCACTTTGAATCCTCTCCCACATAGACTGTTTGTCCTTCTCCAACTTCTCAGCATGCAGAGTGGTTCTCCTTGGTAGAAGTTTGTCTGTTTCTTCTATTAGAAATATATTATTATATTATATATTATATTAATATAAAATGTTATATTATTAGTTATATGATATATTATATATCATATATTATTATAATTATATTATTAATATATTATCTTATATATTATCATATTATATATATATAAATATATTATTATTATATTCTCTCCCAGAGCAGAGGCCACAATTTATCACTGTATCTAGACCCTAGTGAAATATCTGGCACAAGTTTATCAAATATGGGAAACAGATCAGAAAGAGCAATGGTCTTGAACTGAAGTCTCAACATACTTTCAGATTCATCATTTTGTTTGATCCCTAAAACAGCTTTGTGAGGCAGAGAGGACAGATATTGTGAAGAACATGTGTTTCTTTATTGTACTGTAGGGTAATTGAGACTTGGCGATTGTGGCTTATCCGTGGTTACAGAAAGTATGCTTCAAGGTCAGGATCTGAACCAAGATCTACTCTTTCTTTATTAAAGTTAAAAGCTTTATTAAATACATATTTGTACTCAAATGTCTGAAAACTGTCAGTAAAAATCAACTTTAGAATACATATAAATAACTACGGTCTCTAAGACATGATTAAGAAATGCATTGAGATTAGGAAACCCAAATCCTATTAAGAATGTATGTTTTTTTCATTTTTTTCTCCCCAAATATGTTTATTTTAATTTTTCAGTGTTACAAGATTGATTGTTCATGCACCACACCCAGTGCTCCAGAATTTATGTTATAATAATGCAGTGGTCTGAATAGAGCACAGAAAAAGAAAAACCGAAGAGCGAACTCTGTCAAATGCATTCAACATAACCTAGGGTTTCCCTTGATTATGGTTATGATCAAGGTTATACCTTGATCAGATATAAATATAGATTGTCATTGTTACAGCATACAAATGCCACAGTACCTCTCTGACTGCACCTCTCTGGTTTCCTAATATCTTTCAAAAACTCTGAACATGTTTCCAGACCAGTGCCCTTGCCACTTACTGCTGCTGGAACATTCCAGATTTTTGCACAGCTAACCCTCTCACTTCCTTTGGTTCTTTGTTCACATGTCGTCTGGTCAGCGAAGCCTTTCCTGACCACTCCCCGCACTCCTGCTTGGTTCATCTACTACCCTTACCGTCCCCTTAGGACTTGTCAGCCCCCAACACACTAAAAAGTTACTTATCATCTCTCTTCCCTAACTATATAGGGACAGAATTTTGTTTTATTCACAGAGGTAACACCAGAACTAAAACAGTGTCTGACATGTAACAGGCACTCAATAAGTATTCATGAAATGATGAATGGATGAATCCACAGTCCATGGGTTATATTTTCTTCTGATTTGAGTATGTGTTGTGGCTGTATGTGTTTTTGAACCAAACGATTTAATTCTTCTCATAGATATAGGGCACCTTATAGTTATTTATGTTTCCATCCTAGAACCATATTTGCTACCTATCTTAGAGCCATATTCAGTGCCCACTCTGCTCTATATAGGATTTCATGGCTAACATACTGAATTCTGCCTCTGTGTTGAACTCCTACTTTATTTGCCCTTTTCCTCATTCTCTTGTCAATTCATCACTCATTTGATCTTTTTTGTGTCCTATGCCATTGTAATTCACCCTAGAATAGGGAGGAGAAAATTATCAATAAGCCCAGGGAAGTTTTTAAGTTTAGATTATTAAGATGTCATTTCTAACAAGTGGTATTTTGTAAACATAGCAATGACCAATGCTTGGTGAGCTAACAAGTAGAAAGTTTGAGTGAGCAAAACTGAGGACCTAGTTTCATCGTGACTATGCCCCTACCAAGTGCATCATGAAGAACCAATTAGTCTTTTTGTAGGTCCTTCCTTTGCCTTGCACTACAATGGGGCATAAAGAGAAAAACACAGATCCTATAGCCAATCGGACAGTGATTGAAGCCCAGATTCGCCTCTTAACACTTCATGCTTTGGAATCGTGGTAGACTGTGGTAGGTTCTGCTCACTTAACCTATTTCTTCCCTCCAGGTGCCATTAAGGGCTTGCTCAGCCCCCTTAAACCTAGGTACAGCCAAGAAACTAGCTCTTGCCCGTGGACTATGAGGATTAATGATATGTCCCCCATGGTCTGAAACAGACTTGCTGTCTCATTGCCCCATCTTACGGCTGGATGGCAGCCATGTGGCAGGACATGCTGAAACCACACATCATAGACAACAGAGCTGCAGCATGGAAGGAGAGTGTCGCTAAGTAGCCCCTGGGAGGGAACCTGCCCAGGGGAGCCACCTAACCAAACATGCCTGCAAGGAAAAAAAATGTATTCTATGAAGTCACCGAAATTTAAGATTGGTTGTTACAGCAGCTCGTGTTAATTACCCTGACAAGTGTAGGCATCCTAATTTTTCAGAGCCACTGGTTTCCACATTAGTAAAAGTGAAGTAGTATGTCTTTCAGTAAAGGTGGAAGATAATATATTTACAATGCTTGGTACCAGGATTACTTTAGTGAGAGCTATAGAAATTGAGAGGAAAATACAAAGATATGCTTGTACTTTTCTCTTGAAATATGTAAAAATGAACTTTCACTAAAATTCACTGTTTCCATATAAAAGTGACAATGGCAAAAAAAAAAAAAAAAAAAAGTGACGATGGCAGACTCTTTGTCAGAGGGTCCATGTATCCCATATGGAAGATGGGGGGTCCTAGGAAAAAGAATGGCAATCACGTGAAACAAAGGAATTGGTCATTCGCCAGATGTATTTGTTCACGTACGTTTAATATAATACAGACTGTGATGATATCATTGTGGTTTATCTTATAACATCAAAACCACTAAATAGTATAAACATGGCAATACTTTGAAACGAAGAGAGTAATACTGAAAACCATTTGTCTTAGAGCGAGCATAGCACAAAGAAGTTGAATTGCTGTGCTGTACGCCCAACACTATTGTGACATTTGTGTCAACTCTACTCAAAGAAATTACAAGTTTAGGGGCGCCTGGGTGGCCCTGTCATTAAGCGTCTACCTTCAGCTCAGGTCATGATCCCAGGGTCCTGGGATCAAGCCCCGCATGGAGCCCCGCATCCAGCTCCCTGCTTGGCGGGAAGCCTGTTTCTCCCTCTCCCACTCCCCCTGCTTGTGTTCCTGCTCTCACTGTCTCTCTGTCAAATAAGTAAATAAAATCTTTAAAAAAAAAATACAAGTTAAAAAAAAAAGGAAAAAAATTGTCCCACTCAGGTGCTTACTGTTTTTAAGAATCTTCAAATACTTAAAAGAATTGTCACATTTAAAATATTATCCATTTTCCTTTTATATGAAGGCAGGTCTCCTAAATTTGCTGTCTTTTCTGTGATCAGTGACTGGCGGGAGTATGCCCCCTAATAGATAGTTTTAGAAAAAAATGAACATCTTCAAAGTAAAGGTGATTTTTTTTTTTTTTTACAATGAGTAAAAGTGTTCACAGTGAGTAAAAATGGAATTTTTTTGAAAAGAACTTTTGCTATGGGGTTGGGTTTCAAAATAGGTTTCTGGAAATGTTCCTATTCATCTTTTGTAAGCTGAAGTAAAATATTGCTCAT
The DNA here is from genome assembly GCA_028533885.1 of Nasua narica. Lineage (NCBI taxonomy): Eukaryota > Metazoa > Chordata > Mammalia > Carnivora > Procyonidae > Nasua > Nasua narica. Next base: position 43,552,466 of record CM052807.1, on the reverse strand, counting down.
ATATGAATTGTCATATTTACATATTATAAAGCTTAAAAGAATTTACTGACCTCAAATCTAGTTTCCATTTATTTTGAAAGTTATTGGTATGTAACAATTTCTAACTCATTTACATAAAGTATTTTGATACCAGGTAAATGGAAATTTTCTATGCAAATTTCAACAAAAACATTTAAATAATTGGTGGATGCAGTAAAAAATATAGATGACAGCAGCAAAATACTTCTCTTCCATTTGAGCCAACATATTCTTTTCAGCTATTATAGCCCTGCAAACCAACTATCAAATTAAACTGAACAAAGAAATAGAATAAGCCAATACCTTTACAAATAGACATTTTAAATCACCATACTGATTATTATTCAAATATTTTAGTAAAAAGTTTGGTACATTAATAAAAACTTTTTGCACAGTATTTCACCTTTCATCTTTATTTTTATAACATATGTTATGCGTATATACTCCTACATACATATGGGGTTTATATATTAAAAATATACATGTGGGGGGGGGGTGCATGCTCACTTTAAAAATTTGATCCAGGGGCACCTGGGTGGCTCAGTTGGTTGAGCGGCTGCCTTCGGCTCAGGTCATGATCTTGGGGTCCTGGGATCGAGCCCCATATCGGGCTCTCTGCTCGACGGGGAGCCTGCTTCCCCTTCTCCCTCTGCCTGCCTCTCTGCCTACTTGTGATCTCTCTATCTCTCCGTCAAATAAGTAAATAAAACCTTCAAAAAAGATTTGATCCAAATTGATTTATTAATTAGAATGGATGATTAAAAGGACAGAGAGATGACTGCTTTCAATGGTAGTGATATTAATCTAAAATTTGAGTAACTTCACATGGAATCACTAGCAAAGTATCAGGAGAAAAACTGCACAACGGAGTCTTCTGTTTATTAACTTCAGGAAATCTATTCCTGTGAGTGGTGGCAGAAGAAAAAAAAACAAGTCCCCTGCACCCTCTAAGTTAGAAATACACAAACGCGGGTTGCGAGGAGTGAGATTGAGAAGGGAAATGCAAATCAAAGGCATTGGAAAAGTCTTCCTGGGTTTTATCTTCGGACTGCCATCATATCTGTAAGGAAGATGGCACTAGTATGGTTAACAACCACCATCTTGATACCCATGGATTGCTGCTTATCTGGGAGATGGAAATGATTAACTGCACAAGGCGCCAGCAGTAATTCAATGCCTGAGAATAAAGAGGGGGGGGAAAGGGTACAGCGGATACATAGGCAGGGAAAAGACCTGGAAAGTTCATCTCCGTAAAGAACATGACTTCATTCTTAACCATTACTAGTCTTTTTTACTTTGAACAGCTTCAGGGTTATCTCAAACTATGCTTGTCAAAAAGGCTCTAGTGTTACAGCTTAAACTCTTCTAAACCGACACAAAGAGAGCAGAGAGGGCAAAGTGCGGATTCATGTGCAGCCTCTCTCTTAACTTAGTTACACTCACAGCACGAGGTTGTTCCCACACACCTGGAACCTACATTAGCTGTTGCCTCCACGAAACTTTGCCCTGTAATTACGTACGGATATAGATTACAAATCTCAGCCGGTGAAATATAATTTTCTGGTACCATCCCTAGGTGTGACCGTGACAGAGAACACACAAAGGACAATGGCATATTAGAGTGGAGGGAAGGCTGAGGATAATTGTGAAATGACTTCACTCTGACCACCAACTGAAGACCACGGATTTGAGGCCCCGGGGGGGGGGGGGGGCGGCGCTCAGCCGGTGAAGCATCTGCCTTTGTCTCAGGTCACGATCCCGAGTTCCTGGGATCGAGTCCCAGGTCGGGATATCAGGGAGTCTGCTTCTCCCTCTGCCCCTCCTCCCACTCATTCTCTCAATCTTTCTTTCTCTAATAAATCTTTAAAAAAATAATTCACACACACACACAATTCCCAGTATTTTTATTACTTGAGTTCTGTTCTCAGCTGTTGAAAGGGACTTTTACCCCTGGTGTTATGTCCATGCATAACATAATAACAAAATAACAGGAGTCATTTTGACCCCCACGTGAAGTCCCCTATGAATTCAACGGTGAGATCAATGCATGAAAATATACGATGGTAATAACATAGTAGTGATCTCTCCTCTCCTCCGTCACATGCCTCCGTTCTATAACCCTCTTAGCAGAATACTGAGCAAACTCCAGAGGTGTAGGGAGGGATCGACAAGCTAAGCAACCTCTGTCACGTTACCCCGGTGTGGATTTCAGCTCTGTGACAGCCTTCCGTCCCCCTATTGTGAAAACCTGGGTGGTTCCGGAGCTAGATTTTCAGACGAAATGCTTTTACCCTGAGATAATGACTAATCTAATGTAGTACCACCTTTGCTGGACAAGATTACCTAATTTTTAGATATTTATAACAGCCTGTTTCCTTTCTAGATTTCTTCTATTTAACAAGAAAGACACCTACACCGTGATATACAAAATCGCTCCTCCGGAGTCAAGAGATTACATTTATTTTCTCTTTTCAATTGAAACCAATTACTAGCTTCCCAGAAGTTCCAGTCTGTATCAACTCTAAGATTTACAGAACTTTATTACTTCAAAATCTCAAAGTATCAGCCTGTTTAAATACCTTTTTCCATTCCACCAAGAGCAAAAAGAGACTGTGGACTCGGAGCAACAAACTGAGGGTTTCGGTGGGGGGGGGGGTCGGGTGAGCCTGGTGGTGGGTACTGAGGAGGGCTCGTGTGCATGGAGCACTGGGTGTGGTGCATGTACAGTGAATCACGGAACACTGAAAAAATAAATTTTTAAAAACTGGCACCTTTGCAATAAATGCAGGATCCCCTTAGGATGCTATGTCAATTGTGCTATTTGTGATACAAAAGCACCAAGCATCACGCTTGGCAAATAGATGGTATGCAAATATTTCCAGTTGTGTAGGGTTTCTCTACAGGGGCCGTTCCACCGCATATGCAAAACTCATGAGCTCATTATGAGGATAATAATGAGCACAGCTACGTGTGATCACCGATGACAGGACGATAGCCTTCTAGTTATCTCCGGCTATGTTCCCACCCAGACAGCCTCTGTATCTTGATAAAGCAATTCAAGTCCCTGCTCCCTTGCTATAAAAAGAAAAAAACAAAAAAAAGCTTATTTCAGGCCCATTGTCACAATTCATATTTTTGTACCGACAGTGTTTTAGGGTTGTACTCACACCCACTCCCAAACATTTCCCCCCCATCTCTTTGCATGCATCGTTACATTGCTTTTTCTCTAGAAATAGAATAATGGTAAACCTGGAAACGGATGGGTAGAATTCAGAGGAAAGGATGCTGAACTATGAAATAAAGGGCTTATAATTCTAACTTTTTAAAAAGATCTCAATATCCAGTAAGAGGACTGACAAAATTATGGGCAGCTATTTAACTGAAATGTTGTACGGCCAGTACAAATGAGGGGAGAACTCGACCTCTGCTTGATAATGCGTTAACAGTAAGGGTAATTAGATGGGCAAAAAATGTCAGTGCCAAGTGTATAGTGTTAAGACATTTAAGAAATATGTGCAAGAGTCCACAACAAAATTGTTTAAAATGAGCAGGAAGGGGTAGGGAGCAGTTAGAACACCAGCTGGGCAGTAAACTTAACCACAGGATTTTAAAAAACAGATCTCATGTTTGTTGTTAGAATGACAATTAAAACCTCCCCCCTCCCTGAAGTGCATCAGTTTGCCACACACACACACACACACACACACACACACACACACACACACAGACCCATGAACATAAAAGATCTGAAATAGATTTTTTTTTTAAAAAAAAAAACAGACTACCTGGCTGCCTTGAGGGAATCAGGACTAAGATGACATTTCTTCATAAAATACTTTACACCTCTGAGTATTTTTGCCTTGTGCGATAAACCAACTTTGGTTGTTTTTGAACTTGCAAGGCAATACGAGGTTCTTGAACCATCCACTTTCCCTTGCTTGCCATTTCTTAAATAGGCCAAAAATACGCGCATTCTCTCCCTGCAGTCTTTGCACCTTCTCTCTCTGCCTGGAACCTTCTTCTCTCTAGATATTCAAATGGTTCTAGATCTCCCACCTCGTGAAGCCATTTACACATCCGTTATCATTTAGAGACCGCCCCACCCATTTAAAATAAAGGTACCTCCTGCGGTTATGCCAGTCTTTATCCCTTTACCATGTTTTCTTTTATAACATTTATTACTATCCGACATTAAATTTCACATTTGTTTATATATTTGTTTATCCTTGATATTCGCTCATTAAACGCAACCTCTGGAACTAGAGTCTTTTGTCGGTTTGTTCCCTCCTCGCCACCAGAATAATGCTTGGCACAAACCTAGGGTTCAACATGTACCTGATTTAAAGAGGTTAAATAAATGTGAAAGGTGCAGTGTATCTGAGAAGTAACTACATAGCATTGACATATACTGCAACATTTCTCAATTTGAGGGCACCATCTTCCCTGGGGGAAGAAATTTCTAGTGGGGTTGGAAAGGGCCCCCTCTTCTTTTCTGAAAGATGTAAATAGACAACATGTAAACATACGACATGGCAGTCGGTAGTGAAAACCTCAGGCTGGAAGCTGAAGAAGGTCAGAACTCCTAACTCCACATTTATATAAAGAAAATTGTTAATCTAAATGCCATCGCGTCACCTCAAGGAAGATTATCTAAGAGATACAGAGTACAGAATGAAGCACGCCTACTGCCGAACCCAGACAAGATCTTGTTCCTTCCCAGCTGTACCTTCCAAGAGGAATCCCATGGTCTCAAACTCGTAGGCCTCCATTTATCAAGCAGCACTCATGCACCTTTACGTTTGGTTGTGAGTTTACTATTATGTGATTAAAGTAGAGCAAAAAGACGAAACATGTGCTAAGACAGGAAAACATGCTCCGGTCATACACCTTTTTCCTTTCAAGGGTAAAAATTTTATTTTTGAGGAACTTCATACTGCACATTTTTAAAGAGTCACAGAAGAAAGCAAAAATGTTATCCTCCCCTCATCCTAGAAATAAATAAGAAGGGCATAAAATTTCTTTTTAAATCACGACACTTGGAAGTTTAGCACCAGCATCCAAAATGAACAAAAAAGGAAAAAAAGCATTTACTATATATCTCAGATTTCTTTGGTTGGGGTTCTCCCCATGTGGTATTAATATTTCTTCTTTCAATTCATATTACCAAAACAGTAAAAACCAGGAAAAAAATATAAACCTAGTGGTTGCTGAAACTGGGGAGGTTGCTCTCATCTTTTGTGCAGGCATTCCCAGGATCTCAGCTTGCTAGAAACATTGGCTGACGTCTTCCTTTCGTAGTTGTCGGTTTCATAAAGAATAATAGTAAACGTTCTAATGTCCACATCTTGGTTATTAGTCTTCCACATTATTGCTTGGATGTTTCTTTGGTGTTGGTTAAGGTCATGTTCTGCTTTATGCTTTATTTTTTTTAATGGTCATTCATTCTTTAGGTCACCTGGAAATAAATTAAAACCAAGAGTGACAAAACGACCAAGAGTTAAAAAGCCAAAACGTAATTCAAAAAACCTTATTTCAGAAGCTCTAAGCAGAATCTATCCTTGCATTTATAGATTTGTAAAGTATACATTTAATAAAAATTTGTATAAACCAGAACATTCAGCATGTGGTGGTAGTAATTTTATAAAATTACTTAAGAGAAATTACCATCATGAAGCCTTTTCAAATAAATGATACTACAGTATCACCAATTCTTCATAATCATTTTAGTGGCTGCACAGTTATTTCCTAACATGAATATACCCCCACATTGAGCCCTTTCCCAAGGTTAGATTACAGGTAGTTGAAATATTTGTTTCCCTGTATTTTGGATTATTTCCTTAGAAGACCTAGAAATAATGTTACTAAGTACAAATTTACAGCCAAATGATGGAAACGCGGTTCTAAGTCACTTAATGTAAGCAAATTTAAATAGGGAGCTTAATTCTATGATCTACTGTCCACAAAACCCAGAGATAAGATACAATATATCCAGCATAACAAATGTCTACCTGACAGAAGGTTACGAGTTTAACGATCTCTGTTAACTAAAAAAAGCTAACTCTTCATCTAACAAAAAGGGCAACAACTAAGAAATGCTCAAAAACTCAAGTCCCAGGAGTTACCAGGTAAAAAAAAACCCAGAATGAAAACTACTTCCTTGGCTTCTGAATTCCTGTAAGAGTGGCTTTGCAGTTGGGTCAGTCTTTCCAGTCATATTTCTACCTATATAAAGTTTTCAAGGTCTTCACCAGGAAAACAAGAAAGCAGGAAACATCGATGAGAACAGGAAGCTGACCTTCCCCGAGGGGCCGCGCTTCACCAGGTCCTGGTCCAGGCCTCCACACCTGTTCTCTCATTAAATCTCTACAGCAACCCTAGGGGGTAAGTCCAGCCGGTATCCCTGTTTTATCAGCGGCAGCCACCGCTGAGGTGGAGGATAAACAAACCACTCTGAGGTGGAGGATAAACAAACCACTCGATAGCATCCAGCAAATGAGGAGATCGTGCACTGAGTACAGAAACCCCTTGGCTCTCACACAGTATACTGCACGGCCTCGAAATAAATTCTGTTGGTTATCGAAGGGAAGAGAAAACACTCTCCTAAGTTTATTCCGCAGATCAAACTCGTTCCAACTGGCCAGTAGGTGTCACAAAAGTAAAGCTTCCAAAGCCTTAAGAAAACTTTGGTAGTAGTAGTATTATATTAGAGGTATCAGTATTAAAAATTGTCTAGAAAAAAAATTTTGGCTATCATTAACTGTCAGAATGTTCTATGCCCCCCAAGGCCTAGCAAAATAAGGTCAACGCCCATAACTAACCACGACATCTCCTCCTTCTGCAAAATCCTCAAGGAGACGAAAGGTGGGCCCAGCGGCACCACCGCGCTGGCTCAGGCGAGAAGCCAGGGGAGCTCGTACCTGGTGATGGTGAAGGTGCGTGGGGGGCCCGGGGTCACTCAGCACCCCTCTGCTCGGTGGCTGCAGCGGGGTTCTCAGACGGCGCTTCACCTGCCTTGGTCTCCAACACAAAACGAAACCACAGATCAGAAATGAATCGGCCCGCATGACAATGGGACGTCCAAGACTAAAAGGTCTCAAGTTGGCATCTCGCCGCTTATGAAGGCAAATCACTGTGCAAAATTAGCTACTCTTAAGTAGGAGTCCAAATCCAGCGCCACCGAAGAAAGGCCCACAGATGGCAACACACCACCACTATCCACAGCAAGAAGTCTGCCACCCAACTGCTCTCACTCTGTGCTCGGAGCGGCCCCTCTCCAAGTGCCGTCCTATTCAGAAAGCCCTAAACATGTCATTTCTGAATCTCCATTAGTATGCGCTATAATTATAATTCTTTCAGAGAACGTTAATTAGTAGAATTCAAATATTTGGTTTGTGTTATGTACAGGGCATTCATTCTCTCTCCAGAATATACATTATATAGCTAGAGCTCTTAAGCAAAATAGTATATTAAAAATATGTTATCACTTATAGAAATACATAGTGTTGGATATAAAATACCTATAAAAGTCATTAGAAATAAGATTTTATATGAAATGCAATATAATCGTCGATTACCAGGTTATGAAACCGCTCTTAGGATGGAAGGCTAAACAGGGTCTGACATGAAGGGTGACCCGGCACCACACCCCTCCGGCTGTCTGAATTTACCTCTTTGCCATCTTGTGAAGGAGCATTAGGAGGACGGGGGCGACGCCGGTAGTTGTAGGGGCGCCGGTACCCACGGCGAGCAGATGGCTGGTTTGGACCACTGGCCGCTTGCTGGTTCTCTTTATCTTCCGCCTCGCCAACAGCCGGGGCCGGTCGGGGGCGAGGAGGTCCTCTAGAGCAGAGAACGTGGAAGGAAAGAGCACAAGTGCAACAGGGCAAGGGGCCTCGAGAAGGATCTTTATTTGTAAAATTAAATTAAGTTAAGTGATCAGTATTTATTGCTAGAATTACACACAGGCTAATTAGCAAATGGAATCGAGATTTCTGTGAAAAAAAAAAAACAAAACCCTGTTTTTCTGCTATTTTCCCTCTTCATCTGAATACCTGGTCGTAGTGAACGAACACATGGGAATCATAGCAGGATCCTGCCAGGCACTCGACAGGCACTGAGGACAGGAAGATTTATGAAGAGAAGTGGAACCGTTTAGGGGAAACCAAGGGGATTAAACATGGGGGGGAAACTCAGATTACTCTGTGCCAGAGCCTGGGCTGGAATGTTTTGTGTTGAATATTTCATTTCAATGCCAATTCTGGAAACCGGATTTATAGTGAGAAAACCAAGAGTAGTGTAGAGAGGGTATTTGGTTGAATCATAGGGAATGCTGCTTTTCAGAGGTCGACAAAGGTCAAACATAATTTTCCCAAGATCGCACACAGCCAGGGATCGACAGAGCTGGAATCTACATATACCACTGTGTCCTTTCTGTTTTCCTTAAGACACTTCCATGAAGTCTCTTATTTTTGAAAGTCCTTAGTGATTAATCATTAGGAGCGATTATGTCTAAAACTGGAATGAATCTTGTGAGGAAAAAGGACACACGATGGTACAAATCCTTTCCCAAAATAACAGGCTTACTCTCCTTTCGATAAACCCATATTGCCAAACCCCGAGGTGGTGTAAATGTCAATCAGGAGTCAAGGTCTACTTTCTTCACTTGCATCAAGGACAAGGAAGAGGAACAGGAAGGCTGATGATATAAAGATCTTTCAATGGATCTTAAGGAGTCTAGCCCACCCAATTCAGTCTTCATAAGGGATAAAGCACAAACAACCTACTCCTTCACTAACATGAACATCACCGGTAGTAACAATGTCTTGTGTTTACTGAGGGCTTACTACACCAGGTACCGTTATCTTAGATTCATTGGTACTTTTAAAAATTGTAAAATATTCTGTAATGCCCATCTTAGAGACCCGGTAACTAAGTCTGAAGTGTCCAGGAATCTCCGAAAGGAGACACAGGTACTAATTGCCAGCAAGATGGGAATTAAACACAATCTGATCCATAGCCTGACTTAATACCTATACTGCCTTGGTTATCTGAATTCAGCATCTCGAATGCCTTCTTGGCACGCACTCCTTCCTCCACTTGTAGCCCTACCACTGAATTACCCATCCATTAATTACCCATACTGCTTATTTCATTAAATAGAATAAAAAAATAAGTATTAATTCATACCATATGAAAGTTAACAAATACACTTGATCTCAGCCAAAAGGCCAAGAAGTGATGAAGGTTAACAAACACGAGTAATAGTTTAGGACAGAGATACCTAAATATTTTGTTAGGTGGGGGGAGATGTCCCACGGCCATCTGAGAGCTCACTGCAGAGTTCCCCCAAAACTTAGGATGCAGCCACTTCTTCTACATACGTAAGAGATCTATAGAACAGACCCACAACACTCCCGCCCACTATCCTCACAAGTGCTTCAACTGGTCATGAGCGAAAAATGTCACATACCTCCGGTACCTTGGGCGATAAGTTGGATTTCGATGAACGGGTCCCTGAAGTTGTGCCCCCTCTGGGACTCCCTCCTTCATCTCTCCAATCTCACCAGCCTACAAGAAGGCAGTGAGAGCCGAAAATGAATGTCATACTACCAGATATAAGAGACAGCCTGCAGTTACATTCAGAATTTTTTAAATAAAAAGATGCTTCGTTATAAAGCCAAGAACCATCAACTTTAACAGTGAACTGTTTCCTGATTTAGATCTTCATGAATGAGAGCAAAGAAAAACTTACTTCCACTACAACAGTCTTTTGCCTATCACAGAGCACCTGATTTTATAATACTAACGTTTTGAAGTGTCCCATTCATCTCTTCCCCAAAAACCCCGTACGCTGTAAAAGGCAATACGATGATACACTACATTTGAGCAATAAGAATCCTCTCCACTTCTCAGACTCAGACCCACTGATTCTACAACCACTCACGGCTTCTACATTCATACACACCGCTTTACTACACCTTCCCCTCTGATTTCTTCCTCTCATTTCTTTGCATTATTTAAGTATAACCTTTAAAAAATAACTACACTTTCTTGATGATAAATTTATTTTTAAGTTGGGGGTATAAAATTAATTTATTGTGGAACTTCCAGAGAGAGGAATGACTAAAAACTAATAACGAAACCCAAGAGACATCTCCGGGATTCTTTTTGATACCGCCGCATCTCAACTTGCTCTTCCTCACCGCTAACATGCCTTACCGCTCCATATTTCATCAAGAAAAGAGAAGCAGCAAGCAAAGAATTTCCACATTCTTTCATTCTCCAGTGTGGCCACACACCTGCGTTTGCTGTAGTTTTCTCCTCTCTCCTAACCCTGGGTGGGTGGCCCATGCTCAGATCCAAAGCCAATTCCTTTCTCACCCCCTTGAACACTCGGACTCACTATCCCTCCTCCCCTTCACTGTGTATTTTTCCCTCTTCTCTACACCCTCATTTTATCCAGGCATATAAACGGGCTGAAAATAGCACTCACCCTTGGCAATGCTTAAAAAACCATCACAAACTGACAGAAAAAGTTGGAAGGACAGAACCTAATCCTCAGGCCCCATTCAAGCTTCCCCAGTTGTTCCCATGATGTCCTTGACAGCAAAAAGACCCGAGCAGATGCACTGAATTCATGCACTGAATCTAGCTGTCTCTTTGCATGGAACAGTTCTTCCTTCTTTACTTGGCTTTCACGACCTTGACACTTAGAGATTACAGGCCGGTTACTTTATTCAGTTTGGGGCTGTTTGGTGTTTCCTCCTGATTTAGCTTATGCGTCTTTGGCAGAGAAGCCACAAAAGTCGCACTGCATTCTTCTCCCTGCATCCTGTCGGGTGGCATATGGTTTCAATTTGTACCGTTACTGACAATGTTCATGTTCAGAAGTGGTTAAGGTCGTGTCTGCCAGGGCTACTTCCCGGTAAGTTTACTCTTCCCATCTTTGCCATTAATGAGGACTTTGAGAAGTACTTTCAAAGTCTGTAAATATGTCCCTCCTTATCAGATCCTCAATATATTCATTTTTGTATTTATATCTGTATAGGCTCATGGCTTTCTATTTTATTCAATGAGTGATATCTGTTACTATCATTACGGGCCAATGGGAACCCTTGCAAGCTGGCTTGTGTCCCTCTGACATGTCTCCAACATTCTTTGAGTACTTTCTTGCTTTTTGGCACAACAAGATGTTCCGGGCTCATATTGTACTTTCTCTGGCCCAGCTCTGAAATCAGCCATTTCTGAGAGCGCTTCTTTTTACTGGAACATGCTATTTAAAAATGAAAAATTAGGGACCAGATATGCTCAGCGTTATTAAGGAGTCTGTTTTCAGGCCATTTCTGCACACAGAAAAACAAGGGACACACACACGTGGTAATATATACGTATACGTACACATATAGGAGCAGGAGTTACACACCTATACTTGGGAGGGGGAGGGTGAACGTAAAGCACATTTGACTCGCTCCTCTATAACGGCTTTAGGAGTAAGTTGTTGGGGAGGGAAGGGTTTGGGAGGCCAGGAGAGAATTCACTAAATGCCAAAACAAAAAGCGAACGAAAGCCTCCCCTGATCCCGTCCCCTCCTCAGCTACTGCCTTACTTGAGTTCCTCTACAGACGCGCATGTAAAAGAAAACCACTAACACTACCACCCCAGAAACCTCAAGGGAGAATATAGTACCTTTTCTTCCTTAGCCTTTGCTCTCTTCATTTCATCCTAACCAGACTTTTGCCCTCACCAGACCACTAACCTCCAAGTCACCAAACCCAGTCATCAATTCTCAGCCCAACTTCCTGTGCTTAGCAGCATTTAGCACAGCATTTCCTTCTTGAAAATATTCTCCCTTTCTGGTCCTCCTTCTTCCTCCTCCTCATCTTGCCTCGTCACTGTGCCCCAGGACTCAGTCCTAGATCAATTTTCAACCTACACTCATTTTATAGTTAAGCCCATCCCATGCCAGGCCTTTTAATACGTCCTTATGACTCCAAAGTTCCACCTAGTCTCCCGGCTCCCCCCACCCCGCCCACCGCCCCTGGACTCCCTTGGGCCTCTGTCCCTGCCGTTCCCAGCCTTTCCCAGTACGTGAAAGACTCGTTCCCGCCCTTCATTTAGGTCTCTTCTCAAATAGGACCCCAAAGGCTTTGTCAACCACCTTATCTAAAATGACGCCTTCCTAATTCAAGCCACATTATCCCTCTCGACTGTGCTTTACTTTTCTGCCTACTTCACATCGCCAGGGAAAATTTAATGGGGGGGAGGGTCGGTGGGGGGAGATCTCCAGATGATTTCTACCTTTCTCCCCAAACCTGCTCTTGCTCCAGTCTTACTGTATTTATTTAACTCAAAAGCCACAGAGGTATCCTTTACTCCCCACACCCAACATCAGCTCCATTATCAAATGCCGTCACTTTTAGGTTTAAAACATTTTCTAAAGGGCCCCTGGGTGGCGCAGTTGGTTGAGCGACTGCCTTCAGCTCGGGTCATGATCCCGGAGTTCCGGGATCGAGTCCCACATCGGGCTCCCAGCTCCATGAGGAGTCCGCTTCTCACTCTGACCTTCTCCCTTCTCATGCTCTCTCTCACTCTCTCTCTTTCCTAATAAATAAATAAAATCTTTAAAAAAATAAAAAATTAAAAAAAATTAAAAAAACATTTTCTAAATCTGGCACGTGGCACACCTCCCCCGCTAGCTTTCCCAGCCACGCCGTGACCAGCTCTGCACGGGAGATTACAGCAGCTTGTCTCCCTACTTCCGCTCCTGCCTCCTGTGGTCGAGCTTCCACAAAGAGTCCCATGAGCTCTTCAATATGTGTCTTCCCGGTTTGTATCCCTTTACTGGCTTTTTGTCACATTTAGAGCAGGTCAGCGGCCCTTACCAGGCTACCGGGCAGGCTGGATCTCCTCTAGAATACTACCCTAATTTCACCTCCCATCCCTTGCGGCCTCACTCACAGCTGTCCTAACCATACAAGCCTCCCTTTAGTGCTCTAAACAAGCCAAGCATGGGACGCCTGGGTGGTTCAGTTGGTTAAGCAACTGCCTTTGGCTCAGGTCATGATCCCAGCGTCCTGGGATCGAGTCCCACATCGGGCTCCTTGCTCCGCAGGGAGCCTGCTCCTCGCTCTGGCTCTGCCTGCCTCTCTGCCTCTCTGCCTGCTTGTGTTCTCTCTCTGTTAAATGAATAAATAAGATCTTTAAAAAAAAAAAAAAAAACAAGCCAAGCTACTTCTTCCCCAGGAACTTTGAGTCACAAAAAGCAGACAGAAGCAGCAATTAACGAGTATGAAGCATTAGAATTTACTAGAATGGTAAGATGGGAAGAGCATCGGCAGAAACTGAGTTTAAATCAAGCTCTACAATTCCTGCCCGTGCAACGTCAGGTAAAAGCTGCCAGTTTTTAAAAATACTCCAATCTCTTCATTTGTAACAACACCAGGAAAAATATGAAACCACTGCCAATTTCATAAAGCTACAGGGAAGACTGAATGAGCATTGATTTCAAACATCTGCCACCTGGTCAATGCCAAATAATTTATACTCCCTTTTCTCATACATTTCTTTTCTCAAAGACCGTAAATAGTTGCTCTTAGCTCAGGAACTGGTTCTACTTAACTTCCAAGTGCAAACTGAATTAAAATTAAGCTAGAATATTATCTTTAAAAAAAGAGAGAAGTCATTTGGTCACTCATATATCATGCTATACGTGTCCTATGTACATAAGGGAAATACTATTGTCCTGTATATTACCATTTTTTCCCTGTTGTGTCCAGTAAATTTCAGTATTTACGTAGTAGGAAATGTTTACAAAGACTTTTCTATTTGATCTCAAGAATTTTAACATCCTAGAGCTCTCTCTACACTTTTAAGCCATTACACTAACAACCTTGAAGTGGCCTAGCTGTATGAAAGAGTTTTAGGGATTTTCATTTAATGCTGTTGATTGCCTTAAACAGATCTGTATTAGAAAGACTGTAAGGAAAAAATGTTGCAGGAATCTAAGGACAGCTTTTATTTCATATATGGAATGGGTGAGAGATTCAGCTCAAGTTAAAACAACTCCATGCAATTACCAGAATAAGCATACATTTCTCCCAATTAGTTTTCAACCAGCCGGTGCGAATGCTGTCCCACCTAGCACCGAAGAATAATTTTGCTCTGAACCTTCAATTCCTAAGATGATATACGATTTATTTTAAAAACACAGAAAATGAACCATCGTGTTCTCAAAAAAAATGACACATACGGATGTGCTAAATACTAAGAAAGATTATTTCAGGAAAGTACAACTAATGCCCTAAAAATAAATGTGTATTACAATCTCACTGACTCTTCCTGTTCTCATTTCCTAGAAGCCCTGAGTGCTGCCCTAAAGAAACCTACTATGCCTCATGGACCCAATCTCTCCATATATGCAAGTCTACTGGTTATTTTTAGCACATTCGTCAGGGACAGCTGTTAAAGAGTGGAAGGGAAATAACAAGAAGCAATGTAGAAAGAACACAGTCATGCATGATGGGATAGGAGATGGGTAGCAAGAACAGACTGAACATAGTGTTCAGTCAAAACACCTAGTGGAAAAACAGAAAACAAAAACCAAGGACACGAAGAGGAAGACGTTGTAGCGAGTGATAGCAAAAATGATATCCTGTCCCAAGTCTTCCAAGTTTCCTGGGAACTGTGAAGTTGGTACAAGTTTATTAATTATAGGCCAAGTTCACAATAGCTGTATCAGTATTTTTCAGTAAAAAGGGAGAGTCAATAACTAATCAACAAACTGCACATCTACATTAGGTTTTCTTAATAATCAATGCCATCTCATACTACTAAGGACTTTATTTAGAGATTTTATCCTGAGGCAGTGTGCTAAAATCTTCGCCCTTGATTTAATCATCATAAATCCATGGAAGAGGTACCTTATTATCCTCCATTTACTGGATGAGGATTAAACTGGTTTTCTTGAAAGCTCACAGATTCAAGCAGCAGAGACAAGATTCCAATCCAGGTCTGCTGACTTCAGAGTTCAAGCTCTTAATGCATAACCATCTGTATCTCTACTTTAAACCGTACGCTATTCACCAGGGTGCCCAAAGACAGGCATGGCTCCCGCGGTTATGCTTTTGGTACCGTTCCTAGCCTGGCTGCTCTGGAAACACATGCTAAAGGCCTTGCCCCGGCTTTGGTAGCATCATCAGGAAGCACAAGCAAGGTTTGATTCCCGGCGGCTGGTGTTGGAGGAGGAGGAGGAAGAGGAGGCAGAGGAAGGACGGAGGGGTGAGGACTGCTGAAGACAAGTCCCAGGTGCAATTTTACCTGCATTCTGTTGGGATGGGGAAAGACCCGTGAGCGACGGTCAAAGGTCTGTCCCACGTGGTAAGGCGGGAACCGCCTCCGGTACTGAGGGCGATACTGGGGGCGGCGCAGCTGACTCCGGGCCCCAGAGAACTGCCCGTCAGTGGCAGGGGGCTCAAATCCTTCACTGCTGCCGCTCCCTTCCTCCTCCTCCTCCCCAGCGTACTAGCAAGCAAAGAAACAGAGATTCAGAAGAAGTTTCAGCAAGGACAGAACCACAGAATACCACTTAGGATGAGTATCACCAAAAGAAAAAAAAAAAATACTCTCCCCCAAAAAGAATAATCCCTTCTATTATACAAGCAGAATGCATTTAACCCCGGTTATCATGTGATTACCAGGGATAAACTACATTAAGATCAAAGCAGATCCGAGCAGATAAAATATCAAGCAGCAGAAAAGCAAGAGCAATCAATCTATAATGAGTTTAGTAGTCCTCTAATGACAATTAGTGACTGTTGACCGATCACCCCAAAAAAACCAACTACAAAGTCGGTACTAGTTAGCTCTGCCAAATGTGTATCTCCCAGTTTGCCATCCATTGGGGTGGAGTCAGGACAAAGCAAGGAAAAAAAAATACTTTGTGGCATTCTCAACAGGTTTCTCCTAATAGTCTGACCTTCCTGTAGCAGTTCTCTGTGTACAGGGTCTCGAAACCTTCCCCAGTGGGAGATAGGCACTGAATTTAAACATTCTCGTTAACAATAAGACACTATTTGCCTTTTCCCCTCTTACTCTCTCATGGGTATTTGGAGGGGTGCCAAAAAGCTACAATGACATATAGCCTCTTAGCTGACTAAATGCAGAATGAGATATGAAAATCCAGCTGGCTTCTATTAAACCAAATATCAGATTTGCAAAAATATAAAGCAACATGATGCTTCTCACTCAATTTAAAAACACAGTTTTCATTAAAAATGTTATTTATATTTATGTGTAATGAGCTTATTTTAAATAAATATCAATTTAAATATTTTTTAAATGGCTGCTCTAATTGCTAATATAATATTAATACATATAAAGACACATAAACAAAAACTCTGGGATTGTCAATAACATTTAAACATATAAATGGGTCCAAAAACCAAAATGTTTGAGAACCACTGACTTTATGGCATGATTCTCTTCATATGTTCTGGAATAAAGTTTTAATTGTACTTTTATAGTAGTAAGTAATAGATATAGGCAGTTTCTAAATATAGGCCTTATTAACAAAGAAAACTTGACTATATTTTTTCCCTCTATTTAAGCTACCATATCACATACAAATGTTTTATATTAAAAAAACAAACAGCCGAACATCCCTCAAAGAATTATCTCAAATCTGAGAGGATAAAGATATGGAAATGCCAAAGGTAGTCAAGAGAAGTTTAACTATACTTTTCAAAAATAAATAAATTAGGGGCGCCTGGGTGGCTCAGTTGGTTGAGCAACTGCCTTCGGCTCAGGTCATGATCCTTGAGTTCCGGGATCGAGTCCCACATCGGGCTCCCAGCTCCACAGGAAGTCTGCTTCTTCCTCTGGCCTTCTCTCATGCTCTCTCTCACTTTCTCTGTCTCTCAAATAAATAAATAAAATCTTAAAAAACAAAAAACAAAAAACAAAAATAAATAAATTAAAAACTATAAAATAATGACCCATTTCTTTTGGAGGTAAGGATATTTAAGATTTAGAACCCTTCAGAACCAACATGGGCAACTAAATTCCCAAAGAGGAAAAGTCTCAACTATAGCCTCACCTAGTCTAATTTCAGAAAAATCAAGCCATTCTACACTTCATAAAACCTGCATCAGACACAATGTCCAACCATATAAAACTGTACTAGCATAGAAAATACACACCAAAATAGTACACACCAAAATAGTTAGGTGTGACACTGCATAAACCATTATTTATTACAGCCAAATCTCTCAT
The DNA here is from genome assembly GCA_028533885.1 of Nasua narica. Taxonomy (NCBI): domain Eukaryota; kingdom Metazoa; phylum Chordata; class Mammalia; order Carnivora; family Procyonidae; genus Nasua; species Nasua narica. The sequence continues at coordinate 43,535,180 of CM052807.1, read as the reverse complement.
TAAGAGTTTTATAAAGTAAGAATAATGGCACTGCCATTGCCAAACATGCTCTTTCTAGCTAAGGAGAAAAGTCTTTACAGAAAAATTTCTTGGGATGCTTGGGTGTCTCAGTTGGTTCAGCATCTGCCTTCTGCTCACTCAGGTCATGATCCCGGGGTCCTGGGATTGAGCCCTACATCTGGCTCCTTGTTCAGTGGGGAGCTGCTTCTCCCCTGCCTACCGCTCTCCCCTACTTGGGCTCTCACTCTCTGACAAATAAATAAATAAAATCTTAAAAAAAAAAAAAAAAAGAAAGAAAGAAAAGAAAAATTTCTCACTAAAAAGCTTTTCTACCACTTTTACTTCTGAATTAACCTAGTCACCAAAATACAGCTGGCCCTTGGGCCCCTGGGTGGCGCAGTTGGTTGAACGACTGCCTTTGGCTCAGGTCATGATCCCGGAGTCCCAGGATCGAGTCCCACATCGGACTCCCGGCTCCATGGGGAGTCCGCTTCTCACTCTGACCTGCTCTCTCTCACTCTCTCTCTTTCCTAATAAATAAATAAATAAAATCTTTAAAAAAAAAAAATACAGTTGGCCCTTGAACAATGTGAAGGTTAGGGGTGTCAACTCCCATGCAGTCAAAGACCCATGTGTAACTTTTAACTTCCCAAAAACTTAACTAAAGGCCTTTGGTTGCCTGGAAGCCTAATGATAACAGTCAATTAACACCCACTTTATGTGGATATATATATATTTATATACTATATTCTTACAGTAAAGTAAGCTGTGGAAAAGATAGTATTTAAGAAAATCATAAAGGAAATATATTTACATTACTGTACTGTATTCACCAAAAAAACCTGCAGGTAAGTGGACCCACACGATTCAAACACGTGTTACCCAAGGGTCAACAGCCATCAAAACTAGAGTTCTGTGAATCTGATGAACTTGACAAAGTTTACTTGATATAATAAATGTTCTAGTAGCTCATTCCTATCCCCACCCCCTACACAGGTTTTTACTAAAAAATTCAATAGGATAGGACAAAATACGTGTAAGAAAATAACAGAACTAGGGGAGGGGCGTGTGGAGTATGGATAAAATAGATGATGGGATAAAGGGGTGCCCGTGTCGTATGGAGCACTTGGGGATGCATGGAAGTGCGGAACTCTTGTGGTATACACCCGAAACTGACGGTGATACTGTACGTTAACTGGAATTTCAAAACTTTTAAAAAAAAATAAAAATAGAGACCAATCAAATAAAAAAGGAGAGACAAAAGAGAAGAAAAATACAGAAACAGAAAAATAAATAACAGGTGTCTGCTAAAAACCAATTTGGGTGGAGTGTTGAGACGACAGAATGAAAAGGGAAAGCATTAAGGGAGGTAAGCGGAAAGATACAAACCTACCAAAGCATGGGGATAAATCATTCTCATTCGGCAGACATTTTGTTCTGTAGATTTTTTAAAAGGTTTCCTTGGATAATATATATCCACAGCCACTATCTAGTGCTCACAAAACTTTTTCGGTTTTATTCTATAGTGCCAATCCCAAGTACTAATTCTAGAAACATCAAAAAATGACTCAAATTTAATGGGATCCTCATGACTACAAATGAATCAGATTCTTTTCGGATGCCTTGAGAGTACTTTAAATTGAGCCCTCGAGGTAAGCTGCGGACAGACTTGGTTGTATACCCTTTTACCTGAATTGGTACCAATGTAAAGAACTAAAACTCTTGAGAATTACTTACTGCTTCTTTACTTTACTTAAAATAGTTACTTAGTCAAGACAAATTAATATTTCTGTGGTCAACAGTGTTTTTTGCCCATCCCCAAGCTATCCCTCATTCTCCCTTGCCAACCAAACACTTATTTTCTTAGAGGTGCTCGTGCCAAGAGATGAACAGCTTTATACCAATCATGGAAACCCCATTCCCCTTTGCCAGTGAATGCCACATGACTAGGTTCTGGCCAGATAAAAGAGCCAAAAAAAGAGAAAGCCCTTTTGACAACCCTGGCAGAGCCTATCTTAATTAAGCTTTCTTATTAAAAGATAATTGTCTGTTACTTGCAGCCAAATCTGCATAAACTGATAGAACTTCTGAACGGCAGGTGTCCAAAGAGACCTATGGCTATGGAAAAACGCTGGACACTAAAAACTTCCCATCCAAAAAAAAAAAAAGAAAGCATTTTGTGCCTCCAAGAGAAGATACATCTATCTGCTCCAGGGTTGCACACTTAAATTTTAGACGTGAGAACGTTTCCCACCGCTGTTTAGGAAGAGACGACATACATTACGGGGAGGCCCACGGCGCCGGCCGTAGTAGCCGCGCCTGTAACGGCGCCGGTCCGCAGCGTAGCGACTCCCTTCCACGGGAACTCCATCCGGTCCAGTCACGTTGGCTGCTTCTGCGCCCTAAGAAAATAAACAAAGATAGCCTCAAAATTAAAGACGGTGGAACTACCCCCCCCCCCCAAATCAGAATGTTAAGCCTGGCAGAACGTACTCACTTCCTATTGTGACCTCAGAAATACACCCCGGTGTCAATGAGGTGAGAGCAAGGTGTTCGGTGTGCTGATTAGAATGTGGTTTCTTTGCTCACACAACCTCAACGTTTCCTTCCTAAGCCCAAGAGCAGGCATGTTCCTCTTTAACAACATAAACTGGTAAATATAATGCGATTACAAAAGAAATAATGCTAGACCAGGAAGAATGTTCCTCAGTGGAAAACAACTGAGACTGTTTCTTAGAATAATGTTGAAACTGGACGCCGGGGGCGGGGGGGGGGGTTCACTCAGTTAAGCATCTGCCTTCAGCTCAGGTCATTATCGCAGGGTCCTGGGGTGGAGCCCTGAGTGAGGGGCCTACTTCTCCCTCTCTCTGCCCCACCCTCTGCCTCCTGCTCCCGCTCTCTCTCTCTCTCTCTCTGTTTCAAATAAATAAGATCTTTATGTTGAAGCCTGTATGGCTCTAAGAGGCACTAGGAGAATAGTTATTCGCGGGCCTAGTGGCTCTGTCCAGCACAGAGTGACTGAGAGGGAAACTTCTCCCATCTTGGCAGCAACAGAAAAGAAGGGTCCTTGATTGAGTAAGACATCAGGTTTCCACAAATGTAGTGCCAATTTAGGCCTTATCATCCTTGAAACAGACTTAGCATTCTTCTTTTCATATGGACAGATAAAGCAATGCTTCAAAGATATAAAAAATTCAGGGGCGCCTGGGTGGCTCAGTGGGTTGAAGCCTCTGCCTTCAGCTCGGGTCATGATCTCAGGGTCCTGGGATCGAGCCCCACATCGGGCTCACATCGGGCTCTCTGCTCAGCAGGGATCCTGCTTCCCCCTCTCTCTGCCTGCCTCTCTGCCTACTTGTGATCTCTCTCTCTCTGTCAAATAAATAAATAAAATCTTAAAAATAAAATTAAATAAATAAATAAATAAAATAAAAACAAAGCATAAAGGATATTACTAATACTGGAACAAATACGTAACAGTATAAAAAAAGTTCTGTAGATATATTTCAAGATGACCCATTAGCTTCTCGTATGCTTCTTCATCTGAACAAAGCTGTTACACAGTCTACGGAGATGCCCCTGGCTTTGCAAAATCCAAGCCAAAGAGAAAACGCAATGATCATGTTAAATTTGAATCTTTCCGGTGTGCCTGAGCGGCTCAGTTGGTCAAGAGTCTGTCTCTTGACTTCGGCTCAGGACACGATCTCACAGTTATGAGACTGAGCCCCGCAATGGGCTCCACACTCAGCAGGGAATCTCTGCTTTTGATTCTTTCCCTCCCCCTCCGTTCTGCCCCCAGCCCCTGTGTGCACACACACTCTTTCTCTCAAATAAAGAAGTATTTTTTAAAAATTTGAATTTTCTTGGGGCACTGGGGTGGCTCAGTCACTTGAGCATCTGCCTTTGGCTCAGGTCATGACTGATCTCAGGGTCCTAGAATCGAACCCTGTATGAGGCTCCCTGCTCAGAGGGGAGCCTGCATCTCCTTCTCCCTCTATGTGCGCATACGCACTCTCTCTCTCAAATAAATAAATAAATCTTTAAAAAATTTTTTTGAATCTTCTTTTATTGAGGTTAAAACATTCTTTAATGTGTATTATTTGTGCAGAAGTGCTTACAAATCACGGCATGGAAATTTTACGCTTATAAAAAAGTATTTTTCCCCAAAGCAACTTTTATCTAGTTTGAATACTATGAAAGTTATGAGTACCTGGCTGGCTCACCTGGTAAAGCATGCAACTCTTGATCCTGGAGTCATGAGTTCGGGCCCATGTTGGGCCCGAAAGAGATTACTTAAAAAAATTAGCTTCTCCCTCCATAATTGAACAGGGTTCATCATTTATTAAATGATTGAGAAATTAAAATGCCCTTTTATAACAAGTCAAAGAACGTTTATAATGCTATTCAACAGTCGAAAATATTCTACTTAAAAGTCACTTCTTCCCGTCAAAGATCCAAAGGAATGTTAATTAGAAAGGGGCTGAGACACCATTTATTTATTATGCAAGAAAACCATGGGCCTGCACACTCTGATTCCCAACCACATATTCTCTTACCTTCTCTCCTTCGACCACATCAAACTCCACAGTTTCTCCATCGCCTACACTGCGCAGGTATTTCCGTGGGTTATTCTTCTTGATGGCAGTCTGTCAAGAGAACAGAAAATTCTAAATGAAGTATTCATTACTGGCCACAGATTTCATCTTTCAAGTTTATTGTTTGTATCATTACTTTCTAAAATCATCATTCTCCCACTAACCTGGGTCTCCATAACAAACAGAAAACATGGTAAAACTATGTTCCGCATTATTTTCTGGTTTCGTGCTATCTTCTGAAATTCTTCTTGATAGATGGATTAGACAGAATGTTTAGTTCTATTTACCACACACTTCTGTTACAACCTGATCATGATCTTGGATACTATTAGTTCCCTCAAACTATTAAGCGTCTAAGATTCAGACTGAACATCCATGGTGGGGGGGGGGGGGATATGCCTTCATGAAATCTTATGTAAACAAATACATATTTCAGGCAGAGAGGTTTCTACAGACCAGAGAAACTGCTAACCTCAAGAGGAATTGTAAAATAGATGAAGACAGCAGGGATGATGAAGAATAGAAAAAAAATAAATTTTTTTTTAGAAAAAAGGAATTTAAAAATGCCAGAGGGACAAATATTTTCTGGCAGAATATACAAAACTACCTCAAGAATGAAACATTACTGATCATCATAATCTGGTCTCTTCCCCCACCTCCCCCCATTTTATGGATAAGGAAACACGAGCCTGGTTAGTGATTAAGCTGAAGACCTAAACATACAGCCTGGTGGGGAAAGTACAGGGGGAGTGGATGAGGGAAATGCAGATCCCTGTATTGTATCTATGATATTTATTCAGTATTTTCCCCATCACACCATTTATCTCTCACTCATCCCTACACAATCCCTGATGATGCATTAAAAGGTTCATGAAGATGTTATGAAGCAGGAGACACCTGCCTATAAAAAGGCCTCCCTTTCTCAGTCAGTGGAAGGGAGAGAACAATTCTGCAATGGATTTCCATTTCTTTAGCTGGTATCTCTAAATAGTTAAAGGGGCTACGAGTTTCTGTGGAACTAGGTCAACCTTGTTTTATAAAAGCGATTAGGCATGTGTAATCCAGCCCTTCCCTTACTCTGAGTAGGAGGGAGGAGGGAAAAAAATGAGCCAATAGGGCAGAGACCTCACCCACAGAGGAAGAAAGGCAGCTCGGGACAGGATACATGCACCCGCAGTTAGAACATTCAGCCATTCCAAAAACAGCCCCTCCCTGCCGGCTCGTTCCCTTTTTCCTGTTAAACTGGGCAGGCCACAACACCTCGAGGTGACTCACCACACAACCTCAGGGGGCTGGAATCAGGTCATATGCTTGCAGGCTAACGATGCTGGCGACCAGGACAGAAACTTGGGAGGTCCTTTTACTGTAGCAGTCACCAGACATAGGGTTCCTTACCCCAAAAGGTCTATGAGCTTGTAGGTATTATATGCAACACTTTGAGACTATTATGACTTCAAAAGTCATTGTATCTCAACAACAATAAAAATCTACTCGGATCACCTAGGTACAACTGCTATATATCCAGTCAGGCAGAAATGTAAACAAGAGAAACCACAACTAGAGAGCTTGATCTTAGATAGCCTCCCCACCTCCAGTCACCACATCCACCTCAAATCCACAGACAACCCCACAGAAGGAAACAAAAACACAGAAAACCAGCTGCCTGACAGAGCCCGCCTGACAGAGCCCGGCAGGTGACCAAGCCGGTGTTAGCTTCTGGCTCCATACTTTCCTGTTACGCACTAACAGCTCCCACGTATCTGAGACACGTCACTAAAAATCAAATATACAGAAAGAACAAGGGGAGGCATTTCTTCTTTGAACCAACATTGTAAAACAAGGCCAGGATACACGATGAAATAAACAGCATCCCAGGCCTGGAATGTCAAGAGAGACAGAGATACAAGTAGCAGAGAAGCCTGCATTGCCCCTATTTTACCTGTTTTCTATGTTTCCTTCGAATCCAAGGGAATATGGACTTTCTGACCTGGACATGTGCTAACCATGCCTCATTTTAACAGGAGTGAGGACCATCCTGGGAACTGGGGAGTTTTCTCACGTCTTGGATACACACACTCTAACCATCGGCTTCGCTGTTATTTACCTCAAGTCAGAAGGGCTTTAACCAAGCAAGACCCACTCAGGCAAAAGCCACACCAGTTCCAGCCGAACACTGAGGAACCACAAAATCAGCAAAATAAGATGCTAACATGGAAACAAAATTTTGTTAAGGCCTCAAACACTTTAAAAATTAGAACTGAAATAGATAAAATAAAAATTAGAAACTGGTCTTCACTGATTATTACTGTTTGAATAGTCCTACAAACATAAAAACTAAAAACAGTTAATATCATGGGACAGAAGTGTTGATCTGCCAATCTTAAAAATGTGGAAATGAGCTCCTTTGAAAAAACTAAATATCACAGTAAGAGTTTAGAGAAGAATAATGGTTTCTAGGACTTCATTTTAGAAAAGAGACAACAGCAGATCAGAGACACTCCTCTCCTCACACAGCAAATGAACATTTATTATTCCTCTTACCTGATGTACAAACACATCTTCTTTGGTGTCATTTCTGTGGGGAGACAAAAAAGTTCACAAATAAAAGCACTAGGTACAAGGAAATACTTAAAAGAACAGATGGTTTTATGGGTTTAGATCCCAAGACTTTGAAAAGACAACAGAAATTTTTGTTTATCCTCTCAACTTAATTCAGATGCCTGGAATCAGTCCTTGTGAAAAACTTTCAAACCTGCAAGACACTTTCTTACTCCTCCATATGACCAGAGCGCTTAGATCCAAATGTGCAGGTGCTACAGAAACATCCCTTCCCTCTCATCTCCTCCTAAATCACGTGGAATGTAATCAGAGCCCGCGGTTCCCCTCTCAGTAAAAGCAAAGTAAGACAGTTAAAAGGACAGGGCACAGCTGTGAACCAGGCTCTCCTTACACTGAAACCTAAAACAGCACCCCTCCAACCCTTCCTGCTCTCACTCACCCCCCACCCTACCAAACCAGATAAGGGGGAAATTAAGGAATTTTTTAAGGGAGGGGCAAAGACAAATGACAATATCATGTAAAATATCATCATACTCCCAAAAGCCTATAGTTGTGTTCTCATTTTTATGTGGTTAAAAGTTATCATCGTTTAAAGAAAACACTACACTTAATACACAGGACTTGGGCCAGACCTGGGTTACAGGTCCAGCTCAATTACTCACTAGTTGTGTGACCTAAGGAAAGTTGCTTAACCAGTCTAAGACTCCATTTCTCCATCTGTGAAGTTATGGATATGGTCCCAATTATCCTAGGGCCCTTCCCATTTCTCATTTAGCTCCCTCCCCCTTTTTTTTCTTTTAATGACTGTATTTTACAAAATACATAACTTATCAGTATTCTGGAAATGTATTTTAGTTAATATTTAATACCAGTAGCTTAGAAATGAGAATGTTGACAGTACTTACAAATCTTAAAACTTACTCCACCCATCAATTAAAAACAAAACAAAACAAAAAAACTTACACAAGCCATGTAAAAAGTATGGTAAAGGATTTATAAACTCCTGGCACCATAAAGTAAGCATGCATTTAAAACATGTACAGAGAAACATGCACATACCGATTTATAAATCCATATCCATTTCTGACGTTGAACCATTTGACAGTGCCAAGGACTTTGGTGGCTAAAATAAGATTAAGTAGATAAATTAGTATCTGACCTACAAAGAGATAAAGCTCATATCGTTAAGGTCTTGATAGCATTATATAAAACCTAAACATACCTGAGGAAATCATTAAAGGCTTAAATCTAAAATATATTTGGAAAAGAAAATGGAGCAAGGGAAGCTATCATAGGAAAACACTTTTCAGAAGACTAAATCTCTCTTCCTTGTTAAACTTTTCAGTAAAGTCATAAGATAAGGAGTGGTCATAAGCCTATATACAATTCTGTAATAATTAAAACTGAGAAACACCGTTTAAGGAAAAAACAAAAAATACTCTTTAAGATCCAAGTTTTAATGCTGAAAAATTTTCTAAGTGCACAAGAAGGTCACAATGAAAGAGAAGGTAGATGGATGAATAAGTACCAGTGACCCCAACACATCACTTTCACATATAAAGCAAACTTTAGTAAGTGAAACAGTAGCTCCTACAAAGCTACTGTTTTGTAGCTAATCTACAAAGACATAAAGTAACTCGTGTAGTTGCCAGATGGGGGCCTATCAGGAGTCAAGAGTAATAATAGAAATGATGTTGTCTCAATCCCAGTCTGTACTCACCACGCCGAGACATGACATAACAGGCCTTTCCAAACCATAGTGATGAATTTGGGCTTCTGTTTCACTGTTTACCCTACCCTCCGCAGTTGGTGAGAGGCAAACTCAGCATTTTTTACAAAATCCCCCGCTTTAAGCTGATTGTCTCAACTTTCCATCATGAGTGGGACAACCTCTGCACAACATCAGACTTCAACAGAATTTAAGAGAATCTAAACAAATAATATGGTCATATAACTTGTACTTCAAGATTCATATGTCAGCCATCAAGCATGATTTGAGAAAACTCCTTTGAATCAACTGTGAATGCTAAATTCAGAATGTCTAGGAAACGCCTACATCTACATCCAGGAAATACATAAAGCAATTATCAAGACTCAATGAAACAGGATATATGACAATAAGAGTATGGTAAAAAAAAAAAAAAAGCTTAGTAGAGAATGAAAGTAACAACAATCCATGCTGCCTCTGTATGAGATACAAAGTTGATAATTTCCAAGGATAAACAGTAAGGATTCAATTTTTAAATTCAAGACTAAAATAGTAATTAGCACTTGCTTTGTTGTGGGCAAATGCTGTCCAGTTTTGCTATACTGACATGCCTAAAGAAGTATTTTAGTTCTCTTTAAAAAAACAAACAAACAAAAAACTCATTATGCCTCCAAAGTCATTAAGCCCACCACTGACTGAGCAATCTCCAGCTCTATGTCCAAGTAACAAAGATCTCTCCAATGAGGAGATTGAACCCTTGGCATCTTCAGTTTCAGGTCCTTCTAATTAGAGCAACAGGTCAAAGAAAAAAAATGTATTGATCTAAATATACACAGAAGAGGTTCATTTTAGACAGATCATATGCTTTTAAGTCACACATTATCTCAAATGATAGACTTTTTTGTGCCCCCTTCATTTGCCCAAAATTTAATGACCTGGGAAAATATAAAGACATTAACTGTTTGATTCATTTTCATAGTTAATGTCTAACACTGCCAAAGGAATGATCTTGATTAGAAAGACAATGCTAATGGGAAAAAAGATGAAATTTTCAAGTCCAACTTCAATCCAAGCTGAAGGCCATTTTTACTACCCAAAGTAGTTTTTGCAAAATGTCCTAATTCCACAAATATTCCCAACATCATAGGATCCAACATCCACGCACACACACCTCTTGCTTTAAAACCATAAACTCACCTCACACACCAAAAGGCAGAAGGGGGGGTTTACAGCGGAAGACCATATGGCTTCCAGGATACTTATTAGGAGATGTACACTACTTTCTCTGGCCTATGGCTATCCACTGGAGCTAAAGACCATATGCAGGAACTAGAATGAGAGAACCCAAAACTAGAATTCCATTTTAATCAGCACTGCGCCTGGCACATTTTAGGCACCCATGTGTTTGCCTGGCAAAGGAGAGGAGATGGCAGAACACACTGGACAGGGACAAACAGTGTCGAAATGTCATGCAGAAGGCTGTTCTTCATTTTAAGAGTTGGGAGTTCCAGTGGAAAGATGAAAGACCTCCAGAATGATCACCTGGGATGTGGTAGAGGCTTAATAGCAGTTGGTGGTTAAGAAAAGTTAATTTATCTGTTCCTTTCATCTTTAAAAATATCTGCTTCAGTCTGAAATCCAGCAGTTTCATTTAGATCCAGAAGGGGGCAAGGATCAAGTGAAAACCTGCAAACTTTCCTGTATAGAAGACAAGTCATGAATATTAAGAATATACCTTAACACTGCTTTGGATAACCCCAAGGTTGTCTCTCTCAGACATTTTGCATGGAAGTGTTCCAAGAAACACTTGTTGGAAACAATATCACAATACAACTGTGACTAGATTGGAGTAACTTTCAGTCCCGCAAAATGAGGGCAATTTTGTTTCTTAACCTACACAGGGCACATTTAGCATGCTGTCCCCCAGTAACTAAGTAAAAGCCCTGGAAGAACAAGAAAACAGGCCTCTCATGGGAGGGAGGGGGGGGACGGGACGGACCATGGAATTATATTACACTTTCTTCACCTTAGTCCTTCAATTTTCTTCCTAGGAAATTGGGTAGGCAAGGCTCAGAGAGATCAAACATGCCCCACCCCAAATACTGGAAATTGCTCTGAAGCATCCTACACCTACATCCTACACCATCTCCTAACTTTCCTGTTTAAAAAAAGAGAGTGAATGACATAAGCACCCTTCCGAGTTTATTCACCACCCACCTGCTTAAAGCCTCTCACAGGGCTTTCGTTCAGCCTCAACAACGCTGAATAGGCGACAAAACCAACACTGACCACGGAAGCCCTTTCCACTGCTTTGCCCCACCAACCTGAGCGTCTCATCTTCCCATCTGTTTTCCTAAGTTACAAGTCCCAAGATAAGGATGTTTTGAACAAACGTCATACCCACCCTATCGACGAAGTTTTTTCAGCTGCTGCACCAAGCGCATTCCCACAGTCCGGGAAGAAGAAAACGCTTAAGTGACTGGTAAACACGGAATGGTTGTTTGCAGCAGCGGCCAGAGGGAGGGCGGAGGACGTGGGATCCAGACCCAAGTTTCCCGCAGAGGATTGCAACACCCCCGAGCCGGCATGTGGCCGCCAGAAGCATGGCGTCTTTCCCGTGCCCATGTGGGAAGGGCATCCGGGACAGACACCTGAGCCTTCTCAGCAAGAAGCCTTTCCACCTCGCCCTCCCTGTGCCCCTATCCCCCACTTTTCCCCGAGGGAAATCCTCAACTCACCCAGATCCCAAGCGAGGACCCCACGGTCCCCGTCCCACGTGTCTGTCCCTCCCCTACATCCACATCCATCCCTACCCTGGGTCCTCCCTCCCGACCGTCGCTCCCTTCCTCTTTGGACCGAGGTATTCGACACTGCGGGAATGTGTGACAGTGCCCGCGCCCAGGTGACAAAAGTGAAGCCCCCCACTTGCTGGCCCGGGACCGGGAGATGAGCGCATGGGGCAGCCGGGAGCGCAGGGCGCCGCGCGCTCACCCGGGAGCCTCTGCAGGGCGGGCGGGCTGCGGCCACCGGCGCCGGGGACCCCGACTGTCACTCCGCCGCCCCGCTGGCAAATGCAGCGGGGAGCTGCCCGCACGTGCTCGGCCGCCCGCGGCCGCCGGCCCCCTCGGGGCAGCCCCCACCCTCCGCGGCCTGACTCACCGAGAACTTTTTTCTCCGCGTCTTCACTGCCGGCGGGGGCTGAAGAGGCGGGGGCTGCGGTGCCCGTGGCTGCGGGGGCCGCGTCCCCACCGGGGTTCCCTGCGACCAGGGCGGCGGGCGCTGGGGCCGCGGCCTGGGACGCGCCGCTGCCCACCGGGCTCTTGGCCGCGGGGTCCTGGGGGGCCGCGGCGGCCGCCTCCGCCGGAGCCTGCGGGAGGGTGGTGCTGGTGGTGGTGGTGGTGGTGGTGGTGGCCTCGCCCGCCTCGCTCATGCCGCCTCCTCTGCTCTCACTCGGGCACCTCGGTGGCGGTTGGTCGGCGGTTAGCGCGGCTGGTGGTCGCGGCGGCCGGGCTCGCTCTCGGGGAGGCCGGTGCGGATCTCGCGGCGCAGGCGGCGGCGGCCGGGGTGGGGTCTCGCGGCGGAGGCGGCTCGAGCTCTCGGGCTGCGCGCTCGATCTTACTGCCCCAAAAATGGCCCCGCACAAGTTTTTCTAGGCGGCGCACCGGCCCGGGAGGGAAGGGCGGGCGAGGGAAGAGGGTGGGGAAAGTTGGCTTAGAAGTTGGGCACGACTCTCATTAGCATTTAAAGGCGCCCGGTGCCCTTTCCAGGCCACCGATCCGCCCGGGACTGGAGCGCAGGGGCCGCGTCGGAGAGGCGAGGGAAGCCGGGGTAAGCTTTGCATTGCGGTCTGGGGTCTGCTGAGGGGCACGCGCTGCCGGCCCTCGGAGGGGGGCGCGGGGCTCCTTCCTCGCGACATCTCGACACCCGAAACTGACCTGCGGGCGCAGTAAAATAGGGGATCCAAATGACGCGGCGCTTCTCTCTCCCAAACCCTTGTTTTTCAACCCTTTCTATTTATTCATTCAACGTTTATGAAGTACCAGGAACGATTTCTGACACAACACTTGAGAATGAAACAAAATCTTACCTCTACTTGGCTGCTTATTCCTAAGCGGTAACTTAGGGATGATTTTATCTGTAACCCACAGGTAAGGAAGGACATTGAAGTGCAAACGTCAGACAATAAATTCACATCCTACCTTCTGCTCCAGTTGCATCTCTGCTGGTGAAAGTTGAAGCAACTGAGCCCTCTTAGCTTCAGGGTTGAGAGGGACAGAGAAACAAAGCACCCAATAAACATACACCCAGTTTGAAGGGTCCACATGGCCTTTAGAGAATGCACTGGGTGATGCTAAACGCGTGGCCAGAGGGACTGTGTATTACCTGTACCCAACGCCTATTTGGAATTTAGAATTTGGTGTTCTTTGCCTATAGGGTCGAAACAGCCCTAGGTATAAATTCTAGTTTTGCTCTTTATTGAGAGAGTTCACTTAGGCTGAGTGTGCAATGTCACAGAGAGTGTTTCCTCCTTTTAAAAGTTTCTCAAAGGCACTGTGGATAGGAGATGAGATTATCATATGTTAGCTGCAGCTTTTGTCCAACAAAGCTCGTTTTTTTCATTTCAGAGTGTCCTGAATCATTTACCTATTGTTTTCCCCTGGAACTGTCTGTTTTGTGGCTACATCAAGAGGGTGCTATCAAGTGTAATTCACCATCGTATCCCCACTGGCTAACACAGTACCTAGATAGCCTAAAGCTAGAATGCAGTAAATGTTTACTAAATTAAAGCAAATGAACAAAAAGACCAAAATTTTCCAGACTTATCAACGCACTCATTACCAAGTGTGTTAACTTAACTATATATCTTTATTGCTTTCTTATTCCATTCATGAAAAAATGCAAATTAAAGAAAATTAATTCTTGGGGAAAAAATAGCAAAATATGGAATTTTTTTAACTTTCCCATGTACGTATATGTTTTCAAAATTATTAACACCTAAATGTCAGATTCACATTTTAGTTTGACTTCAATATGGAGCATGTGGTAATGTTGATGTGGGTGTTTTTAAAAATCGTGGTCAAAGGACTCCTGAGTGGCTCAGTTGGTTAATCGGCTGCCTTCAGCTCAGGTCATGATCCCAGGGTCCTGGGATTGGGTCCCTCAGCAGGGAGCCTGCTTCTCTCTCTACTTCTGCCTACCACTCTGCCTGCTTGTGCTCTCTCTCTCTGACAAATAAATAAATAAAATCTTTAAAAAAAATTAAAATCCTGCTCCAACACTTAGCATGATTGAAGTATTTCTTAATTTTAAAGATGCTAGTCTTTACATGATAAGCATGATTGATTCTGGCAAAGACTGGCCATTGACTTTCTTAGCCAACAAAATTATCAATGCCGTTTACCATGTAGAATTGGATTGCAAGAAAAGAGAGGGCTTGAACTCTTCAAACCCTGTTTTAATAGCCAAGCCCTTTTTTTTTAAAGATTTTATTTTACTTATTTGACTGACAGAGATCACAAGTAGGCAGAGAGGCAGGCAGAGAGAGGAGGGGGGAAGCAGGCTCCCCTCTGAGCAGAGAGCCCGATGCGGGGCTTGATCCCAGGACCCTGAGATCATGACCTGAGCCCAGGACCCTGAGATCATGACCTGAGCTGAAGGGAGAGGCTTAACCCACTGAGCCACCCAGGCACCTTTTAAAAGCCCTTTTAAAAAATATATGCATGTATGCCCCACCTTTCAAAAATTCATGTTAAAAAAAAAATTCATGTTAAGCCATTTCACTTTCATAAAATATCTCCATTATAATGTACCAGTTTCCAACTAACAAAGAAATCCAAAGAGGATTTCACTTCTTTGAAAAAAAGGTGAAAAGCGAAGATAGCGTTCAGCATTTGTTTTGTGGCAAGTCATCATAGAGCAGTGTGCACCCTGAGCAGTGGGCATGGCCCTGCCAAGCTCTTTCCCCAGGACCCACACTGAGCATCTTAGAATCAAGTTGCCATAGCCTTGAACTGTGTCTGTGAGCATCTGTGTTTTATCTTGATTTATTTTGTGCATCTGTTAGCAAGATGTGTCCTAAGGTATCATAAAAGCCTAAGAGAGGTTATTTTTTGGGTCTGGGAATGCTCAAAAATTTTTCCATATAAATAAATGGTAATTGTGTTTTTTATGCCATTTCCGGTTCATGGAAACACTCTACATAACAATAGGGGTAGAAACCTGTGTATATATATTCACCCGTGGAAAACAATTCCTAATTAACAGATGGGGTTTCCAACCTCTGGAAGATCCTAAAATACTAACATATGCATCCTGGGATTTCCTAGAATTTTGTGCTGGAATGGCTCCCAAAACTACTCATCATGTGCATCCAAGGAAAAGCAGTGAGCAACTGGTAATTCTTGGTATTGTGCTAAATAAATCTAGAGAGAATTATTTAGAACAAACAAGATCTATGTTGTTTGTGGATTTTTTTTAAGATTTTTATTTATTTATTTTAGGGAGGGAGTGCATGCAAAAGCAGGAGGAAGGGAAGAGGGAGAAAGAGAGAGAGAGAGAGAATCTCAAGCAGACTCCACACTAAGCACAGAGCCCAAATTGGGGCTCTAGCTCATTAGCCTGTGATCATGACCAGAGCCGAAATTAAGAATTGGACATTTAACCGACTGAGCCACCCCGGCACCCCAAAAGCCGTGCTGTTTTTATTATCACAACTAGGGAGCAACTTGGATACAGATGTGTGTAAAGTCTTCCATTCCTTCACTCACTCATTAGCCCGTAGTTACTAAGCACACACTATGTACCAGACAAAATGCTACATTATGAATCTCCACTGTGGACCAAAATGAAGTTTGCACTAACGTGTTTTTTGTTTGTTTGATGGTTGGTTTTTTAACGTGATGTTAAATAATTTTTTTCACTATCATTCCCTTTATAAGAAAATGTCATTTCTAAAAAAGAAGAAAGAAAGAAAGAAAGAAAGAAAGAAAGAAAGAAAGAAAGAAAGAAAGAAAAGAAAATGTCACTTCTTAAATTTGAGATCAAGGGAGATAAACAAAAAACAAATTGTAATCTAATTGTTGGCCACAAACATGTTTAAGCAATGACTGACTCGATCATGAAAATAAAAGCCACTCTGTTCCTAGGATGAAGGAACTTGGAGCTTCCACAACTTCCAGAAGGGCTGGAGGGTTGGGGGGTGAGGGAGAAAGTCCAAGAAGCTCCACCGAAGATAATAAATCCAGCCCCAAAGCCAGTGGTTCTTGGGACCCCTCCCAATGCCAGTAGAGTTAGAAGATCTCTAGTAGGAGACTCTCGACCATTCAAGGCTACAGCCAGGTTGGGGGAGACTTACAGCTTATGCAATTGAGGCACCTCTCTTTAAGAAAAGATAATGAATACAAAATTACTAATGCCACTCTTCGCAGTCTTGAAAGGGGCCCTGCAAGAAAGAAGCCCCTTAAGTCTAAACTCCCTTAGCTTACGTGTGTCCACATGTGTCCACCCCATACCAGCTATCTTAATCAGCAACGTAAATGCTAGAGGTCCTCAAGAAGTTTATCTGTAAGCAGCTTTGAACCTCCGTCTGTCCATGCATCTTCCTGTAACTAGCTGGAAAACAATGACGTCCTTCTATTCTGCCTTCTAGATCTTGAACTAAATCTTGAACTAGTCTCATTGATAGATTCCGACCTGGAACCATGCAGGGAGGGAACTCTGGGAAATACGGGGCTGCCTTTGAAGAGCTAAGGATGATGCTGAGTTGCCAAGAGACTATCCAGCAATATCACCCTAGGGAGGAAAATAAAATTGACTCAAGGAGATTAAGGAGAATTTAAGCCATTCAAGGAACTAGAGCTTTAAAGTATGTAAACATTGATATATTAGCATATTGGAGACTGAAAAACAGTGCTTTTCTAAACCTGATTGATGCTTAAACAACCGAGGGGAAAAATTGGTCAGTTTGGAATAGAAAGGTACAGGAATAAGAGAGCAAAAGACCAGTCATGGTCTCCAGCAATGTTCTTCTCCTTCCAGGGGAGGAGATAGCCTGACTCTAAGTCTCTGTTTGGCACTCAGTAATAATGCATTCAACACATTCATTGGCCACTCACATTAGGTGCTAAGGATATCACGCAAATCCAGACCAGAATATTCCCTGTATTAAAGGAGTTTTTTGTTTTTGTTTTTGTTTTTGTTTTTTAGTAATCTCTACATCCAACGTGGGCCTCAAACTCACAGCCCTGAGCTCTTCCAACTGAGTCAGCCAGGTGCTCCTAGACAAGGAGAAGCTTAGCCTGAATGATTCTCCACAAGCCCATTGTGAAAAAGTCCCAGCCTTGAAATCTGAACCACACATCTGGCTGTGGTAACCCATTAAGATAAGTTTACCCCGTCAGGATCACATGAGCTTCCCTGTGACATAATACCCAAAGAACTTACATGAATCATAATTCCATGATTATGAATAGTGATATGACGCTGTCATGTAAATGAAGTTAAGTTTACAATATCCATTCCTTGCCAGCATTGCTTTTGTAGACATGCACTCTTTAAACATATATTGTCATACCAGGGTGAAGAAGATACAGTCTAGGCTGCCTTCCTTTTCATTAAGAGAACTAAGGGCAGAATAAGGGATTGACTGTGACTTAATCCTCTCCTATGAGAGCCTGGATTTAGGATTTCAAAGACATTGCACCGCTAGATCTGAGATTGCTGAGAGGGGAGAAGCAATTACTGAAAAATTTAAAAAGCAGGTTTAAAAAAAAAAACCTGATTATTTCAGAATAATCAAAACCTTGATTTTATATAAAAGTTACAGCTTCTCGGGGCACCTGGCTGGCTCAGTTGGTTAAGCTGCTGCCTTCGGCTCAGGTCATGACCTCGGAGTTCTGGGATCGAGCCCCACATCGGGCTCTCTGCTCAGCAGGGAGCCTGCTTCCTCCTCTTTCTCCGCCTGCCTCTCTGCCTGCTTGTGATCTCTCTCTCTGTATCAAATAAATAAATAAAATCTTTAAAAAAAAAAAAAAAGTTACAGCTTCTCAAAGACTTTGTTGTGTTTATTTTGCTTCTATTGTTTTTTTCCCTACTGTTCTTTCATCATGAAGATAAGTTTTTAATGTTGCTCTAAAGACTAGCAAATTGGAAAAAAAAAAAAAAAAAGATTAGCAAATTGGTATACTTTTAGTTGAAGAACTTAGAAAGATTGTCTGATAGGGGCGCCTGGGTGGCTCAGTGGGTTAAAGCCTCTGTCTTCAACTCAGGTCATGATCCCAGGGTGCTGGGATCGAGCCCCGCATCGGGCTCCCTGTTCGGCGGGGAGCCTGCTTCTCCCTCTCCCTCTGTCTGCTGCTCTGCCTTCTTGTGATCTCTCTCTCTCTCTGTGTCAAATAAATAAAATCTTAAAAAAAAAAGATTGTCTGATAAATAAGAACCGGAAAGAAGTACTAGAAATTATCCATTTCAACTCCACTCATTTAACAAATGAGAATCAGAGAGATTAACCAGCTTTCATAAACTAATTCATTCAGTTAGGGGCAAAGCTAAAATAAAAACCTGAGTTTCCTTATACTCAACCTGAGTTTCCTTATGCTCTTTCTTCTATACAGTTCTGGTTGAAAAAATCCCCATTGCTCTGACATTGAGTCTCGTGGTGTTTCAGCTCTCCTCTTTGATTAAGCATATAAGAATTGGAATCTGATAAAATGTAAGAAATATGCACAGAAACCTGTAAACACTCTGAACTCACCTCAGAAATAGAATCAACTGATGGGGTACCTGGCTGGCTCAGTCGGTAAAGCATACAATTCTGGATCTTCCCATTGTGAGTACAAGCCCCACATCGGGTATGGAGCTTACTTTAAAAAGAAAAGAAAAAAAAAGAAGAAGAAGAAGAAGAAGAATCAACTGTGCAAGGCTTTCTGGCCACTAGAAGATGTTCATCTTTCCAATGAGGACCCCTGGAGAGGAAACCAAACAGCTGTGTGCAATTTTAGTTCATAGCATTTGGAACTAACTCTCTAAAGCAATGCATAAAATTTATTCTCCTCTTCCTGAAAAAGCTTTCTTCTGTCTCTTTCTACACAGATTATTTTTTTTCCCTGTTCTAATCCACTTTCCCTATTCCTTTTCATCTTCTTCAGAACTTCCCTTTATATCTTTACTTGTTCAAAAATTAAATCTAATTGGATATCTAATCCAAACTCTGGGAGATCTAATACCTTACGGGGATTTCTTTTTTCTTTCTCTTCCTCCCTCCTTCCTTCCTTCCTTCCTTCCTTCTACCTGCCTTCCTTCCTTTCCTTCTGCACTCCCTCCCTCCTTCCTTCCTTCTCCCACTCTCCCTCCCTCCCTCCCTCCCTCTCCCTCCCTCTCTTTCTTTCTTTTCTTTCTTTCTTTCTTTCTTTCTTTCTTTCTTTCTTTCTTTCTTTCTTTTCCTTCCTTCCTTCCTTCCTTCCTTCCTTCCTTCCTTCTTGGAGGATATGATAATTCCAGGAAATAAATCCTCAAACAGCAAAAGAAAAGAGGCAAAGCACCCAATAGATCTCTTCTTCAATTTTTGCTTTTCAAAATTCTTTTTTTCTCTCCTCTTTAACACAAACTCTTCCTCTTGGTCAGACTCTATTAGCATCTCTAACTGCTTCCTGTAGTGATCTACTTTGGTTTTGGAGATACTTGTTCAATTTGATTGTGATCCCCAAACATGGGAACTTTGGAATAGAAACTGAGAATGAGAAAACTCGTAAGGGTCACCTTACTGGTAAAACTTGTAAGAAGTCACCTGTGGCGATTGTGGCTGTACTGACAAGTGGAATAGAAAGGGTAACTGGAATGCCAAAGCTAAGATACTGCTCGACGGGTGGGATGAGGCACCTAAAAATTGTATACTGCAGATTCAGGCCTGAATTCCATGAAGGAATAACACCCAAATCCAAGAGACCAGCTGTCACAGCATCCAGTTCATCTCAAGGATTTCCAGGATTTAGTCACGTGATGAATGTTCCGGTTTAAGGGAAGCCTTGGTGTCTCCATCAGTTAAGCGTCTGCCTGCCCGCTTGGCTCGGGTCATGATCTCAGGGTCCTGGGACGGAGACTGACATTGGGCTACCTGCTCAGTGGCGAGAATGTTTCTTCCTCTCTCCCTTTGTGATCTCTCTTGCTCTCTCTCAAATCAATAAGTAAAATCCTTAAAATAAATAAATAGCAATAAATTTTTAAAAGGATACAGCAACTTTAGAGTTTTTTTAAAAATTGTTTTGAGTGCTGGAGTGGAGGGGGGTAGGAGGGATGGGGGAGCTGGGTGATGGACACTGGGGAGGGTATGTGCTATGGTGAGTGCTGTGAATTGTGTCAGACTGATGACTCACAGACCTGGACTGCTGAAACAAGTAATACATTATATGCTTATTAAAAAATAATAATAAAATTAGTTTTGAAGATTTCATTTATTTATTTTGTGTGAGAGAGAGTGCATACGCAAGAGCAGGGGAAGGGGCAGAGGGAGAGGGAGAGGGAATATCTTAAGCAGATTCTGCACTGGGCGGGAGCCCCAGGCAGGGCTCATCTCACACCCTGAGATCCTGACCCCAGCCAAAATCGAGTCAGTTGCTTAAAGGACTGAGCCACCCAGGCATCCTGCAATTTTAGAGTTTTTAAAGTGAAAGCAGATGTTTTCAAAAAGTTACACCACACTAGGAGTCCTCACAGTGAGAGTTTAAACATGGAAGGTGAAAAAAACTCAGAGTCACGTAATATCAACAGGAAACACTTAAATTCAGGTCGGCTAATTCTTAAAATCAAGATTGCAAGAGTTTAAGTGGAGTGATTTCGTTTGTTTTCTGAGGAGGTTACTTTGTTTTGGTGGTGTTTGGGGATGGTGGTTTGTGTATGTGTGGGGGCCTGCGTGTGTGTAAATGTATGATAATTATTATTATTCTGCAGCTGTGGAAAAAAAACCTCTAAGCTAAAAGCATGTCTTCAAGATCATTGTCAATTATGGAGAAATATGTTATAGTAAAGTCATATATTATGCTGTTTAGCTATGGCTACTCCTATTCTCCTGTATCTTAGTTTTAGGAGTTTTTATTCAGATCCAAGGTTCATAATCTATAACTATAATGTAATTAAATATTGTCCTAAAGCCAACGTATAGAACCTGACTTCTAAAGGAACCCACTACTGGGGCCTAGGAAATTGAAGAAAGACCATTTATTTCAATTTTACTAATGTATAAAGATGCTAGCCAACTATTTTGTTATCTCTAACAAGAGTAAGCCAAAAGAACACAAGTGAAATCGTACCCAGAAGGAACTCGGTTTAATAGCATCTAACCCTGAGACAGCGAGAAATTCCTTCATGTGACAAAATGACTTTGAGGTGTTCCTATTTGGGAGGGTTCCTAAGACAATCTTTGTGGGCAGGAGGTTGCTTCGTAGTCGGAGAGAGCCTTGACTTACTGTGAAAGGCCCACAAGGTTGTGTTTAATTGGTATTTTTTACCCAGATTTGATAGGAGGAGTGTGCTGTGGTGGGCCATACACTTCGCTCCATCACTCGACTCTTCCTTCTAGCTCAGGTAACAAGATGCATTATGGCTGCTCGGCAAGTAAAACTAGCACACCTTAACCTGAGTTTCTGACCTCAATGTATTCTGGTTCCTTAAGATTAGCTGGCACTTTCTTGACCTCCATTATGGCTAAACTCTTAAGCAAGCTGTCCATAGCTTCTGAAATAGGCCACAGTGTTGTCTGAAATACAAGTCTGTCAAGAAAATGCTGAATTGGGATTACTGATGCCTATGTCTCCAGATGAGGACCAAACTCATATTGAGAGTAGGTTTTGTGATCAGGATCCCTCCCATCCCCCCTCCTCCCGAAACAAAAACTGGAAAGAAGAGAGAAAAAATAGCTCCTAGCTAGAGACTTTTTATTCTCTTCAGTTGACCCTTTCCTTTTGCCATTCTTTTTTTTTTTTTAAGATTTTATTTATTTACTTGAGAAAGAGCAAAAGAGAGCACAGAGGGAGAGGGAGAAGCTGACTCCTCACTGAGCAGAGAGCCCGGTGCTGAGCTGGATCCCAGAACCCTGAGATCATGATCTGAGCCAAAGGCACATCCTTAACCGACTGAGCCACCCAGGTGCCCCTCCTTTTGCCATTCTTAGGATTTCATTTGTTTTTACCTCTAGTCCAGTTCACTTTTGAATCCACCAAACTCAGATTTTTCATCTGTCGTCTATAGTAGTGATGGGGCATGATTACTTGAACCCTAATAAGAGGCATTGTTTATTTGCTATCTATCACGGTCTAGGAACGAAACAGGGGCCTCATCTTCATCATTTCTAATCCTTGCACCAGCTCTGCAAGGTTGGTATTGTTATCCTAATTTTGCAGACGAAGAAATCAAAGCTTAGAGTGGTCATAGAGCTAGTGGATCATAGAGTGAGACTCGAACTCAGGTCTTTCAAGGTCTAAAGCCAGAACCATCTCTTCAGCTCTGCAGTGATACTCCCTCTAGCTCTTATCTGCATAGATTACGTGAGGCTACCAGCTCCAGAAAGTAATCTGACATTCATTCAGAGAGGCAAGTTTGTTTGAAAATGGTACATGAAGCCATATCACTATATGGTTACTCTTATCATCCCACATCCTTCCATTTGTATCACACTCAGAGGCTCAGACACATGGAAGCAAGATGAGGAGGGGGAAAGAATATATGAGGAGTGAACTCAGGGACTAGGCTATGGCTGTTTTTCTGTCTTTTTATATACTGATTTCCTTTACTAACATGTCTTTTTCTGGCTTCTGTCTTACATGCTAGGATTAATCTCAACTTCCCCTTCTGCTACAGTATCGCAACACAATTTAAATTTCCAATATGAGAGAATTCTAATGAGCTGTTTTTTTCCAGAGGTTTCCTTCTTCCTTGTTTCAGGAAGAAAGCTAAGATTTGGGTAGTTAGCAGTCTGCAAGACTGACGACAAAAGCTGACTCAAGGAGCCCTCTCTTTATATTATAAAAACCCAAATCCACTAAAGATAGTACGTGAAGGTGTTTTGAGTGGAAGGGGAGAAGAGTGTCCTTGTAAAAAGATATGCAAAAGCAGAAGCCAAGGCAAGAAGATTCTCAAGCCTGGGAAGGGGACAATACCTTTCTGTAGGTAACTTGAACTGGGATCTGCTTCCCCTAGCACTCCCTGGAAGGACTTTGTAGTGTGGAAGCTGTCTGCATGGTGGGCACATTTGGGTAGTAGCATCATGTTCCTCTGTGTTCTCAACTCTGGTAAAAGCTCGCATAAATGCTGTAACTCGGTCACAGCCATTGGACATTCTTGCAAGCTTGGATAATGCCCATCTCAGCAGCAACCATGAATACAATGTAGATAGTTTGCTCTACGTAGTAAAGCAAATGGACATGGGCAGGAAGGGAAAGCAGATTAATAGATGAACTTCTGTATGGATTCCATTAATGACTGAATTTCTTAAACCTTGATGGGATAGGTTCCTCAAATAAGATTACTTACAGTTTTGTTTGTCCCTTAGATCCGCTCTCTCTTCCCCGTTCTGTACTGCAGGGGGCTAACCTTTCAGGGAAGTTTCTGTGGACATCTCTGCCCCTGGATTCCAGTTGTGT
This sequence comes from Nasua narica, assembly GCA_028533885.1. Taxonomy (NCBI): domain Eukaryota; kingdom Metazoa; phylum Chordata; class Mammalia; order Carnivora; family Procyonidae; genus Nasua; species Nasua narica. Next base: position 43,511,691 of record CM052807.1, on the reverse strand, counting down.
CCAGCCATTGGGAGACACTGGCAAGAGATGAGAGGAAGGGAGATCAGAAGAGAATGAACTGGGGTATTTATTTCCAAGGATCCCTCCTTGTGGGTTGACTGGGTCCCTTTACTGAAGAAAGCAGATCCCACCTGGTGACCCTCATTCTTTTTTTTTTTTAATATTTTGTTTATTTATTTGAGGGAGAAAGAGAGAGAGCATGAGCAGGAGAAGAGGGTGAGAGGGAGAGGGAGGAGCAGACTCCCTGCTGAGCAGGGATTCCCCACCCCCCCCAATGCTGGACTTGATCCCAGGACCCTGGGATCATAACCTGAGCCAAAGGCAGACACTTATTTAACTGACTGGGCCACCTAGGAGCCCTGGTGGCCCTGCTTTAATAGTTACTCTCTCTGGGTTGGGTTCTGGTTACCATTTCTTCCCCTTGCCCCCTCAGACCTAAGATCTTTAGAAACTTCCTCATTCTTGTTAGCCTGGGATGAGGGCAGGAGGGAAGTGGGGGGGTACCATAATATTTCCAGTTGATTTCCCTTAATCCTACCTATACTTTTTAAGTAGTTTTTTCGTTAAATCCTCTTCAACTAATTACTTTTTACCATGCCATCTTTTTCCTACCAGTTCTCTCAATAATACATTACGTGACATTTCCCCCACATCTAACTATGTGGACTCATAATCATATGTTGCTCCACTGCCTTCCCCACCACTGCCTTCCCCACCTCCGCCTGCCCCTTGGAATTAATTTGTGCACTCCATATCAGAGCTATGGTAGATTATAACTCCTAGCACTAACGCCAAATTATTTTGAGATTTTAGCAGTGAAATTCCCACATTCTGGGAAATGCCTCAGTCCCAGGCAAATCAGATGATTATCAACTATTTATTACTCTGGTGTATAGTTGGGTGTGCAATCTCAGAAGTCCCTGGTGATTTGTGTCTAGTGGACTGTAATGAAACAGAGTTTGAAAATTACTACAGAATTTTACGTGTAAGATTGTCCAGAAGGAGATGAAAGAAATTAGGATAAATGCCCCTCTGCTCAACAGTTGTCTCAAGAATACTCTTTGGTGGGTCATGAATATAAGACTTTCATTTCAGAAGAAAATGTTAAAAATTAAACTACTCTTTGAAGATGGAGGACCAGTATTGTCAAAACCATGGATACAAGGTTAAAATTATTCTCCAAACCTGGACCTGCCATTTGCGGCAAGGCTTAACATGTTGGAGCAGATGATAGAGCTAAGGGGAGGCCATTTAGCTTGTGATGGAAATGGTTACCAGAAACTGAGAATGTTTTTAGGAGATACAATTTCCATCTCAAGAGAAAAGACAGTTCTACCCTTGATAAAGCTAATCTTGAGCTGGCAGGGAGCTGAGAAAAAGAACATGATCTATGGAATGTCCAAGGAAGTCAATCTGAGGAGGCCACTAGTGCTCTCAATTAAATGTGTCAGTGGCTGTGGTCGAAGGTGCTTACGAGTTGGTTCCAAGGGCATAAATCCAGAGAATACAGTAGGCAAATCTCCTAAGTATTGACAGAAAGTTAGGGAAAGCTGACTATATTTATAGAAGTTTATAGACTTTGTGATGAAGGAATCTGTCCTCAAAGCCTGAGGAAAAGTGGAGCTGACCTACTTAGCACAAGTGTGACCAGAAGAAAAGATGAGCCTCTCTCTCTGTGCAAAGCTTAACCTGACTGATCTCAATCACTTTCCAAACTTCGCCCAAAAGGTGAGGCTGGTGAAAAAGGATGAATAAGAAAAGGCTGTTTCCTTCCACAGAAGGGAGGTGGAGTTTAGGAAAACTGGTCCTTTTCAGTTGATTCGCCCAAATCAGGAAACAGTAGATGGAGAATTAAAATGGCAGGTAAAATCTTGAAATGCCAGCCACTTTTCAGTTTTTAGATAGGAAGAGGGGGTTACCTCTTCTTTCTCCAGCTCTCCCTGAGAACAAGCTTCTGTGATGAGTGAAACCTGGTGCTCTCACCAAATTTTCATAGATTTTAATTTGCCATCAGTATGGTGGCCTGAGGCATCCACAGAAAGCCGGTGCCTGGAAAAAGGTGGACCCCACAGTGAGACTAGCATTGACCTGCATGCTAGTGTTAAGAATGGAGATCTGAAGCCATATTTCCTGGGTTTTAATCTTACAAGCTGGGCAACCTTAAAAAAGTTCATTTCTCCTCACTTAAGTTTCCTTATCTGTAAAATGGAGATAATAACAGTACTTCTTTTATAGACTTTTTGTGATGATTTAATGAGATAAAGTATATAAAAGTCTTAGAAAAGTACCTGTCACATGGAAAGTGTTCAGTAAGTGTCTATCTTCCTCCTCTTCATCAGAAGAAACACATTTATAAGATAGCTGTTTACAGTTTAGGGTATATACTCACTCTTTTTTTTTATTGTGCTTTCGAGGAAGATGTACATTCCATGATTGGCTGTACAATGAGTGCTTGTGAAGGAAAGGCTAAAGTGTGTTTTGAAGTTGCCAAGGGAGCCCCATCAGGCCCTGTCATCTCAGTGGAAGTCATATGAAATCAGCACCTCTTTTGCTGGACTCGTAGCCCCTTAAGTCAACCCTTTTATGATCTATTTTATTTGCCCATGAATCAAGTAGCATCAGTGCTACACAATCTTCTCAGAAAATGGCTTATTAATTATTACCAGGTAATTTCTCTCCACTGGAAAACTTTCTGTGCTGTATTTGGGGAATAATTTGGGGAAATAATAAATACACTGGAATTTGAAAGGGAAGGGAGGTACAACCTCAACATGGAAGAATGTGAGCAGGAGACTCTGACTGAAAGGGAAAGGAGGGAGATGGTGCCTCTAAGGATGAGAAGGCTTGGCTGAATATTTGATTTGAATGAGCAACTCACATCTCTTCCTACCAATGGATCCTGTGTTTCTGTCCTAACCCTGTTAAATTAATTAAGCATGGAGACCATTAGACTGAAGTGGCCTTTTTTTTTTTCTAGACTGAAGTGGCTTTAATGCCTTAGTAATCTATGTAAGCAAACCAAAATCCAAGCTTGTAATGCTTCAAGGTTAAGAAATTAAAACCTAAGGACAACCAATCACCAACAGCCAACTAGTCTTTCCCAAACAATGTAACAGCTAAACCTATAGCCAATCAATTTCCAGGCTTTGCTTCCTGTCTTCTCTATAAAAGTCTTTCCCCTAGTTCCTTTTGGTTGAGTGCTCCTAATCATTTCTGGTTTGGCCAATTTGAGTCAATTTTTGTTGAAACAAATTTTTAGAATTGTTAATATGCCTCTGTTAATCTTTTTACAATGTTGGTGTCAGTAGAGGGATTCTCTTCTCCCCTCCCCCCAACACCCCCCAACACCCCCCCCCCCTCCGCCTTGGAGCAATGATCAGTAAACAGGCATAGGCACACACAGAGCTCACTGTGCTCACTGCTTTCTTGCTGCATTTGGGGGTCACAAGTAAGTCCAAGACATATGAGCTCTCCAGTTTTTGCATTATGAGCTCCCAGACTTTATTTGAGCATTCCTTTTATTGGACTAGGTCCAACTTAAACCAGATTGGGTCTGACCTAAACCAGACCAGTCCCATGTGAGACCAAAGGTAAATAAAATTTTCTTTTAAGGAAAAAGAGAGAGAGAGAGAGAAGGGTGCTTCCAAGTCCAAAGAGTCTAGAACCCCAGCTAATTATAAGTATAAAAATTATGAAACCAGAACGTAGGTTTATCTGGACAAATGGGTTAACCTTATGAAAAATAGTCTTGAATTACAACAGAAGTGGGAGACTTTTAACCTAGATAAGTTTATCCATTTATAAGGTGCCCTAGAAAAAAGAAGTCTTAAAAAAAAAAAAAGAAGTCTTAGCCAAGAACTCAGAGGGTAGAGGAAAAATTATTTTTCCTCCCCTACAGTTTCTGATAATCCAGATGGGACCTGCTGGGACACTCCATTCCTTCTGGAACCTACAGATGGAATCCTGGGAAAACTAGCAGAAGCTGGCAAAGAGCAAGAATTCTTACCAAAGTCAGCTTTCTGGATCTCAGTCTGTAGTGCCTGGTCAAGAGAGAAAGGTAAATTTCACTTATCTCTTCCTTTCTAAATTCAGATTCTTGTGAATTGTTTTTTCAGTGCCCATTAGTTATCAATCTTTTCTCTACCAGGGACAGCTACTCTTTTCTGGTTTGTTTCATTTTCTGTCCTGAGAACTTGGCTTGGCTTTCCTTCTGTTGGGGCATGCATGTTGCCAGAACTTGTGTGTGCAGGCAGCTTAGCAGTCAGGTTTGAGTCCCCAAGAATATGTTTAGACACCTGGGTGGCTCCTGGGATTGAGTCCCCATTGGGTTCCTGTTCAGTGGGGAACTTGCTTCTCCCTCTGCCTGCTACTCCCCCAGCTTATGCACTTGAGCTCTCTCTCTCTCTCTCTCTCACAAAAAACAAACAAAAGAAATACTTAAAGATATGTGGGTTTCACCCCATTTGCAGTAATGTCCTACTGACTGTTGGCAGCTCTTACCAAAATTGTCCAGGTCTTCCTTTCTTTTGGTCATCTTTGTGAGTGGTTCTGCATCTTGAGAGGGCTATGGCTTTTACAGTCTCTTTAAGGATGCCTCTTATGTCTATGATTAAGCCATAAAAGTTTTATTGATTTTGTTTTTGGATCATTTTAATATATATTTTTGACTTAAAAGAAAAAAAAATTAAGGAGTTCAGTACAGCCAACAATATTTCTGTTTATCCTGTCTAAAACTTTTTGTGTGTGCGTGTGTGTGGAAGACAACTTTTTTTTAAATTTTTTTTTGAAGATTTTATTTGTTTATTTTACAGAGAGAGACACAGTGATAGAGGAACATAAGCAAGGAGAGCAGCAGAGGGAGAGGGAGAAGCAGGCTTCCCAGAAGAGCAGGGTATCCTGGCTAAAACTTGATAATAAAATATTTGAAAAGATTTTTTTTTAATGAGCACTATTGTCAAAAACTCGTCAACTTGGAAACTGATATTTAGAGCCTGACGGGAACTCTTTTCAGGCCCTCCTCTCTTCAACCCACATGGGACCATGTACTCAGAAGGAAAGAAAACATCCTGAAACCATTGAGGAAGGATTTACTAAAACATTCCCAAGACATGCAGCTCTAAATCTTTTGATTTCCATCTTAGTTGGAAATCTTCTCCTTGATATAAAGAAACAATTTGGATGGGTGCGTCAGCTCCTTGATATCTTTCAGGTTGCAACCCAATTCTCTGAGGAATTAAAAAAAAAAACAAAAAAACAAAAAACAACTGCGCTTGTTTTATAATAATAGAAATGCAACACTAGAAGCAATTCAAAGCCTATCAAGCCTTTTTAACAGTTCTCGAGAACCTTCCCTATTCATCTCAAAAGGTTTGCAGTATTGTAAAAGATCCAGACATTGGAAATAAAACACCTTCTTGGAGAAAACTTACATCCTTTCTCTGTGCCTTTGAGATGTAAATTTTTGACCCAGTCTTCAGTAGGAACCCAGAGCCATCTCTTTGAAATGCAAACTTCAGGGAGATAATTCTTATCAGAAGGGGGAAGAGGTGGAGAAGAAGCTATGCAGAAATTAAGCAAATGAAAAAAATCTTAAAAGTCTTGTTCATAGGGGCGCCTAGGTGGTTCAGTTGGTTAAGCATCTGCCTTGGGCTCAGGCCATGATCCAAGGACCCTGGAGTTGGCCTGCACTGCATCAGGCTATCTACTCTGAGGAATCTGCTACTCCCTCTCCCTCTGCCTGCCACTTCTCCAGCTTATGCTCTCTATGTCAAATAAATAAATAAAATCTTAAAAAAAAATCTTGTTCATAAATATTAGCACAAAGCTTAAACTAAATGAGCAAGTACACTTAAATTATCCCTTCTGCCAGAAACACAGTTTGGATCTCTTTTATGAACTAGTGATTTCTGCATTACTGCACCTGTTTTGTGGCTAAAATTTTTAAATACAAGCTATAAGATCTGTTTGTGTCTATCTGTATGTCTTATGTCTAGTTATGTATGTATAGATTTGTAAATTTTCTACCTCCAGATGGTATTGCCAAAATTATTTTGTAAAAGAGCTCTTTTTTAATTAGCTTGAAGTAAAATTGAAGGCTTATATACATCAATTATTCTCTCAGAACTATGGAAAAGAACTCAAATATTTTTCAAGTTCAAGTGATCTGGGATAACCTTCAATAAATGAAAGCTACTTTGTTTTGTTGGTTTTTTTTTTTTT
>CM052807.1:43480791-43504972 GCA_028533885.1 Nasua narica | reverse complement strand
GTCCCTAGCGTATGTCGTTGGAGTGCTCGTAACTGCTTTTGATTTGACTCTGCCTGATTTGATTTTACTCAAAGAAGCTCTTCAAATTTTAAATAGGCCTCATATTATCTTTTAACGCCCCACACAGCTATTCCTTTTTTTGAGACTCCAACTTATTTGAGGCTAATTGTAGATTCTAGGCCAGCTCTGTCAATGGGCAAACTTGGGGCTATTCTAAAAGAAAAGAATCTTTTTTTCCAAGAGGACTCAGTTCTTAAAACAGACAGGCAGAAAATGTTTCTGGTAATCATCAGTTTGTTCTCTATAATTAAGAGTCTGTTTCTTGGTTTCATTCTTTCTCTCTCTTTTTTGTTTTTCCTTTGCTCATTTGTTTTGTTCCTTAAATTTCACATGCGAGCTGAAATCATATATTTGTCTTTCTCTGAGTGGCTTATTTCACTTAGCATTATACTCTCTAGCTCCACCCATGTCATTGCAAACAGCAAGATTTCATACTTTTTTATGGCTGAATAATATTCCATTGTGTGTGTGTGTGTGTGTGTGTGTGTGTGTGTGTGTATACACACAAGGAATATATATATATATATATATACAAAATATACATACATATATATACAAAAAGGAAAGATATATAGATAGATATAGATATAGATATCATGTTTTCTTTATCCATTCATCCAGTCAATGGACACTTGGGTTACTTCCATAATTTGTCCATTATAAATAATGCTGCAATAAACAAAGGCATGCATGTATTCCTTTGAATTCATGTTTTCGCATTTTTTGGGTAAATACCCAGTAGTGGGATTACCGGGTTGTAGGGGAGTTCCATTTTTAACTTTTTGAGGATCCCCCATACTGTTTTCCATGATGGCGGCACCAGTTCACATTTCCTGCATTTCTTAAGCAGTGCATTGTAGAACCAGTTCTAACTCGTTCATTTGTACCCCTAACCAGTCAATCATAAGGTGTTGTTCAGAGGCCATCAGTCATCAGTGCAAATTCATTACTACTACTGGAATTTTAATTCCAGAAATTTGCTTTCTTATGTTTGCTTCTTATATAAGAAAAAGAGCATCAAGAGGGCTCATCTTGGGACGCCTGGGTGGCTCAGTTGGTTGGGCAGCTGCCTTTGGCTCGGGTCATGATCCCAGCATCTTGGGATCGAGTCCCGCATTGGGCTCCTTCCTCTGCAGGGAGCCTGCTCCTCTCTCTGCCTCTGCCTGCCTCTCTGCCTGCTTGTGTTCTCTCTCTGTTAAATAAATAAATAAAAATCTTAAAAAAAAAAAAAAAAAAAAGAAGGCTCATCTTGTCAAAGCCATGACATGGTGCCTTTAGAGTTCCCGAAGGAATTTTTTTTCTCACAACTTATTTTTCCATTTGACTTTTTAAAAAGGGAATAATATGTACTACTTCTGTTAAAAAGCATAAACTATAAGAGTAAAAAAGTTAAAATCTCCCTTTAAAGCCTTTCCCCATATATCCCACTCATCAGAGATAACCACCATTAAATCTTTTTTATGTAATTAAGTACCGTGATGAATTATAACTCACTGAAAAAAAGTAGGAGTTTATGAGCCAGACTGATAAAAACAAATAAATGGAGAAGAGGGCACGTGCTTGCTTAACAACGAGATGCTAGGTCCTGATTGGTGATGGTGGAGGATGTGCTGGATTATAAGCCAGCACTTTCTGTCATGGTACAAACTGGATCAGTTAAGATTCATCCATGGATACTCTGTGGAGAAATTGTTGACGAGGAACAAGACATTTCTGTGCATTTAAGGTGTCCCTCCACACATCCCTTTTTAGTCCCCTTTTAGAGAAAAAGGAGTACTCCTGCCAAGGAGAAACTGGACAGCACCTTGAGCAAGTGAGCAGAATGAACACCACGCAGTGAGGGGCAGATGGAGGTCTTGTGTCTCTAGGTAAGGTATGCCGTGAGGGGCACAGGATCACTCAGGTAAGTGTTTCAGGTGCAAATGCATACTCTGACTCTAATCATGAGGAAATGCCAGACCAACTCAGAATAAAACCTGTTGCATTAAAAAGGGGGTGACTGTATTTTTCAAAAATGCCACTGTTATGAGAGACAAAGAAAAGCTGTGAAAATATTCAAGAAGACTAAAGAGACATGACAACCAAACCCAACACTAGATTGGAATCGTGTGCTGGAGGAGAAAAAAAAAAATGCTATAAAGGCATGGCTGGGTTAATTTGCAAAGTGGGAATTCAGGCAGTAGACTTAATAAAAGTGCTATATCGATGTTAAATATATTGAAGTTGTATATAACTGTGGTTTTATAAGAGATTATCGCAATTCTTAGGGAATACACACTGAAAAGTTAGGGGTAAAAGGCCATGATTTATGTAACTTACCCTCAAATCATCCAGACAAAAAGAGAGAACAATAAAGCAAACGGGGTAAAATGTTAATAGGTAAATCTGGGTAAAATGCACGTGGATTCTTCTTGCACTCCTCAATTGCAATCGTACGCTTTAACTGCAGTTTTCTGTGTGTTTGAAAGTATTTGCTAATGCAAAGGTAAAACAATTTTAAAAGCGTGTGTTTCATCTTTTCAGGCTTTTTGTATGTATTTACAATATTTCTATATATGTTCAAATACATTTTTGAATATATTCAAAGGCATTTGCATGCATTCAAATACATTTTTCTGACATTACAAATCAGATTTACTTTTTAAATTTATTACTTTACCTATTGCTGTGATAAAACCAGACATCCGCACGGAAGGTTAAGAAGGTAGACATCAGCACGGAAGAAGAGTCGGAGCCCTTCTCAGCAGAGCACCATCAAGAGAAGGCTGAGAAGCAAACAGTATGACATCTCTGTAGTGATCAGATTATTATGGTCACCTGGCAGGGTGGGCAAGGGAGCAAAATGAGGGTGACGAAGAAGGGAAGAGCATAACGTGGGTCTCTTACTATGTCTAAGCCCCCAAATTAAAATATGCAATGCACTGTATATAATAAATATGAGCCGTTATACATCTGACATACCGTGCTGCTTAAGGACCTTAATACATGTCAGATTTGTGACCTGTGCAGCATCTCACCTATTGTGGAGATTTAATAAAATTCCAAGATAACTAGGAAAATAACGCTATTTTTATGAATTCCTCATTTTGCTCATGATCAAACTGCAAAAGAGATCCTAGTTATTAAAAAAAAAAAAAAGACTCTTGTTTTTGATTGTCAGCCCTTCAGAAAATAACCTGCTAAACTGAGACCTCTCTTTCCTATTTGTAAAGGATTAGAACAACGCTGATCTATTTCTCAGTATTGCTCTGAGGAGTAGCTTGTGAAAAAGACTAAAAGACTTCAATAATTTCCAAGAGGCTCATAAAAATAAGGAAATAATGCCATGGTATTTCCGCCCGATCCAACACCACAGTCTCTGCGAACAGTGGAATGAGGGGCAGTTCTCATGATCCACCTCGTGGAGGCAGTAAAGAGCTTTGTATAATATTGTATATGCTGACCACAGGGACTGAAAGATGTAAGTTACAGTTACTATTTGCAGACAAATTCCAGGAGCAAAATAAGCAGAATTAAGTGAGTAATGAAACAAACTTTCAAAACAGCCCCTAAAAGGTAAGCACTAAGATGGCCCAGGAAGGCGCTCCCCTCCCTCTCATGTTAACAGTCTGTTTCTTGTCACTCCCTTCAATGGTAAGGGGGAGAGAAAATGTAACAGAAGCCTCTGAGCTTGACTCTTGCTCCTTTAACCACTCTTCCTCTCTCCCACGCCCTAGCCCACCTTCAGCAACACTAACATCTCTTTGCTCTTATGTGTCAAATGGACTGAAAGCTGTCACCGAAATTAGAAGTTTATACATTTCAGTTGGGGAAGTTTTGGTCAGTAGATTTTATATCCTCGAAAACTTCGGATGATGGTCATGACGACCTGGACCACCTTGCTCCGAAGAACTCTGAGATAGCTGAGCTCAGTATGAAGGAGGAAAACTCTGATCCATCAGTGATGTCAAGAACAGTCGGATAAGGGGTTTCTGGGGGCAATCTGGAGCCAGATCTGCCTTTCTAGGTAAACGCATTGCACCCTCTAGAAATCCTTTTTTATTCATGTGCTGTCACATCTCCGTGCATTTTTACAGATTGTTTCATCTATCTGGAATACACCTTCCCCTTCTGTACATCTGAGAACTTTTGTTATCCCTCTAAGACTGTGTTCAAATAAAGTTCAAACTTTACTTTCTTCATGAAGTGTTACCTAGCTTCTCTAAGCATCTTCTGAGATCACCAGATGGTGTGTCCCTGGAAGTCTGATTCTTGGTTTTCCTCACCATACAGCGTCTGCAGCACCAGCAGAGTGACTGACTAAAAGTAGGAATCAGAAGCATGATGAGTAAATAAATGATCAGTCTCGCAAGAAAAATCACAATCTGGGGGCGCCTGGGTGGCTCAGTAGGTTAAGCATCTGCCTTCAGCTCTGGTTGCAATCTCAGGGTCCTAGGATCAAGCCCTGGTTTGGTAGGGCTCTCTGCTCAGCGGGGAGTCTGCTTCTCCCTCGCCCTCTGCATCTCCCGGGACTCAAGCGATTTCTCTCTCAAATAAATAAATAAAATCTTTTAAAAAAGAAAAAGAAATAAATTCAAAAAAGAAAATCACAATCTAGTGGCGGATAAGAGAAAGCAAGTAGTATATTATAGAGAAAGTTAGGCAAGGAAAAACCAAAAAAAAATTAAAGGCGACTTAAAGTGCTTTGGGGATTTGGAGACTAAGGAAAATCTGGGAATAAGGCAAAGAATCATGAAGAAAATAACATTAGATAATATTTGACTGGGAGAGGTAGCAGTTATCAATGAGCAGGTATCTATATCATGAAGGGAGAGTAAGGGAGGATGAAAATGCCTTTTTATAATTTATATCATTTATATTATTGACAATACAATACAGATCGGTTCTGCTATAATAGTGGCTCTTTTGTACTGAATAGTCAGAGAGGATGAAAGACTGAAGGATTATTGGAGTAACGCAGGAAAAAGTGGAGACTAGATTATTAAGAGTAAATTTTTCCCCACATCTTATTTTTGCCTAATTAGGTCTGCCAACAAGGTTTTGACGGGTTAAGATATCAGGTATCAGAACATTGCTTAGAGAGAAGAAAGCTAAGGGCGAGGCTTGGCAGTCGACTCGATGAGAAAGTCCTCTGCAGTGAGAACCTCTGGTTCCTAATCACAGCCAGGCAACTGAGATGAGAAAGCTAAGTGGGGGGATAAGACCCATCTAGCAAGCTTCTGGTCTCAAAGTGCTGGGGCTTTGACTTTGCATTTTGGCCTATGTGACCTGGAGATTCTGCTTGCTTGTTTGCAAAACAGGAATGACGGTGGTTACAGTGATGAAGAGGATAATGATCATGACTGGAGGGGATCCCATGAGGACTAGACATGTAAATGCGCCCAATGGTCTGCCATGCACACAGTATGACTCTAATATATGGGGGCTATTCGTTGGGAATCCCTACTGTGTGCCAGACATTTTAACATATGTTACCTGACAGTGTTCTCAACATTCACTTTTGATTGGTCTTATGCAAACCTGTGTATATGAGTCCATGCTCAGCAAGTAGCAGACTTAGGCTTTAAACTCTGGACGGCCTGGCAGCAAATTCTGTAACGATTCCACTACACCAGGATCCTTCACAGACAGTCTGAATGCATAGAGCTTTGCTTTTCAGTTTGTCTGATGCTAGCCTGGATGCCAGCTTTTGAGCTTTCATTCATCTCTGAGAGAAAATGGGATGTTAGGTGAGAATGTGTGTACATACATTTAACGTTGCCAACCGCCATTATCCCCGTGTCCAATTTAGATAAACTGGGAGCCTAAGAAGTAAGTCAGTAAAATATTTTGCTGTTTGTTGGTTTGCTTATGGTTTTGAGCGCATTTGGTTGTATTTGGTATAAATGTCTGAACCCAGACCAATGCCAGTTAGAAATGGTTCCTCTATCCTGAGCTTCTGCAGGAGTTCTTAAAGTTCTCAAAGCTCCTCGACATTAGTCTTGAATTTGGGGATTTGACACCAAAAGCAAAGGCAAAAATAAACAAGTGTGAGTACATCAAACTACAACGCTTCTGCACAGCAAAAGAAACCATCAACAAAATGAAAAAGGAACCTGCAGAATAGGAGAAAATAGTAGAAACAAGGTTGCCAGGGACTGCAGGGTGGAAGAAACAGGGAGAGGTTGGTAAAAGGATACAAACTTTCTGCTACAAATGAGTAAAGTCTAAGGATCTAATGTAAAATATGGTGACTATAGTGATAGTACTGTACTGTATAATTGAAATTTGCTGAGCGTAGAACTTAAATGTTCTCATACATACACAAAAAGAACGTAGATATGTGCGGTGACGGATATGTTAATTAACTAGATGAGAGGAATCTTTCACAGTCTCTACCTGTATCAGCATCATGAAGTATGTTTTCAATATCTCACAATTTTGTCAATTATAGCTCCATAAAGCTTATTTATATTTATATAAATTTATATAAAATATATATTTATATTCATATAAAGACAGCTGGGTAAGTTCCAAGGATCTGGATGAAGTTTGCACACATTTTAAACCACATTCTGCACCGTGCACACCTTTGGCTCAGACAGATGTGAATGCGGTGGGGGGAACCTATAAAAGCTATAAAGAGAGCAGTAAGATGATCACCCATTGAGATGCTAAAATACAGACTTGAATTAAATTCCGGATTCCATACAAGCTCTCCGGACCCTCTATTAGCTATAGGTTGAATGCACTGTCAAAGAGAATACCCCCTTAGTTTTTCCTAATCACGTAAGCCCCCTAAACCATGCTGTCTGAGCAGGATTGACACTTGAAATTGACACAGCTGAATTTTTTTTTTTTAAGAGAGAGAGAGAGAGAGAGCACTCTCTAGCAGGGGTGGGGTTGGGGGGGGGAGGGCCGAGGAAGAGGGAGAGAGAGAAGCTTAAGCAGGCTCCATGCCCAGAGTAATCTCACAACCTTGAGATCATGACCTGAGCCAAAATCAAGAGTTGGAAGCTCAACCAACTGAGCCACCCAGGAGCCCCCACTGTTGAACTTTTTAAAATGAGCATAGAAAAGGACCATAAGGTTATATAGGAAGGAAGGAAGGAAGGAAGGAAGGAAGGGAGGAAGGAAGGAAGATGAAAGAAAAGGGAGGGAGGACAGAGAAAGAAATGATTCCTTTGTCTTGAGTGTTTAGAGCAGGAGGTCTCAAAGTGCAGTGCTGTCTGGGAACTTGTTAGAAACGCAAATTACAAATTACCAGACACTAGCCAGACCTAAAGAATCAGAAACTGGAAAGGCAGGGAGGTGGTGTAAAGGAGCAGAGCAGGGCTGGCTCCTTTTGCTTACACCCGCCTTCTTGTGTGTGGCCCCCGCAGAACCTGCCTCTGGGAGGGTCTGAGTGTGGCTCAGCTAATTGGCCCAGACCACCTGTGGGTTGGGTTTGGGTTAGCTAATAGGAACGTGAAACCCCTGACCAGGAAAGAATATAAACCCCCCCCTTTTCTCCCGCCAAACTTGCGCACCAATTCTGGCCATGGTGATAGGCTAGTTCAAACAGTTACTAAGTAACTTTCTGTGTGTTACAATCTCATTGGCCACTGGCCCCTCTAAAACTGTTGCACTTTTTGAAACGCGCTCTCTTTCTCTACATCACACCGCTGCGTTGGTGTGTGTGGGAGACTAAGCTCAAGCTAGCTTGAATAAAGGGCTCTTTTGCTTTTGCATCGGACTTGTCTCCCTGGTGGTCTTTGGGGATCTCAAAATCTGGGCATAACAGGTGGACCAGGCAGCAATTTGTGTTTTAGCAAGACCTCCAGGCAATTCTGAAGTGCACTACAATTTGAAAATCACTGATGTAGGATATAAGCAGCATGTAATTTTTAGCTCTTGGTAGTAGCTTGCATTTCTAACATACCAGTAACTTTCAAGTTTCTCTTTTACTAACAAGAATAAATGTTGGTTCTAAGCAACTTAGAGATGTTGCCTAAAATTTCATTGACCTGGTTAGGATATTAAATATTCTTGCTAAATCTGTTTTATTAATCAAGGGCCGCTTTCCAGGAAAACAGTATTCTTTACAAGTGACAGCTTACTTTAGTGACTCTGGCTTCAGTCAGAAGTGTTTCTGTACGTCAAATTTAAATTAATCTTTTGTGATTTTAAGTATATTTCTACTTGATCTATCATTAAAGCACACTTTTATTTTTACAATTCATTTCTTAAAAAGATTTTATTTATTTATTTGAGAGAGAGAGAGTGAGAAGGGGGGAGAGAGAGAGAGAGCCTGAAGCAGATTCCACACTGAGCACAGAGCCCAATGTGGGGCTCGATCCCACGACTAGGAAATCATGACTGCAAGTTCATGACCTGAGCTGAAACCAACCGTCTGGAGGTTAACAGACTGAGCCATCCAGGCACCCCTACAATTCATATTTAAATAGGCAGACTGAGGTATAGATATTATAAGTATAAAAAACCAGAATTTTCTAATTTTGGCCTAACTTCAAACATTCTGAAAAATTATCAAAATCTTTGCCCTGAATTATGATTTGATAATTCTCACTGTCAGCAAAGGGGCAATGTGGACATATCCTGCAGTTTAGAATTTCATCTTAATGTCCTTTCTAATTTCCTAGAAAGACATTTAGCCATTTGCAACATACATTTTCTGGGGTATCTGCCCCACTCAGAACATCCTTCCATGATAATCAAGACCCTCGTCTGTGCTTTACTCTATAGCCGTAGTCATACCAGGTTGAAGTTTTTCTCAGAGGTTAGGAATCAGATTCCAAGATGTGGGCTAGTCTCTGCTAGGAGCTGAGGATGTGTGAATGCAGGGGTTATGCAGTGTAGAGAAGAAGAGAAAGCCAGTTATTTGAAAGCAGTAGCCCAGACATGTCAAGAAAATCATATACTAGAGAACAGGGAGAGAGAGAGAGACAGTAAATATGAGCAATTGCCATAGTTCCTATGGAGACTAATGCCAAGCATTTAAATTTTGACATAATACTTTGATTATGATTCTGCTCAATTTCTGGGGGGTGGGTGAGCCTGGTGGTGGGTACTGAGGAGGGCACGTATTGCATGGAGCACTGGGTGTGGTGCATGAACAATCAATCTTGTAACACTGAAAAAGTAAAATTAAATTAAAAAAAGATATCCTAAAAAAATGATTTGATAATGATTCTAATCTTTTGTATCACCTAAAGTAACTTCTTGTCCCTGGGATCTTTGAAATACACCTTTATTCCATTGAAAACACATTCTTTTTTTTCTTTAAGTTTGAATAAAATTCCGTTACTAAGTCAAGGTGCCTCAAGATTACAGCAAATGAAGAAATGTTCCTGGGGTGCCTGGGTGGCTCAGTAAGGTAAGTGTCTGACTTTGGCTCATGTCATGATCCCAGGGTCCTGGGATCAAGCCCAGCATTAGGCTTCCTGCTCAGCAGAAAGGCTGCTTCTTCTCCGTCCAACACTCCCCCTGCTTGTGCTCTCTCTCAAATAAATAAATAAATTTTTTTTTAAAAAAGTTCCTTCCCTATTTAAGTGGCAGGAAAGAAATGTGAGTGATCCTGAAATAAACCTTAAAATTAAAATTCCTTTAGCAATCAAACCACTATTTAATAGTGACTGGGAAAGTTATTTGTCTCGGCCCATGCTAAAAATGACTCAAATCTTTTAAGAGTCCTTTAGTTATAAATAGCAAACATCTCATTTCTGTATCAGTGACAAAGGTGGTTAGGAAGGAAGGATGGTAACTTTATGTTAGTCCAACGGGTTTTTTTTTTCAGAACTCTCAGCAAGTGTGGTGGAAGGACCACAGACTTTGACCGGAGCCACTAACTTTTGAATTTCGGTTCCATCACTTACTATCCATTGCGTTGGATAATTTACTTTGTTTCTCCCTGCTTACTTTCTTTCGCAAAATAAGGGTGAGTTTGGTGAAGTTCCCTTTGCTTGACTGTGAGGATGGCAGAAAGTCTGGATGGTAGATGGTTCCGCGGTGGGAGTTATCCCCATCCTGCTTTCTGTGCAGCCTTTGTTTTCCCAGCTTCTCTGGCCTTGGTCACATAAAAAACAGGAAAGAGAAATCTGTAAACATAGCCATTGAAGAAACCCGTTTCTTAGAATTCAGCTTTGAATTTACTTTTAGCTCAGGATTACTGCCACCCTGTGGATTTCTTAGGAAACAAAACAGTCTGAGAAATTCAAAGGGGGATTGCTGTTGCTGTCCTTTTACTGAAATTATCGTTGTGAGCGCCCTCTTCTGAGCATTGGGGGAATGAGCACGCTCAGCATTCCATTTCCGTTTGTAAAAGGCGAAAAGAGTTAGAGGATCTGAAGAGAAACCGGAGTACTCCATTTCAGTTTGTAAAATTGAATGTAGTGCAGCCTCAGGGATTGAATTCATTAACTATTCATCCTCCTCTACAGACCTCCCTCCTCCCCAGTTTAAATATAAACGCCGAATCCTTAATAATTTGAATTTCAGAGCTGGCCAGTAGTTAATTCAGGAAGAGAATTTTAGGCTCCTGACTTCCAATTGAACATACTTCCCCCTTACACAATGAATGCTTATATCTACAGTTAGCTGATGGTTATTTTTTCATGATGTATTTATTTTATAGAGGGTAGTTAGTTGATGAGTTAATTAATTTGCCGTGTAGCACTGTATTTATATGGGATCCTGCTCCCTTCCTGAGTGCTGCCAATTTTCTTTCTTTAGAAGCGTTTTCTTGTCATTCTTTTTTTTTTTTTTTTTGGTGGAACTTTTGGATGATGCTTCAAGAGCGCTGTCCCTATTTGCTGAAAATCCCTTGCAAATTTCCACTTCTGTGTACTCTGCCTGCTTTCTGAAATATCCCACCCCATCCCGGATGCTATGCAAATCTTATTTCTTCAGGGCACGTGTCAGGTTCCTCTAGTTCTTTTGAGACTTCCAGGCCCCCGTGGCTAGTGCCATCTCTTTTGGGGGTTCTATTGTTGACTTGTATGTTATTTTAACATGGATATTATTATTTCTTCAGCTCGACCAGGCCCTCTTTGAAAGCAAAACCTGAGATCATGACCTGAGCCAAAGTCAGATTCTTAATCAACTGAGCCACCCAGGCAGCCCTCTGGTTATAGAATTCTCAACTTTCCCTCTCTCCTCTCATTTCCAAGTCTCAAACCTTTAAGTCTGCTGTTCCTTTTTCTGAGAAGAGTGGTTTATTGTTGTTGCTTTAATTTGCTTATTTGTAGTTTCCCCTCACAACAAGAGGGTAGTTTCTATGTACCAGGTGCCTGTGTGTGTGGAGGGATTCATTTCCATTAATTATACTCCAGCTTGAATAATGATTTTTTACTACAAAGGAACTTGAGTGAGTACTCAGGTTTTGTGTCTGTTCTTTTTTCTCAAGGGCTGTTATCTGGTTGGGCAGATGCCCTTAGGGCAGATCTCAATTTGAGGCTTTATTTCCCTCTGTGGATCATTGCTTTTGCTTAATTTTGTTAAATCTCTAAGCATTTCCTTTGATTTTTGCCAGCTCAGGAATGCGGTGAAAAAATTTTTTTCAGGTCATATTTAGAATTCCTTGTTCTCGGAATTGGGATGGTTGCTCTTCATGTGCGCAATGATGATTCATCAATTTGTAAATTTCACAGAGCGATCTTATTCTGATTTTGGATTGAGATTTCACTAAGTTTATAGAAAAATCCAGGAAGACTTAATAACTTTATAAGAATTTATTCTTCTAATGCTTAAACATGGTTTATTATCCCATTTATTTACATCTTTATTATGTCCTTCAGTAACTTTTTTACTTTCTTTTAAAGTTTTTCTTTTAAAGCTTTTACAGTAAGGTTTTGTAATTGTTTCCTTTTCAAACTTGCTTTTTCAAATAGTTACTGCTGTATAAATAGCTAACCCTTACATACTACTTGCTATGTGCCAGGCCTTATTTTAAATCCTTCAGTGATATTTTACCTGGCAAATTTGTTTCCTCCCTTGAACTTTCCTGTCATTTGATTTCTCTTGCATTTCAAGGAAAGGCAATTATATCCCCTACAGTTATTCGACTCTTTCCTTGCTTTCTTTTCAATATCTGTTCCTTTTATTTGTTTAATCATTTTTATTGCTGTTTTATTTGACACCTCTCTTTAACGAAATTGTTTTTCCCCTGTATGTTTCACTCACCTTGATTGTAGGCTTCTATTTGCATTTGAGAATTCTTCTTTACCTCACTGCAGACACTTTTCAGATTCATGGTTGCCTGCCTCCAGTGTTGGAGTACAGACAATTGGAATCTGCCAGTAAAGAATCTTCCTGTTATTTCTACGAGGATTTTTGCTATTCCTTTTGAGAGTTGCCAGCCACCTGGAACCTGTAAGGACTGTGACCCGGTTATTCATACTGGCTTGAAGCGGATGCTGAACTGTTTACTGCTTGACTCTGTGTGTGTGTGTGTGTGTGTGTGTGTGTGTGTGTGCAGGTGTGGTAACAGGACCAACCTGCTGGACAGCTTTACATTCCTTCTCTATGCAGTCACCCTAATGGTTGTCCTTGGCTCCCTTTTCTTCTTTATTTTCATTAATTAAGAGTTAGAAAAGTGTAACTAAGCTAATAAGATTATTATTAACAATCTAAACTAATAAGACGCTGTCTGTCTTTGTACCAAAATTCCTTCCGCAATTCAAGCCTGTCTGATTTCTATTCTTTAGTCATAAACATTTCTGCTTTCCTTTTTTTTTTTAATTTTATTTATTTGACACAGAGAGAGAGAGAGAGAGAAAGATCACAAGTAAGCAGAGAGGCAGGCAGAGGGAAGGGGAAGCAGGCTCCCTGCTGAGCAGAGAGCCCAATGCGGGGCTCGATCCCAGGACCCTGAGATCATGACCTGAGCCGAAGGCAGAGGCTTTAACCCACTGAGCCACCCAGGCGCCCCAACATTTCTGCCTTCCTGATGACATTCTTCTTTTTTTCCAGTATGGCTAAGGATTTACTCCCTACTTTTAAGTTATCGTTTCAAGATTTGTTGTGAGGTGAAGTTTGTCCATTCTGGGACCAATGCCCACTTACATTAGGAATACCCATTTATTAATCGTAATTCTCATTTCTAGCTATTTCTTATTGGCTCGACTGTTAGGAAACCACATTAACAGCACCAGTAATGAAAGGATATTTGTATCCAGCCATCTCTGATCAGTAGATCAGGGGAACACTGGACTGAGTAAAACTGAATAATTACCGTAGGTCATTCTACATACAGTGAGATCATCCTGCACTTTCCGAAACATGTATATGTCTCAGCAAATTCTCTCCACAAGTGTTAGGTAAGCATTATAAGTTCAAATGGAGAAAATCATCTGAGGATTATCTGAGATTCACACTGTTAGTACACAGCAGACTAAACCTAATGCCCACTGTAACACAACTATTAAAAGCACAAAATCCACATCCAGATAGTCCGGGTTCAAATTTCACCTCAATTACAGACAAGTTACAACACCTTTGAATTTCCCCAACTCTTAGTTTCTCACCTGCAAGATGTTATTAATTATAATACTCTCCTCGAAATATTTTAGTAAGGAATAGATTGAAAGAGCTCAGAACTGTTCCAAGCACGTAATAGGTACTCAATAAATCATCATGCTGCTATTATGATTGTTGCTACTATTTTGAACTCACATCCACCATCTTTTACTATCATTTTGTGTGTGTGTGTGTGAGAGCGAGAGAGAAAGAGAGAGTGTGCACATGGGCACAGGGGCCTCGGGGAGGGACAAAAGGCCGAGGAGAGAGATGCCTAAGCAGGCTCCATGCCCAGTGCAGAGCCCAACGTGGGGCTTCATCTCACAACCCTGAGGCTGTGACCTGAGCCAAAATCAAGAACCAGATGCTTAACTGACTGAGTCACCCAGACCCCCCAAGACTAATTTTAAAGGTCCTTCTGAATTTAGGGAAAAGGTCAGAAAGAAAAAAGAGAACTCTCCAAAAGTGCAGATATCCACACAGTATGTAAATTTCATCTAACCATTTGCAGTGTTAGCTTAATCTGGTGCTTCTAGATTCTAGGCAATATAAAATGTATCAGAGAAACAATGTTGAACAAGTCAGATTCTCCCATCTCTCAGGGAGCTTACATACCAAAAGAGGAAGCAAGTAATTTAAAAATATATATAATTATACTAGGGGCGCTGGGCTGGCTCAGTCGGAAGAGCACGAAACTCTTGAACATCCTGACTCTTGATTTTGGCTCAGGTCATGATCTTAGGGTGTGAGTTAAAGCCCCACATTGGGTGTAGAGATTACTTACAAATAAAATCTTAAAAAAAATGATTTTACTGAAACAAAGGCATTACAGTTGTACTAAGGGCTTTAATGCATGAAATCATTTGACAATGTACTGCTCAAAAGACTTAAATACTCACGGTCAATTACAGCGACTAGAATTCCATCTTCCCAAAGGCATGTCTGGAAAATAATTGCCTTTTTAAAAAAGATTTATTTATTTATTTGAGAGAAAAAGGGAATGGGGAGGGGGAGGGACAGAGGGAGAGGTAGAGAGAGACTCCTAGGCCGGCTCCTCCTTGAGCATGGAACTGAACATGGGGTCGGTCCCATGACCCAGACATCATGACCTTAGCTGAAATGAAGAGTTGGATGCTCAACTGACTGAACCACCCAGATGCCCCACTAATTGCCTTTTAAACTCTTGGAAAATGTTACAAAAGAATAGCCATAGTTTCTATTAAAAGAATCAAAAACAAAACTTTATCGTTTTTATCTTTTACTATTCAAGTAAGGGAAACAAAGTATCTGACAGGTAAAAAGGTCAGGTCTTTGGACACATGTTCTGTATTGTAAAGAGAAGGATAGGTCTTCCGTTTGTTTTTGTTGTTGCAAGGTTCCAGAGGGAGATGGATGAAATGGAACAAACATGCACCAGTGGGTTCATGGACTGCAAGTAGTATGCTAAGAGACTGCTGTATTCTGAGTGCTTGCGTCCTCTCAAATTTGTAGCTTGAAATCCTAATCCCAAAGATGATGGTACTAGGAGATAGGGCCTTAGGGAGAGGCTTCAGTCATGAGAATGGAGCCTTTGTGAATGGGATCAGTGATCTTATGAGAAACCCCTCAGAGATCCCTCAGCCCTTCCCCCCTTCACCACGCGAGCACACGGGGAGAGGCTGGCAGTCTGCCGTCCTCAAGAAGGCCTTTGCTCACCCACGCTGACACCCTGATGTTGCACTTCCGGCCTCCAGAATTGTGAAAAATAGACTTATGTTGTCCATAAGTTACCTAGTCTGTGGTATTTTATTATACCAGCCCGAATGGCCTAAGACAAATAAAAAATTAAAACTTCCTGTGTATTGTGTGTACTAATCAGAGATTGTTGAATATAAAAATTCTTCCATTACTTATGTCATTACTCTGTGTTTTATTCCCAGGTGAGCCAATAAGAAATAGCCTCCATGTTCTAAATAGTTGTTAATATGTAAATATATATATATAAATAACATAATATACACATATTTCTATATATTTATATATTTATGTAAATAATATAAGTATATTAATATATATTCATACGTTGCTATATAAATTTAAAATGATTAATTGTAAATATTTAAATTTACATTACTATTTGTGCAATAAATATACTTAGTAATTAATATATAAATAATATATAAAATTATCAGATATACACTGACTGTCCACTATGTCCTAGCCACATTTCTAGGCATTTGAGGGCATATCAGTGAGCAAAATGGGCAAAGATTTCCGATTTTGTGTACTTTAAATAAGTGGAAAGAAAGGACCCTCTGTTCTCTACCCACCCTGTCTGTGGAGGGAGATGAGAGGGAGCAGGACCCCGCTACTGATGATAGAACTGAGGGCAGACTAAAGACACCTGTGCGCCAGTCAAGGCAAGGGACCACGGAAATGTACCTCTTTTTGTCTCACTGAGGTTTGCTGGGCTGTGCTATTTTTACTGTTCAAGGGCAAGGGCAAGGGCAGTGTGGCTCACTTGCGGCCAGGGACCGCAGCCCCTGTTGTTCCAGGCAGTCCCTGACCGTGCCGATCATCACGGGGCATCTCTATCTCCAGGCAGAATATTCAGGGCATTTGGAGAGGGTGGGTGACCTTTCCAGAGTCATGGGGTCGAATAATGGGAGTTGAAGCCAGTACCTTGGATGCAGAAGGGAAAGATTGCTAAGGAAGCATTCCTAGAAGACACAATGAGATTTGGTGGCTGAAGGGAAGGGAAGGGAACAGAAGGGGAGGGGAAGGGAGAGGAGGGGAGGGGAGGGGAAGGGAGGGAAGGGAAGGGAAGGGAAGGGAAGGGAAGGGAAGGGAAGGGAAGGGAAGGGAAGGGAAGGGAAGTCATTAAAACAGTCATCCGGGATCCTGCCCCTAACAGTTTTGCCTCAGGGGTCCCGACTAAGGAGCTTATATGAAAAGAACAGTGGACAAAAGAAAAGCACATTGTCTTAGAGCAGTCTCTAACACACATTAAGAACCAAAGTCAGAACACAAGGGAAAATCCATGTGTTGATAGAATTACCCATGATAATCTTATAATAGCCTCAAGTTAAAGTACATTGCACCTGTTTTCATTTTTACAACTATGTATCAGGTCCTAGAACCCCTTGTTAGTCAATGTTTTTTGTGCCCTTAGTTAATTCTTCAATCCGTCTCTCAAGAATTTCAACAAATCCATCACCACTCACATGTCTGGCCACAGGAAACATACATTTCTTTTCCCCTTTCTTTCTGTCTCAAAAATCCTTCAAATCCATCCCACAAATTTCCTTAGGTTTGCTAATATACACTGACTCTCTTCAGCTGGGGTGTACTTGAAGTACAAGTGATGATCAGTGTGTAATCCAATATTTGATAAATTAAATGTGTGTATGGAAAGCTTTCTTTGCAACATTGGAAATTTTCCGGGGAAGCACTAGGTAATGCAGGACTATTTGGTATAAACTGGATTGGAAGTATGGAGGTTTAAGTGAAGCCTCTGACTCTTTATCCCTCTTTCTCTCAAAAAGGCTGAGCCCAAGAGGGGACCCTTGTGTACTAACCGAACTAGCCAAATGATAGGGAGAAAATGACCAGGTTGCCTTAAGGGAGTAAGACCAGCTAGGATTTACTCCAGGAAGTAAATGAACAAGAAAGTGTATTCTCGTGGTATTGCCCAGTTAATACCCTGATATTTTTGTTTCTGAACAAGCAGATTAGTAAATCTTTTCCTCTCCTGAGAGGGAACAGAAAGAGAGGTGGGCAGAGGGTGGGAGGAAGCACTGGAAACATGGGAACAAGGACACAAGGGTATGGAGAAAGGTAAACAAGCCTCTCTCCCCATAAACTCCATTAAAAATCCATGGTACGATTGTTACAAAATGAACCCAAAATTTACAGTGACAAACTCCACCAAAGAAAAAAATGCCTCCCGTTATTAATTTTTCAGAGAAGTTTCGATGCCTTATAAACCAAAATGTAAAAAAACCCCACAAAACCCAAAAAGAGCCTAAATTCCAAATTACTCTCCTCTTCAGTTCATCGCCTGCTCATCTTATCGAAGCCAATCAGATGCCTAGTGGCTTCTACTTTTCCCTTGTTGTAACTGAGCTTGAGCCTTCTGTCAGTTGAATGATTATAGATTCTTGAATCTCTAAAGTTGAAAAATATCACCTTCCTGTCCACCCAGAGTGTCTCACATGTTCTATTTCTTGAAGAAAAAAATAATTGCACATAAAAAATCACAAAAATATCTTTATACTCAAGTTTAGAACTTGCCTTGAGCAATAACATTTAATGAGGAAAAGCAATATTCCCTTATTATTATTGCCAGCCACAGAGGTAGGAAAATGAGAAAAAAAGAAAAAGAAAAAAGGAAAAAATATCGTTTTCAGCTTAGACTATCAATTTCTACCAGATGTGCATAGTCCACAAATCATGAGCTAAAAATCGACAAGAAGGAATCTTTCCTTTAAGAAGTTAGCAGCGATCTTATGCTTTATCTATCTAGTCCCTCTCAGAGAGTAGAATGCAAAACTCTGCTTTCTTTAACACTTTATAGACATTGTCTATGGTTGACTTAAGAAATTCCTCTTTCGGGGCGCCTGGGTGGCTCAGTTGTTAGGTGTCTGCCTTCGGTTCAGGTCATGATCCCAGGGTCCTGGGATCGAGCCTTGCATCAGGCTCTCTGCTCTGAGAGAAGCCGGCTTCTCCCTCTCCCACTCTCCCTGCTATGTTCCCTCTCTCACTGTGTCTCTCTCTGTCAAATAAATAAATAAGATCTTTTTTTAAAAAAGAGAAATTCCTCTTTCTATTAGTTTCTGAAAAACCTCTGAATTTCCATTTCCTTTTTGAATCTCATGTTCCTAGCATCACAATATTAAATGGGATCTGAGTCCCTCCACAGTATTTTCTTTAAAATTTATTTATTTATTTTAGACACAGAGAGAGAGAGCATGTAAGCAAGGGGGAGGGGCAGAGGGAGAGGGAGAGAATCTCAAGCAAAGCCCCCACAAGGTGGCTTGATCCCATGACCCTGAGATCATGACCTGAGCAGAGATCTAGAGTCAGATGATTAACCCATTGAGCCCCCACGCATCCCCAAAGTGATTTTTAAAACAGGACTCCCTTATTTGTAATAGGGAAGTCGAAGCAACCTTAGACTTCATTCAAGTCTTCTGCTTTGAAAGATGTATGTCTTTATCCTCGGCAGGAGCCCCAGACCTTTTAGTCCTGTATTATCGTGTCTGTCACTATTACTTAACTATAGTGAAATTCTTCAGGTCCATGAATCGCATCCCCTAGAGGAGACTTCTTTCTTGCCCCCAAGGTTACTTCAGCTGGAGAATTACTCTTACCTTATGCTTTTAACTAATATCCTTTTTTACTGAGGACTAATTTGTATACAGTATGGTGCATAGATCTTAATTGTATAGCTCGATAAAATTTTACATATGAATATATATATATACTTGTGTAACTCCTTCCCCAGTCAAGCTAAAGGACTTGTCAGTTGATTTTTGAATTAAGGTCTTGAAGGACTGGGAGCAAAATCAATGCTCCCAGGTCAGAAAGAGTAGATCTTTCTACTCTTCTCCCAGGTGAAAAAGAGTAGATCCCTTTCAGTCGGCTCTCTCCTTCCCCGAAGCAAGCTTTTTTCTAGGTTCTAACTCTTTCAGGCCCTGAATAAATTGTACTACCTCAGGAGCAGCAGTAATATTTCTGATTCAAATCCTACCCTGAAGAAGTGGACTAGGTTTCTAGTGTTGTTTTTTCTTTTTCTTTTTCTATTTCTCTTTTTTTTTTCAGATATGCTTCTATTTTTTTTTTCTGAAGCATATCTAACTTAATTATTTTGCATTTCCATGATGATAAAGATGAGCATCCGTTCTTATGTTCTGGGCCATTCAGATTTAGCTTTTTGTGAAGTGTCTGTTCAAATCCTTTACCTATTATTATATAGGGTTTTTCACTTTTCCTACTGAGTTGAAGGAGTTTTCTCTAACTTCTGGATACAAGCCCTTCTCAAAGATTTGCATAGCAAATGATTAGCACTTGTGACCCTGTCATTTGATATTTTATGATTTTACAATATTTTTTAACATTTCACAAATTTTTTCTGAATAGAGTAACTGAAAGTCTGTATACAATTCCCAAAGGGCTGTGATGGTCAAGTAGCCATTTTTAAATGAGAGACAGAGCACAATTAATCAGTCTTCAAGGAAGCACCCAGATAGGGCAAAAGACCCCCAAATTCTATAGTGAGTCCTATTGCAAACTGTCTGAAATATATATGGCACATAGAAAGAAAATATTCTTGGGAGTTAAGACCCAAGTTTTCCTTCTCATTTTTCTTCCATAATGAGTGATATGAATGTGGAAGAATCATTAAAACACTCTGAAACTTACTTCACTTTCTTCATATTAAAAATAAAAATTCTACAAAAATTATTCTGATATTAATTTTTAAAAAAGATTTTATTTATTTACCTGACACAGAGAGAGAGAGAGATCACAAGTAGGCAGAGAGGCAGGCAGAGAGAGAGAGAGGGAAGCAGGCTCCCAGCCGAGCAGAGAGCCTGATGCGGGGCTCAATCCCAGGACTCTAAGATCATGACCTCAGCCGAAGACAGAGGCTTTAACCCACTGAGCCACTTAGGTGCCCCTGATATTAATTTTAACATCATCATTTTATAATAAAATTTTGATTCTATAAAGCTGATTTAAAGATTTATGTTTTAAAGGAGAAAATGAAAGAACTACATCTAGTTGGAGATAACTGGTTTTACTATATCATAGGTACTTTTATTGATATACATGAGAATCAATATTGTTTTATGAACACAAATAGTAGGAATCAGTTTAGAAAACACATGTTTGATTATCCATGGGTAAAGCACAGTGTTCTTTCTCACATTTGCACACCAGATGGTGCCCTTGGAGGAGATGCATTACAGTAGATGGAACTTGAGGATTCAGGTTTGAAATGGAAGATTCCCATCCCCACAAAAGTTCCCATTCCTACCTGTCCCCCAAAAGATTTTTGTTGTACTTAAGGGCTTTTTGAGATTGGTCTTGGAGAAACAGGGTGTTTAGCCAGGCTGCTGATTTTCCCCTCCCTCTATTCCTGGATCTACATATTCCCGTTAAACTGCTTGGTTGTTAACTAAATAGCACTTAGAATTTTCTAAAGTAAAAGTCAATTTTTATTCAAATTGTGTCGGATTCAGGGCAAAGAACCACAGCCCAGTTATCGAGTCTTTACTTTCAGAACGTGAGGTGGAGGGTGCCTGGCTGGCTCAGTCCAAAGAGCGTGCGACTCTTGATCTGGGGGTGACTTTGAGCCCAATACTGGGGCACATACACACATACATACACTAAAAAAAAAATGAGGGCTCGTTTTTCTTTCTTCCAGACAATGGATAGTCTGAAATATCTCTTAGGAAAGCTGTAGGGATTTATATAGGAAGAGAAGGAAGTTTAACAAACCACAAATATCTAGGATTTTTTTTCTTTTTTTACTGTAGTGATTACTATGTATCTTTGGAAACTCTGAGCTTCAGTCTCCTTACCATTAAATGGGGAATATTTCCTGAGCTTTTGTGGCTTCTACAAGGCCTAAGGAGCTAGCAGGGCTTGCACATAGTAGCTATTTCAGGAATGCTGGTTTTCTTTCCCTTACTATTTTCCAGCTTATCTTATATTCCTGCTTAAGGAATTCGGGTACCCATTACAACCACAGTAAGAGATAAGATGCTTAGGCTTTGAAATTGGACTGCCCGAGTCCTACCAGTCGTTACCTGTGTGACCTCTACTGGTCCGGGTGTTCTTCTTTGCAAAATGAGAACAATAATAGTACACACGATATTTGATAGGGGTCGCATGCGCTAAGCTTATCCAGTCCTTTACACAGTGCATGCCCCGTGTAAGTGCTTAATAAATGTTGCCGTTTGAAACAGCAAAGTAAATGAAAAGGTTGAAATAGATTACACTTTAAGAAATCCATAGGAATTCACCTAGAGGGCCAGATCAATATAAGAATGCAGAATTTAACAAAAGGCAGTAGTGAAAATGCAATGTGGCATTGGTCCGTGCTTACAAAACTGTTCTCAGTTACCTGCTGGGCCTACCTTGTGAGACTGGAAAGATACCGTAATGTTCATAAGGCCACTGGCCTCTGAAGCTGCTCCGGTCACCCTCCCAGGGGCCCCAGTGTCCTACCACCAGCTGCCCACTGCCCCCAGTACTATACTGCTCTCAACACACTTCTTGACACTGAGTGTTGTATTTTCTCATTCCTTTTCTCCCCTTATGTAAGAGATAGAAACACAAGGACATTTGGTTGTGTAGGAACCAAGGGCGGGCCACCCAAGATGAAAATCTTTGGCATGAAGATTACTTCTGAGTTAGAAAGCAACCAAAACTCAGCTGATTCACGGGAAGCTCTTTACCTCCCCTCGAGAGTCTAAGTAGAATTGAGCTAGGGGACTTATGGCATCAGGAGAGCTCTCACCAAAGATACCTACAGAACTAAGTATGGAGGACGCAGAAGAACCCAACAAGGTCTGTTGGATCCAAACCCTCCATAGTCCCATTATTCCCGAGTCGCCCAAACACATGTTTACCAAACAGATGCTCTTTCTCTGCTTCCTGTAAACTGGATTCCGTCCCTTTAAAATCGCAGACCCCTACTCCCTTCTTCTCAGCTCAGAAAGACATGTAGATCTCATCTTGCCTGTCTTTGCAATCCTCTTATCTGTGCAGATTTCCCGTATGTAGAAGATAAAAGTTTACTTACTCCCGTTAATTGGTCTCATACTGATAGAGGACTTTACCACGATTTGGGCCTTAATCTGTACTTTCTAAATGGTTAAATCCTTCTTTACAATTTATCTTTTCATTCAGGTAAAGGACCCTTTTGGCAAAGCATCCTGTGATGAGAACAGAAACCATCCCCTCAAGCAGTAAGGACTGCCCTGATGCCAGCAAGACCCTGCATGCTTGACCCCACGACAATTCCTGACTTGCCTGCACTGCCCATGTGCACATCCACCGGTCTTGGCCCCACATTCGTGTCATAAACCCAGAAGGCAGGTTTAGCACTTGGGAGATGGTCTTTGAGACATTAGCCTTCGTCTTCCCGGTGTCAGCCTCACTGAAGTCATTGCCTTTCTTATTTTGGCACCACTCTGTTTCTCTGCCTTTGGAGTTGATCGGTGGCCAGTGTCCAAACCTGAGGTGTTCAGACCATCTGCAGGTAGGGGCTCTTGCCCCCTGGGTCCTGGTGACAATCTCAGCTTGATTCTTAGCTCAGCTCGTAGGACTTTGAGGGTCCGAGGAAACCCTTTCTCCCCAGCACCCGCAACGTTCCCTCCTCTAGGAGCTAGCTCTGATTCCGCTCTGCTCGGCCAATACACCCCCACCCGGAGCACATTGTCTTCTCGCCTGGGCCCACATCTTTGTTTCGACTTTCTCCTTGACCCTCTTAGCACCTCCAGCCCCCCATCCACCCCCACCCACACGTTCTTTATATAGTGTCAGAGCCTCCGCAGATGGGAATGTTGCCCTCACTTTCATCCAGCTGTTAACTCCAAAAAAGGATTCACGCACTGTAAGAAATCTGACGTCACTATCATCATCTTCCTCATCACTAATGCTTATTGAACATTCCTGGTAAGCTAGCGCTAGCACTGTTTCAGGGGCCTCTCCCTCAGTCTTCACAAGAACATTTAAGCTAATTACTCTTATTTCAACTTGATAGACAAAAAGAAGGAGGCTTACAGAAGTTTATTATTTTGCCCAGATCACACACTACGTGGTGAAGACCGATTTTGAAAGCACCTCTGGCCAGGGCACAAATTTAGCCCCTGTATTCTGCTCCCTAGAACCCAAAGTATTTCCTTTTCAGGTGTATTCATCTAATCAAGCATGTTCCAAATGCATACAAAATAGGTTAGGTTTGGGCTTTGGGTGTTTTCTCTTTTTAATTTTCCATAGGCAATTGATAGAATAGCAGTTCCTATCCTTAGAACCTCTGTTCAGACTACCAACAGTTGACATAAGTATATATTCAGAGAGCATTTTGTTCAGCTCATCAGGTCCTTTGGGTTTTGTTTTGTTTTTTTTTTTTTTTAAAAAAGATTTTCATAAAATTTGCAATTGGGATTGTTATGTTGACATTTGTTTCTCATTTCACTTCATCAATTGTTTAGGTTTTAATGGTCAAGTTCAAAGAGACAATAAGTAGAGGAGCCAAGTCCAACTTCATGGAAATCCCTTGGAGTTGACCTTTCACGTTTGGGCAAGAAAGCCAACTTTTATTTTATTTTTTACCTCTCTACTTCCTTTCCATAGAGGTTAGTTTGTCTTAAATTGTTGTGGAAAGGCCATCGCCTACCAAAGGAGTCACTGGACCCTCTCTACAATGTCCCACTCCCCACTTTCAACATTATTGCTAAGGGAATTTAATGTCACACAATTAGTCTTCACTGATTAATTCTCAGTGAACTAATTTGGTTCTCAATTAGGTATAATATGATAATGTCATAGGCTCTTACCCTGGAAGCACTTACTGATTCCTTGACTCTACTGACAAACAAAAGGTTCTTCCGAAGTCCTCCCCCCCAAAGTAGTT
>CM052807.1:43431826-43480291 GCA_028533885.1 Nasua narica | reverse complement strand
TGTACTCCTCTGTAGGAATCTGTGGTCAACACTAAGAAAAATGGTGATCCTAAGATTCTGAGACATGGACAATTAAGGAAGGTGTTTCTTGAACCAGGGAAGAAAAAACATGCTAGAAAGTTATTGTAATAGAAAAACACTATTGGTTCTCAAGCTTCAAGTCTTAGTCTCTTCACTTTCTTGACTGAAGAGGAGGCTGGGTCCCATTGAGGAATGACCTTGCCAGGTTTTCAGGGTACACGTTTCCCCAAATTCAATCCTCCCCCAAGGAATTGCACTCATTTGACAGAGTCATGGTGAACTGGAGAAAAAATGATAATGAGCTATTTGGGGAGATTTTTAATAGCTTTTCAATAGATTTTTAGATTCCATAGATTTTCAGATATGACTGGACAGTAACACCAAAGCAACAAAATGGCATCATGATATTCCCAGGGAGTGGTAGTCTAGGGGGCGCAAATCCTTCAGTGACTCCAGTGGGTCCACTCACCGACCCTGGGGTTGTCCACCTCATTGTCAGAAATAAAATTGGGCTAGATGTCCTCAGCATCTGTCAGGATGTAGTCCTGACATTTCTTCAGTTCTGGGGATCTATAGAGTCTCATCCAGTAGATATCAGCCAGCTCCGATGTACTTATTAGTACTATCTTTTTTGTGTTCCCTTTGTCAAGTCCTGAAAGAACAGCTTTCCCCAGGCTGCCTGGACAGGTATAGGAAAAGGAACATGGAGGGCAGACCGGAAGAAAGACCCGTAGAAGCGGGACCAGGTCCTTCCTATGGAAGAGAGGATGAGAGAAGCCACCATCAGGCAAAAGAACCCCTTGGCCTCTGAAAGGGCAAAGTAAGTAGAATTATGTACAGTAAGAGATTTCTAATACAGCTTCTCTTTCCCCTTTAGCATCCGTTGCCTGGCTACTGTTCACAGAGAAATTGAATGTTGAGGTGTTAATGTTTCTAATGTAAGTAGATGATCAAATTTCTCAAGCCTACAACATGAAAACATCAAACATGGATTTTCCAAGATTTCCCTTAGCCTTCAGGGTTTTCTTTTGTTCTCATGCCTAATAAATCCAAATATATTGGTCTCTGCATAGGTGGGAAGTGGGACAAGTATTCTTTAAGACTATATTAAAGAGAATGTAAGCTTCGGTGTATGCATCTAATTTCGTGCCGTTAACTTACAGAGCACTCAATTTAAATCTTTTAAAATTTATCCATTTAATCAATGTGTATCTTGCACACTCAGATTCAGAGAAGAAAAATTAACATAGGAAACTAATGTAGAATTAATTTTTATTTTTGCCAAATTTATTGGTGAGAATATTTACAAACATTTTTTCTACACACAAAGATTATGGCTATTCTAACTCTATTATGGTTGGTAACAGAGTCAATCACTCTAAAATATCCTCTCTGCAACAAAAGCAATAGGCTTTTCCTGGAATTTCCCAAAGAGTTATTTCATAGATAATATATGTATAATCCAAATAGTATTCTCCTGGCATGTAGTGATGATCTGTATTGAATTAATGTCCCCTTTGACAGTTTTGACGTTTAATCATCTCAATACATTAGTTTTTGATTGAAGGTCTCATTTTATAAGGGTTTCTTGACAATCCATGCCTGGTACAGTTCTTGTCTGCCAAAAGCAAACTTGCACGTTCTTTTGTGGAGAAATGTATGTCAATAACAGTCGATAGTTCCTTTTTTTTTTTTGCCAACTTTGTTTTATAGAAACTGTCTATATAAACTCTCCTTCTCTCACACTGACAGAGTATCTTTCTTTCATTGATCTACTATCCTAAAATAATTTTTGAACTGGCGACAACATTTACGTTAATCACAATAAATATGTTAACCATGATTATAATCAGTATTAGTTTCTGCCACATTAACAGAATTGCATAACATTTGATTAAGAACTGTCACCATATTGAACTTTTTCCAAAGATAGAGTCTAGTTGGATGATCTGGGAAGAAAATCTAACTAGGACCATGGGGGCGAGTGAGCTGCTTTTCATAGGGATGCAAATAACAACTAGATACTATTACAGTTGTTCTGAATTCATTGTACAATTTTGCATCTAGAGAAATGATTTAGAACAAACTATGAAAATATTCTCCCCTCTGATAGTTAATATTAAGATATTAACTTTTATATGTTCCAAAACATGTTTTAAAAAAAACTCTGACAGGAGGGAGAGAGAAGAGAGAGACTAAGAGAAAGAGGCAAAATCAGCTGTACATGGGACTTCCCAAGTTACAATTACAGATATACTAAATATATTTAAGAGTAATTAACCATATGAAACCAACATTAATGCAAGAACCAAAAGCAACTAAGAAACATCATGTCTTCTTCTATCCTAGTAAATGATAGTTAGCCTTCAGATCTGTTTATGGTGTTAGAAGTTTCTTCTGTTTAGGATACACTTTACTTTCCATAGCACCTTTAGTGATGCCTGCCTTAATTTATTGCTCCCCAGAATTAGGATAAATGAATGGCTTGAGGGATAGATTAGAGCGATTAATTCACCAATGATCACTGCTAATTCAGTCTCTGGCATAAAGTAGCTAGAGGTAGCTATGAGAAAGGCCAAATAGTAGGCAATGAAAAGGAGGAGAAAGGAGATGACAGCTTTCATGGCTCCCATGTGGGCTTCTGTGTTGAAGTCTCTGCACCCTGTGGCACTGAGCTTCATCTGTCTGTTATGTCTCCAGAGGGAGAGGATCAAGAGAAGAAATGAGATCAGGGATGCAGAGAAAGGGAGTAGCGTTAACAGGTTGAGGCAAATCTTGATGGATGCATATTGAGCTTTATTTACTCTGCATCTCACAGTTACATTTGCCTTCTTCTTTGTCTTAATACACCTGAAATCGTCATTCAAATTACCAGTCACAACAAGGCTAATAAACACAGAGAAGGCCAAGCACCCCAGCAGAATCCTAGGAATCACGCTGTCAATTCTCCACTTCATCCAGAGGAAAAGGGGATGGTAAAAATTTGCGATCTTGAGGAAATAGAAAATGCTGAGGCAGGTGGCAAACCAGACACTTAAATGGTTGGTTAGCGTCCAGAAGAAGTCAATGATTCTCATTTGTTTACCGGCAGTATACACATCTGGATACAGCACCAATATAAAACAATCTAATAGTATTATACATGACAGACAAATTCTGGATATGGCCAGACTCGTGAGGATCAAATCAATAGAGGTGGTCTTCCTATTCTTGATCCAGCCCACGCAGTTTGCCAATCCAATGAATGCATTCCCTAAAATCCCCATTGAAAACTCTCCAGCTGCTATGAGCATTAAGGTAGTTTCCAGTTTATCCGGCATGGTAAAATACAGAAATAACCAATTTGTTTCTAGTTGAACTGATGTAGTTTGATAGGTACACCTCCTTCTCTCAATTTTGCTCTAATTTTCTTTGCCTCTCTTATTGTAGTCTGTCTTGTGGTGGAGACTGGAGTGAAAAATGAAGACTGTAGCTATCATCACTAAATCCTAATTAGTCCTGAGAAGCAAATGTGGTTGGTGATCCCTGGCCTGGCCACTGCGTGTATCACCTGTATGTAAAACCTGGATTGGCAGGCTTTACTTTCCTACATATGGTTAATTTAGGCTGAGCTACGTTTTAGGATGCAAATTAGACCTGTTCCTTTTCAAGGTCCTGGACTGTCTGTGTTTTGCAAGGCTATGTTTTGCAAGTTTTGGATTCATTGATCTGTGACACGTACTAGTAACCTCAATTGGGCTGCTAGATTCAGCAAATAGAAATATGGGACACCGGGGTGCCTGGGTGGCTCAGTGGGTTAAGCCTCTGCCTTCAGCTCAGGTCATGATCACAGGGTCCTGGGATCAGCCCCGCTTTGGGATGTTTGCTCAGCAGGGAGCCTGCTTCCCTCTCTTTCTCTCTGCCTGCCTCTCTGCCTACTTGTGATCTCTCTCTCTCTCTGTCAAATAAATAAATAAATAAAATCTTAAAAAAAAATATAGGACACCCAGTTAATTTGAATTTCAAAAAAAAACAATGAATTATTTTTAAGTGTATATTTTTAAGTGTATAAATTGCATGAGAGTAGTACTTCCAAGAAGTACTAAAATTCAAATTTAATTTGGTGTCCTCTATTTTATCTGGCAGATCTAAACTCCAGGGATTTTCTGGCTATTAGAAAACGGGCCAAAAGTGAAATTCGTAGAGGAATATTCATTTTCCTAAATGAAAATATTGATTACTGCTAAAAATCCAAAGTTTGGGTTAACATTGAGAATTATACACTTTCAGGGAATTTAAAGGCTAACTCTAAATGTAGATTATCTGGGTCTAAAAAATATTTTAGCTCATTTATCTTGGTTGTTCAGATGAAGATTTACATGCACAAGATCTTTTAAAATAATGCCCTGTCTTCTGAGTCAAGTCAATTTAATGGTCATTTAGTTTGTGATGTTATATACAACAAGATAAGGAACCTTAATCAGGTATTAATTACCTTTATATTTTCTCTTTTCATTTAAAATGTTCTCAAGAGCAGTGCACATATGATAGAAGAGATTAAAATCCTGTATTTTTACCTACTTTTCACCCTCTGCCTTGCCAAATTGCATCTGAGAATCTAGATCATTAGCCTTTCTAGACTACCAAAGAAGAGACTGATGATTAAGTGTACCTCATTCTTACAAGCTACTCTTATTTTGAAGTAGCTTCTCTAATTTAAAGTTACTGAGAAACACTTTCCTACATAGTATTTCCATGGAATAGTTCTGGGGTGCTGATACTTTCTCTGGGAACACATATCTTTCCATCTTTCCTTAAAGGACAAACCTTCATTCCTGAGATACAGCCCTGATTTTTGAACAAACTATCTCGTTATGTAGCTAGGTTCATGGATGACTGCTTTCCTCTAATCATAGAAATGATCCCTGATGGTGGGTAATAAAAGGGGCACCTATTACATGGAGCACTGGGTGTGGTGCATAAACAATGAATCTTGGAACACTGAAAAAATTAAATTAAAAAAAAAAGATATGATCCCTGTCCAGAGCATATCATTTTCTTCTCTGTAGTACACTGGTAAATAAAGGGCCTTTCTCTGTAACTATGATAATACCTTTACTCAAATAAATTTTAGGATACGTTTTGGGGTTTTTTTAATTTTTTCGCAGGTAAGTATAGATTTTCTGCATACTTGTGTTGTATAGCATATGCATGTTGGTGCAGCTACTATGGAAACAGGATGAAAGTTCCTCAAAAGATTAAAAATACAATTACCACATGATCCAGCATCCCCAAATCTGGGTATTTATCTAAAAGAATTGAAATCAAGATTTCAAAGTGATATTAACATTCATGTTTATTGCAGTGTCCTGCACAAGGGCTAAATGTATAAACAGACTAATTGCCCATTGGCATATGAATGAATAAAGAAAATGTGTTACATACAGACAATGGAACATCATTCAGTCTTGAAGAGAGGAAAATTTTACAATATGCAAAAACCTGGGTGGACTTGGAGGACATTATGCAAGTTAAGTAAGCTAGTTACAGAAGGGCAAATATTGCCCGATTCCACTTAATAAGTATCTAGAATAGTCAGGTCATAAAAGCAAAGAATAAATTAGTGGTTGTTAGGGCCTGTTAGGGAGATAAGAATGCAGAGTTGTTATTCAACTAGTATCAAGTTTCAGTTACACAAGACGAATTTATTTATCTCTAAATAAATTCGTCCCTACATTTGTCCCTAAATATAGGGACAAATTACAATATTGTCCCTATAGTTAACATTATATTGTACCCCTAAAAACCTGTGAAAAGCATAGATCTCACATTAAATGCCCTCCTACAATAAAAAAAAAAAGTAGAAAAGAAGACCGAAAAAAATTTGCAAGAGAGTATTTTGTCACCTTACTACTTTGAACTTACTACTTTGAACCCTTACTACTTGAACTACTTTGAACTCTGGTGGTTAGTAGAGGTACTTCAAACATTGAAGATACAGAAAACTAAACATGGAAGGAAGGACTTCACACTAATGGAGGGAAACCTTCCCAGAAGTACTAATCTTATAAAACATTTATTTCATCTCAACTTGCAGAAGAATGTAAAGTTCATTCCAGCATAGGATTAACAGGTATTTTGTAGAATATACTAGTATATTCCATCAAAAGAATATCAAATTCTCCTGTCTTGTGCAATAAATAGCAACTTAAAGGCAAAGATATTAGAAATACAGTTGATGAAGTTTAGGTACTTAAGACTGTAAATTTCAGGACTTTCTGAAGTGAATTTTACATCATCATATGCAGAAAAATTTCTAATCTTCAGGTAGTTAATATTTTAGTTATAACAAAACAAAATGAGTAGATTGAAATAGTCCAGAATTTGACACAGCAAATGGTGGGACCTGAAATACACAGCCATTATCAGACAGACATGAACTTAGACGTGCCAGAGAAGTGTTTCAACACTACTCTAGTGAGGAAGGATTTGATGTTCACAGTAGAACAACATTTTAGTAGTGACTCTTATTTATTTTTCTTGTAATTTACTCTTATGTGTTACGGCATACATTACTCTTTTAGTGATAGCATGTAGTTATTCCATAATGTATGTTAATTTCTTCCCAATTAATTGCTTTCCTAACGTCCTGAGTGAAAAGAACCCCTGCAGGTCTTATTAAGAAAGGAGGCTGAGTAAAGCAGTCTGATTGAAATTAATTGTCCTATTCTTTTATCCAGATTGTGAAAAGTACTTAGGATTGGCCGTAGAGAGATACTGGAATGGAATTTATTCCCATCTTATTGCTGCCTGAACAGCGAGTTGTTTGTAAGGACATTTAATTTCAAGGAAATTGAATAGGAGGGGCCAGAATAAGGTCAATCAGAAAATATTATCTAGGAGTCCACCTAAAGCATCACTCACTTGGGAGGAGACAGATACACAACTGGGACACGGAACCAGAGATGGGACAGGGGAGACCTGAATTCCTAGTTAATAAGGCAAAGGGGAAATGACCTGACAGAGCCATGAAGGGAGAAAAATTAAGGGCCAGCAATGAAAAAAATGTATGATAGGAAAAAAATGAAAAAGCAATTAGTGCAGTTCAGTGCTCTTTGTCATAGGCCTAAGTAAAATCATAAAGGAACTTAGCTAGGCAGTACATGCCTACCATCTGCAGTAAGAAGGCAAAAAGGGAAGTGTGAGCTCTAAAACTCTTGGAGGAAAGAGCGTCTGAAGATGAGAATCTGGAGTGTAGATAGACAAAGGGATATATACATTCACATGCTAATATGTCTCAAGAACACTTAAAGATGTGTACATGAAATAAACAAGATAACTGGAAAAAATGAGAATGTGTTTTTTATTAACAAAGTCCACTTACAAAGCTAAGATTTTACATCATGCAGAATGTTCTCCCATATCTCAGCATCCTGATGGATGCCTGCCTCAGCTTGTTATTTCTAATAATTAAAATAAGTGAATGACCAGAAGGATAGAGAATTGCTATCATTTCTCCTAACATAACGGCTAACTTGCTTTCTTTCATAAGGTAGCTAAAAGTTGCCAAAAGAGAAGCCCCATAGTATACAAAAAGGAGGAAGAGAAATGAAGTCATAGTTTTCATGGCTCCTACATGGGCCTCTGTGCTGGGGTCTCCGCAGCCTGTAACACTGAGTTTCATTTGCTTAATATGTCTCCATAGGGATATAATTAAAAGGAAAAATGAGATCAATGACACAGTGCATGGGACAATTGCCAACAAGTTAAAGAGAATCAATGAACTGAAGTGCTGACTTTTACTCACATTGATCATTTCAGTGCAGTTTCTTTTAGGATTTTCAATTTTATGAAATTCATAATCATAATTTGGTGTCATTGCTAGTAGAAGGCTGATCAAAGAGGAAATGGCCAAACAACCCAGTAGAATCCAATGAATCACTCTGTCAATTCTTCTCTTTAGCCAAAGAAAAAGTGGTTGGGAGAAATTGGCTATCTTGAGCAAATAGAAGACATTGAGGCAGGTGGCAAACCACGTACTTAAGTAGTTGGTGAGGGTCCAGAAGATACTAATGAATGCCTGTAGCTTATTATTTTCATAAAAATCTGGGTAGCATACCATTATGATGCCATTTATCATCAATACACAGAGCAAACAGATTCTGGAGATGGCTAGACTGGTGAGGATAGAGTCAACTGCGGAGATCTTTTTCTTCTTAATCCAGTCAATCCAGTTTACTAGTCCAATGTATATATTCCCCAACATTCCTACTATGAATTCTCCACTTATAATGATCACAAAGATGTCGTCTCCCATGCTGAGCATGTTGGTAGGGAGAACACTCCCATCTCCAGCATCACTGCAGATGGCCATCATCTCATCCACTATTTTGACTTTGATATAATTTCAGAAGTACACAGCATTCTTTTGAAATAGAATTGCTTCTCCATTCATGGGGACTAAACCAACTGGTTGCTCCAAACAGTTTGACTAGATTTGAGCTCAGGCAAATTATAACCATCACCCTTTAGTGAGTGATAAGGGAAATGTTCGGTTGAAACTGCTCTCATACAAATTAAAAGAGATTATATTTCATGAATTTGCAACAGGCTTCTCACTCTTAAACCGTGTACTTTAACCTGTCAAATTGAATTTTGAATACAGAGCCACAGAAAGCAAACAAAAACATGTATTCCATAAAAATCACAATGTGTAAATGAAAGTACATTTTCTTCAACATTAATTATAAATTAATCAAAAGGCAGGTTTCCTAATAGAAATGAATTTTGATTTTGGAAATGATCAGTACAGTCAGTTGTAGAAAATTAACTTTCAGTCAGAGGATAATAATTTTGTTTTCATATAAATGGTTAATTAACAAAGAGTATGATACAAATCTAATTATAAATGACATAGTGTTATCAGGCAGGCACAAGGCAATATTTACTGAACATTTTTTCTCTATGGAGTTTTTTTAATAGAAGTGAAAGATGGTAGATAAAGACTTGCTGTGTTTAGTTTTATTTAATATGGGAAATGCTGTCCATGATAATTCATTTCCTGAAATGTCATCTCTTGGATAAGGAACATTTTCATATAAAATTAAGAGAACACATTTTAAATTATTCTATTTACAATCAAATCCTTTTATAAGATTTATAATCTCACATTCTACATTGTAGCCATTTCTCTAGATAGAGCAATCACTTTAAAGAAAATATTTACTGGATTATACTTCCAGGGAATAGGACTAATTCTACTATTAAACTGATTTATTCTTTCTTGAGAGACCTAGCCCACAATAAATTTAAATCTAGGCAATACAAATCACATAAACTAGGGTTCTTCTAATTGCATTTAAATAATTCTATAATGTAGAAACATATGTACTATTTTTCTTATTATGCATGCATAGTGCGTAATAAGAAAGCATGAAATGAATAATTTAAGGAAACCTAACCTTTACAGTTATCTGTAAAATGTTACCAGAAACAGAATAGAAGAGAGAACG
The DNA here is from genome assembly GCA_028533885.1 of Nasua narica. Taxonomy (NCBI): domain Eukaryota; kingdom Metazoa; phylum Chordata; class Mammalia; order Carnivora; family Procyonidae; genus Nasua; species Nasua narica. The sequence goes on along the minus strand of CM052807.1, from coordinate 43,470,779 downwards.
ATGCTAAAGAAACAAACAAAAAATGTCAAAGATTCTTGAGTTAAAAAAAAAAAAAGGAAGAAAACGTTCCAAGGAACCTTTGAGAACTGATTCCTAAAACTGGCCAGGGTGGTCTTGATATGCATATTTCTAACTGTACCCCCTTGTCCCCTTTCCTGATCAAACTTTTCTTGAGATCACCCCCCCTTTTCTTACATTATATTTCACACTAGGGAGGATCTCACCAGAGTGTTCTTTCTCCCTCCTTATGAGGATGAACCATTTTAGAAATGGAGAGGACAAGGCAGAAAAGATAAGTACCGACTTCCAGCACAAAGTAGACAAGTTTTACATGATTGATTTTATGGGAAGGACTGATATATTTTAAAATCTCTTCACCACACCCTATTTGCCTAAAATTCTTCTACTTTTTGAGTTCTGTCATATATGACAGAAAGAAGTAGAATCTCTCTGCATTTAGGCAGTGATATGAAATGTTAGCGTAGGATTTGGATTCCTTTTTTTTTCCCGGAAAGGCAAAGAAATATATGTGGCTTAATAACATTTTATTTAAAGTTAAACAGGACAGAAATGTGAAGGAATGCAAAGGAAAATTTAGGATAATGATAGGTATAGATATTAATGATTTCTAATAGCATCTATAAAAAATGAATGTAATTAATTGGGAGAAGGGAAAGGGTCTTTTGTTGATTGCTTTCTCCTCGTATTCAGGATTCTTTGTGGAACAAAAGGTTTCCTTCCTTTGTGGAAACTCTTCACAACACTTAGCACTTTCAGAAAAGCCTCCCTCAGTTTGCTGTTCCCCATTATCAGGATGAACGCATGGCTTGATGGGAAAATGATGGCTATCATGCCACCAAATATCACGATTAATCTTCCCTGAGGAATCAGTGAGCTAGAGGTTACTACAAGAAAGACTGCATAGTGCATAATGAAGACAAGCAGAAAGATGATCACTGCCTTTATGGCCCTCATGTGGGCCTCTGTGCTGGAGTCTTTGGACCCTGTGGCATAAAGTTTCATCTGCTTGGTGTGTCTACGTAGGGCAAAAAGTAATAAGAGAAATGAGGTTAGGCAAAGAACAAAGGGAATGATAGCCCCCAGGTTCAGGATAACCAGTTTGAAAGCACCTGGGATTTTACTCACTTTCAATTCCCAAGTTATGTTTTCCTTGCTATTGATTTGGAAGAGATCCCAGAAGTCCTCATTCGATGAAACACTAATGATTATACAGGAAAGGACGAACATCAGAAAAATCCCCAGGATGACTCTGTTAATCTTTAGTTTCAGCCAGAGGAAAAACGGGTGGGATATATTGGCTATCTTCAGTAAATAGAAGATGCTGAGGCAAGAAGTAAACCGGACACTTGAATGATTGCTAAGTGTCCAGAAAACATCCACAATGCTCATTAGCTTGCTACCGCCATATGTATCTGGAGAGCTACATATAAGAAAGCCATCTAAAGATATCACACACAGCAAACAGATTCTGGAAATGGCTAAGCTCACCAAGATGATGTCAATCATGGGGATATCGCTCCTCTTGAGCCAGCCAGTGCAGTTAACCAGTACAATAAATCCATTTCCCCAAACTCCTATAGCCGATTCACCAGCGATCAAGATGGTATATGTTACCTCCATTGTACTTAGCATGTCAACAGAGAGATCTGATTTGGGATATCACTGAGGATGAACTGGCTTTCAGCTGACCAGTGAAGAGCGGTGTATATGTCTATCATTTAAGTCATGCTGCAGTTGTCTTTTCTGTCCTCTTTGTCAGCTTTGATCCAGGTCAGTGAGACTCGCAGTTCTGCTCCGGAGAGCAGAGAGAGAACTGCCTGAAGACTTCACTGATTGGCCAGTAATGTGTGTCATGTGCACTGATGCTTGAAAGTCTCTGAGATGCAAATAGGGATGGATCTGATTTCTTGGATTTGCAGAATCTTTCTCATTTTATGCTCTGTATATTTTGGAGTCATCGAATTTAAGCTTTTGACCAGGAACTTCAAGAAAAAAAATTAATTACTTGGAAAATATGGATCCAACTTAATTTGGAGATGTGGAAGCATTACCATCTCCGATGACTTACAAGGTACCCCCAAATTATGGTCCATTTGGTGCAAATGCATGTTTTGAAGCTTAAAAATAATAGTGGCTTTAGAGCGTAGACAACTAATATAACTAATTTCAGCCTTATAGCAATGTATACACGTCAGTACTTAGGATAACTCAGGTAGGGCAGCAATGCTTTTCAATTTTCTTATAAAGATGGTTACTTGACTTTCCAGTTCTCTCTCCCTGTGATAGGGAAGACTGAGAACTGAAGATATTCCAGTTGTGTCTGTTGTTACTCAGAATTTGACCTCAGAATCTGTATTTGTATACAGCCTACATTAAAATTTGAATGCAATCTTCTTAATGCTTTTACAATAATGGATACCAATTTCAAAGACAAAACATATTGGATCACATTTTTACTATTTATATACTTTTTTTATTTGTATACTTTTCACATTAAAATACATAGCATCTAAATCCAGAAAACAATAAACCAAGCTATATTAATGTTCTCCCGTACTGACTAATAGTTCACCAATTTAACATGTATGCTGGAGGTTTCTAGGCTTTGCTGGAACTGGAGAAGTTGCTCTGTCAAAGGGAAAGGACTTGAGGTGATGATCTCAAGCAAATGCCCAACATCATTTGCACATGCGTTTTAAGAATATTGCTGACCACAGACACTGAGTGTCAGGACTGGAGATGAAGAATCCTACTCGTTAGGTGGGTTAGAAGTCAAGTATCGTTTCGCATATGTAAAAACCATTTGATTTTTTGGTGTGTGGACTGTTTATATGTTTGCTCATTTTTCTACCTTTTCATAAGTTTCTATGGTGTTTATACATTAGGGAAATTTTGTATATATTTGTATTGACAATATTTCCCTACTTTGTCATTTGTCTTTAGCTTTTTCTTGCACTTTTTAAATGCAAGCAGAAGTTTTCAAATTTCATATAGTCATATTTATCAGTGTTTATGAGTTCTGGATTTTGAGTTATTGTTAGAAAATTTCTTCATTGAAATTTTCTGATATTTTTCTCTATTACTTTCATGGTTTGCTTTTTTTCACAATAAAAAATTTTTTTAAGTAATTTGACAATATATATATGGCTATATTGTGGACCAACTTGTTTTACAGATTCAAGATGGGTAACCACTTGTTTCAACAATATTGATTTGGTGATCTATCTTGCACACCTGCTTGAGAGGCCACCTTCATTTAAATGATAATTTCCCTTATGTATTTGCAGATCAAGAGGCTACTGCTCTTGACTTAATGCATTAGTAATGACTAAAGGGACTGTGAGTGGCGTGGTTATTTCTAACTGCGTAAGGAGAATTGATGACAGCTTGAGATTTTACATTTTCAACTCACAACAGTCTGAAAACCAGAGATCTCTGGTGGTCCTGAAAGATTCACTTTTTTATAGTTGTAAGTCAGCCCTAAAATTTAATTGTGTACATAAGAGAATTTCTATATAAGAAGTATTCACAGACTCATCATGTTTCAGTGAATGAAATTTAGAGCAATGATGGGGAAAGAGTAGGACCTTAAAAATGGGAATGAGGAGATCAAGGTACACTTGGATCAATAAAGCTGAGAATCTCAAATTCCTTTCTGGTGGAAGCAGTCCACCTTCCCATGTCAGACGGAATCAGCCTTGCTTTGCTTGAAAACCATGTAGTAGCCTCACCTGGGAAAGTTAGCATGCAAAGTGATGCTTCTCTTCCCTAAGGTCTACCTCAATCAAAATTTTTGTCTCTAGACCCATAACCAAAGTCACACACAGCATGTTCCAGGCAATGGGGGGAGGAAAGAGGGAAGGCGATTACAAAGTCTGACCAGAAAGGAAAACATCTGTACTCCAGAAGATTTGCAAGATTTCCCTCATTCATATGTGAGGATGGACTCTAAAGATTTTAGACCAAAGAGGATAGATTATAACACCGGATCTGGGTTCATCCATTGATACAGCTGCCTCTTCGTATATTCTGGGTTCAATGTGTTAGCTTGGGTCATCTTTCTCAACTCTTGTTATCAGAAGTGATCAAACACAAACTTATGTAAGCAGATGTTTCTTTAAATTTATTTTCTTTTCCTTGTTGAAATACTGTTTATCATTCTTTAGGACCTTATGCTATCTCTTGACATTTTCTCTCAGTTTCGTTACTGATTATTTATGGTCAAGTCAGGCAAATAGCTATACTTTCCACGTGTATCAAGAACAGAATGCTGGGGCACCTGGGTGGCTCAGATGGTTAAGCATCTGCCTTCAGCTCAGGTCATGATCCCAGGGTCACGTGGATCCCATGGGATCGAGCCACATGTTGGGCTCCCTGCTCAGTAGGGAGTCTGCTTCTCCCTCTCCCTCTGCCTTTCCCTCTCTGTGTCCTGTCTCTCAAATGAATAAATAAAATCTTAAAAAAAAAAAAAAGAATGGAATGCTGCCATACGGGTCCTATTTTCAGACAACTCATAATTTGAATTACTTGCTGATTTCATCTCCATCCCCACCCCAAATCCTTCACCATGTCCACTGCAATTCACAGTAAATCATCAGCAAAAACCTGATGTTCTCATCCATTTTTCTGATATTTCACTTTACCTCCTTTGTTTGAACTCAGGGGTCTTAAACTTTTTTGTACCGTGGACTACTTTGGCACACCTGAAGATTATGACGTCCTCAGAAGAATTATTTTTAAGTGAATAAAATGAAAATACATGGAATTTTAAAGGAATCCAGATAGACTAAAGTATATATGTTAAATGTCACCACCATTCCTTTTGCCAAATTTCCCCCAACTATCTCTTAATTAGATGAAGTTGGCCTCTGATCTATTTCTCTTGAATGACTGGTAGATACAGTATTTCCTGAGTTCTTATATGGTGAAAACATCTTCCTTTCCCCCCGACACCCTTGGTACTTGAAAGACAATGTGCCTAGATAAAAAAATGATTGGCTCACACTTTTTTCCTTAAGCCCCAGTGTTAATTCTGCTCTTTTTTTCATGTAGTTGATGAATGTTGTTGAAAAGTCTGATATCAGGTTTTTTCTCTCCTTTTCAAGTGACTTGTCCTATTTGCCTATTAACTCAGAGACATTTATCTTCACATTTAAAGCCTAAAGTGATTAGTAGCGTATGTCTCTGAGCTGACCTTTCTGGATCAGTTTTCCCCATGTATGTTGTCATTTCAACATATGACTTCAAGTAATTTATTTATCTTATTTTTAAAAATAATTTATTTTAAAAAAGCTTTCTTGAATTTTTTTTTTTTAAGTATTAGCTCATTTCCTTACTTTGTTTTTCTCTTCAGGAATCCAATTATTTGTTTATTAGGGCCTGCTTTTTAAAAATTTTTTATTTAAGTTCAATTTAATTAACATATACTGTATTATTAGTTTCAGATGTAGAACCCAGTAATTCAACAGTTGCATATAACACCCAGTGTTCATTACATCATCTGACCTCCTTAATGCCCATCACACAGTTACCCCATCCCCACCCGCCTCCCCTCTATTAAACCTCAGTTTGTTCCCTATAGTTAAGAGTCTCTTATGGTTTTTCTCTTTCTCTGTTTTCATCTTATTTTATTTTTCCCTCCCTTCTGCTAGGTTCACCTGTTTTGTTTCTTAAATTACACATATGAGTGAAATCATATATGTCTTTCTCTGACTTATTTTGCTTAGCATAATACTCTTTAGTTTTATCCATGTCCTTGCGAATGGCAAGATTTCATGCTTTTTGATAACTAAGCAGTAGTCCAGTATATATATATCCACTTCTTTATCCTTTCATCTATTGATGGACATCTGGGCTCTTTCCATAATTTGGCTATTGTGGATGTTGCTGCTATAAACATTGGGGTGCATGTGCCCCTTCAAATCACTATGTTTGTATCCTTTGGATAAATACCTAGTGATGTAACTGATGGATGATAGAGTAGCACAATTTTTAGCTTTTTGAGGAAACGTCTATACTGTTTTCCAAAGTGGCTACACTTTGCTGGGAATGCAAACTTTCTCCATATTCTTGCCAACATTGGTTGTTTCCTGGGTTGTTAATTTTAGCCATTCTGACAGGTGTGAGTTGGTATTTCATTGTGGTTTTGTATTTTCCTGATGTCAAGTGATGTTGAGCAATTTTTCATGTGTCTGTTTATCATGGCCTGCTTTTTTATATTTGTCTTTTTCTTTATATTATTGTCTTTTACAGTCTCTGTGTCACTTTCTTTGTCATTTCTTTTATCTCCTTTGCCAAATATCTTTGATTGATCTATGTGCTCTTATGCACATTAAAACTTCTCTTCATATCTAGGGTATTTTTATCTTTATATATTTTTTTCTTGATTTCTATCAGCTTTTGTGTCACGTCTTCCTGTTTTTCGAACAAATCTTGTTTGAGTGCTTCATTTAAGTTTCATGGTGTTTTTCACTTGTTTAATTCTCTTTAATTCATCTTAGTATTTGTGTCAATCTTCCTCAGTTTCATGGTTGTTACTTTGGTTAACGTTTCTAGGATTTATTAATATGTTAAAATGCTGAAAAGGTTGGTTTTCCATCTGTGTGTGTGTGTGTGTGTGTGTATGTGTGTGTAGCTGTATATGTTTGCAGATATTTCGTTTTTGCTGTTGTGATTTTGTGGTGATGCTTCTTCAAATTTTATGAATATTCCTTCACCCACTACTAGCAAGATGATTTTTTGACAGTTGAGGGGCTATAGCTGAAGCTGAGTGGTTTTATTCATTTCCCAGTTCTAGAATCTTCCTGAGTTACCACTGTTCGCACATTTTCATTGTTATATATCATTATTCTGTGAACAGACTTCCTGTTATTTTCCAGTTATATCTTGTTTCTTTCTTGTTTGGTCTTGGTTTGTCTCTCAAGAAGATACTGCTTCAGCTTTCTGTGTTATCTTCCTCTATTTGCCTGAGAGGCACAGCTTTCCTGACTATAACCTCTTGCACCATGCATTTTGCATTGCTACTTCATTGATCTTCTTCTGTAGCTAAGTGCAGTTTGCACATAGTGTGACTCATCTTTTTCTTAGGGTGTCGACCTTATGGATAGCATCTGGGTTCTGCCACTTCTAGGGTCCTTCTAAATCCTCTGCTTCTCTGAACAGATCAACTGGAATTCTGATATCAGTGTGAGCTTTGTTGCTCACTCTATTCACGTCAAGTGTTTTCTACCCATTTATACTGAAATTGTAATGAGTAGGTTTTTTATGTATTGTGGTTATGCTAAAGATTTAGGTTATGATTATTTTTATTTTCCTGGTCTTCTTTATGTTCTTAAAAAGAGGGGTTTTTTAAAAGATTTATTTACTTATTTGAGAGAAAGAGAGTGAGCAAGCAGAGGGAGGGGCAGATGGAGAAGAGTGAGTCTTAAGTAGACTCTGCAATGAGCACAGAATCCAATGCAGGGCTCGAACCCAGGACCTTGAGATTATGACCTGAGCCAAAACCAAGAGTTGGAGCTTAATCAATTGAGCCCCTAAAAAGAGTCTTTTAACTTTTTTTAATATTAATTTAAATTTTTTTAAAGAATTTTAAAATTCATTTGACACAAAGAGAACACAAGCAAGCAGAGGGAGTGGCAAGCTGAGGGGGAGAGAGAGAAGCAGACTCCCCACTGAGCAGGGAGCCTGATACGGGGCTTGATTCCAGGACCCCGGGACCATGACCTGAGCTGACAGCAGACATTTAACTGACTGAGCTACTCAGGTGCCCCTAAAAAGAGGTTTTTAAAAGGAAGCATAAAGAGATTACATCTAAGCAGTCATCATTGTCTGAGAAGAACTAAAAAACTCACATCCTTCTTATAAACATAGCTCACTAGTACCAAAATACAGTAAAAATTTAATATACACAATTGTCCACTTAAGATATATGAAGAAGCTGTCATTTATGTCAGAAACTATAGGGACACCTGGGTGGCTCAGTTGTTAAGCGTCTGTCTTTGGCTCCGGTCATGATCCTGGGATCCAGCTCCGCATTGCTAGGGGGGAAGCCTACTTCTCCCTCTCCCACTCCCCCTGCTTGTGTTCCCTCTCTCGCTGTGTCTCTCTCTGTCAAATAAATAAAATCTTTAAAAAAATCTTAAAAAAATAGAATCACAAAATACATGACAATCAAGAGTTTAGTATGCAACAACAACAAAGAGAGAAACAGACTCATAAATATGGAGAACCAACTGGAGGTTGCCAAAGGGGAGGGCGATGTGGGGGTGAAGGGGATTCGGAGGTATAAACTTTCAGTTATAAAATAAATAAATTTCTGGAATGTGAAGCACAGCATAGTGAATACAGTCCATAATACTGTAATACATTTTTGGTGGTGAGCATTTTATATTGTATATGTAATTGCTGAATTACCATGTTCTGCATCTGAAACTAATTTTATATCATATTTCAACTATACTTCAATAAAAAAATTTTACACCTTTTTAATAAATGAAAGTAAAAAAAAAAAAGACAAACTAAACTATCAGACCTGCCAAGGCAGCAGGCATTTAGAGTTAGTATTTATAGAGTTTATGAAAACTCTGGGGAATGTTCTTTTCATCATTTCTCAGAGAAAGTTAACCAAACAGATTTTACAAAGGTACCTTGTTTTTTATTTAATTGTATTTTCCTGATTACATTAATTATTGCATGAATTGTAGAAAAGTTAGAAATTTACAGAAGACTAAAGTAAGAAAACAAAAATCATCTATAGTCCCACTATCTATAGATAAAGGACCTATCCATCTAGATTACATATAAATATAATCAAAACAAAATTTAAGCAACATACCTATGAATCTAAACCTATCTATTTTGAAATTTAACTTGAAATCTATGTAGAAACACATTAACAGTAATTGGTTGAGTGTCACAAATATGCACAATCTTAATTTCTTCTTCATTCCTTTCTGTGTTTTTAATTTAGGTGCAGTGAAACTGTTTTATTTTATTATCAGATAAAAAATGGATTTATGATCAAAGGAATATGTATGAATAAAACCAAACCAAATTTTTGTAAAAATAGCAGTAGAAGATAAGTCATAAAGGGAAACAAATGGATTTAAGTTCATATAAACTGCATGCATTTCCCCAAACACCACAAACTAAGTTATTTCCTAAACAGCAAATTAAGAGAAAAAGATCATAACATATATATGGCATAATGTTAATATATTAAGTATCAAAATTAGTAAGAAACACCATAAAGCGTGAAAAAATAGAAAGAAAACAAATGAACAACTCCCCAAAATTATATCCCGTTGGCTAATAATTCTGTACAAATGCTTAATCTCATTAGTAATCAAATATATGCAAATTGAAAAGATGTTTTGTGCTCAAAGTAACAACTGTTGGCATAAAAATCTTGAATGATTTTGAGATCGAAATTAGGATGGGTTATTTTTTTCACAATCAAAATATTAATTTACTATTTCTGTGAGGCAACTTCTCAATTCTGCAAGGAATTTATCAAATTCTTCCATATTGGAATTTTTCTTAAAAAATAATTTCAAATACTGCACTCTCTCTATACTAGTCATATTGGACCTTCAGTTCCTGCAATGCCCTTTACTCCTTCTTGCTTCACCAGCTCTACACATACACGTTCCCCACCCTAAATCTCTCCTGCTCTGCCCACCTTACTCTTAGGCATTATTCAGATCTCAAAAACAAAAACAAAAAACATTTCAACCTCAGTGGCACCTTCTCTTTTCCAAAGACCAAGTCAGATCATTCGTTTAGCACCCCTTAGTTTTTCTTCCACAACTCCATAAATAAACTTGTTTAAGTTATTATTTGCAGTTTATTTGCTTTTCTACTAGAGTATCTTATTCATGATGCTGGCCTCTTGTTCAGTACTATAAGGTCAGCACCTAGCAGAGTTAGTATTCAGAAACTATTTGAATGAGTTAAGCCCTTATATTTAGAAATCTGGGTCTCAGGCCATAGTAGAAGGTCAATGCACTTTTGCAAGTGGCCAAAATAGGTTACTTGGTTCACACTTTGGGTTGGACATAATATTCTCTTCTAAAATCAGGATTTGAAATACAGCCATGAGTGCGAGTTTGCGTGTATGGACGTAAATATGTGTAAGAGCCTAAAGCAGAACATCTCTTACTTCATACTGATTTATCCTGGGTTCAGTCTCGTGCCCCTCGGCATAACTCAGGGACCATGTTGAGTCCTCTGGATCTGCGCTTCTAGCAGAAGCTTTGCTCAACTCCAGCTGGTTCATGATTCTGCTTCACCTCCAATCAGTGGGTCTGAGGACTATAAAGACTCCTTCATCAGCGTTCTGATCCCCTGACCCCCACATAGACTCTGCTTCCTAGGTCTTTCCTACAGGGCATCTACTACTATCTCTATAGCTATTACATCAAACACAGCCAATTACACACGAATTAAGATTTAAACAGTGAGAGTAAAGTGCTCTTTTAAAGAATTAAAATTGCACACTCAAAACGCACACACCTCTGTCTCTAACTCTTACATCCATGTTCCAAATATCAAGGCTGATTACAATTCCCTTTGTCTTGCTTTCTGCATCTGCGGGTCTTCTCGGCGAAGGGCTCTCGGGGGTTCAGGGAAGTGAGGCAAACCAGAGGGCGAACTCTTGTTTTAGGTGCTTATTCTCACCATCATAACCTTAACAGTGAAAATAGTCTCCAAGCTGGTTTTCCTCTGGGAGGTGTGTGGGAAGAAGACACCGAAAGTTCGGGAAGGTGATAAAGCCACTGAACTGTCAGGCTGAAGAGCGAAATTTCCTAGAATGTAGTCAAGACAATTATGGACGATTTCACTGATGTTCAATAACACGGTCACAATCAAAACAAGGGTGCCCGATGCAAGTAAAACAGATCTTCAGGGGCTTCTTCTCTAGATTATTCCAGAACAACCATTTCTCCCCTACGGGGGTCTGTGCAGCTGTGAGCCGTCTCCCCCACCTCACGGCACTTGCATTTCCGCAGGGCCCTCAAAGAGGCTTGCTTTAGCTTCCTGTTTCCTAGAATTAGGATAAGTGAGTGACCCCAGGGATAGATGGCTGTGGTTGTGAGGCCAAAAATAAACAGCAATCTGTTTTCTGGCAGAAAGAAACATAATAGCTCTATGGTAACACCTATAAAATACAAGACTAAGAGGACGATAAAAGATATTAAAACTTTCATTGCTTTCACGTGTGCTTCTGTTCTGGGGTCTCCGGAACCAGTGACCTTCAGTTGCATGCGCCTGTTGTGTCTCCAGAGGGAAATGATTAACAAGAAACATGTAACCAGGCAGAGTGCAAAGAGAAGAATGACCCCTAGGTTGACCAAAATCTGCTTAGTAAAGAATGTACTTTTCTGCATGTTGAAGTTCCGGGTTGTATTTCCCCTCCTCATTCTATTATCATTAATAATCTCCGCAATTTGTGGAAATGTAAATAACCATGAAATAAACAAGGATCCCATTAGAAGGTGAAGAACCCTATTGATTCTACCCTTCAGCCAGAGAAAAATATGGTGGGAAAAATTTGCTATTTTCAGGAAATAGAACATACTGAGGCTGGTGGCAAACCAGATACTTGATTGATTGATAATTATCCACAAGTAACTAATATAGTCAATTAGGTTACCAAAGTAATACAAATCTGGAGAGAATAGCTTTATAAATCCATCTGTAATTATTATCAATATCAGACAAATTCTGGAAGTAGCTAAGCCAGTAAGAATAAAGCCAATCATAGAAAACTTTTTCTTCTTCACACAATCTATACAGTTGACAAGTCCAATAAATCCATTCCCTAAAACTCCCAGTATTGATTCACCAACTGCTATAAAAATGAGGAGGCCTTCCAGTATGCTTCGCATATCTGCCAATTCCTGATATTGCTTCTGTTACATATTTTAGATTACCCGCTGCAGAATGAGACAAATGTTAGCTGCTTGATGGAAGAATTATTTTCTTCTGTTTCATTACATAAAGGCTTAAAAGTGCCCCAATAATGCCTCGCGATGGAATCTGAAATGTCTTCATGGAGACCACCTCAATTTCATCTATAACTTAGCTAGTCTGAAGAACATGTGTCCACACTGAATGCTTACATATAATTTGTTAAGATGCAAATGAAAGTTTCTGTTTCATGGGTGTCACTTGTCCTACTGAGACTATTTTGCATCTGTTAATCTGACTTGTGGAGTAGGAGTGTCAAATGTATACCCACAGGAAACAGAATAGAAACAAAAATTTGACTTCGTCCTTTTAAATATCAACTACAACATCATCATTTGTGTTGCATTTTTGACCTCTTAAACATATATAAAGGAAAAACAGTTTATAGAGGTGGCAAATGAATTTAGCCAATGTAGACACGTACTCTGAATAATTAGAGGCATAAACACATTTTTGTCATTTTTCTGATAATTCAGGCAAAACACATTTATTTTTATTTTTATTTATTTGACAGAGAGAGAGATCACAAGTAGGCAGAGAGGCAGGCAGAGAGAGAGGGGGAAGCAGGCTCCCCGCTGAGCAGAGAGCCCGATGCGGGGCTCGATCCCAGGACCCTGAGATCATGACCTGAGCCAAAGGCAGAGGCTTTAACCCACTGAGCCACCCAGGCGCCCCTCAGGCAAAACACATTTCAAGTTTCAATATAAAGAGGACAATAGATTATGACTCAGTTAGATAGAAACACTGAACAATTGCCACTTTGTGTTGGAAATGGACTGATCTACCAGGCATAAAATTAGTAAGGACATAGCTGGAACTGAACACCATCAATCAACAGGATATAATTGACATATACAGACGACTTCATCCAACAAGAGCAGATTATACATTTTTCTCAAGCTCACCTAAAACATTCATGAAAATAGACCACCTTTTGAGTCACAAAGTACACCTTAACAAATTTAAAGAGTAGAAATTATACAATATCTGCTTTCAGACCAGAATGGAATTAATAATCAATAACAGAAAGAAAGTGGAAAATCCCCAAATACAGGGAGATTAAACAGCACATTTGTAAAGAACATGTGAGTGAAAGAAATAATCCCAAGAGAAATCTAAAACACTTTGAACTAAAGGAAAATGAAAACACAACTTATCAAATTTGGGAGATGCAGGGGAAGCAGTGCTTAAAGGGAAATGTACAGCGTTGAATGCATATATACTAGAAAAGAAGAAAGATCTATAATCATTATCTAAGCCTCCACCTTAGGAAGCTAGAGAAAGAAGAGCAAATTCAATCCAATAAGCAGAAGATATAAAATAATAATTTGAGCAGAAAACAATGAAATTAAAAACAGGAAATCAATGGACAAAATCAATAAAACAAAATGTCACTTACTTGAAAGATCAATAAAACTGATTAGCTTCTGGGGTGCCTGGGTAGCTCAGTTGGTTAAGCCTCTGTCTTCGGCCCGGGTCATGATCCCAGGGTTGTGGGATCAAGTTCCACATCAGGCTATCTGCTCAGCTGGGAGTCTGCTTCTCTCTCTCACTTTTCCTCTGTTCTCTCTCAATCTCTCTCTTTCTCTCTCTCTCACTCTCTCTCAAAAAAAAAAAAAACTTTAAAAAAAATAAATAAAAATAAAATTGATAAGCTTCTTAGGTTAACAAAGAAAAAAGAGAGGACACAAATTATTAATATCAGAAATGAAAGGGGACATCACTACTAATGTCATAAATATTTTTTGTAAAAATCAAAATGAAATCTGGAGTAGAGAATTTGTCTTTAGTTAGCATTGCTGAATGTTATGATTTGATTTTCATATGAATCCAAGTACCTACAGTTAAGACACATTGACTCAAACTCATTATACACACATTCTGCCATAGCTAGAGATTTTTTTTAAATAACTTTGAGCTACCAGGAAAATTTCCAAGACAGTTCATCTTCATTTGACACATTCGATATGAAAATTATTCTATCAACAAACATTTATAACTGCTCTGACATTATCAGATGCTATATGGGGATGCTCTTAGTACTGGGGTGAACTCATTATGAGAGCAGTTTCAATGTGTGGAGGTTTGTTTCCCATACTATCTCCAAGAAAGCCTCCAGACATCAAGAGTTCTACAATTCAACTCAACTCTCACACTATTTAGTAGGAGATATCAGATTCCAAAGGGTCAGGGCTCAGTCCCATATGACTACTCCTTCTGCCCCCATTCCAGACAACAGTCGCTAGCACAGGCTGTTACCTGGGCCTCTGAACTAACTGTAAATTAGAGAGATTCCCATAACCTCCTCCTTGGATTTGATTAATTTACTAGAGCAGGTCACAGTACTCGGAGAAACATTTTACTTACTCTATTACCGATTTATTAAAAAAAGATATGACTCAGAAACAGCTAGATAGAAGAGATGCATAGGGTAAGGTTTGTGGAAAGGGTGCAGAGCTCCTGGGACTTCTCCAAGAGGGCCACTGTCCCCGCACCTCCAGGTGTCTACCCGATGCTGAATCCTGTCCTTTGCAGTTAGAAAATAGTGATTAATACATGGGAGTGCTTCTTACATAATTTGGAAAGATAACATTTATTAAGTAATAAGTTTATCACTTAGAATATTAATAGATTCCAATGACCTTGATGATGAAACATTTCTTGGATGGTAAATAAAAATTCCATTCAAATATTTTCTTCAATTATATTATTAATAAAAGTGCTCTGAAATTTTATTAATATTAATAATAACAAGAATTCTATGGGCTATGCCAGAATCCAGAAATACCTGCTTTGACCAGATGCTCAAATTCTTTGATAAAATATGAAATGTAGCATACTACTATACCTATGTATTTTTTCTACTAAGTGTGTGGAAGAAGAGGAGCATACAATTATTTCATTTAGTTTTATTAAAATGTTGGAAAATAAAAATATATTTGCTTGAGTCTGTACAAGGAAACACTAGATACACAAAACAATTAAAAATAATTATTCCTGGAGTTGGGCTTCAGGGGTTTCAATTTGGGTTAATTTGAATTTACGCTGAAGATGCACTTCCAAAAATATAAAAATACTGTAATACGTAATTTAAAATAAATATGTATTTTTGTCTCCTACCCATGGTGCCTGGGTCACAGTTCCCAAAACCCTTGGGATTTCCTAAGTGATAAGAGCAGTGGAAGCATCTCACATTATAATATATGGTTTTTTGTCCTCAGTTCCTGAAATCGGTTCGGCGCCATAAAGGTGAAGTGAGTGTCCTGTTATTCATAATAAGCCCCTTTGAACCACAACGAATTTATGTTAAGGAAGTGACTTTTGGAAAGCCTGTGAGGATAGAGCCTGGTTGCAGGGGAATCAACCAGAATTAGAGGGTTGAAGCTTCCCCTCCCATCCCCTGATATTGGGGCAGGGGGATTAGAGACCGAGGCAGAGTCAATCCCCAACGACCAATCATTTAATCAATCTTGCCTATATAGTGAAGCCTCCATAAAACACCAAAAGGATGGGGCTTGGAGAGCTTCCAAGCTGGTGAACCAGAACGCTCCCCGTGCCACTGTGCCAGGTCCCAGATTCCACAAGGACAGAAGCTCCTTTTTCAGGACCTCATTCTGCCTATCTCCCCATCCGACTTGTTATTTGTATCCTTTAATGTCCTTTCTAATAAACTGGTAATCTGCCGAGTAAACTGGTTTCCTGAGTTCTGATGAGCCATTCTAGCAAATTACCAGACCCGGAGAAGGGGCTTGTGGAAACCCCTGTTTTGTAACCGGTTGGGTCAAAGCCCAAGTAACAATGTGAGCCCGGGCTTGGCGTCTGATTGGCAGTCTGGTACTGAGCCCTGGGTCCGTGGGACCTGATGCTGTCTCTGGGTAGACAGTGTTAGAACTGAATGAATTACTGGGTGATCTAGGAAACCTTCCCCCTACCCCCACCCCACACACTGGAATTGGGCGTCAGAATCAGTAAACACGTATGTACAAGATTTTTCACAGCAGCATTGTGCTTAATCACAAAATCTTGGAAACAAATATAAACCTAAGAACTTTGATCCATTCCGGTACTATGAAGCTATGAAAAAGAATAAGAAATAATTTTATAAATGGATGAAGCAGTTTCTTACATATTACAAAATAAAAAAAGAAAGGGCAAACTATCGTTTGTATAAGAAATGAAAAAAAGATATTAGGTACATATCTTTTTTTTTTCTTTAATTTTTTTATTTTAAGTAAACTCCAGGCTACATGTGGGGCTTGGGCTCACAATCAGGAGATCAAGAGTCACATGCTCTACAGACTCAGCCAATCAGAGGCTCCATATTTGTTTACTTTTCAAAAATACAGATAGGAGGGGCAGTCCCCACAACCCAGCAGCGAGAGAGGCAGCGCCAGGTGGTAGGGCAGCCCCCTCCCGGTTGCCAGATAGTGGTCGGCCAGCACCCCAGCCTGGACTGCACCCCCTACTCTGCTCAACCTGGACGGCGACCCCATCACCACAGTACAGCGACACACGCATCTCAGATCCCTGGCCTCCATCCTGGGACCCCTTCCTTCCAGGCAGAAAGCCCACACACACCTGTCCCCCGCTCCTGGCCCTGGTGGAGGTGGCGCCCAGGAGAGCCCCAGGGGTGCACCTGGGGCGTGCCAGGGGCGCGTGGCTTGGGGTCAGCTCCCTTCCTGTTGACCTTGGAGGCACGCTGAAGATCTGTCTGCCTCCTTAAACCTGGTTTCCTACCCTTCCTCGTCACTGCTGAAATCAACCCCAGGCCCGGTGATGTGGACCACCTTGAAAAGATCAGGAACTCGCCAAAGTTGGTGCAGCGTTAAATCAATTTATGACTCACAATGGTCACACCTGCCATTCATTGGTGAACCGCGGAATTGAGTGCGGGTGAAGGAGCAGAAGCTCATGCCTTGATTTTCACACAGCTGGTGGGGCTCTGTGCTTTTCCAAAGCATTTGAAGCAGCATAATTAAAAAGAGTGAGTAGGGGCGCCTGAGTGGCTCAGTGGGTTAAGCCTCTGCCTTCAGCTCAGGTCATGATCTCAGGGTCCTGGGATCCAGCCCCACATCGGGCTCTCTGCTCAGCAGGGAGGCTGCTTCCCCCTCTCTCTCTCTGCCTACCTCCCTGCCTACTTGCGATCTCTCTCTGTCAAATAAAGAAATAAAATCTTTAAAAAAATAAAAAGAGTGAGTAAAACAAACAAAATACAAATAGGAAGAAAAAAACCAGAAATAAGTGAAATTGGTTACGGGGAGGGAGTGATTTAAAACAAGTTGGAAGTTGTGGAAAGGAGGTTACACTATTATCAGTATGCCTTTTGTTTAGTTTTGAGTCTTGATGCTAATGTTTTAGATAATAAAACAAGGGCTGGAGAAAAAAACATAAAGCAAAATGCAACTAAAATATAGCCCTTACTGTTTCAAATTAATAATATAACCAATGCTGGGGGGGGGGGGGAAGAGAACCAACCAAAATAACTTTTTTTTCCAAAATAACCTTTGAACAGATTTTTTACTATATGTCCTTATATAGGCATACATGAACTGTAAAGAAGTGCTGAAATGTAGTTAGTATTCTTTTTCTTTCTACAAGTGGTATGTGTTAGCAAATCTGAAACTACTTTCACTGTATTTTATGATTGAACAAATGAATACATATACTGAAAAAAAATGAAAGCCATGTTATTTATTGTGAAAGAGGATAGACAACATGGAAATAATAGTCTATATTTTTTAATTGATTAGAAATACCAGTATAGATTTGTCACATACATACATATATATAGAAAAACAGACACATGGAGAGAATAATAGGTGTATAGGTATGTGTGCAACCAAATCTTGGTTTTTAAGTACGCTTTTACACTAAAAGAAATCAGAACCCCTTGGAGAAATAGTAAATCCAGGGTAGAGATTAGAAAAAATACAAAACGAGCCTCAAATATTTTGTTGTGCGAGAATGTAAGGGAACACTAAAAACGTTATGGAGACATGGCAAAAGGACAGAGAGTCAACTGGAAGTGGTTTTTACTTGACAAGTCTAGACCCGTGTAGGCATTAAAATAAATCATGATAGTAACAGGTACTAACCCATTGAATAAAATATGACTGCATTATACAACAGGTCCGCTGAATAAAATATGAATCATCCATATATTTTATATATATATATTTATTCATATAAACAAATGAATAAATAAATGGGTGATTTCAAGGAAGTATTCTTTGTTAGACAAAAGAAGTGTTTTATTGTTTATTAAGAGTGCGTGACTGCGCACCTGGCTGGCTTAGTCGCTAGAGCATGTGACCCTTGATCTCAGGATCGTAAGTTCAAGGCCACACTGGGTGTAGAGCTTACTTTAAAAAATAAAATATAAGTTGATTTTTTTTAAAAAAAAGTATAAGTCAAAAGACCATTAAATATCATGTCTCCCTTACACACGTTAAGAGTATATTTAGAAGACTACCAGCTAACAACTCAATCCTGGTATATTTTAAGAAATAGAGTCTCTTCTCTTCTCTCTCTCTCTTTTTCATTCTCAAAATCTATAGTAAAGATTTAACTTTATACAGCCAGCCCTTTGTTTCCCTTTGTGTGGGAAGCTCTTAGTTCTCGAGAGATGTGCAGGCGCTTCCTGGAGAATAAAATCTTCAACCTAAAACGAAGATTTCTACTAAGTGCTATCTTCTTGATTCTGGCTTTTATAGCACCATAAGAAATTAATCCAAAATCATTTTGGGGCTTCTGGGTGGCTCAGTCGGTTAAGCATCTGCCTTTGGCTCAGGTCATGATCCCAGGGTCCTGGAATTGAGTCCCACATCAGGGTCCCTGCTCAGCGGGAAGCCTGCTTCTCCTTCTCCCACTCCCCCTGCTTGTGATCTCTATCTCTGTCAAATACATAAATAAAATCTTAAAAAAAAAAGAGAGAGAAATCTTACCATTTTTCAATAATGTCCTTATCTTGGGAGCATGGCATAAGAAAATGGCAAAGTCCACATTTTTGTGTACAATATGGTGGTCTTCTCTGTAGTAGCAACACTGTTTTGATTTTTACTGGAGGACTCCTCCTCAAGGATCAACTAACCAGGTAGGATTGCGCATTGTGAATATATAGATGTGGTAAAAACAATTGAAACACTTTTTCATACTTTTACCTTTCTAGGCATAACCTGTAAAACAAATATTTCCAGGAAATTAATTGTTTTATTGGCCTCTTACCATATTTTCCCTCTTTCATATCTACGTTTTATGCCAGCAAAAGACTAAGATCTAAACAAAGAGCATTTCTCTTCATTTTCTATTTAACTTTTTGTTATGAAAAATTTTGAACATAAAGGTAGAGAGGATGATTCAATAAGTCCCATGTACTAATCATCTGCTTTCAGCAGTTACCAATATATGACCTCTCTGCCCTTGCCCATCCCACTCCCTGTGGATTATTTTGATATGCATTCCAGACATGATAGCTACACATCCCTCAGGTTGTACACTACGCTATTATAATAACATTTCCGGCATTACTTACTGGATGATAGGAAAGGACTTTAACAGCCTCAATGAATTCTAGACTATTTGATTTCTGCAGTTACATCAGTAGCAAAAATACTCTCAAATACAGTTTATTGCAAAAGATTATCAAAGCAGGAATTAAATAGCTAAATCGGGATTACTCTAGAAACCAGGTGGTTATGTAGAGGAATTAAATAGTTTTAGGTAAAAGCACGTTAGTATGACATTAATATCCCTGAGTGGCCATTCATATGACAGATCCATATTGGCCTCCCGAAGTTTGTGAATGACTCAGTGTTAATGACGATTTTCAGTTGGTCGTGGAATATTTTTTTCTATTTAGCTTTTTCTCTCTGCCATATCTTATTATACCCACTTGTTCAATTCTGATTACTTGTGTTTAATTTTTAACAACATCTCTCTTCTCTAGGTCTGTTTGAGTGGAATGTGACTTATACATACATACACAGAAGTTCTAATAGCTCAGAGAGGTGATAGTTCCTACTTTTTTTTTTCATCTGGTTACTAGTTTAGAGGTCTGCCCAGGTCTAGGAAGAATTTAAATGATACTCGGTGAGACAGTACATATATGAAAGGAAGACTCCAGTGAAATAAGGAAGATTACATAGACTTCTTGTTGACTTCTCTCATAGGCCTACCGATGTAGCTGAAAGTGCCTTTCCTTTCAGAATAGGCTTCAAGTGCCAAAGAATCCCCAAGAAGATTTTCCTTATTTGGCTGTTTCCAAAAATCACAACATATGCATGACCTGAAAGACAGGGAATTCTTATCAAACAACCAAACTTCCAAACCAAGCCTGCTTGTTCTGTAACAAAAATGCCCTTAAAATGTCATGAAAAAGGCAAACTGATACAGCACAAAGAACACAAGAAAGAGAAAATTAGTTTTGCCACTCTGAAATGGGCCTTCATACTGGGATGTCTGGAATCCCTGACGAGCTCAGTGTGCTTCATGTATTTCCACACACAAAAAAAGGAGGAACAGAAAAAAGAAAATCAAGGAGAGACAGGGGTGAGAAACCTGGAGGGGCCAGAGCCAGGCCACTCCCCCAATGTGCCACTGTGGCATACTGATTATTTTAAATAAAAGTTACTTAAGAAACAACCAACACAAAAACACTCAGACCCTCCTCCATTCCCCTGAAAGCAGAAATGAATCTCCCAGGGACACTGGGTGGTTCAGTCGGTTAAGCATCTGCCTTCAGCTCGGGTCATGGTCCCAGGATCCTGGGATCGAGTCCCACATCCGGCTCCTTGTTCAGTGAGGAACCTGTTTCTCCCTCTGCCTGCTGCTCCCCCTGCTTGTGTTCTCTCTCTCTCTCTGAAAAAAAAGTAAATAAAATCTTAAAAAAAAAAAAAAAGCTTAAAAAAAAATGAAATGAGTCTCCCAAATAAAAAATATCCCCTCTGTGCTAAAGTAAAAAGAAATCCTTACCACCAGAGATAGGGACTTTAAAGCTGAGAAAGCTGTAGAAACAATCATTTTACTTTTCTTTTCACTCATTTACAACTTCAGCCCAAATTCTTTTTAGGATTACTTACTAATTAAAACTCTCAAACACCTGTTTTCCTTGTCCTGTAAATTCTTCACAACTTTATTGTCTCTTTGTCCAAAATGTATAAAAAACTTTAGATCTCAATTTCATTGCTGGGCTTCTATGACGAGAAGCCCAACAATGGCTAATTGTTGGGCTTCTCCTCCTGCTAATCTGCCTTACATAAATCTAATTCTTAGTCCAGCTGGGAGACCTTACGGATAAAGGGAGAATTCTCCCTTCCAACAGACCCGATAGTAAAGATAATCATATAATTTAAATTTTTATTTTTATTCACATTGGATATCCCAGTTATATTTCTCTCCCTTGCTCCCTCTTTCTCTCACTTCCTCTCTCTTTGTTATTGTTTTTGGAGATGATATCAGAAGCATCAAAACTCTCTGGCAAAGGAAAGCTTATGAACAGGAAGGTTGCAGATACCAGCAGAAGGATGAAAACTGCCTCCTTAATTCTCCATTTTAGCCAAAGGGAAAGTGAATAGGAGAAATTGTTCATCTTCAGGATTGAAAAAAAGGCAGTAACACGAATAGCTAACCAAGTGCTCAAGCGGTTGGCCAGTATCCAGACACTAGTTTAGAATGCGGTTTCTTTCCATAGGAACAGGGATTTTCTGGTACAATAGCACTAAAAACAAATAGATGATTGTTAACCACAATTGACTAATTCTGTCAAAGGCCAAACTAATAAGAATAAAGCCAGTCAAGCATAACTTTTGATTTCTAATCCAAACAATGCAATTTGTGAGTCCAATGAATCCATTCCTTAAATATCTACTTTAAATTTCCCACGTGTTACAGCCATGAGAACTTTCTCCAATGGATTCGACATGGCCACAAAGAAAAAACTCTGATCTACAGTTGGTTGACTAATTTCCTGATGATTTACTAGATTAGGATATAGGTTTTGTTTAATTATGCAATAATATCTACTTTTCTTTTTTACTGTGGCTCTTCTTCTTAGCTATGAAGCCCAGTAATCTGCAATACGACTGTGAAATCACTTGCTATAATAGCCATCAAACATTTCCAACCAGCTCTGCTAAGGATTTCCAGTCTTGGTCCAGATGTCAGCTAGAAATTCTACCATCCTATGTAAAGAGATGGTTGAAAGACCAGATTCTCATTTGCTAATAGGTAAATAAAGGCACAGGTTAATTTTCACTCTTTTGAATAAAAATTCCTTTCTTCTCTCAAGGATCTGCTTCATTTGATTTACAAATCTCAATTGTGAAATAGGTACCTCTGTTAAATAACGAAAAGTCAACTGAGTAAATTTTAAGATCCAGTTGGCTTTATTAATCAATTCATGAATCATACAACATCCTCTGTAGCAAGTAGAGGGGAGCACCAAAGGGCTACAGAAAAGGAAAGTTTTTAAAGGTAGAGAGGGAGCAGAAAAAAGGGAATTATTAATAAAGAATTTATTGTTTGAGGCAAAGTCACACTTCTAGGGGAATGGAAGGGGCCTATCAGTAAATTTCCTAGCGCTGACCAGGAAATTCCCATGTTGATTGGTTCAAGGATACATTTCAGGGGTGGGGGAGTACACATTGAAACCTCAGTTAGGTTGGGTATTGAGTCTTGGTTCATTGACTTGGGGCCTTACCCTAAGTGACACCATTTTGGACTTGTGGTTTTCTTTTTCATATCTCAAACAATGATTTTCACCCCATTAAAACTATTTCCACAGATAGGTAAAACTAGCAACCTCAGTATTACTGATTACTACACACTCACAGTGTCAGTCACACACTATAGAGTAAGGTACGAGGTTTGAAATTTTCGGACAACTTGGCAATCTAACCTCAGTACCATAATTCCCAAAGAAATGTTTTTTGGTTTTGGTTTTCTGTAAAGATGTAGACCTTTCAGGTCATCTGTCTGTAGCATTTTAAATACTTTTTAAAAATGCTAAGTCTTTCCACAAAACATAAGTACCCCAAACTATACATGCCAAAACTGAATTTCTCTTGTTTCTTCAGAAGCCTCATTGGGAATACAGAAGAATCTCCAATTTTTTTAATTCTTGAGAAAGTAAGGGGACAAGGAAAAAAGGAAATGTTAGCTAAGTACGGAAATCTTTCCACAGAATATTAAGATTACTGTATCTTGGCAAACGTGATTAAAAACGTGTAACTCGGGGTACCTGGGTGGCACAGTTGGCTGAAGGTCCATTTCTTGGTTTTGGCTCAGGTCTTGATCAGGGTCGTAAGATCAAGACCTTCAATGGGCTCCACATTCAGTACGGAGTCTGCTTAAGACTATTTCTCCCTCGGGCCCCTGGGTGGCTCAGTTGGTTGAGCGACTCCCTTCGGCTCAGGTCATGATCCCGGAGTCCCGGGATCGAGTCCCATATCGGACTCCCGGCTCTGCGGGAAGTCTGCTTCTCCCTCTGACCTTCTCCCCTCTCATTCTCAATCTCTCTCTCTAATAAATAAATAAAATCTTTAAAAAAAAAAAAAAAGACTATTTCTCCCTCTCACTCTGCTGGTCCCCACCATGCTCTCTCTCTCTCTGTCTCTCAAATAAATAAATAAATAAATAAATAAAATATTTTTAAAACGTGTAACTATATTTAGAATTATCTACTGCGTATATTTCTGCTTAAAATACAAAAGCTTTTGAGGGATATCCGTTCTGATCATTTGAAATTAATTAGAAAATTATTTTGATTTATTGATGTCTTCAATATCCTTGAACCAATTGTATGTCACTCCCATCCCTACCTTTCTAACTTGGTCTTTCAAGAAAATTAATAGTAAAGGGGCACCTGGGTGACTCAGATGGTTGGGCATCTGCCTTTGACTCAGGTCATGATCTCCAGGTCCTGGGATTGAGCCCCACATCACGCTCCTGGCTGGCTCAGCTGGGAGCCTGCTTCTCCCTTTCCCTCTGCCTCTCTCTGTCTCCCTTTCAAATGAATTAAAAAATAATAATAATAGTAAAAAGATTCAAATAATGACATAACTAGCCCAAGGGAAAAGATCCTGTGAGATCATGTTCTGGAGGCAGGAACATGTTAAGGTAGTCCTGCAAAGAAGCAGCTAGTTAGTTAGCTAGTTTGCTAGTTAGATGATGCTTTGGGACTATATCCTTACCACTTCAACCTCTAAAAACAAACAAATCTACCATAACAAAGGGGCCACCAACAATCTAGACATAATCCAAGGGCAGTTTCGTCATC
Organism: Nasua narica; assembly: GCA_028533885.1. NCBI lineage: Eukaryota > Metazoa > Chordata > Mammalia > Carnivora > Procyonidae > Nasua > Nasua narica. Next base: position 43,446,514 of record CM052807.1, on the reverse strand, counting down.
ATGTTTGTTACTAGCAAAATACATTCACAGGAGAGAGCCACAGACCTTAATCATTTCATGCCCTAAGGACTAGAGATAATATGAGTAGGGGATGGATGACACCCCCTTCTTCCCTCCACTTTCAAGTATACCCAAAATAAATCTCTTTCTTTTATATTCTCCAGTATTGAGCTAGTCATACCATAGACTAGGAAGAATTCACAAAGGCTAAAAAGTTCTTAGTTTCTCAAACAAATCCGGCATCAATTTTGCAATTATAGGCCTAAATCCTTTGTAGGTCATCCATTCACAGAAGCCAGAAATCTGTGCCAGCCTGATTTTGCTTTTACTCAATACCAAATCCAGGCAACTTTATGATCTTAATAGCTCCCAAATCTATCCCCTTTTCACCAAGTTTATGGCTACTCTCTTAATTCAGACCCTCATCATTTTTGCCACAGACTGCAAGAATAGTCTCTTTACTCTTTACTCTACTTACAGTCTTATCCTTTTGTAGCAGTTCTTTCCATTATGTATGTAGAAGTTCTTCTTTGTTGAAAACCTTATCATTCTTTTCAGGATAAATGCATCAATATTTTCATGCTTTATTCCTGGCACCCATCTCCTTTCTGATTCTTGCAGACATTGTTTTGATACAATTCTTTCTGGAAAAATGTCCTTCATCATCCGAACTTGGATTTGGTGTCCTTTTTTATCATCCTGTGTCTCTCTAATTATAGCATTTTTTTTGTTACTTATTATGACTGCTTTCTGGACTGTCATTTTTTGGAAGGAAGAAAAATTCTAATGTTTCACTATCAAAATCCTCTTAGTAAATGCAAAACCTGACAAATAGTAAACATTTAATAAATATTTGCTGGATTAAAAAAAGCACAGCCATAGAAAGTTCTAGAAATATATAAAATAGATAAAAATTTCAGCCACCTGGGTTGAAATCAGTTGGTTAAGCTTCTGCCTTCAGCTCAGGTCATGATCCCAGCGTTTTGGGATCCAGCCCCACACAGGAGCTCAGAGGGGAATCTGCTTCTCCCTCTGCCTGGCGCTCCCCTACTTATGTGCTCTCTCTTTCTCTTTCTCTGTCAAATAAATAAAATCTTTTTTTTTTAATAAAATCTTTTTTAAAAAATAGATAAAAATTAAAATACCAATAATGTACTAATATATATACTGACTTTCTTCCAGTATTTTAATATTTAACTATTCATTACTTATCATTACACATAGCTGTAATCGTACAATTTTTGTAATGCTGAGGTCTAATTGTTAATTACTAGCTATAGAAGATAAGGCCTTTTGTAAATTTTGTAAACTCTCCACAACAATGATTCTGAGAGCTTCGTAACATTACATCAAAGGCATATAATATTTTTACTTCAAGTAATCCCTTATTGAGAGTACTTTTATCTCTTTTTCTACTTTATTTTTTCTATTATACACAATACGACAATGATTACATAAGTACATGTAAATATTTCTCCACTTAGATGAAACTTTAGTACATAGGATTATGAGTTTAAATATGTAATTATTTTTGGGTTTTCCAATGCATATTTTTCAACCCAAATTGTTATGAGCCTATGCAAAGTATTATCATTAATTAATTAAAATATTTAATTTGAAAAGTGGAACATGGTGTATTCCATCATATCTGTTCATATTCATAACTTGCTTATTGGAGGAGCCTTAGTGGCTTTCTATGTATTTTCACCAGTTCTTCTTATATTGTAGTTATAAGCGTATTTCCTATTTTCTGTATCAATCAATCATTCAATCTGTTGTTATTTGCTTTTTAAATTTAGAAGTTAAAATAGAAGGCGTTAATTTATATTTTAAAATTTACACCAAATGGAATCTTGGTGAGCAACTGTACTCTTCTCCGTCCAGACAAAAAGTCTCTAATATCTCTTTACTTACAAACTCTTTACCCCATGATTTCCACTGTTGCAATAAGCTGGAACCTAGTTCCAGGTTATGACTCTTTCAACGTTCTATACAAGTTCATCAAACTGCACAGGCCTTTAACAACACCTTTAACAATACCTCTCTAAACAAAAGTTGTATTTTGCTCATCTCAAATGTAAAACAAAAAATATCACGTTTAAAATTAGTTGGGAAACTAAAACGGACTTAGGAATAGAGTCAGTAGAAAAAAAGCATAGTACTTAAGAGAAAGAATAATTATGAAATGTTATTGAATAACCTTAGAGAAGGCTTAAGTAAACTCATTTATAGGTTATATGCTTTGAAGGAAATACATTATGTTTTAGATAAATCTTTAAGTTCACTGCAGTCAAAATTCTAATAGTATATTTTATAGGATTTGAGAAGTTGATTCTGAAAATCCCCTAGAAGAGTAAATATTACACAGTAGCTAAGAAATTGGAAAAGAAAATAAGAGGCCACAAACTGGCAGATTGATCTGACAAGGACTATTTAAACCACAAATTTGAACATAATTATGAGAAACACATACACAGGTTCATCACAATTAGCTCTACTACCAATGTCTTCACATATTTATAGACATTCCTGGTTCCTGTGGCCACTGGAGTTTGCTACCGCTCCATAAAGGTATTTTACTTAAAACGGTTTACTGGCCAACCATTCAAATTAGTCAGATTCCCTATACCCCACAAAATATACAAAATTAAATATGAGTTTGATTAAAGATATAATTGGCCAAAACATGCATATAAGCCCCCTAAAAAAACTAACAAAAAAAAACAAAACAAAAATGGGTGTTTCTTAAAAATTGAATATGAAAGTCTTCCAAAGAGTTCAGTTCAAAATTCCAGAAATGGGGAGATGGGTGGGGGATAGGTGAAATAGATAAAGGGAATTAAGAGTACACTTATTATAATAAACACTGAGTAATGTACAGAAATACTGAATCATTATATTGTACACCTGAAACTAATATAACATTATATATTAATTACAATTCAATTAAAAAAGAGAGGGAAAAAAGAACAAAATCCCAGAACCATAAAAGAGGTGAAAAATTTGGCACATATAATAGTAAAAATGCTATGAAAAATAATACCATATGTAAAACTCTTAAAAAGAATAATTTATTGGAAAATATTTACAACATTTGAAACACACAGAGATAATATTCATAATTCATAAAGGGATCTGAGGAATTAATAAGAAAAAGTCAAATACTCCTGTAAAAAAGAGATAAAGTTCATGACAAGACAAATAACTAAATTAAGAAAAAATAGTGCAGTTCCTCAGGTTCTTTCAAGGTATAAAGGATGCCATGTTTCCAAAAACAAACCATCCATTTACCGTAAGAAAATTCTGCAGTCATTTCTTCATGCCTTTGTCTAATGTAATTTCGAGACCCAGGGTTTCCTAACCATGATGCTCTAGTTTTTAGGCAACTGGTGACTTTCACTTGGACTGAGAAAACTGACTTAAGTTCCCTCTACCTATTAAGGCATATCCTTGAGCAAGATCATAAAATCAAATTCCTACAAGTGCTGGATGAAAACATGAAGGTATGTTGTTGCTCAGTGGTAGACCGCTGAAGTTTGTAAGTGTGGAAAATTAGAGACAAAATAAATAAAATTATAAAACAGCATGTTGGTCAAGACAAAAAACAAAACCAAAAAAAAAGAAAAGAAAAGAAAAGAGAAGAGGAGAAAAGAAAAGAAAAGAAAGGAAAAGAAACAGCAACAATATAAATCACGTATATGGGCTAACTCTTGCCCACTGATTTCATCTGCACATATGGATATTAAAAATTAATATTGAGGAAAAGCAAAACAATAAAAGAGAAATACTAAATTGAACAAACAAGAGAACTAACCTTCAAGAAAGTGCAGAAAATGCAGAGGACATGGAATATTAAATCAATATTAAATAAAGAACAATTGGTGGATCCATAGGAATTTGATAGGCTTTCGTAAGTATACATCAATAATATTATCCTCCAAAAAAAATGGCAAGCAGAATACTTGAGAATTGAAATCACATCCATTTCTTTAATTATCAGTATAGTTGTACTGAATTAGAAAATAGACTCTTCCAAATATCAATTTAGTGAACTGGAATTTCTAACCTAATAATTTATGTAAAATGTTTCAGAAGAAATGAGAAATAAAATTCTGACAGAATAATAAAGAGACCTGTAAAATAATAATATATAAGTGTCTACATATTATTATTTAAAAATAGAACAGAAAAGATAAATGAGAAGAAATAATCACATAATGGGAAAAAATTGCTAGCCAAATAAAACTCTGGATTGAGAGGCTAGTCCCAGTGCTACACTGAGGACATGCTTGAGGTTTTAATAGAAAGAGAATGCTCATCATTACGGTAATAACAAAAATTTTTTAAAAAGCAAATAAGCAAACTCTACACCTAGATACATCTTGGAGAAATTTATAAATTGCAACAATAAAGATCGACGCTTCAAACTTTCAGAAAGAAGGACGTTAGCCCACTAGAATGCTGTCTAGTCCATATAACACAGGAAAACTTCCAATTCTCGTAATCAAAATCCTCACTTAGGTTGCTATGAAAGAGAGCCACAGTCTTTCACCCAGTTTGCAGCTACTGTTTCAGACATCGTATCTGTCTTGAAGAAAATTAACACAGCACGAGCAATTGTTCATCTATCAATACCTTTTTTTTCCCGCTCTAACACCGTAATAAAATATAACTTTAACAGCTTTTCTGAGTTCCCTGAGTATTTCTCTGAATCATCAAACATAAGAGTGGCCTTGGGGACCCTTGACATACCTACAGAAGAATGAATCTGCGTTAAAATATCTGATGTGATTGACAGTTTTTGTTGTACCAGTTCATTCGATTGTCATTCTTTCTCAAATACAATTTTAAGTCATGGTTAGCCATCAGCCACAAGTAATAAGTTGTTAGAATTTTGAAATATTCATTTCATGAATTCTGGGGTTTTTCTGTCTCCGAGACTTGCTACATTTAATTTTTTACAGTTGTAAAATCTAAGCACAAGTAGATTTCTGTCTTCCCAAAGTCTATTTTTGTATCTCATCAAATCCCCACTGTTTGGTGATATATTCTAATTTTACTATTAACTATATCATCGTTATTCTGATGGAAACACAGCAAAATCTTTTTCCTTTTAACTTCTTCTAGACATACTTCCAGTAAGGTTCAGGGACCTACTACAGAACAGTATAAAAGAAGTTGAGAGAAATGAAAGAAATGTACATGGAGTCCTATTCGTGATCTTCATTCTTGAGAAAATCGCAGGCATTTCAGGCATGATTTATGGGTATGCGGGCTTCCTTAGATGCCTGCATCACCTCAGCTTCCTCAGGACATAGAGAGAAGCCTGTTTCAATTTGCTGTTCCATAAAATCAGAAGAAATGGATGGCCAGATGGATAGGAAAATATTAACATATTAGCAAACATTTTTGCCACCAAGCTGTTTAGAATGACATAGGCCAAATATATTATAACATTGCTCAACCAGTACATAAAGAAGAAGAGTAGGAATGAAATCGTAGACTTCATCGCTCGCACATGGGCCTTGGTGATAAGATCCCCAGAACCTGTACCCTTCATCCGCCTGGTGTGGTTCCATAAGGAATGGATCAAAAGGACAAAGGAAGCCAGAGACACTCCAAAGGGGATGAGGAACATTATGTTCAGGACTATATTAGAAGTTATTAAATCGTGTTTTCCCACTGTGAAATTCGATGTCCGATTGCTGTCAGTGTATACCCTGGCATTGATCAGGTTCTTAAATACTGTATCCTTAAAAGGCAGGGACAAGCAGAAAGAGAAGACTGCCTCCAGGACAATAATGAGAAGCAGTGTGCGAATTCTCTGTTTTATCCAGAAGAAAATGGGATTGGAAAAATTGGCTATCTTGAGAAAGTAGAAGACACTGAGGCAGGTGGTACAGGTTTCGCAGAAATAATTGGATCCTGTCCAGAGGATTTCAAAAGTCATCAGTTGATTATCACTGTACCTTATTTCCTCACAAATTATATCTACAACTATGCCCAGCATTATTATACACAGCAGAAATATTCTAGAAATAGCTAAACAGGTAAGAATGAAGTCAATCAAGAAGACCTTCCAGCTCCTGATCCAATCAGTACAGTTAACCAATATAATGAATCCATTTCCCAAAAGCCCCATTATGAATTCTCCAGCAAAAATCATCATAAGTACATTCTGGAGCGTGCTTGCCATGACGGCTGATAGGAAATCTCTGTCTTCAGTACTCCACTGATTTGTAAATTAAGTAATTTGTAAATTACAGATTTGTGGATCCAAAACTTTAATGTTCAATACATTTCTTTTTCCTGGATGTGCATATTCACTGGCAAAGAAAAGAATGCCTCTAGTATACCCCCAAAGTCTTAGTTATCTTTGGGAAAACCTCTCTCAAGTTCCAGGCTAGTGATTTCCAAGGCAGCTAGCATATTACCTGCTCCCATGACACTGCTTATAATTCCTATGTAAAGCTATTTGTTAGGATTTGAATCCTGGTTTGTTAAAACACAAACTAGCGCTCGATTTTTACATATTTTTACAATGTCTTTTTTTTCTTTCACAGTTAGATATTTTTTGATTCGTTCACCTTCGCTATAAGCTAGAAACAGTAAACGCCAATCTAGAAAACAAAGTGACTCATGTCTTCCTGCTCTGAGAAGTAAGCAAATGAGCAGGGGAAAAGCCTGAATGGAAAATTAAGAAAGGAGCTGGAGAGGGCTGAGGGAGCTGTCATATGCTACATGTAAGTCTCAGTCCTGTGGAGGAAGAGGGAGGGCAAGAAGGCAGGTCTTGGGCGCAGAGTGGTCCTCAGAGTTTCAGGAAGTCCAGTGGGAGTTTGCAAGCCCACAGAGCCCATCAGAGGTGTCCCGAGCCTCACGGGAGTGACCCTGCCGTGGACTCTCTGCCCAGCTCAGTCATTGGCGGGCAGCTCCTCATAGAAGGGTCACAGAGCATAGGAACATGGGCCCGCCAGCTGTTAAAAGCAAAATCTCCTGCCAAGCCCAGAAAACCTCTCCGCGAAGGTAGTAGAGAAAGAAAACCGCTTGATTAAACCAGAGTGGGATGCACCTCACGGCAACTTAAAAAACCAGAAAGAAGTCTCACCCTTTCATAGAGTGCGACAGATACAATCCGTATGTTCTCAAGGTAAAAAATAACTAGTCCTCAAGTAGGAAGACTTGGCAACACGGTTTCATACGGACAGTTTAGCCTCAATTTACCTGGTACTTGGGTTGACCATCTATGTTAGTTAATTGGCTCTCTACCAAAAAAATTAATGTTTATGTTTATGACAGGAGATGGTTTTGCCACCTGGATTCAGGCACTCACTTAAGTGAGGCTCTTGTCCTCCCGTGGAAACTGGGAGATAATGGAAGCCCTAAGGAGTGATTGTGGAAGCAGCCCACAGGTCAGCAAGCATTCCTGTTCTCGGGCTGTTGAACGCAATGCCGGGTAGGAGCAGGATCCCACGATCCCCAGAGGCAGGGCTGAGTTCGGAGCTACGGAAGAGTGTGACCCTCAGTCCCCTGCTTTCTGCACCTGACTACTGCTGGCCCCAACATCCCGCTCCTCCTTTACCCTGTGACGGGACGCCCGCGTGCTTATGCATAGGGGAGGGTGCAAGCCTGCTTCAACATATTTGCCATCCCTTTGTACTCCTTTCCCATGCTGGGACACATCTGTCCTTGCTTTCCTGATAAAAACAACGTAAAAGCCAAGTGCAGGCTTCAGCGGCTGCTGCTTTCCCTTGCAGAGGCAGCCCTGCACGGCCGCTCAGATTGGTGTCGGAGAACTTTCTTGCAGGACGCTATAACAGAGTTATACCTCTCATTTTAATTTGTATTTGCCCTTACATAGCCAATGAGGCTCCCTTAAGTCAGAGATTTTAGGGGCACATTTTCTTCATAGCCACAAGGAGCAGCACCTTATAGTCAGAGTTGATCTCTACTACTCACCTTACTGATACATATTATGTATAAAATACCTGAAGTTTATGTAAATACAGAAAATCTGCTGTCTAAAATTACACCAGGATCTCTTGAAGTCTAGGGCAGTTTTGAAACATGGCTGCAAACCCTTTAACCATCTTCTTATTGAGACTGGACTCTGCGACTCCTCTTCTGGAAGCTGATTGAGTTTGAGACTGCTTCCGCCAATTTATTGTAGTGGAAATGACATTATAGGACTTCCACGGTTGTCCTAAAAAGCCATGCGCTTTTGGCCTTAATGACTAGAACATTTTCCCTTAGAGTCCTGAGTGGTCCATAAGAAGTGTGACAAATTTGAAATCGATGTGCTGTGAGGAAATCCAAGCCACATGGAGAGGCCACACAAAGGCAATCTGGCCAGCCATTCGAACCGGGGCCAAGCTTTTGATCACACCAGTCCAGTGACAGATCTGTGACTAGAGGATCCGTTTGGTGATCCCAGCCCCCTTCCATCCCCCCTTCCATCTGAGTCATATTCAGCCTTCTGAGTATTCTACGGGTGAAGCTCCGGACGTTTTGGAGCCGAGACAAGCTGTCGTGCTGTGCCTTGTCTGAATTCCTGACTCACAGAATCTGGGAGCCTACCAAAAGAATTGTTGTTCTGTGCCACTGAATTTTGGGTATTTTAAAGAGCAAGTGATACCCAAAGAGAATTTTTCAGCATATAGATAGAAAAAGTCTCTTATGATTCCAATTGTCCATCTATCTCTCTCTCTCTTTTTAAAGATTTTATTTATTTATTTGTCAGAGAGAGAGAGAGAGCACAAGGAGGTGGAGCGGCAGGCAGAGACAGAAGGAGGCTCCCCGCTGAGCAAGGAGCCCGACTCCCGGGACCCAGGACCCTGGGATCATGACCTGAGCTGAAGACAGACAGACAGACACGTAACTGACAGAGCCACCCAGGCGTTCCTGTCCATCTATCCCATTCCCCCAATACAAATAGCATGATTTTTATGTTATGCAAAATGGTGTACATTTTTTTTAAATAACCAAAGGCTCTGAATAGACATTTCTACAAGGAAGATATACAAATGACCAACATGCACATGAATAGATACTCAATATTATTTGTCACCAGGGAAATGCAAATTCAAACCATAATGAGCTACCTCTTCACATCTACTAGGATGAGTAGAATCCAAAAGTCAAATAATAACAAGTGTTGGCAGAATGCAGAGAAATGAGAACTCCACATATTACTTTTGAGAATACAAAAATGGGGCTGCTGCTTTGGAAAAGAGTGCAGCAGTTCCTTGAGGGATGAAACATAGAGTCACCATGACCCAGCAGTTGCATACCTAGGTATAAACCAAAAAGAAATAAAATACATGTACACACAAAAACCAGTACGTGAATTTTTATAGCACCATTATCTGTAACAGCCAAATGATGGGAACAACTCAAAATGTCTATCAAAGGATGAATGTATAAACAAAATGTATTCTGTCCATACAACAGAATCTTGTTCTGCCATAAAAAGGAATGAAGTACAGAGAGGTGCTCCAACATGGATGAATGTCGAAAACATGCTCCATGAAGGAAGCCAGTCATAACAGACCACAGGTTATATGATTCTAATAGGAACATTTAGAATAGGGGAATCTACAGATACAGGGAATAAATTAGTGGATTGCTTAGAGGTGAGGGTGGGGTGAAGGTGGGATGATGAGGAAATAGGAAAGTGATAGCTAAATGGCACAAGGTTTCTTTATGAGGGGATGAAAATCTTCTAAAACTGACAGTGAGGGTTGCACATATCTGTGGGTATACTAAAAACCATCAAATGTACACGTAAGGGGTGCCTGGGTGGCTCAGTGGGTTAATTGTTTGACTTCGGCTCAGGTCATGATCTCGGAGTCCTGGGATCGAGCCCTCCATCAGGCTCTTCACTCAGCAAGGAGTCTCCTTCTCTCTCTCCCCTGTCCCTCCCCCACTCATGCTCTCTCTGTCTCTTTCTCAAAAAATATATAAAATCTTAAAAAGAAATGTACACTTAAGTGGGTAGTTGTATGGTATGTAAATTATATTTCAATAAAACTGTTTAAGAAAAAAGCAGATATATAAAATGTTTTCCTCACAAACCATGAGTATAACATCTGTGTATATTTTTCATAAGTTTTTTTTAAAGATTTTATTTGTTCATTTGACAGAGGGAGAGAGATGACAAGCAGGCAGAGAGGCAGGCAGAGAGAGAGGGTGAAGCAGGCTCCCTGCCGATCAGAGAGCCCAATGCGGGGCTCGATCCCAGGACCCTGAGATCATGACCTGAGCCAAAGGCAGAGGCTTTAACCCACTGAGGCACCCAGGCGCCCCTTCATAAGTTTCTTATACATCGGAGTGATCCTATTTCTTAGTTATCTTTAATTCTGACATATAAATAAAAATTCTGTATTTCTGAGTTATAAATAAAAATATCAACAACCATATTCACTTCACTTTTGTTAATCAAAACAAATTTATTAGCTTAAAACAAAATAAATGTGCTATCTTTCAGTTCCATAGTTCAGAAGTTGAAAATAGGTCTTACTGGGCTAAAATTGAGGAATCAGCAAGGCTGTATTCCTTTCTAGAAGCTCTGAGGAAGAATCCATTTTGGAGGTGTGTTTTGTTCTGTTTTACCTTTTCCAGTGTTGCCCAAACTTTTGGGCTCATGGGCCCCTTCCATTCTCACAGCAATGGCTGGTGGAATTTTCTCACATCATTTCATTCTGACACTCATTGTTCTGCATCCCTTTTCCATACTTAAGGACCCTGGTGATTACATTCGTCCCAGGATAATATCTCTATTTTAAATTTAGTTGATCAACAACCTTAATTTTCCTTTGCCTTGCAGCTAAACATTTTTAAGTTCCAGGATTAGGATGTGGACATCTTTGGGAAGCCATTTTCTTCCCATCCCAGACAAGACAGGAAATCTTACTCCTCTCAACTTTGTTCCATTGTGGGATAGAGATGGTTATCCATGCTTTAGTAATGTTTAATTTAGATTTTTGTAAAAGGAATAGATGAGTTTGGGCAAAATTAGTTGGTATTGCATGTGTCTGTTCCTTGTGGTATGCATATGCAATATTATAAATGGCAAACTAAAATGATAGAAATGTCATGATTCTGAGAAATTTCTAAAAATTTTTTATTAATCTGTTTGAAAAGCAAAATAACAAGGGCACAACGTTAAACCGAGCGCGAAGCCCTCTAATGAGAAGCCCTATGCCACTGCACAAGGCATACATTCAAAAAGCCGCCATGACTGGAGGACGTGAGTACAAGTGAGTAACACAAGGGTGGACTGTATTGGACGCAAACTTGTGTGCTTTCTCAGATTCCCTTCACTGCCTCCTATTCTTTTGGTCAGCACCATGCTGGAGCCAGATTATCCTTCCATTTTGGATTTAAAAGCAACACTACTCTGCGGGGTATGAAATATGACTTTCAAAATGACCACCAAGGGGCAAGATGAGCAGAGGTGTTAATCCCACTTTGGTAAACCCTGGCCAATGGGAAACAGAAGACAGGAATGATCTGATTAGAAACATTCTCCCCTCCTCTCTCTCTTCCATGGACTAATGCTGCATGTGGTTCCTCCTGGAACCTCTTGGAAAAGTTGTGTGCCGTGTATGCACATAGACTGACTACTATATTGTCTCTCGACACATTGTAAGAGGCTGGCTACCAGAGTCACACAACACAGCACATCTTCTCTCTACATCTTCTCTTGCCTCACTTCCATATGTTCTCCTTATTGCTGTCCCTGACTCAACCTTCCCAAATAAATGTCACCATTTTGAGCCTTGACTTTGATAGGGTTTTAGAGATCTCAGGTTAAAACAGTCATTGAGTTATACGATTATTATTTATTTACTTTATGTGAGTTTATAACAATAAAAATTGTATTTGGGGGGCGCCTGGGTGGCTCAGTGGGTTAAAGCCTCTGCCTTTGGCTCGGGTCGTGGTCTCAGGGTCCTGGGATCGAGCCCCATGTCGGGTTCTCTGCTCAGCGGGGAGCCTGCTTCCCCCTCTCTCTCTGCCTGCTTCTCTGTCTACTTGCCTGCCTCTCTGTCAAATAGATAAATAAAATTTTTTTAAAAAATTGTATTTGGAAAGGATACAGAAAATGGTATATCAAAAATAACATTTTACAAAAGCAGCTGAGTTAGTAAAGCAGTTACTCAGTTTTAATAAATCAAATACGATTTCTGTGTATCCAATTCCCAGCTAGAAAAAAATCATGTAAAAAGATAACATTTACAATAGAGAAATACAAATGTACAAAATCTTTTATACGCTTTTTAAAAATTATTGTGATGGATGTCTAACTGTGGCATTCCACCTTGTTTCCACTTCACACATATGGAATGGCCATGCCAAGGCAATATTCTAGTGATATTTTCCATAGGAAATAGGGGATAGCCAGTCTTCTGCTCTGAGAAACGCAGATGTGAAACCAGAGCTGAGAATGCACGGCATCTGAAGGTTTTGTGACACATTTTATTTTCATTGGTTCCCCAAGTTTCAAAAAGTTAACACATTCATTCATTTATTTGTTCATTAAAAAATCATTTTTTAAAGATTTTATTTATTTATTTTTGAGAGAGACAGGGAGGGAGAGAGCAGGAACAGGGTGGGGGGGCAAAGAGAGAGGGAGGAGCAGGCTCCCAACCGAGCAGGGAGCCCAATGTAGGGCTCCAACGTAGGACCCCAAGATCATGACCTGAGCAGAAGGCAGATGCTTAATTCACTGAGCCACCCAGGCATCCCTAAAAAAAATCGTTTTTGATCAACTCTTCTATGTCAAGCTTGTAAGTTTTAGGAGTCGGCAGTAAATAAGATCCTCACTTTTTTGAAGTGTATGTTACACCAGGAGAGACACATAATAAACAAACAGATACAGCAGATGTGAAGATGATTTATCTTAGGATGTAGAAAATTGTTACATTGCCTAATACCAAGAATTAACAGTCGTGTAGAATTCGGTTGTTGAGCAACATTACACATTGCTTTCCTGTACTAGAGCTTGCTATCGCTGAATATGCCAACACACAATCTCTCATTTCATCATTTTCAAAAGATTGTAATAAAACATCTTTTGGGGCCCCCGGGTGGCTCAGTTGGTTGAGCGACTGCCTTCAGTTCAGGTCATGATCCTGGAGTCTCAGGATCTCAGAATGGAGTCCCTCATTGGGCTCCCTGCTCAGCGGGGAGTCTGCGTCTCCCAATGACCCTCCCCCCTCTCATCCTCTCTCTCTCTGTCATTTCTCTCTCTCTCAAATAAATTAATAAATCTTTTTTAAAAATTGGCTGTGTATGGGTCTGCAGCCATCCCGTCTGCAGCCAAAATAAAATTTTTTAAAAATAAATAAATAAAATAAAACATCTCTTTACGAAATCCGCTATAATTTTTACATAGACTTAACAGGTGCCACTTAATGTATGCCAAAAGGTGTATTAAATTATAAGCCATAATTTCTTTACTATTCTTATAGTGAGTATTTTTTTGATAGGGAATATCTGAGTCCTTACTGAAGTTTTAAAAGAATCTTAAAAACAGAAGGTTTTTGAGATGTTTGGCGATTGGAGACCCAGAGGTGGTTTAAGAGAAAACTGAAATATTTGAAATCAGATCTCAACTTCAAAAATGGTCTGTCTTGACAGTTCTTTCTAAGCTTTTCACCTACTTCTTTAAATATTTTTCAGTAGAGTTTATTGTACACACATATATATAAAATTTACTTGCAATATGTTTACTTGCAGTATTTGTACACCTTTCCTAATCACAGCCCTAACTGCTCTTTATTAACCATGAAATAAGAATTTATGATGGAAGAGTATCTATCCCAAACATTCATCCTCACTGCATGATTTAGAATTGAATACCCTTACCAGGCAAAAGACTGGAGATTCAAACAAGGAAATCTAAGCACACAGTGATGTAAATTACAATGAAAAAGAGCGATGACATTCCAAGATAACTCGTCTGTTCTGAAAAATGCATAAATGTAGATCATACATTTGTGAATGTATGCTGAATACACATAGCTTCATCATTCTCTGGAATTTCTTAGACTGATATGCATAATTAGATGGTTTACCTGAAAAAAAAATGGCGGGGGTGTATTATTTCCAATCTTTCTTACATTTTTCATACATACATGTGTACACTGTTATGTGATAAGCTCAGGTAAGACTTTTCTAAGTAAAATTCTGAAATCGACTCACTTACACACACTATGGAAAAACCAGTAGGAGCTATAAAATGCTAACAACCTTCAGAATATACACAGTGCCACCTCTTACTGGTCTACGGAGTTGAGAGTTTCTGGTCTTTCAGCCAGTACTTTCCCCAATATAAAACAGACAGAAAGGCCTGTTTTAGCTTCTTGTTTCCCCAGATCAGGATAAATGAGTGGCTTGAAGGATACACGAATCCTAAAGTTTGGCTAAACATGTAGAACAGTTTGGTCCGCAGCCACTCAGAACTCCAGATGGTGACAATTAGAGTCACGAAGTAACCTACTAATAGCAAGAGAAAGGAGATCACAGTCTGCATGGCTCTTATGTGGACCTTGGTGCTGGGATCTTGGGATCCTTTACCACCAAATTGCATCTTCTTGAGATGCTTCCACAGGGAAAAGATTAACAGCAGAAAAGATGTCAGGGATATAGCAAAGGGCACAAAGTTTGCTAGCGTGAATACAGTCATAT
>CM052807.1:43410735-43431326 GCA_028533885.1 Nasua narica | reverse complement strand
AAGTTACCATGTCTGGAAAGAAAAACAAACCAAAAAGCCAAGTCTAATGTCACTGGTCGTGATTCCTTGAATATTCTGACCTTATGTTCTGTAGGCTGCTGATCTCTGAGTGTGCAGGAAAGTTGTTGTTTCTTTTAAAGTCTGTGACCAATGTCAAGCAGGAAAGCACCAGGGTATGCTAATAGCTGAGCTCAACGCTATCTCGATGAAAACCATTGCTATTCTCAAATAGCTAAATTGACGCCCACTCATACACTCTGTGTCCTTGCTGTGGGCTGGATTATTTCATAACTGGTGTGGAAGTGAAAGCTGGGGTCACATTTGCTAACATGCAAATAAGGACATATTGTTTTGCAATTTTTTCCTTGTTTAACCTTTCCATAATTTGTGTTCACCAACTTTAGTTATAAGGTAGTAAAATTTAAAAACGCAATACGTAGAACGAACAGTGAATGTCCAAACTATTTTATGGAGCTGGGTCATGGCTGGGATCTACAATGCTATGGACTTATTATTACTTTTTTAATGCCAGATTTACATAGGAAGAATTTTACTTTTCCTTTCAAAACATCCAGAAAAGAAAATTCTCTCTAAAAGTTGGTTGCTGGGACGCCTGGGTGGCTGAGTTGGTTGAGCGACTGCCTTTGGCTCAGGTCATGATCCTAGGGTCCTGGGATCGAGTCCCACATCGGGCTCCTTGCTCGGCGGGGAGCCTGCTTGTCCCTCTGCCTGCTCTGCCTGCCGCTCCCCCTGCCTGTGCTCTCTCTCTCTCTCTGACAAATAAATAAAATCTTTAAATAAATAAATAAATAAATAAATAAATAAATAAATAAATAAAAGCTGGTTGCTAATAACTAATACTTCAAAAGTTTACTTATTTACAAGCTCGTAAACACACTCATACACACACAGACACACAGACTCACACAAATACATATGCATCTCATGGATGGAATTATTGTCCTATAATTTCCAAAATGTAAAATCAGTGTCAGGAGATCATCCCAGTTTAAATCCTCCCTTTTGCCCATGCAGGCATTTCAAGCCATTATTAATAGCTACCAGATATATCTCTCATGCTTAAGCCCTTAATAAAGTTCTTTTTTGCATCTATTTTATACTTAAATATTGTTATTTAATTAAAATAGTCGAGAATTTTGTAAACATTTTTGGGCATTTCAAATAACATTGCCAATTCTAGTATTTTCCATATAAGAATATTCAATTTTATTTTCTGTTTCATTCTTTTTTTTTTAAAGATTTTATTTATTTATTTGTCAGAGAGAGAGAGAGCACAGCAGGCAGAGTGGCAGACAGAGGCAGAGGGAGAAGCAGGCTTCCCACTGAGCAGAGAGCCGGATGCGGGACTTGATCCCAGTACCCCGGGATCATGACCCGAGCCGAAGGCAGCTGCTTAACCAACTGAGCCACCGAGGCGTCCCTGTTTAATTCATTTTTGATAACTTCTTTTTTAAGATTAATAGATGTTAAAATCGGGGTGCCTGGGTGGCTCAGCGGGTTGGGGCCTCTGCCTTCGGCTCAGGTCATGATCTCATACGTCCTGGGATCGAGCCCCGCATCCGGCTCTCTGCTCAGCAGGGAGCCTGCTTCCCCCTCTCTCTCTGCCTGCCTCTCTGCCTACTTGTGATCTCTCTCTCTCTCTCTCTCTCTCTCTCTCTGTCAAATAAATAAATAAATAATCTTTTAAAAAAATAGATGTTAAAATCAACCTTTACCCTTGAATTTCATTCAGATTCAGTTTTTGTAGTAATTGTTTTTTGCAGAGGATCTTGAGTGGGACTGCCAAGATGAGAAACCTAGATTGTCGGCTTCATAAATCTCCGATCTTGAACGTTGCTCTGAAACTCCTCTCTGCCTCGGTATGATCATCAGTAGGATGCAGATAGTAAAGATGTCCTTTTCCTAGTGGTCTTTGTGGGGAGTTTGTGTACTGTCTCCCATCTTGCTTGTCTGGTACAGAAAGGTCAGGGAACGTTGTTCCTTAGTCATTTGTGCTGGTGCTATTTAATACACTAACACTAAAGTTAACCCATCATACTTCCATTTAGGAGTAGAATGTAGCAAATTGAAAAAGGACAGATTCCCTTCTGTAACAAGCAGGATAAGGAGAATAAATTGCCAAAATTATATTTTAAATTCATCATAAAGTTGTGCAAGAAGGGAGGACCACTCGAATTAATATCTGGAATAGAGAGTCTTTTCAGGTAAAGAGATGATCTATATATTCAATGCAAAATCTCAGCAGGCTTTATTTGCAGAGAATGAAAAATGTATATGGAGGGCACCTGGGTGGCTCAGTTGTTTGAGTGACTGCCTTCAGCTCAGGTCATGATTCTGGAGTCCTGGGATCGAGTCCCGCATTAGGCTCCCTGCCCAGCAGGGGGTCTGCTTCCCCCCTCTGATCTTCCCCCTCTCATGCTCCCTCGCTCTCATTCTTTCTCTCTCTTTCAAATAAATAAATAAAATCTTTTAAAATAAATAAATAGATAAATAAATAAAATGTATATGGAAATGCAAAGCGCCCAAAATAGCCAAAAGGATTTTTTTTTTAAGGTTTTATTTATTTGACAGAGAGAAGCACAGCAAGAAAGGGAACACAAGCAGAGGGAATGGGAGAAGGAGAAGCAGGCTTCTCGCCAAGCAGGGAGCCCAATGCGGGGCTCCATCCCAGGACCCTGGGATCATGACTTGAGCCGAAGGCTGACACTTAATGACTGAGCCACCCAGGTGCCCCCAAAAGGATTTTTTTAAAAAGAATAAATTTGAAGGATTTCAGTTCCTGGTGTCAAAGCTTGCTACTAAGCTGTAAGCTGTATTAATAAAGACAGTGCAGTATTGGGGCACCTAGGTAACTCAGTCGGTTAAATTTCCGCCTTTGGCTCAGGTCATGAGCCCAGGGTCCTGGGATCAAACCCCAAATCAGGCTCCCTGCTCAGCAGAAATCCTGCTTCTCTCTCTCCCTCTCCCTCTGCTACTTCCCCTGCTTGTGTGATCACTCTTTCTCTCTCTCTGTCAAATAAATAAATAAAATCTTAAAAAAAAAACCCTGCGTATTATTATGCAGATAGACATATATGTTAATGAAACACAATTGAGAGGCTTATATTTACATTCAAGGTCAATTAGTTACTGAACCCAAGTTGGGCTGCCTGTTACTCAAAAGGCTATGACTCAAGAGATGAGACTTGTTTTGTTTTATTTTTTAAGGTTTTTATTTATTTATTTAGAGAAAGAGAGCATGCGAGTGAAGCAGGGAGGGGCAGAGGGAGAGGGAGAGAGAGAATCTCAAGCAGACTTCCTGCAGGGCGTGGAGCCCAACCCAGAGCTCCATCTCACGACCTTGCGCTCATGACCTGAGCGGAAATCAGGAGTCAGATGCTTAACCAACTGAGCCACCCAGGTGCCCCTCAAGAGAGAAATTTTTGATTGGAAAGGAGCATGAGCTTAATTCAGGAGGCTGGCAACCTGAGGAGAAGGCAGACTCTTGTTCAAAGCCAACTCAGAGATTTCTACCTGGACCAGGGGTTTCTAAAGAGGTTTAGGGTAGTGACTCAGCAAAAGGAGTGCAGTGGCCTGCAGCATTTCTTGATTATGTGCAGAGTCCATGATGCCAGCTACACGTGTTATCTCTGAGAGGACCCCGTTTTTTCTTCAAAGGTGGGCAAGGTCTCCAGATACACAAAAGAAGTTCAGTAAAATAATTTGTGTGACCTAAAAGAAGAAAAACATTTTGTTAAAACATTGCTAGGCTAATCAGGAAACCGAGGCAGCTTCAAACAGACTTGCTGGCTGCTGTGACCTGGGAAAGTTCTGGTCCTCCACTCCTCAAGGCCAGTGGCCTGCCAATCTCAAGAAAAGTAAATTCTCGTTCTTTCACAGATCAAAGGCCTTAAGTCAATAAGGAAAGAAGGTATTAACTTGAAGCAAGTGAACCCTTAAGACCAGCTAAAATCCTGTTACAAATGAATTCAAAAAGGTATCAAGGCAATCAAGGGGGAAATTATTTTTCTTTTGTATCCACAAATGAAGTTGGGACAATTAAGTATCCACATTCATAGAGATAAATTTAGACCCTTATTTCATAACCATACACAAAATTAACTCAAAATTGAACATAGAACCTAAATGTGAGAGGAAAAATTATAAACTTTAGTAAAGAATAAAAGAAAATTTTGTAAATTTGAATTAGGCAGACTTCTTAGATACAATATCAAAAGCAAGATTCATAAAATTAATAAGCTAATAAACTGGACTGTGTCGAAATTGAAAATATTTGCTCCCCATGATGTTCATACCCTGTATAATTCCCTCCCTGCCCTTAAGCATGGGCAGGACTTGTGACTTATTTCTAGCCTGCAGAATATGGCCAGCACGAAGGAATGTTGTAGATACTTAAGATCCCCAATCCCTAATTCTGAGATAATTAAAAAGGAGATTATCTTTCAGGTAAAGCTTCAGAAGAGTGGCTGGGCCTCCACTGAGTGAGATGCTCTTGCTGGCCTTAAAGAAGTAAGCAGACATGTGATGAAGTGTCATACTTCATGAAAGGGCCACAAGAAAATGAATTCTACCAACAACTTGGGTGAACTTGAGAATGCATTCTTCTCTAGTCAAGCCTTCATATGAGGACACTATATCATCAAAATAATGACTTCAACTTGATGAGATCCTGAAGCTCAAAACACAGCTTGCCCAGACTCCTGACTCAAAAAAGCTATGAGATAATAAATGTGTGTTTGCAGGCGCCTGGGTGGCTCAGTGGGTTAAAGCTTGTGCCTTCAGCTCAGGTCATGGTCTCGGGGTCCTGGGATCGAGCCCTGCATCAGGCTCTCCTGCTAAGCAGGGAGCCTGCTTCCCCCTCTCCCTCTGCCTGCCTCTCTGCCTACTTGTGATCTCTCTCTCTCTGTCAAATAAATCAATAAAATCTTTAAAAAAATAAAACAAAATAAATGTGTGTTTGCGTGCACCCCAATGTTTATAGCAGCAACGTCCCCAATAGTCAAACTACAGAAAGAGCCCAGATGTCTATTGACAGATGAATGAATAAAAAAGATGTGATACACACACACACACACACACACACACACGAATATTACTCAGCCATCAAAAAGAATGAAACCTTGTCATTTAAAATAACAGAACTAGAGGGTATTATGCTAAGTGAAACAAGTCAGTCAGAGAAAGACAAATTTCATATGATTTCACTCATATGTGGAATTTAAGAAACAAAACAGATGAAAATAGGGGAAGGGAAGAAAAAATAAAATAAGATGAAATCAGAGAGGGAGACAAACCATACGAGACTCTTAACCGTAGGGAACAAACTGAGGCTTGCTGGGGGGGAGGGCGGGGGGAGGATGGGGTAACTGGGTGTTGGGTATTAAGGAGGGCAGATGATGTAATGAGCACTGGTGTTATATACAACTGATGAATCACTAAATTCTACCCAGAAATTAATAATACACTACATGTTAACTAACTTGAATTTAAATAAAAAAAAAAAATAAAGGTAGATTAGTAATCATTAGTTTTACAGTTTAGTCTATAAATTATAAATTATGGAGAAGAATCATGATGAAAATAAAGGAAGAACTGACATCGTCCAGAGATGAGGGATTTGGATCAGGATGAAACAAGAGCCCATTTTTGGATCTTCAGTGATTGGAACCAAAGGACCAAATGCTTTGACAGAGCTTACATAAATAGGTGGAGTGTAACTCCCCTACCCTTCAATATGGGCCTCCATGGTTTGCTTCAGTAAATAGCACGTCCCAGAACTGACACTGGTTAACTTTCCAGACAAGGTTTAGAAAGCCAGTCATCTTGGGACATCTGCCTTTGAAGCCTTGAGTCATGATGCTGGAGGCACCATGTGGAAAAACCAAAGAGAAGCAGAGCTGAGATGCCTGAGCTCTTCCAGGTTGCAGCCGTTCAAGTCTTCCTAGTGCAGGCTCCTGGAAGAGGCCATCACGATGACTCCAACAGCCTCGGAAGAGACTCAGGGCCACAACCATGCAGCTGAGTCCCTCCTGAATTCCTGACTCTTAGGAACCAAGAGGGGATAGTGATTACTGCTATTTTAAGCTACTATGTCTCAGGTGATCTGTAAAGAGAAGTAGGCACCTAATGTAGTGAAGGATAGCTTCTTTTGTGAGATGGGAGCAGGGATTTATGGGTCAATTTTAAATGTGGGGTAAATGGTGAATGCTGGAGAGCCGAAGAAGCAGACTACATCAAACAGTTGTCATTCTCTTCAGTCACCCCAGAACTGGATCCTATTCTTGGAATCATGCCTTATTCTATCGATCTCTAATTTTAGAGAACTAAATGGAAATACTGTCCCAGTCTCCCTTGAAAATATGAAAGCTACTGACATGGCTTTTTGATGTGCCAATTAGGCATCTTCTAGAATGTTCTTTCCAGAATGTTTGTGCTTATGGCATCCTACCAGGGAGATTCTCTCAGGAGAGCTAACGGGCAGGGGGAAGCCAACAGCCAACTGTAGCATACACACACCTTGTTCCTGTCATCCATTCAGATGGTAGGCAAGGCACTGGGTCCTAGGAAAGGATTTTTCAGATGTAATTAAGGTCTCAAATCAATTGATTTTGAGTTCATCAGAGAGGAGGTTATCCAGAAGGGGCCTGACTTAATCCGATAGACTGGGCCATCCCAAAGACTGAGACTCCAAGCAGCAGAAGGAAAGCAAGTATGTGAAATATTTCCACATTTGGAACATCAGCACTCACTTTGTCATTGCTGGTCTCCTGAATCAGCTCACTGACGTGAAATGGCAGCGGCAATTGCTCTCTCTTCCCTCTGGATCCCTTTCAGTTTCTCTAATTATTAGGTTACCATCCCCTAAACATTGATGAGCACTACAAAAATAATGGTTTGCGTTTCATACATATTCATCTTCCATGTTTTACTTGATTCTAAATTTAAAATGGTAGGAATTATGTGGTCTATCACTGGGAGCTAAAAGGAAAAATAGAGCAAAGACCCCAGAAAAATACTATTAATTTTCCACTTCAACCCCCCCCCCAAAAGAAGAAGAAGAAGAAGAAGAAGAAGAAGAAGAAGAAGAAGAAGAAGAAGAAGCAGCAGCAGCAGCAGCAGCAGCTGGGAAATAGTAGCTATCTTCTGGAAATAGAAGATGCAGAGGCTGGTGTCAGACCAGACATGTCAGTGGTTGATCATTATGCAAAAAGAACAACAAATTTTTCAATTTGACCAGTGCTGTGCAGATCCGTAGAGAGCACCAGTAGAAGGGAATCAGTCAGTATCATGATCAAGAAACATAATCTGGTTATAGACAAGCTGATGAGGATAAGACCAGTGATGGTAATCTTCCTCTTTCTTACCCATTTGAGGCAGTTCATTATTCTAATTAGTCCATTTCTACAAATACCTGTCAGGAATTCCACGGTTCCGACAACCAAAAACGTTGTGTGCTTGACCTTTCTTCTGGGTGAAAAATTACCATCCCAAATATCACTGTTGATGAGTTGATGGGTTGAAAACAAATAGTTTTTGTTGCGCTTTTTTGTTTCTATCATGACTTCCATTTCATTTCAGTAGACGCCAGCTTCTATTATCATATTGGTCCTCAGCAAACATTGGGAAAACCATTTCAGTTCATTTACAATGTCTTAGTTGGTGATTTCCTTCCCAACGAATGTGGATAATTCTTTTTAGTAATGCCTCCTATGACTTTTCATGTTCTTTTTTTTTTTTTTAAGATTTTATTTATTTATTTGACAGAGAGAGACCCGGCGAGAACAGAAACACAAGCAGGAGGAGTGGGGGTGGGGAGCAGGCTTCCCACAGAGCAGGGAGCCCGATGCAGGGCTCGGTCTCAGAACCCTGGGATCATGACGTTAGCTGAAGGCAGACACTTAACAACTGAGCCACCCAGGTACCCCTACATTCAGGGGAGTCAATCAATGAGATGTCTTAGTTTGCTTGTAAAAAGTTAGGGGCACAGTGAGATAACCTAAGGAGCATTGCCGAGCTGTGCACCAGCTTCCTACGGAGGCATTCAGGCATAAGAAGGATAACCACCAAGGGTGAAGACAATCCCTGTTAGAGCACAGACTATTTCCATTGGGGTGGTGCTGTTAATGAATTCATTCACGGGGACTGTGCCTGTACCCATCCAAGCCAAGGATCCGTTAAGTTGTCAGCACATAGAGGAAGAAAATCTCGTAGTCTATAAGAATGAGTTGCTCTAAATACTCTGCAAAGACAGGTGCTGCTGGTAAGAGGTCCTAGAGAATAGGGGATAGATCTCATCTAGACAATCATGGCAACGTGGGGGTGCAAATGTACCAAGATTTACATTAGTAGCCCTGTCTAACTGAGTACACAGAGTTATAATTGAAAAAGGTTAAAACAAGGTACAGGTCGTTCCAGCTGTGAAAGTTGAACGCCGTAAGAGACTTCTGGGGGTGGGGCATTGATTATAGTTTGCAGTGACCTTAGGAAAAAAAGAAGAATTAGTCACAGAGAGGACCCAGGGGTCCCTAGGATCATGGACAGATAGAAATCTTTGATGACCAATCCAGCAATCTGAAAGATGACCCCTCCCCCCTCAGTGAGAGCCTGGGAGATACAGATGAGGGCATTATCTTTCCAGACCAATGCCAGAGTGAAGGCAAGAAAAAGGGTAAGAAAAGAGTTCACATTTAAAGTATGAAGTCTCAATCTGGTGTCTTGCATGGAAATAGTCTACCAACTTCTTTTCTGGGTCAATGTGTTTTGGAGGGCTCCAGCATCCACAAGGGACCAGATGTCAGGTGGAGCCTTGCTCTGTCATGAGATGAGAACCCAAGGCTCCGTACTTTTTCATTTGGTAGCAGTGTGAATGGTCAGGAGCACCGGGTAAGTTTCATTCTAATGAGGTTCAAGGATTGTTTTTCTCTGATGACATTTCCAGAGTACCTTGTCCCCAGGTTACAGTCTGTGACCAACAGGATCCTTTGAATTGAGATCTGGGAAGGCTTCTTGGCCTTGTTGATGATAGCTTTAGCATAAGATATTGAAGACTTACATAGCTGGTTATTCAAGCGGATAATAAGAGATCGATCAAAGAATGTACAGCCATGACGGTCTCATGTGGAGTGAGTTTGTTTCCCAACGACGGTACTGTGAACCATCAGGAAGACCAGAGGCAACGTCTTATGCCAACGGGGATTATAAATTTGAGGACCCCTTCGTTCTTCTAACCTTGCCTGATTGAGGGTGATAGGGACAGTGATGATTCCAAGAACTGCACAAGGCTTTCCTTAAGGTTTGTAAGATCTGCCCAGTGACGTGAATGCCTTGATCCCTAGAAATTGTGGAAGGTCTACTCCAAGTGGGAAACACATTTTCTAACCGTTATTTTGCTACCATGAGAACATCAGCCTTGTGGCAGGGGAAGACTTCATCCCATCTAGGAAACACACGTACAAGAACATATTGCTAACCCATACTAGGTGGCAACTAAATGAAGTCCAGTTCCAGGTGTTCAAAGGGTCCCGGGGTGGGGGGGGGGGCAGGGTGGGGAGGAGGCTTGAGACCACTGGGAACAAAAATAACATTTCTAGGATTATAGACCTGACAGGTCAGACATTGATGGTAAACTGTTTTAGCCATCTTTAGAAGCCTCCCCACCAATGTTTGTTTATAATTTGAGTCATCTTAAAGGCACCATGGGGGCTAAAGGAATGTAAAAATCAAAAAATGGGATTTGCCAGGGAGCTGGGAAGAACCAAGCAGCCATCTTGGGCTTCCCATAGTGTTTACTGTTCACTGAATTTACCACCATCATTTGCCCATCTCAATTTTTCTGATTCGCAAGCAGACAGATACCATGTTAAAAGGACATCAGGATGGCACAAGTCTGGCAACAAGTGGTCATTTTTTTTGCAGAAGCAGAATGGACTTTGTCCACTTGTGCCACAACCTGTACAGACTCTATTGCATACAAGTTGGCTAGAGCACTTTCTGGAAACTCGGGTTCAGCCTTAATTTGGATGATAGCGATTTTCAATAGCACCAAGATCATTTACTTGTTGCCCATTTTTGATTAGGGTCCCCAAGGATGTCTGAACCCCTTTGTTTCCATAACATCCCCAAATCATGGACGACCCCAAAGGCAAACCAGCCATCAGTGTGAACGTTGACAATGCGTCCCCTGGTCCTTACCAGGACCTCTACCACGGAGCTCTGCTTATTGGGCTGATTTGGCTTGTCCAGTCGTTCATATCGGGTGGTATAGCCAAAGTGTATAGGAGCATGGCCAGCTCAGAAAGTCCTTTTTCATTTTTACAATATGATCCACCAACAAACAAAATTAGATTAAGATTAGTCGAAGAAGTATCTCAAAAATCAGGACCCACTGGGGCGCCTGGGTGGCTCAGTGGGTTAGAGCCTCTGCCTTCAGCTCAGGTCATGATCTCAGGGTCCTGGGATCAAGCCCCACGTCGGGCTCTCTGCTCAGCGGGGAGCCTGCTTCCCCCTCTCTGCCTGCTTCTCTGCCTCCTTGTGATCTCTCTCTCTCTCTGTCAAATAAGTAAATAAAATCTTAAAAAAAAAAAAAAATCAGGACCCACTGTCACCAAAAGGGACATTGTTACTCCAGAGTCATGGGGTTGGCCTTCAACAGGTGGGGATTGGGACGTCGCAGGACTGAGAATGTTATCGTGTTTAAGATGGAGATTAGGTGGTGAGAGCAGAAGGATCTCCTTGGAGGTTAGTTTGTTTGCAGAGAAATGTTGAGTCCGTTCGGAGTTAAGAGACTGAACAGTGTGTGTGTGTGTGTGTGTGTGTGTGTGTGTGTGTGTGTCGTTGGGGGGGGGATGTAAATATAGGTCATTTCCCTAGGTTAAACCTGCTGAGCTTTTACTAACTTTGCAGCTGCAGCTGTAGCCTTAAGATGGTTTGGACATGCCGGGGCATCTGAATCGTGTTGTATGCTCAGAGGCAAGAGCCATATAATCTGGGTGTTTAGTGCCTTGTTTTTGCATTGGGAGTTGTTTTTGCATTCGCATTCCCAAAGCTTGATTATCCTTGCGTGTCGAAATCCAGTAAAAGGCTATAAATGGCCCTAAGGCAGCCGGTTCTTGGAGTACTTGTGTTAGTTAGCCTCATAAAAACCTGCTGCATTTGTTTTCCCAAGGAAAGGGCTTAGCGGCTGAAATTTTACTAAGTTCACAGGGTGGGGGAACCAGCAGAGAAAAATTAGGAATCCACAGCAGCTATCCCTCAGATGTGGGCCTGGGAAATTCTTTGATTATCTTAATCGTTTTTGGAGACAGCTGAATTTCTTCAGCCAGCGCTGAGATCATAGCCCAGGTAATGAACAGTAGCTGGAGAAAATTGTAATTTTTCTTTGGATATTTTTTGTCCCTTTTCAGCTAACTGTTGTTGCAAACAAATGAAATTGTTTATGAGCACAGCAAGAGATCTTCTGCATCTTGTAAAAGGGTGGATTTTCCAGAATACTGGAGGGTACTTAAATCCTGGTGACCTACTGGGGAGAAGTAAGAAGGGGCCTCACTGAACCCTGGAGGCATGATGGTCCAGGTATATTGTTGATTGTTCCAAGTAAAGGCAAACAGATATAGGCTTTTGGGGTCTTAGTGAGCCATTTGAGTCTGGTGGAACTTGTAACAGACGGACATTGGGGTTTGAGACTGCTAGGAAACTAGGAATAATCTTGTTAATGGCTATCAAGTCCTGGATGAATCACCATCCCCATCCATTAGGTTTTCGGACTGGCAAGATTGACATGTTACAAAGGCTGGTCCCAGGAATAAGTAGGCCTTTAACATTACTGTGAGGCCTTGCATTGCCTCAGGCTTTAACGGATAGTGAGGCAATTTAGAAAGAGTTTCAGTCCTATTTGAATTTTATAGTCCCTGTACTTTTTATTCTCTCAATATCAGTATTAGAAGCAGCCCACAGGTTTTTGGGGGTTTGTTTTGTTCGTTTGTTTTGTTTCGTTTGGTACCTCAGCTATATAGGGGAACTTTATTAGGGTTCTTCCTCTTTCATACAAGAACAGATTGTACAGAACATAAAAGATCAGATTCAGTTTGACCAGGAAATTCTAAGGTAAAGTCTCCCTTAAAAGCAAAGTTTATCAGCCCTCTTAATTTAGAAAGGAAACCTCTACCTAATAAATTAACTGGGGCTGGATCTCAGAGCAAAAAGGAACTTTCCAGTAAGAGGTCCCAGTGTCATCCGCACTGGTTGAGATGGTAACTATGAACTTAGATTAGATACCTCCACTATGGAAATCTTTTTTTGTTGTCCTATGAGAGTGGGATTTAAAGTAGAAAGCAGGGGCGCCTGGGTGGCTCACTGGGTTAAAGCCTCTGCCTTCGGCTCAGGTCACGATCTCAAGATCCTGGAATCAGCCCACATGGGGCTCTCTGCTCAGCGGGGAGCCTGCTTCCCCCCCTTCTCTCTGCCTGCCTCTGCCTACTTGTGATCTCTCTCTGTCAAATAAATAAATAAAATCTTAAAAAAAAAAAAAGTAGAAAGCATAGCTCCAAAATTTGGCACGGTTTTCCATTAATTTTAATTTCAGTTTCCCTTTGGCTGTTTAAGGGAATTCCTGGTCATAGCTTAAAAGAGAATCCCTCCAAGTCCTATCAGCCCCCCGGGGGGGGGGGGGACGGGGGGGGGGCAAGGAGGAGTCCTCCCCTGGGGGCACTTGAGCCGAAGAATTTGCATAGGACCTTTGAGGACAATCTTTTTTTCCAGTGCCCTAGTTGATTACAATTCGAACATTTTCTTTAGGCCCTTGTTTTGATGGTGGAGCCCTAGAAGGGCAGAACAGTGCCTGGGCCCAGGTGTTATTTTGGGACTCCAGCCTTGGAGCCGCTGTAGCTGTAAAGCTAACAATTTGGCAGATTTTTGTTCAGTCTTACTTGAACTTCCTTTCAAAAGGCTCAGCAGTAGCCATGTGTTCAGTCGGGTTGGTGGCCTCCTATCCTATTCTTTGCCTTGTTTTTAATTTAGAGATTTTATTTATTTATCTGACAGAGAGAGATCACAGGTAGGCAGGGGGGGCTGCGGGGGGGGGAGCGAGGGGGGGGCAGGTGGGAGTGGAAGCAGGTTCCCTGCTGAGCAGAGAGCCTGATGCGGGGCTTGATCCCAGGACCCCGAGATCATGACCTGAGCCAAAGGCAGAGGCTTTAACCCACTGAGCCACCCAGGTGCCCCTAGTCTTTGCCTTTTAATTAGGCCAAGGACCAGCCACAGCAAGCTAGGTGACCTCATTTACCTTCTGGAATCCAGAGGCTGAGGGAAGAGCCTCCAGCCACCTCCAGAAGCCCCGGGTTCATCTTTTGTTTGCGTGCTTGAATAACAGACCAGTCAGTATTGGGGCGGGGTCGGACTCTAGAAAAGGCTTTTAAAAAGATTTGCTGCTGTTCCGGGAGCTTTTTCTCCTGTATAAGAGGACCGGGCTGGAGACAGGGTATCTCAAATATCTTCCCGCATCCATTTGGGGACTTCGCCAGGTCCTCCCGACTCCTGCTCACTGATAAAGATCTGGCAGCCTGGGGTCATGGGCTCTGATAAGGATTTTAAATTCTTTTAAAAACCTCGGGGGATCCTGCTTGGTTGAGGAAATTCTTTAACTGTGGCCCTTAGTTTAGTCTCTGACCAAGAAGCGACAGATAGCCCGGGAGGATGGCCTGCCAGCTCAGGCGGTTTTATTTTTGAAGGTCTCTTCCATGTGGAAAGGCGGTTCAGATGGAGAATCAGTAGACCCCGACGACCTCAGGGATGGGAGGGGGGAGCGGTGCGGCGGGAATCCTGGCTGTCCTGTCCTCCCCTTGTCTTACGTTCCTGTTGTGTTTTTAATTTCTCTTCGCCTTCTGTAATGAGCCTTTCCACAAGGCTATTTTAGAATCTTGGGGCGCCTGGGTGGCTCAGTGGGTTAAAGCCTTTGCCTTTGGCTCAGGTCATGATCTCAGGGTCCTGGGATGGAGCCCCAAATTGGGCTCTCTGCTCAGTGGGGAGCCTGCTTCCCCCCATCTCTCTGCCTGCCTCTCTGCCTACTTGTGATCTCTCTCTCTGTCAAATAAATAAATAAAATGTTTTTTAAAAAAAGGCTATTTTAGAATCTTGAAGCTATTTGGAAGAAGCTTCTGCACACCGGTTAGAAAAGGCCTCCCCCTCTGTTTGCTTCATTTGAGAAGTCTTACTTTCAAGTGCACTTCTTAATGAACAGTCTTGTCTAATTGGAACGCTCCCCATATTGGCCATTGTAATTCCAGGTTATTTTTGGTAAAATTTTTCTGCCTTATTACATGTCTGCAACTTCTGGATCTAAAGTTCTTAGACATAAAAGAAGCCAGAATGCTAGAAGGTGGGTGGCATGCTTGTCTCTTTAGAATTTAAGGATCCCACTAAGAATTGGGGTTTCTCGAAGCCAGACTGATACCTAAAGGGGTGTACTATGTAGGGTTGGGGATTGTGGGTATCTTACGGTGTACCTCATGGCAGTTTTTTTGAGGTTGGCCGGTGACCTAGTGCCCATCTAACCTGTGCTGTGACCAAGCTGTTCTTCCACGACAGTCTTCTTGAGGTGGCAAGCACTCCGGGAACCTTTAAATGTTTGACCCGTGTCCACCAGTGTGTGCAGTTTTTTGGCCTCCAAGATCCCTGCTAGAAAGAGCCTTTAATCTATACAAAACAAGACAAGCAAATGTGCACCTTAAGACGTTGGCGGTACTGCATCCCGGCCACAAGAAGGCCCTGCGCCCATGACAAACTCCCTCAAAAATTTGCTGAGCTTTCCTCCCTAGAGAATTAAATATGAAAGGCTAAAGGCTTGGCTCTGAGCAGACCTTTGTGCCAGCTCCCCTGGGCTCCGAGTGAATATGCTAGCGTAACTGGGCCCTGGGAAAACAGGCCAGCTCAGTTGGCTGTGGGCCTGTCTGCCGGTGCAAGCTGGCCTGTCCCGCAAAGGAAAGTCAGCTAGACTGGTAGCTCAGATACGAAAAGGAGCCTCTCAGACCAAGAGGAGCTGACCCAGAGCCCTCAGAAATGGCGAGAAAGACTGTGAACTCAAAGGGTTCGCAGGCACCATGCCTACGTTTTTCATACTTGGATGCTGCCAGAAGTTTGCTTCAGATCCTGTTGCTGCCATCAAATCTGTTTCAAAAAAAAAAAAAAAAACAACAACAAAGTTTAGCCTAGTTCGAAGATCTAATTGGCGTTATTAAATGATTCATGAATTGGGCAGCATCCCATCTAGCAAATAGAGGGGGCTCGTACAAAATGGAAGGTTTTTATAGAGGGGGAATGGGGGCAAGAAAGTTACTGGCAAAAGAAAAGGATTGCTCTAGGTGAGGCTGCTTTCTAGGTGGAAAAGCAAAGTGTCTTATGCAGACTACCTCATCTTTCTTTAGGGATAGACTGGACTCAGTGGGCAGACCCGTTGGTGCTGACGGAAACATTGCTAAGTGACCCGGTAAGACTACATTTCTGGGGGAGGTTGAAACTACAATTAGTTTGGGCATTAAGCCCAAGTTTTGGGACTGGGGTCTAAGTGTCACCATTTGGGCCCTGTGGTTTTCTTTTTTAACAGACCCTGTTTCTCAGTCATACTTTCTCTCATAATTCTCATAGCTGGTCAGTTACTTAGCCTCAGCCTTATCCTGTTCCTTGTAGAATTACCTTAGAAATCATCTCGAGTTACCAGGTGTTGAATCTCTTGGGGCTCACTGCAAGCTAGTGTGGCAGTAGGGCCACAACTAGTAGGACTGAAATTGGAGATTGTGGAATGGGATGTTTGAGATTGAAGGCTATAATCAAATCTTCCAGATAAATCTCACAACAGTATATCAGGTTCATATACCGATCATATTGTCAGTTAAATATATAGAAGGAAAGATATTATTTGGACATGGTAAACATGCTCAACCTGGCTGGAATTGGCCTGCCAATAGACTACAGTACATGGATAGATACATATTCTGGAATTTAGCCAGTCCTTTTCAGAAAACGTTTATACAAAGAAGCCAGAAATCAAGGGTTTATATAATCTATGAATATTGTTATCCAAACACATAGACAGGTATCACAAGCCATCTATGGTGAAAGATTCAGTGTGCTTTGCATAAGGAGTTCTATTATTCTCCTATTGCTGCTATAATAAGCATCAACAGTAGCTTAAACAACATGAATTTGTTATACAATTCTGGAGAGCAGAAGCTCGAAATGGGTTCCACTGGTCTAAAACCAACATGGAATATAATCAATGTGTAAGCAAGGATGCATTCTTTCTTCCTGGACGCTGTAGGGAGTATTGCATTCCTTGCTTTTTACAGCCCTAGCACCTGGCTACATTCCTTAGTTCAAGGCCCCTTCTCTTTTTCCAAGCCAGCAGTCACAGTACTTTGATCTCTGCTTCCATCTTCCCATTTCCCTCTCTTTAACTCTCCTGGCTCTTTCTTCCATTTAAAAGGACCCTTGTGACTACAATGGGCCCACCTGGATAATTCAAGACATCTCCACATTTCAACATCAACTGATTAACAACATTAATTCCATCTGCAACCTTACCTGGCCCTGCTATGTAACATGATCATAGGTTCTGGGGATTTAGAATGTGGACATTACTGAGGGGCCATTATGTTACCTACAACAGAAGGGAAGGTCATTAAATGTCATAAGGTTAAGATCATTGGCAGTGACTCTACCTACATGCAAAGAATATTGGGGTTATAGGGGGGTGCATGTGTGTGACAGAATCCATTTTATTGTTGCTACAGAGATTGGGAATAGCTACGCTAATTTTCAAGACTTATCTTTGGGCTTGGCCATAGCTGTCATACTCATCTAAATCATCTAAATCTAACCATACAGAAAGCTGCTCTATTCTTGGCATTTTCAGTTGTATAAATGTCTGGGTTAATTTTCTACAATTGAAAACTTAAATATATCTGACAACTTCAAGACAATCCACACCCTGCAGTTTCATTTTAACAAGAATTTTGGAACTAAGACAGTTCTGGACTTATATACTAGCCCAAATATAAGATAAACCTGAATCTCAATCCTGGCTCTGGCATTTATAAATTCTGAGTTCTTTTGCTAAGATGACCACACAAAGCATTGATAGAACATGGAGACATTTCTGGCATTAATTACTGAATTTCAAGATGTAGCTAAATGTGGCTCAGAAGTTAAGAATGGCAGGTATTAGGTATCAAAATGCAAAGAAATATATGAAATTAGGACATTAAAAGAAAGTATATGGAAGGTGAGAGGGAGAGAACCAGGCAAGGTGACCATGGCCTAAGTTCCCACTTGGAGAGGATGTTTGAAGATGGAACATCCCTTCAGATTATATTACCTATTCAATGATAAGAAAATGAGTTGAATTTAAATGATAGGTGCTTTAATCAAAAATGAAACATATTTATATCATGAATCTTACTGTAACAGGAGTCTTCAAAAGGTAAAATTCAGAGAAGTAATGCTAGGAAGGGGGGGACTATGAACCAAAAAGTCACATAAAGTACACATAAAAATACTGTCTGCCCAGTATTTTCAAGAAAGATGAAGCAAACTGACCAGTAAGACTCCAGTGAAAAGATGAGTGCAACCCATTAAGGAACTAAAACAGAATGGACTTATTGATAAGTAGAAAATTGTGAGAAGTTTACACGTAGGACAGATGTGGGGACTTATAGGAGAAAAAACAAATAGAATTTACAGAATTCCAGAAAAGGTGACAGTGGTAACCATCACTGAAATATAAATCCAAGTGCAGCTCTCTATAATCTTTAAGATCTCACTATAGATGGGGAATTCCAGATAAGAGTAGAAAATTGAGGCAGGTATGCAAGGACAGAAACGTGGCTTAGAATTGCTTTTAAGATTTATGGGATGCTGCAGTAGATTGCTGAAGTTGGTCCCAAATTCTTCAGCCTATAACATTGCTGTACCTTATCACCATGAGTGGGATGATCTGGTCTATTCTTTGACTCTGTGCTCAGCCATGTGATTTGCTTTGGCCAATTAGATGCTGGCATGTATTTTGCAAGCATTCTTTCATTGCTGGACTAACATCACTGGGGCTTGCATATCAATCAGACTTTATTCACCCTTCACTTCTACTGTCACCGTGAGAAGTTTACGTCTAGGCTAGTGAACTGGTCCAGGGAGAAGAATGGAAGATATGAGAAGCCAAGTTGCTCCATCAGGTCCAGCTTTGATCAACTGGCTTCCAGTTAGCCCCCAGACACGTAACTGGAAATCTGAAAACAGTGGATATATCTAGACAAGCCCAACACAGATCACTGGTCTCCAGGGATATATAGAAATAAATATTTACTGTCGTCTATCACTGAGTTTTGTGGTTCTTACACAATATAAGCTGACTGGTACAAAAACTGATACTAGAACTGGGCTATCATAGCAACAAAAACTTAAATATATGGCATTGATTTTGAGGAAACTGATAGAAAAGGCTATGAAAATGATGGCACTTTAGGGACTTTTGAAATATTTGCAATTCTCTCTCTTTTTTTTTTTGCAATTCTCTTTTCAAGACAACTTGGAAGACAGAAAATGAATGAAATTAATTTTTGTATCTGAGTGAAGAGGCTATGAGGGAAAACATTGTAGGCATCAAATGGCTGCATCTAGCTGTATATTATTTGGTAAAATATGGACTCCAAAGAAACTATACTTTTTGCAAAGAGAATTTAGAGAAGACATAGACTATGTAATCCCTAGATTGCTCACCCTGCAACCTATGTTTTCCCTCTTTTAATCTTTTAATGTTTCGTTCTGGGTAAGTTATCTTCCAATTCACTAATTCTGTCTCTTCCACTGTGTCTGATTGGTTGTTAAATATATGTACTGAATTCTTAATCTTGATTATTCATTTTCTCAAACTTAACTGGTTCAGAGATGGGAACAAACTTTTGCTATTCTACAAATCTGCTAGAGGGAAATAAAATAAAATACTTACCACACCAACTTCTTAAAGAAAGCTTTTGTAAAATTATTAGTAGTCCTAGCAACAAAATGAAAATCTTCAGGAAATTACTTAGACATTGTGCAAATTATGTACATAAACATTTCAAGTATATATCATTAAATGAGATACATGATGATGATGATGGCAGCTACATGGGAAACCAGTAAGTGACAGCTGTGATTTCACCTAGCCGTCTAAACGGCAGACTTCACTGTCATAGAACACCTTCTCATGGGCTTATGATACTTATATCAGTCTTAGCATTGGGGCTTAGCCTGAAAGAACACCTTCACCTCCTACTTCCTCAAGGACAACGTAAAACCAACATACTTATAGTGATTTACATCCTATTTTTTTCCTTTACAATACTCTAAATATTGTGACAAAAGTAACCTCAACCACTACATTGCTTTTATTGCATTTTCATACAAACATAAATATCCTCTATAGAATAATACAGTAAATTTCTTTCATATTTTAATAGTATCATTAGCAAGCAAAATTCTCCACCTGGTTATTTGCATTTCTAGCTACTGTGATTAAATCTGGGTTATTTTATTACAGCAGTCAAAGAAGCACTATATATACGCACACATATTCAAACACTACACTGAATCCGTATTATGCTTTACAAAATTTACCTTTCTACATCTGTGTCTTTTTTCTCTAACAAAGAACAAAAAAACATTGTAGATTCAATTTGTGCATTTTCATCGGTTCATAGTATCCTCTTATATCAGGATGCCATAGTCTGTTTACCCACTTTAGCATAATGGACATTTTATGACTTCTCAATTTCAACTATTAAGAAAAGTAGTAATATGCACATTTTTGCATATATATCCCGGTGCCCAAGTACCAAACATTCTCTAGTGAATATAAATAGGACTGCAATGAATATGTCTCAGGATACACATCTTCACCTTCATTACAAAATGCCATACTGTGGCACAAAGTGGTTTTTTCCAGGTTTTAATCCTACAAATACTATATGAAAAATCCCATTGCTTCAGATCCTTCAGCAAATGAGTAACATCAAACTGCTGACACCTTCATATTTACTAAACTATTATTACACACAATATAATCCTTTTACTATTATAATAGTGAATTTATCTTAAGTTGAAAAAATAGTGTTATTCCTTTCCCCTCCTCTGATGGTGACTACATATATTTCTTTATATTGCAATGTATATTATATACATTAACTAATTGTCCACTATATAGTTTTATAACCTTTCTTCTTCATGTCTCAAATAATCTGCTGCTGTCAGCAAGCATTAGTATAGCAGAGACAGTTCCCTTTTTAACCAACCACTGTATCAGATCACTTTGAGGAAATTGATTAGGTAACAGCATGGGTAAGGGAAATTTCAGCGCTCTTCAACACCTAAAAGGACCTGTTGAGAGGAATGTTGAAATTGACAGTGAGCCTACAGGGTCTTCTGTTAGGGTATTTTCCCTTAGCATACAGAAACTTCTTTCAAATTCTACCTATGAAGCCAAATGTATTCGTTTTCTCAGAGAGAATTTAAGCTGCCACAGTAGGCTCAGGGAGCCCTCCCAGCTT
>CM052807.1:43118626-43410235 GCA_028533885.1 Nasua narica | reverse complement strand
ATCCAACTCACATTTCCATGAAAATAGTTCTGATGTGCCTCACTGATGGCTTCATAGCTAAACAGTCACAGGTTGACATCCACATAGAGAGGTTTGCACCCTAATTCCAGAAAGGACAACCAAAATTCTGCGATGTCATAGAGTCTCAGAGACCTTCACAAAGAAATAGTTCACTCTATTGATACTGTTATTCCAGGGCTAAACCAAACAGTTCTGGGAAGAGACACAAAGCTTCATGAATACCCCTCTTGTGTCTTGGTCAGCTACTACCTAATTTCCAGAGTAAATGCTAATCAATCCCCACTGATCCTTGAACCAGCTGAAAATGTCCATTTGTGCTAATGATTAAAAGGATGAAGTCAGATATGAAAACATGCAAATATGAGAGATTATTATCCCTTAAGTTCTACTGTCATTTTCTCTGAACCATATATTTGAATGAAAATATTTTAGATTTTGAATAGAAATTGCTAGAAACAAATTTCATATAATTCAGTTACTATTATCACTCATTCTATCTAAGTATTTTTATTGATTCAGTATGATTTACAGGAATAAGCTAATGAAATTAAGTAATTTCAAAGAGCACACTCGAGTTCTAGAACAAATAAGTATAAATACTTAGTTGCATAATATTGTAAGAGCTAAATCAGAATTTATAAGCAACAGATGCTGGGAATGTACATGAGGAAGCTACAGATGCTTCTATGGTTTGTGCAGATTCAGCTACTGTTTTATGTGGATAGAAACGTTTAGTTGGAACTTGAGTTCTTTAGAATTTATGAGGAAAGAGAGAAAAAGAGCTGATGCTCAAGGCAGATATCAGGCTTGTGTAAATTATATCAAAGTGCCACAAGCAAGCTAGACCACGCTTCTAAAGGCAGAGACTGTTTTACAATAACTTATTGGCTATTTTATTTGTAATGGTACTAAGTGCTCTCCGACATCCATGTCCTTAACTGCATCGCCTCTTCATTGGGACCACAGAAGGGCTGTACTTCCCAGCTTCCCTTCCCGGAGGTTGTGACAATGTGGCTGAACTCTGAACAACGTCATAGGAGTGAAAATTGTGTGCGTCATTTACAGTCCATCCCAACAAAAATCTCCCCATGAACACTCCTTCACACGCCTCTTCCCTCACTGCTGTCAGGAATGGGATGACTCCCAGTCAGCCTTGGAAGCCACATGTTAAAGATGGAACACATTCGCTCAGCCTGATTCCCAGGGTAACTGTATGGAGAAGGCTCCTCAAAACACTGTGAAAAGAGCAATTTAAATCTATATTATGTATGGGTCACTTTGTTTGGGAGCCTACTTGTGACACAAGGTGGGCAGGTTTAGAAGCATTTGGATCATGCAGAAGGAAAATTTGGAGGCTGGAAACATGCAGGCTCCCGTGATGCAGCTGCAGTCTTCTAAAATGTTACATATAAAATCTTCGAGGCAGGCCCTGTTTTTGTAGTCTTAGCCCTAGCGGAAGTGGTTGATAAGACCTAAAATATTGTGCTAAATTTGTTTTTAGCACGGTATTACAAGACAAGATGAGAAGGGAATGATTCGGCCAGGTTGCAAATAGAAAAGGAATAGTGAGTTCAGAAATTTTGGGTTTCATAGGGTTGTAAAAATCTCACAGCTCAAACAGTAATAAATAAAACTGAAGAAAAATCCTTAACTGACAAAGGCCCATTAAGATTTTTCAGTTAAACATGGAAACTATTCCTTGTAAGAAAGACCAGATCAAGGGTTTAAACTACTGACATAAGCCCATTATTTCAGATGGCTTCCAGATAGTTACTATTGAAGTTGAGGTACTCATAGAATAGATAATTAATTGATTAAAGAAGATATTTATGCAAGGGAAACCTTTGTCTTTGGACACCTGACTGAAAGCAAACAGATTAAACAAAACTTCCTAAGTATTTGTGGTAATTGTACTTGTTGAGTTTGACAGTGAAATCTGTGATATTTGAATGACTTACTGGCTTCCAAATTTATATTATCAAGGAGTAGGCTTGAAATTTGTACCTTGTTCAGGAGGGTTTCTTCCCCACCATCTACTTCAGATGTAGACAAGGAGGATAATAATCATGAAGACCATCTAGAGGGTGGAGCCAGGAGCCACAGAGGATAGTGAATAAGGGAGTTCCTCCCAGGGCCCAGGCACAGGGACCAATCAGGAACTTCTCTGCAAAAGTCAGGGCCAGGGGCTTCACAGCATCTACCCAGATTTTGTCACTGCTATGGACAATCAACAGCCATAGACCTCCTATTCTCTTTGCCAAATGAAGAGTTTATTTTTTCCAGCTAGCCCGACCCTAACCATGCGTTTTTTATTTGGAGGTAGAGGATGGAGGAGGAAGGCACCTATCTTGTGTTTTCTGTGTTCATTTGTCACCAGACTATGAGAGACAGCAATTAGTAATCATGTAGAGAACTGCTTATCACCCCAAATTCCTGGATTTTAAGCTATTCAGATTAAAAGATTAAGTTCTATTAAGAACTTAAATATGGAACTTTGAGTTGTGTCCCCAGGAAAGGGGTATGAGTGTGTTCTATGAGTGGGGAAAGGAGGTACATCTGGTGATTTAAAAACAAGCATGGAGACTGTGGCAGACACAGTGAGGCAAACCCATGAGACATTTCCTAGACTCCTTTGCAGCTAGGTATGATCAAATGACTAAGTTCTAGACACTGCACTATGAGAAGTAATGTGTGAAAACTTCACCCCTAGCCCATAAATACACACACACACACACACACACACACAGACACCACAGAATTTCCCTGGGGCAACCATGGAAAATGAGTTGAAATACCACTAAGATGGTAACAGTAGAATGCTCCTGAATTTCTTTCCTCTCACAGCATACCAAATATACAGATACACATGGATCAACTCCAAGAAAAATCCAGACTGAGTGAGTCCTACACTGGG
Organism: Nasua narica; assembly: GCA_028533885.1. NCBI lineage: Eukaryota > Metazoa > Chordata > Mammalia > Carnivora > Procyonidae > Nasua > Nasua narica. The sequence continues at coordinate 43,407,300 of CM052807.1, read as the reverse complement.
AATACACTGGGAAACTTAGAATATATCCACATCAAAACAAGTAGGAAAAGCTGAAACATAGTTTCAGCACAAGCCTCACCCTTGCACAGCACCAGTCTGGAGGGAACCCCCAACTCTCAGCTTCTCCCAAAAGAGCAAAAAGTTCAGACCACACATATAGTGCCTCAATGTAACAGTGTTACAAGTGTACAAAGCCACTTGTAACACTGCCAGCCAAGAAATGCTCTCCCAAATCAGCTAGCTCTAAGAGCCAAACAGGGCTTGCATCTAGGCCTCCAGGACTGCATCAAAGCAGCAGTTGTTAACAGGTGCGCTGGCACACCCCACAGCAGTCTCTCCCCACCCCCAGACTCAGTGCAGAGGGAGCAAGAAAAAAACACCCATTTCCGGGTTTCTCCCTAGAAGGAATTTGCAGACTTTCACAGCTGCTGCCTGAGGATATGGCTTCTAATCAGCCCGTATGTTGGAACTACCTATGATCCTCCTAGCAGACTGACAGAGGAGCAGGGCACATCACCCACTGTTTCCTCCCAGATCACTTCAAAGATAAAACCAAATCTCCAGCTTCTCACTAGGAGCACATCCAGACATCCAGCATCTCAGCTATTAAGACTGGCTCCTGGGACGCCTGGGTGGCTCAGTTGGTTGAGCAACTGCCTTTGGCTCAGGTCATGATCCCAGTGTCTTAGGATCGAGTCCCACATTGGGCTCCTTGCTCCACAGGGAGCCTGCTCCTTTCTCTGCCTCTGCCTGCCTCTCTGCCTGCTTGTGTTCTCTCTCTGTTAAATGAATAAATAAAAAAAATCTTTAAAAAAAAAAAAAAAAAAAAGACTGGCTCCGGAACTGGCAGGATTCAGCATTCACAAATCCCTCGCAGCCACATACACTAAAGAGGTGGTTCTGTATGTGGGCAGAGACTCCCAGTAACTATCCCCTCTGCTTACGCACAAAGTAGGCAAAAACACCCAGCTCTGTTTCTCCCTGATAGGGGTTAGTCTGCATATCTAATGTCCTGACTTCCCAATTCCTGCATGAAGGTCAGACCTGCATCAAGGAGCTGAAGGGCAAAGTAATTAGTAGTTCTCCAGGAGTTTGACTAAGGGACACTGATGGGTCTTCACATACCATCATCTGCTGGGAGCCACCAAGATCAAAGCAAGTGACATGGACAATCACAAAGGTTTGAGTGGCAACCATGAGCTTGGGGTGGGTTGATTGAAAGTTCTTAAATAAACAACCTAACTTATACTTAAAGGAACTACCAAAAATCAAAAACAAAACAAAAAAATGCCATTAACGAGAAGTGTAAATGAAAAGCAGAGACTACACAGACAAACTACAAGCTGGTTACAAGCTATACGAAACTGACAAGTCTTTAGCCAGACTCAGAAAAGAGACAGGGCTCAAATAAATAAAATGATAAATGAAATAAAATGATAAATGATACCTGGTAACTACAACAGTGAGAATTTGCTGATATAGTCCTTTGCAGACCCAGTGGCACTTACCTTTTAAACTCTTCCAAAAGATCATTAAACCAACCAGGTCATTAAAAGAGTACTAAATGGAGAGGAGGGCAGGAAGCTGCGTGGGTGGCTCAGTCGATTAAGTGTCTGACTCTTCATTTTGGTTCAGGTAGTGATCTCAGGATGGTGGTTAAGAGGTAGCACCATGTAGGGCAGTCTGCTTGAGATTCTCTCCTTCTTCCCCTGCCCCTCCCCCACCATGCACTCACCCACACTCTCTCTCAAAAAAAAAGTACTAAATGGGAATATAGAGTGAAAAAAGGGGGAATAAGCAAGATCAGAAAAGGTTCAGTTAGTAGCAATGGAGTATCAACAAGAAAAATGGTTTAGGATATGTTAATAGCTTACTTACGTGTGCCTACTTAGCAAAAAATACTAATCAGTTATTCAAATCTAAAGATCAAAGAACAGAATTAAAACCAGAACCATATAAAATATTGGTCCTATTCCACCTTCCACTGGTCAGTTTCACCTGATGGAAATCCATCAGCTTTAGAACATTAAGGATTAGGAGAGAGAGTTTCATGATCACTCTTATCTGCCTAGTCCTTTCCCATTGAAATAGGACATCCACTAACCACGTTAGGAGTAGATAGCTGCTATTTTCCCACGGGCCCAGGATGAAAGACAGGATTTTCATGAAGTTAACCAGGGCTGGGTGTAAGGAGTGGGCTAGTAGAGAATGGGTAGAGGAGAATGAATCCAGTTTTATATAGTTGGAAATGGAAGATCCAGAAACTTAATGACTTTGGAGACCCTGAATATGTTGATCTATTTATTCTTTTTTTTTTTAAATAAGAATGTATTTATTTATGAGACAGAGACAGTGAGAGAGAGCATGAGAGGAGAGAAGGTTAGAGGAAGAAGCAGACTCCCCGCGGAGCTGGGAGCCCAATGTGGGACTCGATCCAGGGACTCCAGGATCATGACCTGAGCCAAAGGCAGTCGCTCAACCAACTGAGCCACCCAGGCGCCCTGATCTACTTATTCTTTTTTCAATTTTCAGAAAGGGTAAATTACACTTATACACTAAAATTAACACATTTTCTCTTGGTTCTCAGAGTTGTCATCCATCTTATACTACTTTTCAGAATATTTTATATTCTTAAATATTCTATTTTATACATTGTTTGAAGTGACTGGCAATCAGTAGGTACAGAGTATCAGTAAGATAGAAACAGAAGTACTCTAGGATACATTAATTGTGCTTCAAATAGTCAGGACAGGTATTTGGTCAGTGCAGGGTGAGATGGGGGATAGGTGAACAATGCTTTTTCAGAACCAGAGGATAATCTGAGGATTTTGATCATAAATTACATATCTGAAAAATCCCTGAGTGTAGAGATTAAGTTAAAATGTAGATTAGAGAAGGTAATGAAATGTGCAGTGCATCACTTAAACATCAGAAGGGTATGGGGCTATGGGAGATAACAATATGTTACCCTACGGTTATTGAGACTTGAGATTTTAGTATTCCAAGCTTTGGGGCCTAGGCACAGGTTTCACAGGTGTATCCCCATGCAGAAATTATAGAAGCTGCCATACCTAATCAGGACTTTTCATGGGTTTACCTGGGTGGGAATTATATTGTATATATGTAATATTCCCCCCCAAATTAAAGTATATGTGCATATGTGTTTCATTTTGTTTTGCTTAAAGGTTTCTGTCACTTGCAATCGAAAGAGTCCTAATACACAGGAAAATCCATAGCCTGAGGCTGTGATCCTTTACAGTTGTATGTTATGAATACGAAGACTTTATGTCTGAACTGGCTTGCGTAAGGAGTTCATCTGCCCTCATATTAGGGTTAATTTTATGAAATCAGAGGGTGATATTCCTGGCTAACACCCTAGATCACAGAGCAGACACATCTGTCTTAATCTAGAGTTCGACCCTTACCTACTGTGTTCTCTAGGGCAAATTCAAATTATGTAATTTTACTAAACTTCCTATCTTCATCGGAGAGTGGAAATAATAGTATCTGTTTGGCCGACCATACATAAGACAATGCGTATGGCATATATACGCATAACCCCTTCCGCCCCTGTTTAGCTCTAAGTGCTCAACACCAGTGGGAGCAGTAGACAGGAAGAGGCGGAGCGCCAGCGGCGGCCGCGGCCAGAGCGCCGCCGGGGAGGACACGCAGCCCGCGGGAGGCGCGGGTATGAGCCTGGCGGCTGCGTGATCACCACCCCCCCCCCGCCCCTCGCCGCCCCGGCCGTCGGTCGGGGGTGCAAGGCCTGCGGTGACTCTCGGCGCTCAGCACTGGGGGAGCGGCGACACCGGGTCCATGGCCACCGCGGCGGCTCCGTCTTCCTTGGCCCTCAAAGCCTCCAGCACGGCCGCGGTCCCCAGCTCCTACGGAGTCTTCTGCAAAGGGCTCTCCCGCACCCTCCTCGCCTTCTTCGAGCTGGCCTGGCAGCTGCGCATGAACTTTCCGTACTTCTACGTCGCAGGCTCGGTGATCCTCAACATCCGCTTGCAGGTACACATCTAGTGCCGTAATGACGCTGCCGGCATGGCGGCCGGGCCCTGGCCGACTCCCGGGAGGCTTGGCGGCGAAACGGAGCTGCGAGCGCCGAGTCTGGAATCTCGCGAGAGGACAGGAGGAGCGCTTTTTGCGGCTGCGCTCTCTGTCGGTGGTGGAGCTGCGGGGCTGTGGCGGAGAGCGGGCAGTAGCTGGAGAGAGCAAGTGCGCGACGTTCCGGGGACCGCGAAGCGCTTCAGTTAAGCTCCACGACAACATTTAAGGAGCTTTGCAGCCTTAAAACAAAAACAGAACGAACATGATGCATTATAAAAGAGGAAGGCTACTGACGTTCTCAGAAAACTTTTTATGTACAACAAACTCGTGGTCCAAATTAAAATAAGAAAACATAAATTTCGGGAATAATTGGATTGAAAGCAAGGCATTGGATGAATAAGAAGCTGAAGATCTTAAAGATACGTGGAAGGTAAATATATTCTTCAACAAGAGAAAACCATGACAATCAAATTTTCAGTGGAAAAGCACAACTGTGCTGGAAAAGCGTCCTTCTAATACCAACAACGTGAAATGCTGCTGGATTTTGAACAGAGGGTTGGAGATGAGAAAGTGTGGACTCTTTTTCGGTGTCCTCGTGAGTAGCGTGTAGTTCAAGACCTTGGAGCCAACGAGAAGGAAATCCAGTCACAGTACTAAGCCTGGCTACTTCGTGAATAATGTTAACTTGTGATTAAGATAAATGATTATTTTCATCTTTTGAGATAATACTTAATTGTGGTTACAAAGTAGAATGCAAATGTTATCAGCTTCGATAATGGGAAAGTACAGTTTACGAGCAGGGATGTTGAAAGTGGGGAGGGAAAAGTAAATGGAATGGTAATGGTATCCTTATAAAGTGGGAAGTTGAGAGATGTACAGTCAGTTGCCAGTGGGGGAAAAGGCATTTTATTATTTAAAGAGTAAATGACATAAGGAGTATGCCGTTAAGTTGCTAAAATCATAATCATATTACAATAAGAGGAAGGAAAATAGGGAGAATAGCCTGAATTCAATAAGAAATGCCTAAAGATAGCAAGTTAGTTGGAATGCCTCACAAAGAAAAACTGAGAATACCGGGTGTTTGAACATAAAGACGAAAGTTATAATCTTTCTGAGTTGGGATGAATTGGTGGGCTGCAACTTTTTTAAAAATTAAGGAAGCAAATCCATTATGAAACAGGAAAATTCAGAGTTTTTCAAGAACCACATTGCATACGTCAGTTGTGAATAATACTAGCCATATAAAGTCAGTCATAATGATGTAAATACTGAATACTAATACAACAAGAAATGATTATATAACATTGGGGGATTGGAGAGGAGAGAGGTGTGTGTAATGGGAAGAATCAATCAAGATCTAATACAGAGAGGTCAATCAAAAAGAATAAACACATTATTCAAAAACTGTAATACGAAACAGAAATTGTCTCTGGAGAAAAAAGTCGGAGATGGGTAGAAAAAAGGAGGATTGCTATCTTTCACTATAAATCTAACAGTATTATTTTGTTTTTTCTTGGTTGTATATATGCATTTCTCTGACTAAAACTTGTTTTAAATAAGTTTCCTTTTTAAAAGTTCCCCCCAGGCAGTTAAAATATACAGCACTGGTTAAAAGCCACCATAATAAAATGAGATTGAGTTTTTAAATCAGGCATATCACTGTTAAAATTCAAACTCTAATTTTGTGGTTTTAGGTGAGTCCATTAATCTGCCTAGAGCCCAGTTTCCTCAACTATTGAAAGAAGATAAAAAATACTTCCTTTGAGAAGTCAATCTGAGAATTAAAAGTAAGCCTGCCTTAGTGCTTGTTATATACACACTAGTGTTTTTTCTAACAGATTATCTCATTAACTTGTGAGTAAAACTAAAACTCATAGAAGGCCTTATTTTTTTTCAGTGGAGCTTTTCAGTCCTAAAGGTGATCTGTAAGGTACTGATCCTAGGGGCCGGGGGCAGAGTCTCCAGAAGGATTTTAAGAGATAAAAGGCCATTATTTGCAGAGGTAAAGATTTATAAACTATTTGCAGTTTTGTATTCCTCTAATCATGTCCAACCAACAAATACACTCTTGGATTGTAAACTAAGTGCCCTCTCCAGCACAAAGTCTGGCTTTGGGCAATTTTTTCCTACCCTTTATTTCTTGTCTCCAGGGAAACTCTTGAAGTTTTTTTTGAGCACGTCCTCTTTCTACTTTCTTTCTCTGCTCTTTCTTTTCTTTTCTTTTTCTTTTTGGCTATTGTTACTCTGTGTTTTAAGGCTAAACTTAGTTGTCACCTTTTTTTATTCTTTTTTTCCCAGATTCCCTTGATCATATTAGAGTAAATTTTTTTTACTCCATCTAAGGGCTGTGTGAATACCAACCTATGCCATTTTCATAGGCTGCCTTATTTTTGCCTAATTGTGCATTAGTTATCAGTTGTGGATTTTTGTTTTTGTTTTTAAATATCCAAGAGACAGTTTTCTATACTCATCCCCTGGTTCTTACAAAATGCTGTGACAGTGCAGGAACTAAAACATTTTAATCTAAAATATATGCAACGTAACTTGATCAGTGGAATAATTCCATAATGCCAGGGAACTTACTAATGGAGAGCATCACTATTCCCTAGAAGTACTAGTGTCCCACTTTGTAACAAAAGAATGGGGCTGCCATGAACCATTGAATGGTGAGGGACTGGAATGCTCCATTCAGGTGGCTACATGAACATGTGCCTTCAACCTTTTTTCTTCAGCTTAGCCTTTTGTTACACTAAAGAGACCACAGCACTTTAGCACCTACTATATATCACATACTCCTGCTATATTGGAAGCTCTGTGAGGGAAGATACTGTATCCTATCCAATTTTACAGCCCATATAGTAATCAGCAGATAATGAAGTAGCAACTGAAAGAAGGCTCCATGATTTGCCCTTTATTCTTCACAATTGCTCCTACACCCAGTCTTTTTCTTCCCACATTTATAATTCATGAAGTTTCCCAAAGGAGAAAACAAGATTTTTGTCCTGACTAAACCACTTACTATTCTAATTTGCAAGCCGTCTTAATCCTCTTACCATCCTTCCAGGCAACATCGATGAAGCCAAAGACTGTTCATTGCTGTATCCCTTGCCTTAGAGCATTGCCTAATGCAACGTAGATAATAAACATAGTTGGATAAATGCCAGATTTGTTGTTTTTACTATGCGTAGTCATCAGTCAGTGAAGGAAAGAAAGCAATGGTTGCCCCTGATACTAAGGTGACCCACCTTATTGCCCATACATTGAGCTTTTTCAGGTCATCATGAGTATTGATTAGTCCAGAGGACCCCCCCCCCCCCTCCAGCATGAAGAAGCAGAGAGGTGGCATAGTTCTCACCAGTAAAGAAAAAATATTTATGAAGTATAACTGATAAAAATGATGGGGAATTAGAACTGTGTTATAGTTTAAAAGGGAAATGGTGATCATAGTAACATATGTAACTTAAGGGTTAGGGAATAAGAATTTGTTTTTTAGTTGAGGGCAAAAATACGTGATTACTTGACTAAAAGAGCTTATCTTTATTATCAGCCTCATTTTTTATTTTTATTGAGCTTTTAATACCAGGAGCTGGGCAAAGTTATTTACATACATGATCTCTATAATTCTCATGTATATCCTATGAAGAAAAACATTTTCACCATCACTTTTCAGATAAGGAAACAAATTTAAAGAGCTTAAGTAACTTTCCCAAGGTCATAGGAATTGGCCAAACTACAGTCAAATCTCATTTATCCCTAAAGATACTTTTGATGAGAGATTATTTTTCTAATGTATAGGTAATGCTGAATAATCTTTTTTTTAATAATCCTGTTTCTTAAATTTCAAGCAGTAGTGTTACCTGAGTCATAGTTGACAATATTTTTTTTTCAGTATAATTGAGGGCTTTATATATTAGAATATAAACATTCAATATAATTTGATATGTAAATTCAAGCATTTTATATTTTCTGCCCTCTAAAGTCATTTGACCTATTTGTGGGGAGGAAAGGAGATAGAGAAAAGGACATTACCCGTAGGATTGGAAAGGAAGCACTTTACTTCCCCCTAAGGAGTAGAGATCAGATAATCATAAATATTGAAACTATCCATTACCGCTCTGAGGAGGTTTACTTAAATTTTCTGTTACAAAGTTTTGCAATCCTATTTTAATGGAGGCTTATCCTGGTGCAGCATTAATAGATTTGGTAGAGTCAAAAAGAAAATAGGATTTAACACATGGTGACGAAAAGGGGTAGGAATGGAAGGTTTATAAGAACAAGGTGTATAAGAACAAAAGGAGACCCAGAAGAAACTACCAGAAACTGAGCCTGGAAAGTAGTCTGAAGAACAGACTTGGTAGGTTTCAGGCAAGTGAACCAAAAAAGAAACCCCTGCAATAAATAGAAGTTCTAATAGGGTTCAGATGATTCACATAAGTTGACTTGGATTGCTATGAGTGTGGGAACTTTCTTGAAATTTTAATAAGAATTCTTCAATAGCCTATTGCCCAGCAAGATTACCACCAGACCACGTCATGAATCTTTACAACTGAAGTCCATCTCTCCCCCTTCCGCTCCACACAAATACAAATCTCAGCAATGCTCTTGGTCAAAAAACCAAGGACATTACTGATTGCCTACAACAAATGATAAGAAGAAACTATGGAGGGGCGCCTGGGTGGCTCAGTGGGTTAAAGCCTCTGCCTGTGGCTCAGGTCATGATCTCAGGGTCCTGGGATTGAGCCCCGCATGGGGCTCTCTGCTCAGCGGGGACTGCTTCCCCCCCTCTCTCTGCCTGCCTCTCTGCCTATTGTGATCTCTCTCTCTCTGTCAAATAAATAAATAAAATCTTTAAAAAAAAAAAAAAAAGAAGAAACTATGGAATTCTTATTAGCTTAGTTGCACTACATCTGAGGGCACCCCTGCCAGTTCCTATCCTAATTAGGGATCTGCCGCAAACATTAGAAAATTTTGCCCAACTTCATGGCTTTCAAATACCAAATGTGTGGATATATTTGCAGTAAGGTAGTGGAGGGCATCAATGAACAAAGAGAAATGAAGGTTGTTCATATATTGAATGAAATAGATTGGGTATACCTTTTCATATGAACCAAACTGAGGAAAAATACATTGTCACAACCAGAAGGTAAAAAGCGCTAATGAAATAACTGTGCCTGGAATGTCTTTACTCTGAAATCATAGGCACAGTAATAGAAGTCGGGCCAACAAATAAGCAAAAGTTTAATTTGCAGAAAGGGGCTATTTTTCAAGAAACTATTTTAAAAGTTTTTTTAAGTTTTGGTTTGTTTGTTTTTTTTTTTTTTGTAGAGATTTTATTCATTTATTTGACAGAGAGGAGAGAGATCACAAGTAGGCGGGAGGCAGGCAGAGAGAGAGGGGGAAGCAGGCTCCCCGGCGAGCAGAGAACCCAACACTGGGCTGGATCCCAGGACCCTGAGATCATGACCTGAGCCAAAAAAGCGAGAGGCTTTAACTCACTGAGCCACCCAGGCGTCCTTATTTTAGTTTTTAATTGATAAAAAGAAAACTTGAAAATATCCAAAACTGAAGTCAAATGAATGTAATTAATAGGAGCAGAGGTCAGCTTAGATCTGTATGAAAGGGAAAAGAGGTTATTTTTAAAACTAACTGATTTAAACATGAAGCTAAGGAATAGAGGTACCATGGTATGCTTTTGTCTTCTGAAGCTGAATGTGTGTTGGTTTTTCACAAAATTGCTAAAATTGAAACTAGCCCATCTGTCACATGTGGGTTTTTTTTTAAATAAATAACCCCCTTTGATAACTTTTTTTCTGAATTGATCAAACCGATCATCTGACCAGTTTTTTTAAATGAAGATTTATTCTGAAAGTCATCCAGCATCTGGCTTAGATTTCTACGAAAAGCATTAATCAGTGTCATATAGATGACCATATATGGAGTTACAGGTTTTACAGATGGTCCCCTCGTTTCTGTACTTCAGTTAAAGAAGTCCCTGGCTTAAAGCACATGAAGTTCAATCCAGAACACCAGATAAAATACCTAAACCATCAGAAATTCAACAACATCGACCTTGAAATCTGTATTGATCTGTGTGTAATTCCACTGAGACCTTTTCTTTCAGTAAAGTTCAAGACTGTACACTTAACTATCTTAGTTTGGGCAAAGGTCTTGGCCAGGCACTAATCCAAGGGCAAAAGCTTAGGCGAAAGTCCCTTTTGGCATTAAAAACCGGTTATTTGCAACTCTCCCGGTCTCAGATTTGGGCAAACTGAAAAAATAAAATTTTTTACATCAAGACCACAGAAAGTTTCTTTTTGGAGCACCTGGCTGGCTCAGTCAGTAGAGCATGCGAGCTTTGATCTCAGAGTTTTGAGTTCAAGCCCCACCTATGTTGGGTGTAGAAATGACTTTAAAATAAAATCAAAAAGTTTCTTTTGGAGGGAAGTGATTGACAAGAAAGCAATGACAGTCACTTTATCTTCCCAATAACTTGGTCCCAGAATAAGATCCAATTCTCTCCAGATGGCATGGAACTAGCTATAGATGTGATAGTAGTAGCTTTTCTCAGATCATGGCTGGAGTCTCTAACACAGGCTCTTTTATGGAAAGGGAGGTATAATCTCGAATATCTCAAAGTATCATTTTAGTAGGGAGAAGGCAATACACCTGTAGCCACTAACCAGTCTGTAACCCAGTCCTCATCTTTTAATGGTCATTTTCTGTGCTTCTTATCAGGAATAGGCCCCTGCTTCTTAGAGCTTCATCTCTCCAACATTATTAGTACACAAGAAGTGAGGACTTAATCGTAATGAGACATTTTTTTTTTAAGATTTTATTTATTTATTTGAGAGACAGAGAAAGTGAGAGACAGCATGAGAGGAGAGAAGGCCAGAGGAAGAAGCAGACTCCCCGTGGAGCTGGGAGCCCGATGTGCGACCCGATCCCGGAACTCAAGGATCATGACCTGAGCCGAAGGCAGTTGCTCAACCAACTGAGCCACCCAGGCGCCCTGTAATGAGACATTTACTACTAAATCCCACTCATAAGAAGCAGGGGCTGTGCATGGTTGTTTAAATCTTTATTTTTTCTTATCTTGGTCATTAAGGAAAAGTTAACTGACACGTGTAAATCTAAAAACTAAAACTAAATATGCTTACTTCTAAAACACACAAAGTAATTCAACTTTCTTACTAAAAAGATGTGTTCGAACCAAATTTGAATCTAAACAATTGCTAGTATGATTGGAATTCCACCTTTCCCAAAGTAAGGATAATCCCAGTGACAATCATTAGGAAATTTCTTTCAGTTTCATTGAGAGATAATTGACATACAGCACTGTATAAGCTTAAACAGTATACCATAATGACTTACATACACTGCAAAATGAGGGCAGTTAACCCCTTCCGTCTTATATGGATACCCCAAAAAAGGTATTTTTCCTTGCGATGAGAACTTCTCGGGCCCATTCTCAGCAACTTTCAAGAACTTTTAGGATCCACTCTCCTCCCAACTTTCAAGGTTCCCAAACAGCAGGTATTAATCATATTCGTCATGTACATTACATCCCTAGTATGTATTTTTCCCATAACTAGAAGTTTGTATCTTTTGATCACCTTCATCCAATTCTCCCTCCCCACCCCAAGAAATTTCTTATATAGGGCCCGACATAAGGAGTGAAGTTAAAAAATCTAAATCTCTTTGTGGGTGGGTATGTACATGTATTCTCCTCATCATCAGAGCACCCCTAGCATAGCTCCCTGGAGGAAGAGTACACTTTACAAAGTCCTTGCAGTTTTTATATTCCTGGCATCCGACTTGACCTACTGCTCCATCAAAATTAACTTATAACCCACATACTTTTCAACATTTATTACCTAGTTTGTTTTTGTTTTTTGTTTGCTTCTACAGTTGAAAAAGTATGGCAATTTAAAACCCTACAACAATTTCTTCATTATTGATGGTTTAATATGTTTAAAATTATAATTTCTAAAAATTACTAGATAACAAACTTTTACTCAAAATTGCAATATCATTAATAAGCACAATTTTGCCACCTGCTGGCCTTAAGATTATTATGTTCATTTTCAGCTACTTCGATTTCAATTATTATAAACGTCAACTAACAGTATATATGCACACAAACATGTTTAAAATTTATAAATACACAATATTTTCCAGTAAACTTTCCGTTCTTATCCCTGGTAAGTTGATTGTGTTGATCCTCTCTGACTAGGGACACCAGCCTCCATATAACCCTTATATGCAGACACACACTCCACACAAATTCCGTATCTAAGTGTGATTTTGATCATTGTAAAGTACACATAAAAGTATTCTTACACACTTAGGGATAATTATTCAGTTTCTTCTTATAAATTAAGTTGATTTTTCTCTTATTCAACAAAAGTAATGTCTATTCTAGGTTGGATTCATAATGAGACACTGTTCCTTTGTTTTAAAAGTTATGTCTTGTAGGATGATGCTCTTACAACATCTGTATTCTTTAATTTATTTTTGATTTAGTATTCTACAAATATTCCACCCACTTCAACTTGGAAGGGATTTTCATTTCCAAATAATCACTTTTCTCACATATGAACATAGTAAATATTTGCCAGCACATATAAAATTAATACATGTTTCTTTATATATTTTATATTCATATTGTCTCAAAAATATTCTTGTTACTAGCAAGTGTTTTAAGGAATGAGGCTTGCTTTTTAAGTTTATAGTCATTCCAGGGAAAGTCTGTGATGTTTAATCGTATCTAAAAGAATCCAGTGAGGAAAACAAAGGTTAAAATGGATCTTGAATGTCTCTTCCTTAATTTCATTCTCTTGGGATATAGACAATTCTGGAAAAGTCTATGAAACAAAGGATTTCACCATTTTTAGGTGGCGATTAAGATGCCACAGTAGTCCTAAAGCAGTTTTTCTCAACTTGCTGTTTCCCAAAATCAGAATAAATGAGTGGACTGAAGGAAAAAGAGTCGATAATAATGTGACAACCAAAATGACCGGACAATTCTGCAGTAAAATGAAAATCCAACCTGTTAATAGGATGGAAATAAAATGAACCACGGAGAGGAAAAGGAAAGATGTCACCATTTTCATGGCCCTTCTATGGGCCTCTGTGCTGAAGTCCCTGGAGCCAGAGTTCAGTTGCACATTCCTGGTGTGTCGCCTCAGGGAAAAAAACAAAAGGAGCAGGGAGGCCAGGGACACAAGAAAGGGGATTAAGTAGATGAAACTAAAAACAGTCAAGCTAATGTTAACATACAGAGTTTCACTTACATTTAGGGACCAAGTTGAGTTTCCTTCATATCTTTGATAGAAAACCAAGAAATTACTAAGTACACCTAAGAATTCAGAGTTGCAAAACAATATGAATAAAGACCCCAGTGGGAGCCCGATTAGCACTCGGTTAATTCTCCACCTCAGCCAGGTGAAACAGGGGTGGGAGAAATTGGCTATTTTAAAGAAGTAGAAAACACTTAGACAGGTGGCAAACCAGGTAGCTAGGTGATTGCTCAGTGTCCAAAAAATACTAACGAATTTTGCTACATTATCGATGGCATAAAGATGTGGCCACAACACCATTAAATAGGAATCAAACAGTATTATGCAAAGGAGAACGATTCTAGAGATAGCCAGACTGGTGAGAATGCAGTCAGCTGACGAGAGCTTTTGACTCTTCACCCAGTCAATGCAGTTAACTAGTACAATGAAACCGTTTCCAAACATTCCGGTGAGGAATTCTCCTGTTGCCGCTATCAGAAAAGCATTTTCAATTCCAGATGGCATTTCTGTGGAAAGAATCCAGAAAGTTCCTTTGTCTTGCTGATTTTTTGGCTGTCAAAATGTTGTGGAATAAAATCCAGTCTGATGCTTTTCACTTTTATATGAAAAATGCTCAGATACTGTCTCACTTATCTTCCCGAAAAGTCTTTCTCTTTTATGCCAGCTGTGGCTCTAAAGTATACACAAGGAGATCCAGTCTCACAGGTTTAAATGAAAAACTTTAACGTAACTTCCAATCGACGACTGATTTCCAAATTAAACAGTAAATGTCCCCAGTCATCATTGGCACTGACAGCAGTTTTCCACTTGTGAGGACATCCAGAAGAATAAAGCCCAATATGCAAACATGCAAATATGAGACAGATTTCTTTACACTGATTTGCACTTTCCTTTTCACCTGAAAATACCATTTGAATCCAGGTTTCTCAATTTTAATAGCATTGTCTAAAAATAAATCTTTAATACAGGCATTATTCAACAGAAGCCATAATAGTTCAAACACTACTGTGGATGAAATAAGTGTAATCAAGAGAAGCAACATTAAGGAGCTCACAGAGTATTAGAAAAAGCAACGTTAAGTAAACTATGACTCTAGAATGTGACAAAAGTTTGACCACAATGCAACTGCAACTCAGAGGAGTGTCTTTGAAAATCTACAGTCAGTAGTTCATTCTGGTTTTATAAGGACAGTGACAACTGGCTTGAATCTTGAAGCTTCTTAGGATTTCTTGAAGAAATAGGTACAAAGGGAAATCATTTTCCAAAATAATATAAAAGCGTATGCAAGGCACCCAAGTCAGACCTATTGGAGCTATTACTCTGGGTTTCTGAGCTTTGTTCTCAATAAGTTACAGCGTATTTAGTTCTGAATAAGCTCTTGTCAGCTGAGAGGGAAAAAGTAGTAAGAAAAAAATACAGTAGGAAAAAAACCTGAAGGGGTAGGGGAGTGGGAGGGAGGTTTTCCTTTTCATTAATTCTGCTTTTCGTTAAAGCCTTCTTCTCATCAAAAATTGCTACAGTAAAATATAGTTTGTTTTTTTGTTTTGACAAACAGGTAACTTTAATACAATGATCTTTCAACCTTGACTGCAAGGTTATCCTTCTTATCTAGAGAACTTTAAGTATATGCATGTGTGTGTGTGTATATATACACACACACATTAATTATTATTAATTAATTATTAATATAGTAATAATATATATTGATGCCTATGAGCCAACCCCAGAGATTCTGACTTAATTGGTCTAGGATATATTGTGGGTACTCCTTGAGAATTCCTTGATATATGCCTTAAAGGACCTTCTAAACCCAGACAAAACTCTGTACCCACAAGCTGCAAATCCATGAAGATTCTCCAAGAATTAGGTAGGAATTTTGCCCACTTGCCCTCTGACAATGCATTCCCCCATTCAGCCAATTTTGACCCTGATTAATAAATTACCTGTTTTGTGTTGGTCTCAGACTATTATTGGTGATGCTCTAGATTACCAGTGCCCAAGGCACTCCCCTGGGCCCTCACTACTTGCGTGGGCCCCCACAGACTTGTCCCCACCAGAGCCCCGCACAGCCAAGGTGTGGCTGTGTTAGAGTAGGCAGTTAGGCTTTAACAAGATGCAAGAGGCCAGCAAAGGGGGAGTCAAGGCCCATTATCAGGAAAGTCAGCAACTTGTCCTGGCAGAATTGTGCAAACAAAGCTACGAGAAGCCACATCAAACCAGACAGGCCCAAGACCAAAAAGGCCAGAGAGCCCCACAAATATGGAAGAAAACGTGCAGAACCCTGCTCCCAAAAAAATCCCCTCCCCAAATAATAAATATTGCACCCCTTAGTTAACACTTTCAATGAAAGACAGAGACCCAAACCCAGGGCAGAGCTCTCCCTTGAGCTGGCGCACTATCTCAGAGCATACCCTCTCTCTTTAATAAACTTCACTGGCACCGCTCAACCCTGCTCCGTCTGTCCTTAAATTCTTTACTTCTGAGGAAACTAAGAGCCTCCAGCAACATCCCAGGAACAGGCTGGGCAGATAGATGGTCTTCACCAGGCAGCAGTTGGATTGACCCTCTTTGTTCTTATTATGATTCATCTCAGCAACAACCATCAGGGAACGTTGGAAAAAAAAACCAAGATTTAGGGGCACCTTGGTGGCTCAGTCAGTTAAGCTTCTGCCTTTAGCTCAGGTCATGAATCTGAGATCCTGGGATCCAGCCAGGAATTGGGCTCCCTGCTCAGTGGGGGGGCGCTTCTCCCTCTCCTTCTGCCTCCGCTTGCCCCCCACCAACACTCATGCTCACACTCTCTCTCTCTCTCAAATAAATAAATAAAATCTTTAAAAAAAAAGTTTATTATTCACAAGTCCTGGAGGATACACGGAGCAAGCCCAAGGCCACACAGGGAAGTCATGGGGAGCCGAGAGGGTCATAGACCTGGTGTTCTGTTTTCATTTACGTCGGGAGTGGATGCCTGGGATTTTATGAGCTCGTACTTCACTGGTGAATTTATTTTTTTATTATTTTACTTATTTATTTGAGAGAGGAACAGCTAGAGCGTGTACATGCATGAACAGGAAAGAAAGAGAGAGAGAGAGAGGCAGAGAGAGAAGCAGGCTCCCCACTGAGCAGGAAGCCCAACGCTGGGCTCGATCCCAGGACCCTGAAATCATGACCTGAGCCAAAAGCAGATGCTTCACCGACTGAACCCATTTAAGGTGCCCCTTTACTGGAGAATTTAAAACTAACATTGTTAACTAGGACTTGGGAAGGGAAAAGTAGGGTCATGCAAGCAGTCAGTTATCTAGGTTACTCAGGGCTTCCTAAAAGGGGAACTTCATGGGTAGGAGTGACCTGGCTTCTTAGCCAGGTGTTTTCCCAGAAGCTGTGTGACGCAGCTCGCAATATGTTTGTTCAAGATGGATGTCTCCGAAATGGATATCTTGGCGATCAAAAACTACGTCGGACATGTACACTGCATCACCTTAGCTACCAAGTGCCTCGGCGACGACATTAAGCTCCATGAGAGAAGGCACTGTTTCATTGTCGGCTGATCTATTTCCAATTCCTAGAAGAGAACAGGGCGGGCCCGGCAAATAGCAGGCCCTCACTATTTGTTAAATGAATGAATGTCGACTTAGGTGTTAACCCTATTGGGAGCACAGAAAAAGGGGAAATGAGTAAGACTTGACTGGGAAGCGAGTATAAGAACAAGAAAAGAAAGCAACTCTTTAAAACTAGGGAAAATGTCATGACATATGAACATGCACGATTTCTGTCACTAACCCCGAAATAACCAACACTGCTCTCCAGCTGTCCTGGCTCAAACCGGAAGTCAGGCAGAGTCCTAAATCCTTGCAGGAGGTGGGGGCCTTTGTCCTTCTCTTCGTGGAAGAGACTGCTTCCAGTGGAGGGAGTTGGGGATGGATAGAAAACTCGATATTTGGTGGCAGGAAACCAAAAAGACCCTAGAGAGAGAAGCAGGCTCACTGCTTGAAGAGGTCACTGATGTTTTCAGAAATGCCCTGACATGGTGTGGAAGGCTACGTAACAGTAGGGTTCCATTGGTAGGCATGGCCCCGCAGGGACAAAACCCATATAAGCAAGAATTCAGATCTCGAGAATACTCGAGATCATAGTTACACTGAGGAAGAAACTCAATCTAAAGGATATAATGAGTATAAAAATCACAAGTGCTATATGCTAGGAGTTGAATTCAAAGTCCAGGCTCCCATTTTTAAAAACCTGCATAACTACAAATCTGTCTCTGCTCCTAGGTTGAACTGCCTTTACATTCTTCATTCTTAAAATGGTTGCATCATACGCCCTAAAGAAAAAGTCTCATCATATATATAAATATAAGGAATATCATTCCAAGATGTTTGGGTAGATAACAATTAACAGGGACAATCCAAAATAACTAATCCAAACTTCCAAAGAGGACTACAATTTAAACCAGAAAATCTATGAATATTGATGTTATCATTATCAGTTGAAAAAGTGACACTTCTTTTAAGGAACGGTGAGAAAATACATTCAGAAATCTACTTTGGCCTAATTCAAATGGGAGTTCTACTTATGTAGTGATGAACTACCGCTTATGTGATGTAAATACCGGTGATTCGACTGAATGTTTTTTGAGCTCCTATCATTTGGCTTGAGTTCTCCCTGTTGCCTCCCTGTGTCTGTGACATCTGGGGGGCGGGGGGGGGGGGCCGGGGAACATGCCTGGGGTTTCAGTTTGGTTCTTTCTATTGCCTTTCCCTCCCCAGGCCCACAGGTTTACTTACATCCCCTAATAGTCTCAGAGAAGCCAGCAACAAATGTTCCCCCAGCTGCGATGCTTTCTTGTAGATTTTTGTTTTATTTAGCATACTCCTTTAATTTTCAGAGCTGAAGACTGTAGTGTTTGCTTGCCCTCAAAACCCTTAGAGGACAGACATCCCCACTGTCTGTCCTCATGACAAACCTAAGGCAAGGCCGGTGTAGACAATACCAACCTCCACAGGGGCAAACGCTGGTCTTATGCTCAAAGTGAGAATGGCTAGGCATTTCGATAGTGTTTTGAGGCTGCATTTATATTGATGGGGGGACAAAAGGTAAAGTTTGAAAAACTATAGTCTATGACGCCGGATTTAGTGTACAAGGAGACAAAAAAATGTTCACCTGTATATGTTTTTCAAATTCTTCAAGCTTTTTTTTTGTAATATTTTATTTATTTATTTATTTGGCAGAGAGAGAGAGAGAGAGATCACAAGTAGGCAGAGAGGGGGCGGGGGAAGCAGGCTTCCCGCCGAGCGGAGAGCCCGATACAGGGCTCGATCCCAAGACCTTAAGAACATGGCCTGAGCCACAGGCAGAGACTTTAACCCACTGAGCCACCCCGGTGCCCCAAATTCTTCAAACTTTTCAAATCAATTTGTTGTTGTGAAGATTGGTCTTAAGATTCTGAATAGGACACAGATTACTCTAGACAACATATCTAGTGTATCAAATGACAGCATTGGGACGGACTGTGTGATGATGCAAATGTCCCTTAAGTGTCCCTGGTTCAGAGGAGATGGGGTCTAATCAAGATCTTGCTAGGAGAAGCCACCTACTGACAACACACAGACCACCTGAGACGTGGAGGAAATTTGCGTGCCTTTCTCCAAGATCAGTAGGGGTATGGGTTTCTATCTGACAGATAGATTCACTAGCATTCAAGAAAAATGCCTTGCTGTGCTTGATTTATGTCTTATCAAATGTCTCCAGTACTAGACCTAAGGATCTGAGACAAGACTGTTTCAGCAATAGAAACAAGTTATTTGTTCCCTCCTATAAATCACCTCGGTGGACAAATTGAAACAAGCAGTGATTACACCAGAATTTTCTAAAAAGATTTTCATTTATTTATTTGTCAGAGAGAGAGCGTACCAGCAGGGGGAGCGGCAGGCAGAGGGAGAAGGAGGATCCCACTGAGCAAGGAGCCTGATGGGGGACTCCATTCCAGGACCCTGGGATCTTGACCTGAGCCGAAGACAGATGCTTAACCGACTGAGCCACCCGGGTGTCTCTACACCAGATTCTTTAAATGAACATTTATTCGGTGGGTGAGAAAGGTAGTTGATGAGAAATCAGTGACAATCTCCATCCGTGACTTTCACCAACTTTGGCTCCAGAGTAGAGGAGAATGACCAGTATTTCTTCTGCAGGTTGTAAGAGACTGGCAGCACTCGTGTTGGGAGTGGCCCTTCTTGGCTGGCGGTTCAGCTGCTGCTGAGTCCCCCACAAAGGCTGTTGTTATGGGGAGAAGTAGAGGTGCAGGGCTGGACCTCATGTGCTATTCAAACATACAGATTACAGTACATCAGGTGCAATAACCCCAGCCCAGGACCCTGTCTTCCCTTACGAGTCCTCTGCTGTACTTGTATGACTCTATTCCTTAGAGGCCCCTCTCCCTCAGTTTGCTGTGTAAGCACAGACTTACTCCTAGTCAAACACTGACGCACGGAGCCCCAAGGCCCACTTATTAGAAACAAGAGTTGCTCCTAAATTGGTTCGATTACTTTATCTTGCCTACCAAAGCAAAGTTTAATAAAACTAAAAACTAAACGGTGTTCTCGGTTACCATCTTATAAAGAGGATGTGATTATCTTTAAGTCATGTATATGAAAAGATACCTAAAACAAAACAAACTCCGTAGCTGAATTTAAATGTGTCCGGCTTGATTTGCATATTTCCTTTTACCAAGACCAGGTAATTACAGTGACGGTACTAAGTTAGTGCCCAAAATAATACGCGTACATTTTCTTTTGTAAAATATAAATTACACCGTAAAAAGAGTAAAAAGGTTCTTATCATTAAAACCATTATCCACATCGTTATTGCTATTGATACACAGAAGCACCACGTAGGCTGGGTGTGTTTGCAGTTTAGTTTGATACATGCAGTAAAAGAGGACGGGGAAAAAATGTTAATAATTCTAACATCATTCTCAGCGCCAGGAAACAGCTCTAGAGCAGTGCCCATACCTATGGCTCCCTCGTGATTGATTTACAACCCACACATTTATCATCATTTAATTACTTCCTGTTTCTTTAACACAATCTAAAGAATACATCAAAGGTAAACCCTAAGAAAGAAGTCTTCATTTTTAAAGAATTCCATCTGTATGATATAATCTATACCATCATATTCAAAATTTTATAGTAGACTTTCCCACCCTTAACCTTGTTTACAACTTGCCATTATCTTATCTAAATTTCGCTTATTATAGTCCAAACAGCACAATATACATATGATCCAACACTTACACTAAACATACAGTGTTTTTATAAATTTTGCTTTCTATGCCTTCCTTATTGACCTGTTTCTATTTGCTTCTTTAAGAACTCTAGTAATCAGATTGCAACAAAATATACATGCACAAATACAAGCATAATCATTCTCAAAATGTAAGTATGATCTTTTTAAAGTAGCGTGTGATTTTAAATCATGGGATAATTTTTGTATTTTTAATTTGTTTACATAGCATGGTAGAAATATCAATATATACACTCTGAAAAACTTATTGCATATCCTGGAATTTAGCAAAATTAATAAGTGCCAAGAGACATCAAAAATGTTTATGATTTGGGATTTCAAATTAAGATTATTAAGATAGCATTATAAGCATGAGTTTCCAGTTTATTTTATTTTGCACTGTGAATATTATTTCCCAACATCTCGTTCCTATGTTATCTATAAGATAATGACAACAATGAAAAGCTTTTTCATTAAAAAAAAAAATTAGGCCTTTAAGCTATGAGGTCATGTTTTTCCCGTCTATGACTTTAGTCGTTCAATTAACTTTGTTATCAAAATTTTATAGTTCATCTACCTAGTGAAGTTTGTAATTTATCTCAATTTCTAAAACACAGCATGCCTCTTGCCCAACATACGAGTTACCAACACATACATCTGTTGCATATAAAATTAAATAATTTAAATTCTCTTTGAAAGGATATTTGAGATTTTTAAATATGTTAACCAATGTTTTAAACAAAAGTGAATACTTTTAAAGTTATAGTGGCAGGCTGTGTGTCAATTATCATCAAAAGCAAACTTTCTAGGGAAAATTTCAATAATGTTTAACAATATTCGAAGGAACCCAATAGAAAAAAAGCCAGTAGAAGTGAAATTGATTCTCAGCTGCTTCAGTCTTCATCATTGGAAAGGCTCCGGAAGGCCTATCTGTAAAGATGAAATTGGATTTTCTCTTTTCAGGGATCTTTTAAGATGCCACAGAACCTTCAAGGCTATCTGTCTTAGCCTGCTGTTTCCCAGAATCAAAATTAATGAGTGGCCTGAGGGAAAGACATATACGGCCAACATGAAAAACTTTATGCTCTTATTGTTCCAAAATAAAAAAAAGATCCAATTTGACAATTGTACAGACAAGAAATGAACTATGAAAAGGAAGAGGAAAGACACCACCATCTTAATGGCCTTTTTATGGGCCTGTATGCTGAAGTTGTTGGAGCCCATGGCATTGAGCTGCAAATTCCTGGTGTGTTTTACCAAAGACAGAAATAAAAGAAGCAACGAGGTCAGGGACAGAACAATAGGAATGATATAGGAAAAACTAAGAAGAATTAGGGTTTTAATATAAAAAGTTTTATTTTCATTCACATATAAAGTCAGATTACTTTCATCCATTGCATAGATATTCGAGAAAAAATCATTAAATGTTTCTAGCAATAGAAAGTCAAACAGTAGAAAGAACAAAGAAAGTACAAGAACTGCAAGAACCACTCTGTTCATTCTCCACCTCAGCCAGAGGAAAAGGAAATGGGAGAACTGAGCTATCTTAAGGAGGTAGAAAATGCTTAGGCAGGTAGTAAACCAGATAGCCAAGTGATTAGTTGTTCTCCAAAGCAAAGTAACAAGTTTTGCTAGCTTATGAGTGAAATACAAAGGTGGATTGAGTCCAATAATAAATGAATCAAACAATGACACCAACAGCAGAGCGATTCTGGAGATAGCCAAGCACGTGAAGATGAAGTCAGGTAAAGAAATCTCTCGGTTCTTCACCCATTCAGAGCAGTTTACCAGTCCAATAAACACATTCCCCAACATTCCAATTGTGAATTCTGCTGTTGACAGTATGAGAAAGAGTATATCCAATCCAGATAACATTTCCACAGGAAAAAAAATCCAAATTTCTAATATTATGTCTCATTAATAAATTTATAATCAAACTCTTCAAACTTTTTCAGAATAGCATCTATTTCTGGCAGTTACCTGGTAGTTATTGCAATTCCAATCTTAAGCAGGACCTCCTGCTGTTGGATACAGTTTCATATCTATATATACATATAGATATATATGTATATATATATATATGGAAATCTTTCTGCTTTTATTGTAATGCCGATCTTAATCCAGTAAGATCTGCTAAAGTGTATCGTCTCACACAGTTTCATGAAGATGTTTTTATTTATCTGAAAGAGCTACTAATTTCCAAACCAAACAGTTTGAGTTCCTATTTATGGTTGACAAGGATTCAAATTTTCCCCTTGAGGTACTGATTACAAGGTTAAAGTCAAATTCGTTAGCATGCAAATACGGGTCAGATTCTTTTTCACTGATTTGTGAAAAAATCACCTCACCTGAAATACTGTACCATTTGGATCCAAATATCTTAGTTGTTTTTCATAGAAAGCTCTGAAGTAATCTAATAATAATCTAAATCTAAATAGTCTAAAATTTAGTTATAATTCAGTGAATATGTCTTGAGTGCCTGCTCTAGGTCAGACCCATTTCCAAATGGCAATGTGGTTTGCTACCCAAAAAAGCATTAGGAAAGCCATAAGATAGTGAAAACACAGAAAGCAACAATAAGGTGAATAAAATGTAATGTGAACACAAAAAAGGTAAGTACAAACATTACTGTTGGAGAAAGAGAAAAAAGGGACATTTGCCTTGGATTGTACAGATAATTAGAATTTCATGAGGGAACTTGTAAATTATATTTTGGACTGATCAAACAATATACAAAAAGACAGCAAAACTTGGGGCACCTGGGTGGCTCAGTGGTTGGGCATCTGCCTTGGGTTAGGGTCATGATCCCAAGATTCTGGGATCGAGTCCTGCATCTGGTTTCCAGCTCTGTGGGAAGCCTGCTTCTCCCTCTCCCACTCCCCCTGTTTGTGCTCCCTCTCTTGCTGTGTCTTTCTCCATCAAACAAATGAATAAAATCTTTAAAAAAAAAAAAAAAAAGACCGCAAAACTCACATTACTTTTCTGAAATTAAAGTCTTCTCACTGATAATTTATTGTAACTTCAATCTAAATGTTCTTCAGGTGTCTCTGGGTGATATGTCCGCAATTAAACACAGTCCCCAGTTGTGCTCTTTATCTTTGTATTTGTTCTCTTTGTTTTGGCCAGAGACATGTACTGTACAGTTAGCCTTAGTAGACAGAAAATATGTAAAAAAATTATTTCAGGTTAAATAAGGAAATAGTAAACAAAAGAATGTGTTTCTATGTCTAATGTCTGTATTCTAGAAACAATGATTTTGACAAAAGCTGTCAATGTATCAGAAATGAACTCAAAGTTACAAATTTTGTGTCTTGTTGGCATTAAGTGTTCAGGTGTTGCCAGACAATGTCCAAAATAATGAATGAAATCATTAAAAAAATACTTGGCCCTTTTCAACATTCCTGTCACATTCCTGAATTAAATTCTATTAATTTTTAAGTGTGTATACTGAGAACAATGATATATAATAAACTACTGGTAAATTATTTTGTATGACAAAATTTTTAACTTAGAACAAATATTTAAAATTATAGGAAGAGAGAGAAAGAAAAAAGAGAGGGAGGGAGGGAAGGAAGGTAGAAAGGGAAGGTAGGAAAAAAAGGAAGGTATTTATTGGATTGAGCAAGGCTGAAGGAAAATAAAGAAATTTGGTAGTGGTATTTTCAAGAAGAGAATAATAGCTTTGGCCAGATTTGTCCAGAAATGGAGAGAGATTCATGGCTATGTGAAGCATTTAGAAGGTAGAATTAGTCTTGGTGATGAATTTGGGGCTATAAAAAGGAAGAAAATCCAGCACATTCAGGCTTCCTCTTTTGTACCTGGATGCATGGAATGTTGGGACCCAAGGGAATCCCTGGAGAGGGAGTAGGTTTAGAAGCAAAAGTGGGGAGACATAAGACAAGTTGGAGGATGATGAGTTCTGTTTCGAACATTTCTGGAGTATCTGTAAGTCATCCAAGTAGAAAGATGGGGTAAGCACTTGGGTATTTGTGACTGCAGCTCAGAAAAGAAATTTAGATTATAAGCAGAGATTTGGGAGTTGTCAGCACGTACTTGATCCCATAAGAGGTGATGAGCTCCAAGGCCCTGAGGAAGACCAGAGGATGAGGAAACCAAAGACAAAAAGCACTCCGATAGAGTCGGGGAAACCCAGAGGCTAAGGGTTTCAAAGCAACCAAAGACAAGCAGTGGGACAAAGAAGAGAGTAAGCATTACTTCCCGATATTAACAAAAGGATCTCTTATCAGGGGTAGCAACGAGGTCCTTAGTATAGAAAGAATAGCTCAACTGATTAGAAGCCAAACTGCTATATCAATGAGATCCCAATAATGAAGCATTAGAAAACCAATTAATGTAATCAGTGCATTAATAGAAGGAGAAACACCAGGAAATTAAAGGAGAAACACCAGGAAAAAAAACATTTAATATAAATCTACATTTATTCATAATAAATGTTCTTAGCAAACTGGGAATAGAATGCAATATTCTTTTTCCTGATAAAAAGTTATGTTAAAAAACCTGGAGTAAATATTGTACTATGGATATACTGAATTCATTCCCCTCAGTTTGGGACCAAATGAGCTAAAAACATCTCACTATGTCTGCTTTTTTGGAGGTTTCCACCAATCACAACAAGGCAAGAAAATGTCATAAAAGATATAAAACTGTAAAGCACAAAACAAACAAAACTGACCTTATTCATAGATGATAATTAAGACTGCAGAAAATCCAAAAGAATTATTTAATACATTGCTAAAATATAATCCATTTACAAGATTTCTGGATACATAAGAAATGTGCAAAAATCCATTCCATTCTTCATATCATCCACAAACAGTTAAAATGAAATATTCTTTTAAAAAATGAAATTTCCAAAAATAAATAAATAAATAAATAAAAATTAAAGATGAAATTTCCATAACCTCCACAAACATCAAGTATCTAAGAATTAATCACACACACACACACACACACACAAAAGTATGCAACGCCTTTGTGGAGAATATTAAAAAGTCTGAAATGGCTTTAACTTTTTTTTAAGCCAATATGTATTAATTACACACTAGATATAATCAAAGCCTCTAGATTTAAAAAAAAAAATTGGGGCACCTGGGTGGCTCAGTTGGTTGAGCAACTGCCCTTGGCTCAGGTCATGATCCCAGAGTCCTGGGATCGAGTCCCACATCGGGCTCCTGGCTCTGCAGGGAGTCTGCTTCTCCCTCTGACCTTCTCCCCTCTCATGCTCTCTCTCACTGTCTCTATCTCAAATAAATAAAATCTTTAAAAAAAAAAAATTTAAACCATTATTATGCACATTTTCCCATTTTAGGTATGCATCCAAGGAAGTTAAATTCTCTGACTTCTCTGTTGAATTCTAAAATTTCCTGCTTCACATCTAGGTCATGAATTTGTCTGCATTTGAAAAGCAACCACTCGGAATATTGTCCAGGCAGTCTGTATCTCCACAAATAATCAGCTCTGTTCCTTTCATCTAGTCCAGTCACTCGTATGCGCGTGTGTGTGGTTTTTGGCTGTACTATAGAATGCAATTTTCCGTGTAGGAAATAAGGGTGAGATAATCTCTTGTTTGCTAATGTGCAAATACAGACTGATATTCTATCTTTTTTTTTTTTTTTGCATTTTCTTTGCCTGACAAATTTGTGGTTGTATCTTTAGCTATGGAAGATAATCTAAAGCTATTTATAGTTATCAGACTGTGGTTAGGATAACAAAAAGTAAACCAGATGTTAGACCTTACAACTGGAATTTTCTTCTACAGTACCTTAGTATCCATTGAAAGTACTTGGATCCAAATAATGGGTATAAGTTGATTTTATAAAATTAACTAAAATAGGGACCCCTGGGGGGCTCAGTTGATTGAACGACTGCCTTTGGCTCAGGTCATGATCCTGGAGTCCCGGAATCAAGTCCCACATCGGGCTCCCAGCTCCATGGGGAGTCTGCTTCTCCCTCTGACCTTCTCCCCTCTCATGTTCGCTCTCATTCTCTTTCAAATAAATAAATAAAACCTTTTTAAAAAATTAACTAGAATTACTATCTGACCTATTGTATGACCTAGACCCCCAAAAACAAAGGTTGGATTTATTAAATACGGTTCCTAGAGCCAACTGTAATTGTGCCATAGAGAAAGAGACTTTTAAAAGAGAGAGAGAGAGAGGAGAGAGAGATAGAGAGAGAGAAAGGGGCTTTAGAGAAAAATTGGCTTGGTTTCCATGAACAGAAGCAGATGGAGGTGTGAAGAGCTCTGTTCATGGATTATAACACAGTTGGTGTTAAAAAAAATTTTTTTTTCATTAGAATGAAACTGTGATATCTAGCCTTATTTTTACGGCTCTCCCAGAGATTAAAAAGATATGGATCCAAAATACTTCTGACATAGTCCTTATGGAGCCATTTTACACTATGTCACCTTTGAATTGGGTCTACCGCATGGGTGACCCTCAAATCTGACTTTGAGGAGGTGGAAGACTGGAGGATTGGGCCATTGGTGCCATTTTAATCTTTTTTATTAATCCCAAGCACCCAATATATGAGTCGTTTTGATTTTTTTAACGTGTATGGTGTTAAGAATGCACAGTGTGAACACACGTTGGGGTTATTGAAACAGACTGTAAATCCTGGCAGTTACTCTATGGGATTTCAACATATAGGTCTCCTTGCCCCAGATGTGGGGCATGGATGTGGGGCAGGGATCTGATCAGTGGAGCTTGTTGTTACTTACTGTTTTTTGTTTTCTCTTTCCTTCCTTCCTTCCTTTTTTCTTCCCTTCCTTCTTCCTTCCTTCATTTTTCCTTCCTTCCTTTTTGCCTTTCTAATGATCTAAATTAGTGGTTATAAAGGTATTACAGCTTCACCTTTAAAGATATCCTTTGTCTTCACTCTTTCTTCTTTAGAAATTGACACACATTTTAGTTCACAGCTAGAATCATGGATATAAGCTGGTCTCAGAAAATGTGCAAAATTATGTATCAATCCCTAATTCCCAAGTTGGCAAATAAGATGTGACCATGGCAGACATCATCACACATGCAGAAATCAATCCTGTAACAATTGTTCCTAAAAGCCACAAAATATCTTCTACAGTGATGGAAGGAGCTAAAAACGTTTGTGAAAATAACCTTATCCTCTGGACAGATGGGCAGCCTGACTTGAAACATTAGTCACAAATAGAAGAAAATTACTGTATCATCAGAAATTCATAGTAAAGGACCATACCTATATTGTTCTATAGCTGCTTAATTAAAAATCAGACCCTGGATTATAAAACTATCTCTTCAGAGACCAAATGCAGTGTCAGGACTTGGTAATTGATCAAAACGAGAGAGTGTAAAGGGAAAGTCAAGCATGTGTCCCAGTTCTCTAAGCTTGGATATGTTCCGTCAATGAACAGAGAATTCAGGAGAAAAAGGAAGGAGAGCAGAGGGACATCTTTTTTAGTCTTAGACATGTGAGTTTAAGAGACCTGAGAATAAACCTTATGATGTATTTAGCTAGAATTCTACTTTTACATCCATTTTCATTTTATTTTACCTTATATATATTTTCTATATAAAATTCCTTTTCATTTTGTGTGTGTGTGTCTGTTAATACAGGTGTATCTCAGTAACAGCATATGGTAGTGATTTAAAGAAAAACACTTCCTATGCTCATCTTTTTCAACTTTTGTTGGGGGCTGCTTGTGATCCCCTTTTTAAAATATGCTGCTATATGGAATAGATTTTCCTGGCCTGTATCTTTTGAAAGCTTTATCTTCTACATTTTGAAACATATGCTTTTCCAGAAAAAATAAACCAAATTTTCCTTCCTTCAACAATCTAAGTGACTGTTTCATCATATCCTGAACACTGAGTATTACCCGTTTGTATAAATCTTGGCCAGTATGATCAATATGCAGAAAATGGTTTGCTTAAATGTGTATTTTTATTTTTGTTAGTGAAGTTGAGAATCTTTTCTCTATTTAACTGGCCATTAATATTTCACTAGTATTAATTACTTGCTAACACTATAGGGTTTTAAATAGGTTTTACTGTTTTATATAAGAATTTCATATATACTAAGGCTATTAATCTTTTATTGGCAATTCATTTCACAAATGTTTCCCTACCATATTATTTTTGTTATTATGTTTGTTGTAACTTTATGGGAATTTTTGCAAACATATTTTTTTCTTTTTTCCACCTTTATTGAGGTTTAATTGACGTGCAAAATTATAAAATATTTTGAGTGTACGTTGTGCTGATTTGATATATATACCCATTGTAAAGATTCTCCTCAACTAGTTAATTAACACTCCCATCACCTCACATATTTGTCTTTTGTGTGTGTGTGAGAGAATATTTCTATTCTTAGCAAATTTCCCTTATACAAGAAGATTATTAATGTATGTATTAATAATGTATTAATAATTGAGATGTATTAATGTATTATTAGTGTATGGTCACTACATTTCACATTAGATCCTCAGGTCACTACATTTCACATTAGATCCTCAGACCTTATATATCTTATAGCTGAAAGCATCAGAACTGAGTTGACCATTAGGATACCCAGTTGATATTAGAGAATTGCTTAGTGGTGTGGGGGAAATCCTGACACATCAGAACCGGGGATGACAAAAATAAATCACAAATCTAGTAAGTTCCAGGCTGGGTTTCAAACCTAGATCATCTGACTCCAGTATCTGGACTTTTAATACCTATGTTGTACTGCTTTTCATGGCATAGCAAGACAATTCACATATTATCTTCTTTGTTTTTCATGAGGACCCAAAAGCTTTCTTTAGCAGAAGATATTAGGGGGTTTTGCTTTAAATTTAGTATTATTGTTATTATTTTTTTAACTTTATTTATTTAAGTAATCTCTACACCCACCATGGGGCTCAAACTCACAAGTCTCATGCTCTTCTTTTTTTTTTTTTTTAAGATTTTATTTATTTATTAGAGAGAGAGAAAGTGAGAATGAGAGGGGAGAAGGTCAGAGGGAGAAGCAGACCTCCTGCAGAGCCGGGAGTCTGATATGGGACTCGATCCCGGGTCTCCGGGATCATGACCTGAGCCTAAGGCAGTCTCTTAACCAACTGAGCCACCCAGGCGCCCATCTCATGCTCTTCTAACTGGGCCAGCCAGCCACCCCAAAGGAAGATATTTGAAATGGAATGTATTAATCTCTTTTCTCCCAGCTGGGGAACAGGCACCTTCTGTGTCCTAAATGTCACTTTCTCATTATGTTTTGTATCTGATACAGCAGACCAATCCCCACGCCTTCAAGTGAGTCAACCAGGGAACTGCATCTCCCTTCAGCGCCACCAGATCTTGATATTTGTTGGCATTTTGATTTATTCACTCCTCCTTTGGGGATTCTGATGTCACTTCCCCATTCAAAGTCATAAGAGTAAAAGGGCAGGGCAAGACGTATAGTACCACGGGAAGCACTGGGTGGCACCTAGAATTGAGACCAGCTTTCTTACTGAAGTAAAGTGCATTTAGTACTTCAGAGCTTACTAAAGGGTTTTGTGGACAGTCCCTCTTAAAATAGAGCAAATATTTTATAAGTCACAAAATTAAATATTAGAAAGGATGGAAAATGTAAAAATGCTTGTAAACTTTTAAACTATACACAAGAACTAGTTATTGTTAACAGTCGTCACTACTCAGATCCAGAACCAGAAATTATGTAATAATTCTTTCTATCTACTATGAGACCACCAGAGCAGAACTGCATACAAATTGGTACTCTAAGTTCAAAGATTGAAAACTGATCAGATAAACAAAAAATCCTGTGGGACTCTTTATCATCCCATCATCAAAAACCACAGACTCTTTTTATTATTGTGTTATGGTAGTCACCATACAGTACATCATTAGTTTTCGATGTAGTGTTCCACGAGTCATTGTTTCTGTATAACACTCAGTGCTCCACAGACTTTTACAAGCAGACTAGTAATCTCTATTTGGTCTGATAGGTAAAGCAGAAAGAGCAGCATGAGATAATCCGGTGGTTTTCACTGTATTCAAAGGACAAGGGCAAATTTGCAGAAAAACTCTACAAATTCCATCTGTTGACATTTGAATATTCAAATGAGAGTTACACAACAATTCCTGGGTTTCTAAGCTAAGAAGAACATAGGATCCAAGAAGCTGAGTGAGACATTTGGAACTTGCTGTGAGATTTCTGTGGCTCTTGTGAGAGACTTCCAAGACCTTACTAGGGCTCTGTGGCTGTGGCGGGAGAACCTCTATGGCTTTAATAGGGAAGGTTTCTAGGACCCTCGTATGAAATGTCTGTGACTTTAGGGTGATAGCTCTGTGGCTCGCATAATTCTGATTCACTGAGGCTTAGCTTTGCACTAACAGGTCTTAGAAAACTGACTTAATATTAAGGAAATAACACTTTAGGTCCAATAAAGCCCATAATAAGAAAAGTACAATTTCAGTATCTAGCTTTATGAGCATTAAATGGAGAAAATGATTTTTAGTTCCTATGATGTTTCTCAGGAGGACCACAAACCAAAACTTTAAAATGGAAAGATAGCTAAATATGCAGAATATGACAAAACTCTGATGAAAGAAATCAAAGAATATCTAAATAAATGGAGACATAGTCCATGTTCATGGATTTAAGGCTCAATATTGATGAGATTTCAGTTTTTTCCAACTTGATATATAGATTCAATGCAATACCAATCAAAATCCCAGCAAGCTAATTTGTAGTTATTAATAAATACATTGTAAACTTATATGGAGGGCAAAAAGATATAGACTAACCAAGACAATATTAAAAGAGAACAAAGTTGAATCTGATTTCAAGACTTACTATAAAGCTACAGTAATCAAGGCAGCATGGTATTGAGAAAAGAATAGACACACAGATTATTGAAACAGAATAGAGAGGAGGAAAACAGATCCACACAGAAATAATCAACTGATCTTTGACAAAAGAACAAAGATAATTCAATGAAGAAAGAATACTCTTTCCAAAAAGTGGTGCTGGAACAACTGGACATTCATATGCAATAACAAACAAAAAAGAACATAAACTCAAACCTTATACCTTTCCCAAAAATTAACTCAAAACAAAAACTAAATGTAAAATACAAATCTATAAAATTTGTGGAAGAAAACAAGAGAAAATCTAGGTGAGCCATATGATGAGTTTTTAGATATAACACCCAAAGAATGATCCATGAAAGAAAAAAATTGGTAAGTTGGACCTTAATAAAATTTAAAACTTCTGGGATACCTGGTTAAGTGACTGCTTTCAGCTCAGGTCATGATCCTGGAGTCCTCGGATAGAGTCCTGCATCAGGGTCCCTGCTCA
This sequence comes from Nasua narica, assembly GCA_028533885.1. Classification (NCBI taxonomy): domain Eukaryota; kingdom Metazoa; phylum Chordata; class Mammalia; order Carnivora; family Procyonidae; genus Nasua; species Nasua narica. The sequence continues at coordinate 43,375,339 of CM052807.1, read as the reverse complement.
CCAGGGAATCTGCTTCTCCTTCTGACCTTCCCCCTCTCATGCTCTCTCTCTTTCTCTCTCTCTCATTCTCTCTTTCAAATAAATACATAAATAAGTCTCTAAATTTTTTTTAAACTTCTATTCTGCAAACAAAAACAAAGACAACTTCCATTCTGTGGTTCCTGAGACTACTTCTCAATTGGCACCAAAGTTGAGAAGAAGACAAGTTGTTTATTGTATCTTCTAATTCTTCAGTCACCTATTTTCCCAAGGCCCTGAGCAGGCTGAGAAGCAGATGCTAAATAAACAAGCCACCAAGACAGAAACAGAGATGACTGCTTATTTCTTTTTGAATCAGTGGGTGGGTAGCAACAAGTCCTGTAAACTAAGGACCTAATCTCACAAGCACAAATACGATGAGAAGTGACAATAAAAATTGATGCACTTGACAGAAAGCCACTTCTGCTTACCTTGGATTCAGAGAGCTTAGCATTTCTCAAGAAAGAGAGATGTGGTGGCTGTAAGAGCGGAAGTATGAAATGTGCACCTTACTACAAGGACAATGGGAAAATGGGGGGAGGATTTTAAGCAACATGATCTAATTTATATTTTTCTTAAGCAAGGTGATCCAATTTTTATTTTTCAAAGACCTCTCTGGCTGTTATAAGGAGAACTGATACTAGATGTGACGGGAGAAAGGTGCTCAAGACCAGCTGGGAGATTGCTAAAGAATCCAGGAGAGAGATGATCACCGCCCAAATCTGGCAGCAGAGATAATGGAAGGAGTCGTGTTTGTAGTGTATTTTGAAGGGAGAGCCAAGTGCACTAGCTCATGGGCCATAGGGTAAGAGGAGTGAGAAGTCAAGAGTGACTCCTATATTTTTCAACGAATGCCTAAAACAACTGTCATTAACCGAGAAGAGATTGAGGGAGAGCAGGTTTTAGGATCTGGAAGTCAGGAATTCTATCTGGAACACAGTAACTGAAACGTACATATTAGAAGGCAAGTGGATGGTTTGACAGCTTCAGTTCCTCTTAAGGTGCCTTGCTCCTGCTGCAGTCTCGCTCATTGCTTCAACCCTGCCCTTCCTAACTGCCAGTCTTCTCTTCCTCTGTTCCTGTTGTGTCTCGTGAGTTTAGGGCCAAAATATACTTTCCCAGCACACACTAACCTATTTCACTCATTGCTGACACTAAAGAAGGTGAGTGAAAGGCCCTGAGCTCAATGATATTTTGAAAAATCACCTGCTCTTTTTCAGTTCCAAGTTCAAGAGAAGCCTGCCTTCTAGCAGGACTGCCCCTTTCACAGACACCCCCACAATGTGAGTAAGCGTGCCGGGCACTTACCCTTCTGTGCCTTATCTCTGACCTTCCTGTCCTGCCTGAAGGTCTGCCATAAACCATCTTGTCCAGACTGCTCAGCTCCCATTTCCTTTCCCAAATCATGTCTGGAGAAACCAGAGAAGGTCATCCCAATAACCTAAGGGGATCTCTTAGGCTCAAGAAACTATTCCCCTCCTCCCACGTAGTCAGAGAAGACTTGCCACATGCTAATATATCCCCCCTCCTTCTGGAATACAATCATAATTACACCAGGAAAAGAAACCAACCTGCCTACTCACCTTGCAGGGGCAACAGTGCTTGGGATGCCTTCACGTAATGTTATCTGCAACCCCTCCAAAAAGGTCAGACCCAGACACTTAAGTGCACAGAATCCATTCATCTGTATCTATCAAGGAGCCTGTCTTTAGGATTTGGGGCCACATGGTCCTCCCTGTGTTACCCCGACCGAACCATCCCAGACTACCACTGAACACTGCACAAAACTGAACACTAGTCCTGAAATAAGTGGCTGGTGATACTGCCTTATCTTTTTTTTTTTTTTTAAGATTTTTTTTTTTATTTACTTATTTGAGAGACAGAGAAAGCGAGAGAGAGCATGAGAGGAGAGAAGGTTAGAGAAGGTTAGCTCCCGTGGAGCTGGGAGCCCTAGGTGGGACTCGATCCTGGAACTCAAGGATCATGACCTGAGCTGAAGGCAGTTGCTCAACCAACTGAGCCACCCAGGCGCCCGATACTGGCTTATCTTGATCTTCAATAAAACGAGCAAACATCTACTAAAGATAACAGAATAATCAGCAGCCGGAGAAAGGAATGCAGGTAACTAAAAAGACTTTTTGGAAACACAACAATCTTATTGCCAAATTAAAAAAATAAAAAGCAACAACTTTAGGGAAGAATGGGATAGCCCTTGATTTAGATGCTTAAATCAAGGTGTTCCTCTGAAACGCAAAACAGTAACCCGGACTAGATGTAAGAGGGAAAATGAGCACAGGGAAGATTGATTCAGGAGATAAAATATCAATAAATATGTTGCAGAAGGAGAATGGGGAGAAGTGAGTGTCAGAATATTGCAGAGAAAATTCCCTGTGTTGAAGAACAATCTGAGAAAATAGCATAGAACAGCACAGAAAGTGACCGAATGAGAGTATCAGTGCACTGCAACTGAGGCCTTGATGGGATATCAGACCATCTTGTCGGAGTACATAACTGCAGCCACTAAATTATAAGTAGGGTGGTTCAAATTATTTCCTAAGTGAAATAAAGCCCAAATGGAATCTTACAGAAGATTTTAGAAAAAAGAAACAGAATGGACGAAGTCCGAGAGGCGTAAAATGGCACAGTTCATTCAAGGAAATGCATATTCATTTTGTTCTGTTCTAGAAATCCCATGGTGGATTCTGTGTCCACCTTTGCTTTCACCAAATATTATAACTCCCAAGGATATTAATAAGAATAGGAAGTTTGGCACTTGGGTGGCACAGTTGGTTAGGCGACTCACTCTTGGATTCGGCTCAGGTCTGATCTCAGTTGTGAGGTTGAGCCCCACATCCACTCCACGCCCGGAGGGAGTCTGCTTGGGTTTCTCTCTTCCCTCTCCTTTTGCCCCTCCCCCTGCAATCACGTGTACTCTCTCTCTCTCTCTCAAATAAATAAATCTAAAAAAAAAAAGAAAGAAAAGGAAATTTTACGTCAGTTGTGTTCTACAACACCAAGATTTTCCAGTTACAGCCAGCCCCAGAGAATTTCGGATGATCTGTGTGATCCAAGTAGGCCCATGTGTGCTCAAGTGTGTGTTTTCCTCCTACATTTTAAAGTTAAACAAAAATAATTTGCATATCCTTAAAAAGTTTAGCTACATTATCACAGATATAAACACACACACACACACACACCATGAATGATGAAGTCTGGACTATAATAATAACCAAAGATATTGACCATCTTCACTTTTGGCTAAAGGATCACTGCCAACACACACACACACACACACACACACACACACACACACGCAAACACACGCAAACACACGCGCACATACACATACATACTCTTTTGTTCTTCAATCTCCCTGTTTATCTCTCTGTCCTAACTTGCCTGGGGAGAAGCCTGTTAAACAGCTCCCTGAAGAGGCCTTTGCAAGTCATTCTCCAGGAGCCCCTGGGAAGTGGTTTCTCGGAGGGGAAGCCCCAAGAGGGAAGGAGAAGGGAAGCGCCTGGAGAGAGCAAAATGGAATCTCTCCGGTGATCCAGGGCCCGTGTCAAGCAAAGAGGCAAGCAGTGAAGGTCCTGCAGCTCCGGGCTATGGGGATAATTACCCGGATTTCGGCTCTCCTCGGGACCAGCGTCCGCTGACACCCCAGAACTGAGAGCCAGCAGGACCAGAGGAGGTCTGCAGGGGGCCTGAGACAGGAGAAATCCCTTTAAAAACCGGAGGATTGGGGCAGCAGCAGGTCAGACTCACACCTGCCCCTGTGTGTCCGACCACATCAGAAAGGCAGCAGCGCGAGGCTCGGCCCCATGGATCTCCCAGCAGAACCGAGATCCGAGAACCAAGAGAGCAGCGAGTGCCCAGAGCGCATGGACCCCACCGAGGCCTCCTCTCAACTGCGCGCCCCCAGACCCACTTCCGCCTTTGGTTGTTAACACCCTGCATCCTTCTATTGTCTTCTTTGCTGTGTGGCTTGCTTTATTGTGACAGGAGTGTCGGGTTCTTGTCTCCCTGAGCCCAAGAACAACTGTCACGGATACATAAGGGTGAAGGGAAGTGAAGTGAAGGTTTAGTAAGTGAAGGTGAGAACAGAAAGGAAAGAGGAAAGCTCTCTAGAGTGAGGGGTTCCCGAATGGGTTACCCTGAGCGTTTTTAGTAGAAGTCTTTTATTGAAAACTTGACCAGGGAGCTTGTGGCCTCGAGATTCTTGTGCTGTCTGGGTTTGAGCAAGGACTATTGATAACATACTTAATGGCTCACTTCTCTGAGGTCTGGTCATTTTTTGTGATTACAACATAGTTGCCCCCCCCTCCCAAAAAACCTCCCTGACATTCAGGACCAGGTGGTCTGGTTTGTTCCCTTATCTCCGGTTTTCCACACCTCAGCATTTCTCCACATTTGAGATTCCTGGGAGCCTCTCAGGGGCGTCAGGGCCTCCTCCTGTCTCCCCCTGCCTAGACCTTAACCCTTCCCTTACTCACTATGCCCTGCTGTGTGTGCTGTGTAAGAAGGCAACCTCAACCACATGGTGAGATGTCATTGAGTTTGAAATTCTGAACCTACTTTATAATTGTGATTTCACTTTGCTTTATGATTAAATAAATCCCACATTACGGAGAGACACAACTCGAGTGTGTGCCTTCGTAGCGTACTCGAGACCCTTAATTCTCCTGGAGCCTTCCGGATGTGGTTTCATGGAGGGGAAAGCACCAAGAAGGAAGAAGGAAAGCTCGCAACTCCAAACCTTCCCTCCCCACTTGATGTCTGATAACAACCTCGCTCTCCCCAAATTGGGGTGAATGACAGCAAAGGGGCTGTTCCCTCCTGAGTAAGCCCGGCAGTGTCCCGCTCCAGGTGCTCAAGAGTCTTTGTGGTGATTTTTTTTAGAACAAAATCCTATAGCCACCCATGTCAACTCTGCATCTAACATCACTTGTTAATTAGACTTGTATTTCTCTCATCGCAAAACTTTTTGTTTTCCAAAGAGTTAATAACTATCTTTTCCTCACTTGTTTGTGTTTTTTTTTTTCTTTTTTTAGACCTCTACGCCATCAGGCAACCTCCACCTAGATTAGCAAATTCCCTCTCAATGCAATGTTCCTCAAACCTGTCAGATAATTTGCTTTTGTCCTGGAGATTGTCTTTTCTCCCTTTTAAGTAGTGATGTGGGAACAAAGGCAAAATAAAATTAAATGTCCTTGTAACCCACAGCCCACAGATAAGTACTTGAGGCAGGCAGAGTGTTACAGTCTTCCAGAAAATTCCCAAAGGTGTTAAAGTGAATGCTTTGCTAGAGGGAAGAATAACCTTCACTTGACTCTTGTCTTCCAGGATCCTGTGAGTCTTCTTTAGCTTATGAAAGTCCTTTTGGAAACTTCCCTTATCTTTACCTCCCCCAACTCCACAGTATAGAATCAGATGCTTCTTACAATCCTGGGGCAACTGCCTTTCTGCCCTCGGGTCCTGTCCCTGCCTTTAACAAAACCACCTTTGTGCACCAAAGATATCTCAAGAATTCTTTCCTGGCCACCACTTCAAACCACATCAAGTAGGATGATGGCTCTCCTAAGTTAATAATGCCTTCCTCTGTTTTGGTTTTTTCTTCATTTGGTGAACCACACCATGCCTTCCCTTCTTGCAAATGAGTGCATGAGAGGCAAAATATTTCAAGATCTTTCATGTCCGAGAATGACTTCAGCCTGCCTTCTTGATATTCTGACGAGATATAAGACTCTAGGATGAAAATTATTTTTACACAGAATCATTATGACTCTGTTTACTGTCTTCTGACTTGCACTCTTGTTCCATTATCATGCTGACTCTCAGTTCATTGGAGATGACTATTTTTCTCACTGAAATCTTTGGGATCATCTTTTTCTCCCCTAAGTTTAATTAGATATATGTTGATGTGGATTGTTCTTCCATTTATTGTACTGGGCTCTGTATGCCAAGACGGGCCTCTGGCCTGGGCCCTGCAATTTAGAAGGGACCCCACACAAACCAAAACCAAAGGCATTGCTCTTTCTTTTCAGTCATTAGACAATATTTTAAAAGCTCAGCCAGTCAATTTTTTAAAAAGCAAGAATTATGGGAGAAGGAGAAGGCTGAACTGGGGCCCCTCAAGCCTGAGAATGCAGGAATGAGAATGTATCAAAAGAAACCATTCAGTTCCTGCCTTGGGGCACTAGTGACGGGGCTGACCGGTTCTCCCCCACCCCCCACCCACCTCCACAGGCAACTGTGCTATCTGCCCCTCCTAGGCTCAATGATGGAGACTGGGGAGCTGTTTGAAACTTCTGGAAAGCCTAAATCAGAACAGAGGCATCTGGTTGGAAAACGTGCTTAGCAGGTTCCCACAGAAGCCTGACCAAGTCAGCCCCCAGCCCAGACCAGCTTCCCCCTTGCTATTCCTGCCAACAACTTGCCCCCTCCTACCTCTCCATTCGCACAGGCAAGGGTGGTGCCAGGGAACCGGAGGCTCCTTCCGTCTCTAGGCTTGGTCGAAAGGGCAATCTCCAAGGAGGAGGCTGCAGACTTGGGTGGATATGTGACCTGAACCTAGGGTCTAGCTCAGTTTAGAACTTGCGCATACTTAGAGATCTAGTATGCGGTCCTCCATTCCTACTCCCCCGCTGGCCTCTGCAAATGCTAAATGGGAGCCTGTGGATAATCACTGGACTGTTTCAATACGGAGAATCGTCATTAAGTTCTGGGAAATTCAGCATTTCATTGATAATTTCTTTCCCAATGTTTTCTGACTTCTTTAAAATCTGTTAGTTGAATTTTCTTTTTTTTTTTAAAGGGATTTTTTTTTTTAAAGATTTAGTTTATTTATTTGAGAGAGAGAGAGAGAGAGATTGAGAGAGCGCATGAAAGGAGAGAAGGTCAGAGAGAGAAGCAGACTCCCCAGGGAGCTGGGAACCCGATGTGGGACTCCATCCTGGAACTCCGGGATCATGACCTGAGCCAAAGGCAGTCACTTAGCCAACCGAGCCACCCAGGCGCCCTGTTAGTTGAATTTTCTTATTCCTTTTCTCACCTACTGCTCATCTCTTTGCCTTTTTTTTTTAATAGGGGAGTTCCTTAATTTTATCTTCTATTGAACTTATCATCGACTAACTTTACAAATGTCAGTATTTCTATGTTTTCTGATTGATTCTTTTTTTAAAAAAATTTTATTTACTGTTTTTAGAATTCTCTACACCCAACGTGGGGCTTGAACTCATGACCCCAAGATCAAGCACCACACCCTTTTCTGACTGAGTCAGCCAGGCGCCCCTGGTTAACTTGTGAATAGCATCCTACTCTTTTTGCAAGGAACAGTATCTATTCTCATCCCTCAGGATATCTTAAATGTTTCCTCTGCATTTCCTGTTTTCTGTGTTTCTTCCGAATTCCCCTTTTAGTGTTTCTTAAGTGTTGTCTGATGGAGATTTTCTTCAAATATCTAGTGATTCTCTGCTTTCTTTTCATACATACGAATTAGACACTGAGATAATCAGAAAACTCCATGTGCATTGCAAGGCTTTTGTAGAAACACATGCATCACAGTAGGATGCCCGGGTTGCCTGGTCGCTATTTTGTTGAAGACCTATCTCCTATGCTTTCTCTGAGACTGCTCTGAGTCTTCAGAGACTCAGAGTCTCAATCTTCCCGTCTCCTGCTCGGCAGGCGTGATCCTCACTGCTGGTACTTGGGAGCTGGCCGGAATAAGAGGCTGGGCATCTCTCCATTCATTTCCGTCAGTTGCCCTGCTTCTGGGCAGCATCTCACTCATATCTTCTTCAGCGACGGCTATCCCAAGTCTTGCACCTCTCTGGTTCAGTTTTCTAGTAAATAAATCTCTCTCCTTCTCTCCTGCTGGAATAAGGGAGGATATGAACCTGTTTCCTGCCACCTGTTTTACCAACATCATCACCCCTCCTTCGACCTAATCTTTAGAGCACCTGGGCCTACAATCCCTGAGCCTTGCCAGTGGTCCATGAGGACAACTGGTATACTTCTATTTGGTACCACTTGTACCCCAACCAGACTTGTACAGGTCCTTGAGCATTGTCTTTCTCCTTTCTGTATTATCATTACTATTCTGTTTTCAGTCTTCATATATTGTGACTTATTTGTCCTTATAATTGTCCTAAAATGTCTTATAACCCTTTTAGCAAAGATGGTGTTTGCATTTCTGTTTCTTGTTTTTGTTTGGCTATGGCTTTTGAGAAGAAAGGGGATGAAAGATGTTTTTACTACTAAATTAAAAGCCACTCTCAGGTATATTTCAGGAAAGCAATTTACCAATATGCTAAGAAATCAAAACAAAGTTGCCAAAGGCTTATAAACCAAGGCTCTTGTTCCTGTCATTCCACTTACACAGCTCACATCAGGGTAGCCAGTAAGTTTTACGTTGCTAAAAAACAGTGGACATTTTTCAGTCTTTATATTAACTTGCTTCTCAACAGTGGACATTGTTTATAATTCTGTCCTACTTGGTTCCATAATACTGTATGTACTTGTTTTATGTTCTAACACTCTGATTGCTCCACTCATTACTTCTTTCAGTTAACAAATATTTATTGGGTCCCTATTCTATGCCAGTTGTTTTGCTAGGGGCTCAGGGCATAATGATAAATACAAAATCATGATTGCCACCACTTAGGAGCTAACGCATGGTGTGTCCTTCATAGATGTAGGTTTCCATTTGGTCATGAAACTATAAAATTCCTCTAAATTTATTTTAGATTCTTCTTTCTCTTCTCACCATATACTATCTCCTTAGAAAAACTCATCCTAAGGGAAAAAAATGTTAACTATGTGAGGTGATGGATGTATAATTAATTCGATTGTGGAATTTATTTCACAATGTATATCAAATAATAATATTGTACACCTTAAATAGACACAGTTTTGTCAATTATACCTCAATAAAACTGAAAGCAAAACGAAACCCCTAATCCTTGTCCACGGCTTCAACTGTCATCCATGTGCCAAGGATACAGAGTTGTACCTCTTGCCAAGGTCTCTACCCTGAGCTTCACACCTTTATCTACTTTGACATCTTCATTTGAATATTTTAAAGGTACCACTCTATATTCCCAAAACAAAATTAATGTAGTAATCTTAACTCTAGAGACCACCATCCACCAACTCAGACCATGAGAAATCTATAGTTGGCTTTGTCTCATTCCACATACAAAATCTACCAGCAATTTTTGTCCTTTTTCCTAATTTTCTAAATATTTCCCCACTCTATCCACCTATCTCTATCTCCGTTGCCACTCTCACCTATACTTTATACAATTTCTTCCTTGCTTGGTGACCCGTGATCATTCTAGCTTTCTCTCTAAATCCTCCTTCAAGTTGTGGTCTACAGCCAGAGTAAGCTTTTCAAACCATATATGTGATCATGTAAAAATCTTCTGCTAGCCCCAGCTTTAAAATTCCCAATAACTCCTGTGATAAATACTAAAATCCTGAAGGCAGCCATCAAGGCCAGCATGATATGGTCCCACATTTCAAGCACTCAATAGCTATATGGCTACCATATTGGATAGCACAGGTAGAACATTAATTTCATCACAGGAAGTTACCTTAGCTACTGCTTTAGACTTTAAGCTCCAGGAGAGAAGAACTGGATCTGGTCATCATTGTGCCCACAGTGCCCAGCACACGGTTTGTCAAATACTTTCTAAACGAACATATGGATTAATGTTTGACAGTTTTATTGTTCTCAAAATAAGAAAGAACCTATATATTCAACATCAGAGAAATGGCAAAATAAAAGTAGACTCATACAATCCTTAAAAATGTTTGTAAGGTTTTTGGAATAACGTGATGAAATATTTTTTTAAATAAAGTTAAGTAGAAAAGGAGGGAATAGTCCCATGCACCATCACTATTATGTAAAACAGTATGTATAGAATGAGAGGAAACAAGAAAATAGTAGCAGTGGTTATTGCTAGAAAAGGACTATGGGTAATAAATGGCATGTTGTCCAGACTTCTTTCTGTATTTGGGGTTTTCACAGTGTCCTGTCACAATAGAAAGAAAATTGATTTATATTAAAAAGTTTAGGATTGGTGTTTTATAATTTTAACCTATGTTGTCATAGACAATGTAATGGGGTTATTTATGAGTTAAATGCATAATGTATGCAAAATTACCTAGCGTGGCGCATAGCAGTAAAAGTTCCACAAATGCAAACCCATTCATCTACTCTTCTTTTCAAAAAGGTGGTTTTCTTTTTCCTCCCTCGTGACAACTTTCTGATAATGAAGTAGCCAAAAAACAGATGATTTAATAAGTAGCTGCTCTCTTCAGCACTAGAAGCATTCAGAGAGAAGCAGAAAAGCCATCGAAAAAGAATGAGGACGAATGAATCCACCATGACACATCATCTGATGGCTCATGAGCATTAATGATATCTAATTCTCGTTCTTCATTTAAATATCAGAGATTCTGCGTTCTGACATATACAAGATTCAGCCTGTTCTCTACTTACACAGAGAGGAGTAGCGTCCCCAACTAATCTTCCCTCGGCAGTTTTAAGACAGGAAACAAAACCCAGTCCCAACTGAAAAAGTGCCTGCTCCTTCTTTGTTTATTCCTAATATAAACCAAGTTCTACCTCTAGAAAGATAGAGCATATGTACTATTTTCTATTCCTCCCACTAAGTACAACCAAAAACCCTGGACTTCATGGATAAAACCAACGTAAGAACTCGCTGAAAGATGCAGACAACAAGGCAGATGAGCTAGGGACCCAAGAAACAACTGCCGAGTTCTCTAGATTTTCTTTTTTCTGCTTTATAAATCTCACACTTGTAGCTGAACAAGCCAGAAACACAGAAATGCCCACGGACACAGATGAAAAAAGCCCCGAACAAAACCTATCCCTCTAGCTAAAGGGCCAGGAAACAGAGTCTGGCAAGAAAGAAAGCATTTAGATAATAACCACTCTGCTACAGTCAAATAGTACAGAAAATACTATGACCCAAAAAAACAAAAAACAAAAAAACACAAAAAACACTATAACCCTCAGTGGAGAGCTTAGACTTCCACACTTGCTAGGCTGTCACAGGTGCCCCAAACCTCCGCCAGACCAGTGTCAGAGAAGGCAGAGGAGAAACTGGACCTTCCATCCCCAGCTGGCAGGATGAACATCACAGTTTTTCCACCCCATGAGGCCAATGGGGACCAGATTGGGAGCCTGGCCTTCCTCCCCCATCCAGCAGTAAGAAAGCACCCATCCTTTCCACACCGAGGTTGTGTCCATGGAGACTCCATGGAAAGCAGTTAAAAGGCACTTCTACTCCCAGAACCAGTGATATCAGTGGAGGCCTAGTGGGGCCAATGGGGTCTCCTGGGGAACCAGAACTCCATACCTCACCCAGCAATATGTAGAACCCATCCCTGACTGGTGTCAACAGAGGTTGAGGGGAAAACCTATAATTCTGCCCCCACCCACCATAATGTAGTGTGCTTCATCCCCTAAACCCCATTTCCCTACTGGAGTGGTCTCAGAGGAAGCCAACTAAGACAGAAGCTTTAAATAAGATCCAGAGTCTCACAATACCTAAAACATCCTGGTTTAGTCGAAAATCACTAAGAATCAGGAAAATATCAACCTCAATAAAAAGACAACCAGTAGAAGCCAGAAAGAAAATGACAGAGATGTTATAATTATCTGACACAGATTTTCAAGCAGACACCATAAAAATGCTTTAATAAGCAATTATGAACACGCTGAAAATAAAAAAAACTTTTTTTTTTTTTTTAGATTTTATTTATTTATTAGGAAAGAGAGAGAGTGAGAGAGAGCATGAGAAGGGGGAAGGTCAGAGGGAGACGCGGACTCCCCATGGAGCTGGGAGCCCGATGTGGGACTTGATCCCGGGACTCCGGGATCATGACCTGAGCCAAAGGCAGTTGCTTAACCAACTGCGCCACCCAGGCGCCCTAAAAAAAAACTTAAAAACTCAGCAAAAGAAATAAGTCTCTACAATGAAAGTGAAATGTATAAACAAACAAAAAGAAATTTTAGAAAATTGAAATTGAAAATTACAGTAACCAAATTTTTGAAACTTAATCAATGGGTTCAGCAGCTGAGGGGGAAAAAAAAATCCGTGAACTGAAAGATAGAACAAGAGAAATTACCCAATCTGAACAACAGAGAGAAAATAAACAGAAAAAAAAAATTTAACAGAGCCTCAAGGTCCTATAGTATTGTAACAAAAGCCTAATATGCAGTCATCTAAGTCTCAGGAAGAGAAGAGAAAGAGGGCAGGCCCGAGAAAAAACTCTAAGAAGTGAAGGTTGAAAGCTTCCCAAGTTTGGCAAAAGATGTAAACCTAAAGATTCAAAAAGGCAAGCAGACTCCAGCCAAGATAAACTCTAAGAAATCCATACCAAGACACACAGTGAAACATCCTGATTTCAATATACATTGAGTTTATCTTCCCAGAATGAAAGGGAAATAAAGACACTAGATGAAGTTAAACAAGAGAATTTGTCATCAGCAGACCTACTTAAAAGACTGGCTAACGGGACTTTTCTCCAAACAGAAAAGAAATGATAAAAGAAGGAACTTTGAAACATCAAGAAGAAAGAAAACCATGGAAAGGGGAAAATACGGGGAAATAAAATACATCTTTCCTCTTCTCTTGAGCTTTCTAAATATGTTTGATAGTTGAAGCAAAAACGAGAACACTATGTGATATGTTTCTACGTGTAAGTTGTAGGATTTGAAATGAAATCTTTTTTCTATTCTGGATAGATACTCATGAGTGCCTATTTTGAGTAATATTTAAGGCAATTATGTTGCCTTAAATGGGAGACAAGGTGGAGGTAAGATTTCTATAGTTCACTCAAAGTGGTAAAATGTTGACCCTAGCAGACTGTGATGAGTTATGTGCATATAATACCTTATGCAACCACCAAAGAAATCTGAACAAAGAGATACACTCAAAAATACTATAGAGAAACCAAAATGGAATTTTTTTAAATGTTCAAGCAACCCACAGGAAGGAAAGACATAGAAAACAGTAAAAAAAAAAAAAAAAAAAAAAAACAAAGAACAAAAACAAAAACCCAACAACAACAAAAAGACAAGATAAACAAAAACCAAAAAGCAAAGTGGCAAATTTAAGCTCCCAGCTTATCAATCACTACAGTAAATGCAAATGGCCTAAGGCAAACCAAGTATTTGAAAATTGGGATGTTCTTGGATCACAGAAATAATAGTTTACACTATTATCAAAGCTTGTGCAATATTTGTATTTGTTTATAAATTACACAAATAATATTTATTTATTTATTTATTTATTTATTTATTTATTTATTTTAGAGTGCAATTTTGTATAATTAATAATATCATACCAATGTGTACATGGTATAAATAACTTACATAAAGCTCTCAGCTCAGTCCCTGCCTGACACAGGCAAAAGCCTTCAGTGGTAGTTGCTATCATGAGGACAGTAATTGTGTGGGGCTCCTTGTCATTTGCTTGCTCTGTATGTCAAGTTTCCTCAGGGCTGTTTAAGGGGCCTTACTCCTCCCCTATGCATAGTATTCCTAAATGACCTCATCTAAACCCATCGCTTCAATTCTACTCCTACCAGGATCAGCAAAATACTCAGCACACGTTATAAATTCTCTCTTCAACCAGTCCCCTGGGTTGGTACTCACTTCATTATTCTCTGGGTAACCACCTTTAATCAGTTGGAATTTGAAATGAAATCTTTTTTCTATTCTGGATAGATACTCATGAGTGCCTGTTTTGAGTCCACTGACTCTTTTCCTGACTTAATTTCACAAACCATTCCTATGGTCCATCATAGAAGTCCATGCTAAAATCTACTTGAAACTAAGAAGAAAATGGGAAGAAAAATTGGAAAAATAGTGATTGGCAAAACAGAAATAGATTTATCATCTTAAAAGGGATCAGCAGAGGCCTTGAAACTACTTTTCTATTTAGAGGAAAAGACCTGAGACAAGGGGCTTAATGAAGCCAGGATGAAGAATCCTAAGATCGGACATGCTCTCATACAGACTCATCATAAGAGTGAGGGATTTACTGTATATTGCATACCAATCACTGGAGAACATGGGATAATTTTTCCTGAGACCAGCTAGTAAACTACTAATTCTTTACATTAACCATGCCAAACATGGGTATATTATTTGTTGAAATATATTAAGAAAAGAAGAACTTTCAGGCGACCCAGTGTAATTAATGCATCCTACAAAAGGAGGCTGGGGTTCAAAAGTAGCAGAGATAAACCTAACATCCTTTCCAAGTCTAAATTTCTGCCATTTTAGTTTGTCATTTACGCTATTGCATATACATATTGCTGAGTACAAATACATGCAATGCTGACTAATTTTACAAAACTCATATATATCCTTTTGTAAAAATCTAGTGTAAATATTTTAAAAAGCATGGGTAATTGTCTCCACCCCTCACTGAACCAAACCAGCTCTGGAATGAGATGTCCTATCCTGTCTGTGGTATGAAGAACGGCCTTGCAAAGATGCCCAGAATCAGTGAATATGTTAAATTACATGGCAAAAGGGATTAAGGTTGCTAATCAATTTACCTTGAAATGGAGATTATCCTGGGTTATCCAGGTGAGGCCCAAAGTGTTCTCAGGGTCCTTACATGGGGTAGAGGCAGGCAGTAGTCAGTGTCAGTGACTGTGATACAATGAGAATCAAACAGCCATTGCTGACTTTCAAGATGAAAGAGGGCCAAACAAAGCAGGCAAGAAAATAGATTCTTCCAGAAAGGAACTCAGCCCCACCAATGCTTCCCCATCGCAAAACATTTTTAACCCAAGGAGATGCCTTCAGACTTCTGAGCTACAAAACTGTAAAATAACAGGTCTGTGTTATTTTAAGCTACTAAGTTTGTAGTAATTCATTAGAGCAGGAATAGGAAAACTAATATACTTTCCATAGTTGGTTTCATGCTTTCCTGGGGCCATCTAGAGTTGGAGCTTGGCTGCGAAGTGTCTACCAGAGAGGAATAAAATGATTATTGGTACTAACACAAGGCAATTAAGCAATTTGTTCCTTCATAAAATAAAAACCCCTCTCAAAATTCAATTCCAAAAAACATTTATTGAGCCCCTATGAGATGGGACATGGTTAAGAGACAGCCCTCCCGGCTGGTATAACTTTCGCCGCTCTGTTTATCCTCCGCTGGTGCATCTTACGTCTTACTGGTCCTTTACAACTAGTCAGTCTCCTGTAATAGAACGGAAGCCTTGTTCAGAAGCTCAGAATCTTCTTAGAAACTCGTGGTTAGAAGAGTGATGGTCACAACTAATGGAAAATTTGCTTCATTTTCTAAATAAAAAAAAAAAAAAAGGAGTTAGCAGGAGAAACCAGGGTTCAAATGATCAGACTTGTCTTTCCCACTGGCCACTGTGACTTTGGACATGTGACTTAACTTCTTCCAGATGTAACTCCTTATTCTCTCTCCTTGTGCCTCGAGGGAGATATTTACACTGTCCAGGTAGCCATTTTACTTTATGAAGAAACCGCTTTAGAGACTTCCAAAAAAGCCAAAAGCGAGGCCAAGTATAAAACTGGGACCTCCTGATTCAGAGCTCCAAGGCTTTCCAGTATATGTTCTGCGTATCGTTAAGTCTGATGCCTTCTCTTCCGCTCTACCTTAAAAAAGATTCCCTGTATTGAACTGGAATCCATGTCCGAGACAGACTGGAAAAATGGCATCTTGGAAAACTCTAAGTGAGAGGGGTTTTTTCCAATGCCTATTTAGTTGAACATCCAGACAGACATGCAAAATAAATTCCAGAGAGGAAAGAGGTTGCCTTCGGGCTCCATGAGAACTTTTCTAACTGAGTCACTTTGGACTCCTTTCCCAGTATGTGAAAACCTGTGCTGAACATGCTATCACACCCCCGTTAAGGAATCAGAGCAAAAAAGAAGAAACTTACAAGAAAGTACTGAGACGGGCTCGCTGCTTCACACAGAGGCGCTCAGCTCGTCTGCAATTAAGTCAAGAAATGGTTGGTTATATTCACTTCAGTGAGGATCACACACAGTATGTGTAGCATTCAGCAGAGAGCCTCAAGTAGCTCTGGTAAACGGAGGGTTCCACAGCGTCTGGGGCACCCACTCTGCCACGCCTGAAATCCTACTGGTGGAAACGAACAGAGACGCACCCCACGAGGAGCATCTGGTTGAAGGGGTGGTCTCCAGTCACTCAGAAGTCCCCGAGAACAGTGCCCTAACTGGACATATCTTCATGTGTAAGAAGTGTATCCCCTCTACTCCCCCAGAAGCTGAGCAAACATGGCACCCGAGTGAGAAGGGTGTAAACAGAGGCAGAGTACCTCCCAGAGTCTTACTTTCTCAGTCTGTCCTGGAAAGTCCCCAAGGGGAAAAAAAATCCCTCAAAGACTGAGAAGAGGCAAAAAAAGAGGCAAAAAAAGACGAAGCAGTTTGACCAGTCATGGGCTCTTCAGAACGAGCCATAGCAACATCTTCTAGAAATAAAAGAGTGCGTTTCTTAATTTCTTAATTCTAAAAAAAGGCTGAATTCGGGCCACCTGGGTGGCTCAGTGGGTTTAGCCTCTGCCTTCAGCTCAGGTCATGATCCCAGAGTCCTGGGATTGAGAGCACATCGGGCTCTCTGCTCAGCGGGGAGCCTGCTTCCCCTTCTCCCTCTGCCTGCCTCTCTGCCCACTTGTGATCTCTTTCTCTCTGTCAAATAAATAAATAAAATCTTTATAAGAGGCTGATTTTAAATTTAAAGGCTGGATTTTCTCTTCCTATTAAAAATCAAAGCTTCTCAAGTATGTATTTATGTCAAATCACTATGTTGTACACCTTAAACTTACACAATGTTATGCATCAATTACATCTCAATAAAACTGAAAAGTTAAATAAATAAATGCGTTATCTAGAGAAAAAAAATAGAGTCTTATTTTGTTGGTAATTTCCACAGTCAGAAAGCATCTCTTGACAATCAGGTATGGGGTCCAGTATATTAGCAGAAATGGATGGATCTTGTAGTCAAACATGAGATGTTTCCTAATGCCCCATGGGAGGGGGGGCAGGAGGAGACATCATTAATATAGATTAATTCTGTAGTCAACCACTAGAGTTTGGGTAGTTAGAACACAATATTGAAGTAGAACTTCATGTTGCAAATGATGTATATTCTTTGGGGAAGACAATTAGTGGAAAAGAAAGATTTTATTTATTTTTTTTAAGATTTATTTACTTATTTGACAGAGAGAGAGAAAGAGAGCACACGCGCATAAGCAGGGGAGTGCAAGAGGGAGAAGCATCGATGGGGTACTCGATCCCATGACCTGAGCTAAAGGCAGAGCTTAACCGACTGAGCCACCCAGGCGCCCCTACAGAAAGATTTTAAAGCCAGAGAAACTCTCTTTTCTAATAGACCTTTCCACATATATATAGTTTCTAGATTCCTCCAACTACTACCTGCAATACCCCCAATATTCTTAGAGCAGGGCTGGAAGATAGTAAATCTCAATAAATATTAGCTATTATTTGCAGACATAAGGATCAGATGGTATAGAAATTTGCTTTTGGGGGCCCCTGGGTGGTGCAGTTGGTTGAGCGACTGCCTTCGGCTCAGGTCATGGTCCCGGAGTCCCGGGATCGAGTCCCACATCGGGCTCCCAGCTCCATGGGGAGTCCGCTTCTCACTCTGACCTTCTCTCTCTCACTCTCTCTCTTTCCTAATAAATAAATAAATAAAATCTTTAAAAAAAATAAAAAATAAAAAAAATAAAAAGAAATTTGCTTTTGTAGGTAAGACCCAAGGATCTTTGCAAAAATCCCAGGCATTTCTTTAAGTATTGGGTTTTATTTGTGGGGGCTAGAAGGCATCAAAATCTTATGGCCCCTTGGCTAAGTGGAAAACAAAAAAGTGAAAGGAGGTGAAGAATTGAGAGAGGGATGAGCAGAGATGGGACCACTGCTTAATTCATGAAGCTTTTAAATTATTTTTCTCTTTTGTTCAGTCTATATTCAAATAAGATTTACATTTACCATAACCTTCTCTCAAAAAGTTCTCTATGTAAACTGAATTGTAATGAGCTAGAAAAGAAAAGGAAATTGTTAACCCCTTTTTGGCCACCACACCCTTTGATCCATTGAAGACACCAAGGAGTGCCTCCTCTTTGAGAAACCCAGAAACCCCAGAAGGCGGGGGACCTGACCAGGACCGGGCAAACCTCCGAGATGGAGCTATGTTGGCATTCAACCAATTCCAATTCCTGATACTCTGGGAAAATGCTTAATTTTCCTCAAGTTTTGGAGAAATTTTGCCAAAATTTACTCTACCTCAACGCAGCAAAAGTATCCCCAAACGTATAAGTTACCACGAGAAATTTCTAGGCAACAGCCTATAAACAAGAAAAGAGAGGGAGGAGGAAATTTCTGCATTTCTCAAGTTAGGAATCCTTACCCATGGCTTTAGTGGTTGCTTCCTCAAAGCTATGAGTGCTTGATTCCACCTCAGTAGATAATTCTAGGACAAAAAAACAGAAGATGGGGATGATCATAAGCTTATATCGGGGAATCAAGTACAACAGAGGAAAGCAGGCTTTCCCTCAGAAATGCAAAAAATGGGAGCCCACCCACTCATGTCCAGGCCTCCTCTCAAGCCCAAACCGTCACCTACCGAAACCTTGTGTGTCCTCAAAATGCACACCCATGGTTGATTCTACATCACTAATGGGATCCAGGTCAGCAGAAGACTCCAGGTCAGTGGTGGACTCTGGGGTGGCAGTGGACTCCAGGTCGGCAGGGGACTCCAGGGTCGCGGTGGACTCCAGGTCAGCGGGGGACTCCGGAGTCGCGGTGGACTCCAGATCAGCAAGGGATTCAGGGGTCGCAGTGGACTGCCGGTCAGCAGTGGACTCTGGGGTCGTGGTGGACTCCAGGTCGGTGGGGGACTCCAGGTCAGCAGGGGAATCCGGGGTCACAGTGGACTCCAGGTCGGCAGGAGACTCCGGGGTCGCAGTGGACTCCAGGTCGGCAGGGGACTCCGGGGTCGCAGTGGACTCCAGGTCGGCAGGGGATTCCAGGTCAGCAGGGGACTCCGGGGTCACAGTGGACTCCAGGTCGGCAGGAGACTCCGGGGTCGTGGTGGACTCCAGGTCAGCGGTGGTCTCGGGGGTCGTGGTGGACTCCAGGTTGGCAGGGGACTCCAGGTCGACAGGGGACTCCGGGGTCGCAGTGGACTCCAGGTCGGCAGGGGACTCCGAGGTTGCAGTGGACTCCAGGTTGGCAGTGAACCCCAGGTCAGTGGGGGACTCCCGGGTCGCAGTGGATTCCAGGTCAGTGGGGGACTCCCGGGTCGCAGTGGACTCCAGGTCAGTGGGGGACTCTGGGGTCGCAGTGGACTCCAGGTCAGCAGGGGACTCCGGGGTCACAGTGGACTCCAGGTCAGCAATGGACTCAGGGGTGTCAGTGGACTCCAGGTCAGTGGGGGACTCAGGGGTCACGGTGGACTCCAGGTCAGTGGGGGGCTCTAGGGAGGCAGTGGATTCTGCCATGGCCAACTCTAGTTCAGCGGCCAACTCAAGGGCATTGGTCAACCCAAGTTCATTAATCAACTCAAGGTCAGTGATCAAGTTTAGGTCATTAATGAATTCTAGAGGAGCCAAAAAATAAAAATAAAAATAAAAATAAAGAATAGTTTAAATACTTTCCGGGCAGTCTATTTGCACTATCTCTACAACATTCCAAGCTAGATCTCTTTCTGGGGAAAAGCTGGAACATAAAACGGTATATTGACTCAAGTATGGTCTCACCTCAAATTTCTCTTCTGCCAAGTGCTAGAAAGTGCGAAAGGCTAACTGCCACCCAGGGTGTCCCCTATACTACCGTCCTTTGACGGGGTCAGTGTAGGAAGGAGCATTCAATACTGTGCCTCTGTATGCGAATTGGTCAGACTGGAACAGAATAAAAATTCCAAGTATATCCCCCCATACTCCTTCCAGGTCCCTGAAAACAAACACCAAAAACTAAAAGGGGGCAAGGAGCTAGGAAAACAGCTATTTCCAAGAATGTATAAACAAGAATAGAATCAACTCTAAAATGGGCTACTCCTATCATGTTTTCATTTAATGGATGACGTCTAGGACCTTATTTTTCCCGTCTGTCCCATAGAATGCACAATCCAGACATTTGGGAGCTTGCTTACCATAAGAGCATCATAACCCTATGGATCTGGTGAGCGTACAACCGGACTCTTCTTGGGCTACAGTGAAAGATCCCCAGTCCCCGTGACTGCTTGGGTGACCAGGTGACAGGCACTCTGGCAATGAGGCCAAAATCAGAGCTCTCTAATTTAGTCATTGTGCTTTATCACTCATTTATATTTAGTAAAGAACCCCAAACCCATCGTCTGATAAAGTGACAGCTACCAGAGGGAGCACTGGGAGGAAGAGGATGGGGGAAAATAATTATTTTAATGCTAATGAATGAACACCCTTCCTCCTGAGAAATCAAACTGAATTCAGAAAGAATTAGGAAAGAAAGCTTTTGGGGGGAAAAGCTTTCTTTCTGCCTGGTTCGTGAGGACACCTGTCTCATTCATTTCTCTGTGTGAAACACAGGTTTCCAGACCCACCGATTTCCACTGCACAGGACTGAATTAGCTGCCGAAGCACTTTGAACTGCACTGCTGTATAAATGAGGACACAGCCTGGACTTTTCAACAATGTATCCAAGGCTTCAGACCTCAGCCAGCCCCCCATTCCCATCTTAACACCAAGTCCACCGAATTTCACTTTACAACACTCACTGCTGGTCTGTTTCTCTTTCTGCTCCTGCAGAAAGACACACATACGCACACCCCATAAAAGAATTTTAACTCCATTCTCCAAGAGACTTCCTGGTGGTTCACTTACCCTGGCGGATGACCGGGTAAGCCACAGCTAGGACGAACCAGGCTGTGAGTACCAGCGTCTTCCCAAGCATCGTGCCAGCGGGGAGCACAGGGGTCTGGAGAAGGTAGGGAGGGAGGTGGCAAAAGCTGAGTGGTGTGGATAGGGTTCCCTCGAGCTTTTAAGCAACCCACAGCCCCAGGTCCCTGAGGGCAGCATTTTCAGGTGGTTGTTAAAAAAAAAAAAAAGTAAAGAAAAAGCGAGCCTCCCCACCCACAGAACTATGAGAATGCCCCTGGAGCAAAGGCAGGAAAGGGAACTGGGGGCAGGGCGAAACAAGGAGTATGAAAAACTCTTGATAAGGACTTTGGCGAAATTAGGTTGTCCCTGAACCATTAGTACGCACTAGCTGCTTCTCAGAGAGGCAGGGGAGAAAGCTAGCTCTACCTGGCTGGAGGTTGCAAGTTTGCCATTCAGGCTGGGGCTAAAGATTGCTTCACAGAGCCTCCAAAAATTACTTTATATCAGAGTGTGGGGACTGAGAACCACAGTCAGAGCCTGCCGGTACCCTGATTCTAAGGGAGATAACAGAAATAGCTAAAATCATCCGGTTTCCTAGGTGCTACCATCTCATTGATTCTCACTGCGACCGGTAAGTGTGAGGCATTCAAGTACTTCTGGGCGGTGAGGACCTGGCTCCTGCTACTGACGTTCCCAGTCCTCTTGGGGGCAGTAGTAAGTCGCCATGTGCTCTGGGCGGCAGCCCTGAAGACCACCCCTCCCCGGAGATGCGGACAGACTGAAAACCGGGAGGGTGGGGCTGGCTCCCGCAAGTCCGCCTGGATGCTCAGTTGAGTCGTCACTACCCTTACCTGGAAAGGAGGACTTGATCCCAGATGCACGACTCCCATCCTGGGGTCAAACTCCCATGAGGTCTGTAGGTCTCGGAAGGTCACAGTTGAGTTGTGCTCCTCAGAAACCACAGGGTCGACAGTACCATTGAGAGAGGACTCTCACTAATAGTAATAACGTCTCACACTTAAATTAAGTGCTTAACTGTGTGCCACAGGCATATATTATTTTATCCAATTCCACACCTAAGGTAATCTTATTATTCTCCTTTTCTAGGTAAAGAAACCAAGACACAGAGAGGTTAGGGAACTTATGAAAGGTCACAAAGTAAGTGTTACAGGATCAGGAAGCAAACCTGGGGCATTCTGTTGCTGGGGCCAATGCTCTCAACAGCCCCAGACCCCCTACCCCTTACCCAGTTATGGCCTTGACCTCTTCATGGCGAGCTTTGTCCTGTGAAGTGTGGAACTCCACAAGCTTCATCTTAAAGGTGGGGGAAACACACACATACGTTCGAGAACATTCTATTCTTCTGCAAACCACCTTTCCTTGGCAAGCCCTATGCAATGAAGTACAACCCAAACACAACAGTTGCGTGCTTGGGAAGCGAGAAGCTCTCGAAAAACTTGCAGGCAAAACCCTAAGACTCAAATGAGACAATAATCCAGTAAGTCATAGGTCAGTGGAAGAAGGGAGAGTTTTATCTCCACCAACTACAATATGAGAGTGTTTCGTATCCTGGAAAACACCGAGAATCGACTTCCAAATGTGCAAAGAGGGATCTCTTTGGGGGCAGAGCTGGACTTAGTTCAGGTATGGAAGGGGCAGAAACAACCAACTTCTAGAAGCTTTGTTTGGCACCTCAACCACCTAAAATACAGATACTGCTTTAGATGGTCTTCCAAAGGTCATGGTTCTGTTGCCGTGTGCCTCAGTTTCCGCCAGAGTCAGGGAAAGAGCATCTGCCTGGTGACCTCTAGATTGAAAAATGGGAGCAATTTGGTTTCCCCTCCTGGAGATGTGTCACTGTTTCTCACCATCTGAGTATTTTTTTTTAAACAGCTTCTTTCTTTTCTTTTTCTTTCTTTCTTTTTTTTTTTTTTTTTTTAAGATTTTACTTATTTATTTGACAGAGAGAAAGAGGTCACAAGTAGGCAGAGAGGCAGGCAGAGAGATGGGAGGAAGCAGGCTCCCTGCTGAGCAGAGAGCCCAATTCAGGGCTTGATCCCAGGACCCTGAGATCATGACCTGAGCTGAAGGCAGAGGCTTAACCCACTGAGCCACCCAGGCGCCCCTCTCACCACCTGAATATTATTAGGTGATTGACACACAGGGTCCCAGAGAGGACCCAAGCTGAATAAAACTGTACAGTTATAATTATTGGGTTTTTTTTTAATTAACATGGAGTTATCATTCTGTCGTATATTATTACATCATTTGGCTTTCTTGACTTTACATATGTTAACAAATCTTATAGAATCATGTAGTCTCAAGGCTGGAAGGTGTATTAAATTGTATCCAGCTCAACCAGACCTCCTGTGTCTCTTTTTCTAATATAAGAGTATTATTTTTTTCCTTATATATCACACCTATCAAGTGTCCTGACAGCCCTAGGGATGGGGAACTCATTACCTTGAAAAGAGTAGTTCATATTTGGACAATTATTCCTTGCAGTGACGTGGAATGCCTTGCTGTTATTTTAACCAGTTGACCTCAGTTTTATTTTGGGGGGCCATATATGAAAAATTTGGCCCTCCTTTTCCCTTCAGATGTCAGAAGTAGCTATCATTGTATTTTCCAATTTCTTCACCATCCTAAAAAAAAGTGGATTTCTTTCTCTATCTTCCTCCCTCAAATTTTTCCAGCACCTAGTGCAGTGTCTGGCACATTGAAGATGAGAAAAATATTTGTTAATAAATTAATGACTAGATGATTCCTGGTCATAGGTCTCTGATCTCATTTGTCTATGGTCTTCTAAAAAGGACTACTAGAATTAAATTATCAATATTTGACCTAATTAGAGTGGAGGAGGGGGGAAGGGGCAGGGGAGGGAAATTATCACTCTCCTTTCTAGAAAATACACGATATTTATCTCATTGTATTAAATTGATTTGTACCTTAAATGCTAAATTAAATGATGACAAGTAGGCCTGGCAAGAAGTATGAGAAGTTCTCCTGATAGTGTCAAATGATCTCAAAAGCCTTTGCATTTGTTTCCTCCGGAGTGAGATCAATTTCAGGCAAGCA
The DNA here is from genome assembly GCA_028533885.1 of Nasua narica. Lineage (NCBI taxonomy): Eukaryota > Metazoa > Chordata > Mammalia > Carnivora > Procyonidae > Nasua > Nasua narica. Next base: position 43,351,321 of record CM052807.1, on the reverse strand, counting down.
GGTTGAGCTAGGAGTGATAGCCAATGGATGTCTCTGTCCCTCCCTAATTCCCACCCTCAACAGACACAGGTCCTGGAGCTCCTGGAGTCTCTGACCCAAGGTAAGATGCTTGATTCATTCCACCTGCCAACAGTCACTCTTCCCTTAAGGAATAGTTTCCAGAGACTCAGACTCAAGTTTTTCCTCCGGAGAGCAAGGAGCCCAGAATGGGCCATCTAACCTCACAGATCAGATCTGGATAAAGACTAGCCCAGTCTGCCAGGATATGACCAAGCCTTTTCCTAACATCTGTTCAGGGACCCAGCAATTACACTAAATACCCAGAACAATTCAAAAGAAGACCCCAAACTGATTCCTTCTCTGGAGTCATAACCGTGGAGGATGTCAACGTATATTATAAAGGCAGCTTTAACTCTAAAGCAGTGCTAGGAATTCAAAACAAGGCCTATTTACTTAACAAGTGTTTAAAGAGTGATAGCCTCTGTGACTATCCTAGAGGCACTAGGCAAAGAGGCCAAAATTGCAAGACTCTGGGAGTCGGCAGCTGCAGGTATCAGTCCAGGCTCCGCAGCCATGGGCAGGTTACCTACCTCACAGCACTTCTCTTTTACAAAATGGAGATTAAAGTGGTTTATGTCATGGTGCGTGGGTGGCTCAGTGAGTGAGGCATCTGCCTTCAGCTCAGGTCATGATCCCAGGGTCCTGGGATCGAGCTCCACATGGGGCTCCCTGCTCAGCAGGGAGTCTGCTTCTCCCTCTCCCTGCTCATTCTCTCCTCTCTCTCTCTCTCAGATAGCCAAATAAATAAAAAACTAAAAGAAAAAAAGTGGTTTTATTTCACTGGATTTCGTAAGGATTAACTTAATATATTCACGTTAAAATGCCTAGAATAAGGAAAGTACATAATAAAAATTAGCTATTATTATTAGGTGCTGAAATGAAAAAGGCCCAGGTCCCCCAAGGAGTTGATAACATTGTTTTACAGCAGGAACAGTATGGGGCATTGCTGGGGAAAGTTCCATGGGAAAGATGGAACAAGTTGAAGCAAGAGTGGAATTCTTTTGAATTCAATAAACATATCTTTGGGTTTATCTTTGGTTTACAGAAGGTAAACAAACAAAGGCCTCTCAGGAAAAGGATGTAATAGTGTATTGGAGGAGACAAAAATGTACCTGAACACCAATGTTCAAGGCATCATGTCATGTCAACTGTAATCAACTTGGGAACATAGAGGAAGAACTTATCAATAAGATGGCTGGAACCATCTTAATTGACTTTCCATTGCCAACACCTCCGGAGTCTATGATAGTGATTTACACATGATGGTTGCCAAATAAATGATCATTCATCTGTATTGAATTCTAACATGGGAAAGGGGGGAAGGCATCATCATGTGAGCAGTAGAATCGTGGCTAAAAACTGGACTCCTGGACTCAGATCATCTGGACATGAATCCAAGTCCTTGTGAGAACTCGGGCTTGCCCATGTTATTCTACCCTCCTGTTTTACTCATCTGAAAAATGCAGATAATGGCAATAATGGTTTCATAGGGTCTTTGTGGAAATTAAATGAAGGTATCTGTGTAAACTAGTAACTGGAATATAGTAAATGATGGGTGATTGACAGCTATTACAATTATAGCTTGAGATGGACCTTGAAGAATGAGTTAAAGCTATAAGATTAACTAATCTCATTACAGAGAAGTTGGTGATGGAGAATATAGTGAGTGGCTGAAGGGGAGGGTGGGAGAGGAAGTAGTGAAAGTCTGAAATATCATTTGGGACCAGATGCAAGAGACCTGCAAAAACAAAAGAGTTGCATCATTATTCTGCCAGCAAAATAGGGTCATTGAGGTTGTTTCATCAAAGATGGTCAAGGTAAGGCTTAACCAAACAAATCTACACAGATGAAAAGCAGGTCAGCTATGGCTCTGCAGGGGCAAGGGCTACGGCAGGTTGAGCTACTGCAGGGTGGTGGCCTTAGGCATGGAAAGGATGCAGATATTAAAGATATTACCAAGGTGCAATTAAAGGGTGTCTGATCTGATCAGATGTGAAGAAGGTGGCCCCACCATGAGATAGGTATATGCTCACAAGAGTTGGCCCTGTAGGCTTTTAGTTCCTCTAGGACATGAATTTCCAGAGTCCAAACCCTAATGCTAAAAATCAGAAGAAGGAGACAGAGAGGAGAATGCTACTTCCTGAGATTTGGCTGAGAGTCTTGCCTGGTGGTGAATGAGCAAGGAAACAAACACAATATGGTAACACCAAAAATGGATTTCACTGGGTTTGAATGAAGTTTTAAGACCCATGTTTTCTTTGGTACTAACACACACCCTCATGGGAAATTTTGAGACTGGGGACAATGGTTTGTTTTGGGGGGGGGTTGTTTTTTTTTTAAAAGATTTTATTTATTTATTTGAGAGACAGAGAAAGTGAGAGAGGGCATGAGAGGAGAGAAGGTTAGAGGAAGAAGCAGACTCCCCATGGAGCTGGGAGCCCTATGTAGGACTCGATCCCGGAACTCAAGGATCATGACCTGAGCCAAAGGCAGTTGCTCAACCAACTGAACCACCCAGGAGCCCCTGGGGACAATGGTTTTGTCTGTTTAATATTTTGGCTTAAGGTCAGACCCTTTTAAGTCACTAGGGGGTAAGAGAGTGGTTCCATCAGTGAATTGGTAAGAAATAAAACAGTTAAAGCAACAACCACCTCACACCCATTAGGATGAACATTATCAAAGAAACCAACACAGAAAATAGCAAGTGTTCACAGGATGTGGAGAAATTGGACACACACACTTAGGGAACATAAAATGGTGCAGCCATTATGGAAAACAGTATAAGGTTCCTCAAAAAATTAAAATTAGAAGTAAAGGATCCGTACTCAAGGAACTACAGAACACTCAAGAAAGAAATTGAAGAAGACACAAAAAGGTGGAAAAGCATTCCGTGCTCATGGATCGGAAGAATAAACATTGTTAAAATGTCTATACTGCCCAGAGCAATCTGTACTTTCAATGCCATCCCAATCAAAATTCCACCAGCATTTTTCAAAGAGCTGAAACAAACAATCTCAAAATCTGTATGAAACCAAAAAAGACCCCGAATTGCTAAGGAAATGTTGAAAAAGAACAACAAACCTGGGGGCATCATGTTGCCCAATTTCAAGCTTTACTACAAAGCTGTTATCACCAAGACAGCATGGTACTGGCACAAAACCAGACACATAGACCAGTAGAACAGAGTAGAGAGCCCAGAGATGGACCTGCAACTCTGTGGTCAAATAATCTTTGACAAAGCAGGAAAAAATATCCAGTGGAAAAAAGACAATCTCTTTAATAAATGGTGCTGGGAAAATTGGACAGCTATACGTAGAAGAATGAAACTCGACCATACTCTTACACCATGTACAAAGATAAACTGGAAATGGATAAAAGACCTCAAAGTGTGGCAGGAATCTATCAAAATCCTAGAGGAGAACATAGGCAGTAACCTCTTTGATATCGGCCACAGCAATTTCTTTCAAGACATGTCTCCAAAAGCAAAGGAAACAAAAGTGAAAATGAACTTTTGGGACTTCATCAAGCTTCTGCACAGTGAAGGAAACAGTCAACAAAACAAACAGGCAACCCATGGAATGGGAGAAGGTATTCACAAATGGCACTACAGACAAAGGTCTGATATCTAAGATCTATAAAGAGCTCCTCAAACTCAACACTCACAAAACAGATACGTCAAAAAATGGGCAGAAGACATAAACAGATACTTCTCCAAAGAAGACATACAAATAGCTAACAGACACATGAAAAAATGTTCATCATCATTAGTCATCAGGGAGATTCAAATCAAAACCACATTGAGATACCACCTTACACCAGTTAGAATGGCCAAAATCAACAAGACAGTAAACAACAAGTGTTGGAGAGGATATGGAGAAAGGGGAACCCTCTTCCACTGTTGGGAATGCAAGTTGGTGCAGCCGCTTTGGAAAAAAGTGTGGAGATTCCTGAAGGAATTAAAAATAGAGCTACGTTATGACCCTGCAATTGCACTACTGGGTATTTACCCTAAAGATACTAATGTAGTGCAAAGAAGGGCCACATGTACCCCAGTGTTCATAGCAGCAATGGTCACAATAGCCAAACTGTGGAAAGAGCCAAGATGTCCTTCAACAGATGAATGGATAAAGAAGATACGGTTTATATATACAATGGAATATTATGGCATCCTATCAGAAAGGATGACTACCCAACTTTCATATCAACGTGGACAGGACTGGAAGAGATTATGTTGAGTGAAATAAGTCAAGCAGAAAGAGTCTATTATTATATGGTTTCACTTACGTGTGGAGCATAAGGAAAAATATGGAGGACATAGAGAGAAGGAAAGGAAGGGTGAATTGGGAGAAATCAGAGGGGGAGACAAAACATGAGAGACTGTAGACTCTGATAAACAAATTGAGGGTTTTGAAGGGGAGGGGGTTGGGGGTTGGGTGAGCCTGGTGGTGGGTATTGAGGAGGGCACATATTGCATGGAGCACTGGGTGTGGTGCATGAACAATGAGTCTTGGAACACTGAAAAAATAAAAGTTTAAATGGTAAAAAAAAAAAATAAAAATTAAAAATTGAAAGTAGAACTGCCATATAATCTGGCAATCTTACTTCTGGGTATATGTCCCAAAGAATTCAAAGCAAGATCTCAAAGAGATATTTTCACAACCTGGTTCATATCAATATTATTCACAATAGTTCAGAGATGGAAGCAACCCAAATGTCCACCAGTGAGTGAGTAGTTAATGAAGATGTGGTATATACATACAGTAAAATATTATTCAGCCTAAATAAAAGGAAGGAAGTCTCGTCACATGCTCTGAACAAGGTCATATGGATGAACCTTGAAGACATGATGCTATGTGAAATAAGCGAGTCACAAAAAGAACAATAGAGCATGATTCTACTCACATGAGGTATCTAAAGTAGTCAAATTCTTAAGATATAGAAAGTGCAGTGGTGGTTGCCAGAGGCTGGAAAGAGGGAGAAATGATGGTTGCTGTTCATTGGGTATTGAATGAAAGTGTCAGATGGCAAAAGTGTGGAGATAAATGATGCACAGGGTTGCAAAAAATATGTTTAATTCCCTATTTGCACATCCATTTTCTTCCACCAAAGTAAGCAATTTTTAGGAAAAGATCAAGCGCTGTTCATATTTGCATCCCAGACAGAGATTCCTTGATGTCTCTGATACCCATTCTCCCCCCTCTCCTAGATGACAGTTCAATATGAAGACTGCATTTCCCAGAGGACAAAAGCAGAAGTAATATGTGCAACTTCTAAGTTTGGTCCTAAAAGGGAAGAGGCATACCTTTCACGTCCATCTTCCCCCTTTCTCCTGTATGGGACGTGAGTGTGCGGTGACCAGACAACAAGCTGACAGGGTCCTTGGGGTCTTAGGGCCAGGTCAGAGACTAGCGCTACCCACCACGGTTCAGCCCTAAAGCACTGCCCTAACCGCAACTTGGAGAAGCACGGAAACCACAGAGCAGATTTGCCCTTAAGCTAGTTGATCTGAGGCATTGTAGTGTAAGAGCGCTGAACAAGAGAACTTATTTCCTGGTAGTTTGTTACGTTGCTTGTTCTGTTGAATTGTAAATGCAACGATCCAGGTGACTCCCTTGTGATTGTATTGTGCTTGAATCCTTTAAAATTGCTGTAAATGAATAAATATTGTCTTAGCAGCACAGGCTTCCACTCTCCCAATCCCAACCTTTGTGTCTCTCTCTTTCTCATTCCCACTCCCGCCCCCCCAATTCAGGTTTCTCCGTTCAGTCAAGGCTGGTTCCTTGGCATGGGTGTGGTGGTAAATCATCTTGAACCATCTGGATGAGGACAACACTGTTAGGAAGGCAGAGAAGATACAAGGAAGGACCCTGCGTTCCTCTGAACCTTCTCTCCTATTAGAGGTGTTGACAGCATAGTGTTAGTGTGGGATAGACCCTCAGTGTGTTCCAAGTGGCCCAAACTAATTTATACCCCAGCACCTTGCATACCTCCTACAAATTGCTTCATAAAGATGGAAGGAGAGGAAAGAAACAAATTTCCAAGGTCTGTGTCAGTAAGGAGACATTTAGATGGTGGCAAGACCATAGAAAGTGAAAGAAACTTGGCTTCAAGTGAGTCATGAACACACCGGTTTGGTTTGGTTCCCCTGTGTTTCCATTTCTTTGTACCAAGTCAGGCTTGCTGTGATGACACCCTCCAATTTGGTCTTGCTTCACTTATTTATTTATTTAGTAAAAGGCTTTGTTATTAAAAGTGTTGTCTTAAATGAGGCAAGAATTTCCTTCTTTGATTTGCAGCCTTTTGTTCTGAGATGCATGAGGTTTACAAATGTTTCAAAGGGCTTTCAAATCCAAATTTACTCAACACCAATTCTGAGAGATTGCTAGAATGCATATTATTAATGTCATTCTACAGGCAAGTGCACAGCACATCGCTGCCTCCATAAATAATTGCATATTGGGCTCTACCCAAAGGAATAGAAATACAAGATGGTAAGCGACTTGCTAGGTCACAGCTAGTTCACGCAATGCCCTGATGAAGATGGAGAGCCAAGGCCTTCCAACATCTAATCACCTTAGATTGAATGTTATTGAATGTTATTGATAGAAGTTATTGAACAATAACTTCTAAAGAGCTTCAGCCAACTTATCAAGAATAACTTTCTCTGGAAATTCTAGGAGGCATCCAAATCTTCATCCTTTCTGTCTGAAACCCAGAATGTCTCATGATTGGCATTTTTCTCACCATCATTTATGAGGAAAAACAGAGAAGCATGTTTTCTAAGTATTTTATACCAGCTCCTGGAACTGGTATAAAATGAAGCAGTGGGAAAGTCAAGGAAAAGTCTCATTCATTTCCAAGTAACCAAGGTCAATACTATAGGGAAGCAAAACCTCCACCTCAAAATGTGTCTCTTTGGCATTGCCTTTTTTAGGTTGATTACTATTTTAAGAAACAAAAGACTCAAAAAGGTTTTCTTTTTGCGTCTGCCCTAACTACCTAAAAAAATTTTGATAGAGGATTTACTCCAGGTAGAGAATTATCATCATAGGCAACTATACTAAAATATGAATTAAGTGTGGTAGAAAGGGAGGAATTTGGCAAAATCTGTGTTAAAATTCCTCTCTATGTCCCATTGTTTCTGCACTGCCCAACAAACATTTGTTTACGGAAGATTTTTTCATCTTCCTGTGAACTGTCTTCCTTCCATTGAAGTCACAGACTCCTCTCCCCTTCTTTTGAACTCTGGATGGTCATATAAGCCTCAATCACCAGACTGCTGGAAACCTCATATTCTCACAGAGCCCCTGTATGTTTTGTAATTAAATTTGATTTTCTCCTGTTAATCTGTATCAGGTCAATTTAATTTTTAGACCACCAAAAGAGTCTTGAAAGGTACAGGAAAATGTTTCCTCTCCAATCATTCCACTCTTTGCTTCCATGAAAAGCAGCCCACCCATTTAACAGTAAATATCTTGTTCATCTTCATTCTTTATGTTTAGCTAGAAAGTACTACTGCAGGCATGTAAGCTTGCACGTTCTCTTGCTTAAGACAGAAAAATATTTGATTGTGTAACCCATAAAAATATTTTTTTTAAGACAGCCACAGCAAGAATCCACAGAAGCTAATCACGGGAAAGTTTCTGAAAGGAGATCCAGACAGGCTTTTTGCCTTCTAGGACCTTGTGATTATGACTAAGGTACCTCATCCAGCTGGCCTTGTGTGTGCAGGTAATATCAATGATAAGGACAACTTGTGTTGCCTCTAAGCCACCAAGGAGCCTTAGTGTATTTTGTTTCCAAATCACAGTCCTCAAAAGCCTGGTCCACCTCTAACTCTTTCCCTAAGAACTTCCCTGATCTTTCTAGAAGCTCTCTAGATACATTGCTTCTTAAACTCCCCCTAGTCCTTCTACGATCTCCCCTTCTCCACCATCCACAACTATATTTGATGTTGCATGATACAGAGATTACTAACCTCACTTCTGCCCTTGGTTCATCTGCATGGCAAATACCAAGAGTATTATTCCACTGGTCACTCCAGGTGCTTTCTTGTGTATGACTTCTCTGGTTACGTTTTACTCTTCTGGGCCCATGTGTTATGTTTCTTTGCCCTTGGGAAGAGTAAATAGTCTTTCCCGCCTGTCCTCTGCCCCAGTGGGACTCCAAGATCCTGACTGAGCAGAAGGCAGAAGCGAGGACAAGGAGCTACAATCCTTTTGGTCCTGTCACCACTCTTCCATCCTACTGGCTAAGATCAATCCCTTTTTCTGTCTCCTTAGCCATGCTCTTCATATAATGGGAGCTGAATAACATAAATATTCTTGAATAAATAAGCCAATAACTCAAGAAGTTACTTAAGTATTCTCTGTTCTCAATTCAGGGGAGCCATCCTGGGATAGCCATTCCATGTGATCCAGCAATGGGTGCAGCCAAGCAAGAAAATTGTGTGCAACACAAGCCCAAACATGTGGGAAGCCACAAAAAAGAGCCCAGGAAGTTCAGGAATGAATTCTGTTTTCCATGCAAGAAACTAAAGATGAGTGATAAGGACGAGAATGAGAAAATTCAAGCAGTATTTTAAAACCATGATTCAAGCAGCATTCTAAGTGAAATTGGAAGGTTTTTTGCCCTACCTGCACCTGTTACTTCTTACTACTTAGGGAAATATAATGGGAAATGTAGTGGCATGGGGCATCTGGGAACTCTGCTTGTGACCGAACATCCTAGTAGTTTGTTAATGGAAGCAATGTGTCTTGACCTTAGAAAAGCTACAGCCAAGCTGGGGGTGTCTTGCCCTTGAAATTAGCACAGGCCCTAATATGGGCCAGTAGGATGTCTGTTCAGGCTTCCTAAATACAGTTTTCACAGAAATCAAATGGAAAATATTTCCCCCCCTCCCCGCCCCGGTTTCTGAACTGGGAATCAGTTGTTATAAGGTGATACTTGCATTTATATAGAACTTGAAGTTTCAGGATAGTTCCCAAGCATTATCTTATTTGAGTCCCTCAACAGCCCTCTGGGGTGGGTGTTATTCCAAATTTACTGAATATCTTTAGGACTTGATACTACTTCTTTGGCATCAGAAAGATGGGTCAATTCCTGCTTCTTTTAACAAACAGATATTGACCCTTTTTGTCTCAATGGATACCACCTTCATGTCCTAAAAAACAAAACTAAAACTAAAACAGGGAGTTGGCAGGGCAAGCTTCCACTGTCTTGATAGAACCAGCTCATCAGGATACTCGCCAGTATTTCTCACGATTACTGTGTGAAAGGAAGCAGCCTGCAGTTGTCACAGTGGGGTCCCCCACAAGGGGGACTATTTTACCCCATCTGTAAAATCACAGAGACTTGTAGAGTTTTAGAATAGAAATAAACTTAGCAATTATATGGCCCAATACCTTCACTTCCGTGAGACGTAGCCTGAGGTCTAGAAAGATGAGATGAGAGTGTCTAGGTTCCAATCCCAGCACTGTCTCTAAGCTAATTCCTTAACATCTCTATGCCTCCCAGTTTTCCCAGATGCAACAAGGGAATAATAATATCTACCTCCTATTGTGGTGAAGATTAGAACAGAGACAGAACACGGTAAGTACTGAGAACTTAGTAATCAATAAAGACGTGATACTATAATCACAGTTATCTTCTACCCAGCACAGATAGAAAGATTGGGATTAAAATCTGATTATAAAATATGACTCCCCAGTATTCTATCCCCTACAGGATATCATCAGTTTCTGTGAGAGGAGTTCTTCTGCTCTCTTTGAAGTGCCACAGGCATGACAAGTAAATTCTTATTTTTCACATCTAAATGCATAACAGAAACTAGATTCAGAGAAGCCTTGAGGCAGAGGGTGTCTAAGAACACGGTATCAGGAAGACATCTACCATTGCCCTCAAGAATGGCACAATCAGTTGATCTGGAATCTTTCTTAGTCATGGGGTTTCGGGCAGATAAGCTACAGTGTGGGAGAAACGGTAATTTCAGGGATAGGATCAAAGTATATATCTTCTCCCTCTCATTTCTAGTGGCTGATTCCCCAATGTCCTCTCTGTGAAAAGGGAGGCAGAGGGAGTAAAACAAAACAAGACAAAAACCAGAAAGTCTGATATTTGAGAGTTATTACAGACAAAGAAAATAAATTTACGCAGGGTCTAGAGGGAAGGAAGGGGGAAGAGGCAGGACACAGAGGATCTTTAAGGCAGTGAAAATACTCTATATGATACCATAATTGCAGATAAATGTCATTACCCATTTGTCCAAACCACAGCACGCACACACCAAGAGTGAGCCAGGAGAAAGCCCTAATGTAAACGATGGACTCTGGATAATGACATAGGCACCTCAGTTGTAACAACTGTCCACTCTGGTGGGGGGGAGACTATGCATGAGCGGGAGTGAGTAGGGGGTATATAGGAACTCTCAATTCCTATACTTTTTGCTCAGAACGGCTTTGAAAAAATTAAATCTATTTAAATAAAGAAAGAAACTTAACACGCCTAACTAGAAAATTATCTGATTCTTTCCCAGAGCCAGATGCCCCTGGAATAATACATTTAACGAGATACAGTTATTTCATTTGAAAGGAGAGAGAGCAGCTAAACCCATTACTAGAGAAATTCTCATCACAAAAGCCAGTCATGGCCTTCCAGAAATACTCAGGTACAGAAGCCTGTGGAATAGGGTCATGGAATGTTAGACCATGAGAATCTGGAGAAGAAGGTCTGTTGGGCCAAATCCTCTTCAGAGTCCCCACAGCCTAGCCATAGGCCTGGAACTTAGTAGGTTCTCAAAGTTTGATAAAGAACAGGGAGAAACTGAACCAGAACATTTATGAGATTAGTAAGACTCCATTTGTCCCCTGCAGTATTGAGGTTCCATATGAGTACAGGGCCCAAGAGAATGAAATCTGATTGTGGACCCTGATGACCACATCCCTCTTCGACAAGTGCTAGTCCCCTCCACCTGCCCTGAGAACACAGCCTTGGGCTCAGCGTGCGCACGTGGGAGCCTTTACCCCGATCCTGGGACTATTAGAAAAAGCAGGTGAAGCTCAGATTTTCCAGCTGTCCTCTGGTCAGGAAGAGCCTTCTTCTTTCCTGCAGGAAAAAAAAAAGACAAAGAAAAACTTTAGAGATAACTGAGGTGTTTGGGACGAAACTAACACAAACACACAGTGAATCACTTTTGCAAAACCATTCTTGTGATGTTGTTCTAGTCATTGCCAGACTCAATGCCGTCATTATCTTACTATTACTGGTGGTGTCGTTGCTGTTTCTTATTATTGTTGATTTTCTTCCCCTGTCCAAAGGGCGAGGTCAAAGTCTTTCACGAAGGAGTCAAGAACTCACCAACGACCAGAGTAAACTTAGAATTGGGACTTTATCTCAGATTTTACCACTTACTGTCACCTTAGGCTAGTTGCCCCCAAGAGGAAAGAGCATAATAACACTGTTTTCCTGAAGACTTATTATGCTGATCTCTAGAGGGAAAGATGTACGTGTTACTTATTGTTATTATTATTACTCAGGGCCCCACATGGCTTGAGTTTGCAAACAGATTCTCATAGCCTCTCCTCCCGCTAGTTAAATGACAGGTATAAGGGGAATATTTTGTAACTGAGTTACACCATGTTCTTCTTCCAAGACTTTTCCTTTGTAACTCAACCAACATGACCCTGGCAGCTCTGTATAACCAGGATCCATGTCTAATACATTACAGATACTCAAAAACCATTTCTTGTATGGCTCAGTCAGTTAAGTGTCCAACTCTCGATTTCAGTTCAGGTTGATCCCAGGGTTCTGGGATGGAGCCCCACCTCCAGGTCCCGGCTCAGTGGGAGAGCCTGCTTCTCCCTCTCTCTCTGCCCCTTCCCCCACTTGCGTTCTCTTTCTCTCTAAAATAAATAAATAAATCTTTTTAAAAAAAATTCTTGTATGAATAAAGTAATTATGGGGTGGCAAACAGATCGCAAAGCTCAGCTAAACCCAGGAGAAGTGAGATTCAGGAAGATGTTCTTAAGGACCAGGCAAGTGAGAAAGTTGGTCACCAGGAAATTAGGTTGTCTTTGTGGTTTCCTGGGAACTTAATTTAAACACCTTGGAAATCTCAAGCACCACTAAAAATGCTGAAAAGTGATAAGCCAGCTACCGGTGGCACAAACGGCAAGAAGGCAGAGTTGGCAGGACCTAGAGAGCAACCCAGAATTGCAGTGGGACTCCCTTGGGACAGAGGAAGCAGGCATAAAAGGGCCAAGGTTCCCCTCTTCCTGGTGGGCAGTCTCCAGTTTCTGGTGGGAAATGTACTGGGAACAAAGTAGGGAATTATGCAGAGGCCGGCTCTGCCAAGGTCAAGCAAACTTCAGGCCCAGGCTCTGCCCCCACTTTTGGTCTCCTTATGGCAGAAAGAGAATTGTTTGATTCACCAAAATTTGCTGGAACAGTCACGGGGGGCTGAATGAGGAGGAGTCATTGCCTATAAGGCGCAAAATCAAAGATTTCAGAGCAAGTCAAGAATTTTTTAAAAAGGGGAAATGGGGAGTAAAAGAAGAAAGATTATAAATTGGAAGTAATTTGGAATCACATTAAATGCAGCTGTCACTTTCAAATAAAAATGCACTGAGTGTCTGCTGGGAATTAAGCAGAGATGACCAGTATAGTAACAAAGTGTAAAAATTTGCCAGGAAAAGGGGCGCCTGGGTGGCTCAGTGGGTTAAAGCCTCTGACTTCGGCTCAGGTCATGATCTCAGGGTCCTGGGATCGAGCCCCGCATCGGGCTCTCTGCTCAGCGGGAGCCTGCTTCCCCCTCTCTCTGCCTACCTCTCTGCATACTTGTGCTTTCTCTCTGTCAAATAAATAAATAAAATCTTTTAAAAAAGGGGCGGGGATGAAATGAAGTAGCAAATTTGGAGAAACTCTGTAAAGTACCAAGATAAAAGAAGTCTTTGTCTTCAAAAACTTCACTGGGTCCCTGTGTGACCGAGACAGGATGAGGACGCTAAGGCATAGAGGTTAAGTAACTTTTCTAAGGACCCAGAGCCAGTTAATGACAATTTCAAGGACCAGGGAAGTATGCGTAACAGCTTCAGCAGACGGCTTCATCAAAAGCTGATCCAAAGCTTGTAAACCAGACCTGAGCCCAGCTCTCCACCTTGCAGCACCTTTTCTCAACCCCAAATTCTTCTAACCAGTACTGACAGGACTCAATGATGAGCTTCCAAGAAAGAAAGAGAGAGTGAGGGAAAACCCACATAAACAAGCACATGACCCTGGTGATAAGAAGCAAGGCAGCGTCCTTGATGGTTCTCCATCCTGTTTCTATAAATGCAAACACATGAGTAGGAGCTTAGGAAATGAAATGAAGGCAAGCGAGGATCACCAGCTCAGCCCAGGGTCCTGGGCCAGGAGCCTCCAGGAGCATCACTGCCCTGAGTCGTGCCAGGCCCACAAGGCCCAAGGCTAAATGCCGCAGTCCTCTTATTCACTGAAATTGCAGGAGGCCAACACATGTACAAACAAACAGAAAAAAGTTGGTGGATGCGAGAAAAAGTGCAGCACAAGGGAATCTCAGAGTCAAGGGAGAAGTTCATGTTTCTCTGAAAAAGCAACCGTTACTTAACGTCGTGCCATCTGAAACCAGAAAGCACGTTTAAAATTTTTTTAGTTTATTTATTTGAGAGAGAGAGAGAGCATGAGAGGGGAGAGGGCCAAAGAGAGAAGCAGACTCCCCGCTGAGCAGGGAGCCTGATGGGGGACTTGATCCTGGGACTCCAGGATCATAACCTGAGCCGAAGGCAGTTGCTTAACCAACTGAGCCACCCAGGTCTCCCCAGAAGGCACATTGAAGTAGCAAGAGCCTCCCCAGACCCAGAGTGTGCAATAGAAAGCAGTGGAGACCAGCCCTGTGCCCACAGAGCATCCTATTTACTGCCCAAGCCCTGGGTCTCCTGGGAGAAATCAGGACCTCGTCATGGTGTCCAGTGCCTGGGTCCCACCAGGCAGCTCCTTTGCTCTTGTGCTTCTGCTCGGGTGGCTCAAATACCTCCTTAAGGGGTGCACCCCACAAGGGCCCCCAGAGAGACTTGCCTTCCTCACTTCGGGTTCTGCCCTACTGCACAGCACTCCCACCACTTACAGGAATGAAGGCAGTCACAGTGACCCCGGCCTCCCTTCCAGCTCGGAGTCCATTTCTCCTCCTGTTGTTTCACCCTGAGCTAAAGTTCTCCCCAGCAGAGTTCCCAGGCTGCCTCCAGAGGCTCACCACCCTGGGCCTCACCGCCTCAGCTCCCACCATGTCCCGTCCCTTTGCCCGAGTCCTACACATCAGTCAAATCCCAAAAAGTCGCTTCCAACCAAATTTACCACCGGTTCTTCCGAGAGAATTAGCAGTTTTGCATCATGAACCTGGCACTTAGCTGGTCATTTATCTTCTTCATTGTCGTTACCCTTTTCTTTCTAAGACGAAATGCATAATCTTCATCAGGGCAGGGGCACACTGCTACTCCTGTTTGTATCTCCAGAGCCATAAATCATGTAGTGATTTTAATAATGAGGAGAGGAGGAGGAGGAAGAAGAACTTATAGTCCTTATGATTCCAGATAGATTTCCACACCACTGACTGAGTACATTTTACAAGTCAGACACTGTCTTCAGGGACGCCTGGGTGGCTCAGTCGGTTGATGGTCTTTCATTCATTCAAGAAAAATGCCTTGCGTATCATAGCCCAAGCCCCGTGGTGAGTGTTGAGCTCATAATGATGCATAAGACACAATCATCATCAGTGCCATCAGGGAGTTTCCAGTCCAGAAAGGAAGAGAGGCAAGCAGGTAACTAATTAATTGCAGTGACATTTGTTTAAGGGGGAGTGTGCCTGTGGGCTACTGTCTCCTCTGAGGAAGATTCAAGGAAGCCATGGGGCCTGAAACCCCAAGGATGCATGCTGCCCTCTGAAGGGAATGGATGCTGTACGGAGAAGTTTCTGGTAGAAGAAAAAGAAGGAAATCCCTCTTTCTCAATCTAGAACTATATATCTACCTCCTCTCTGACATATAGTTTAGGGATAAAAAAAGAATTTAAATTCAGGAAAGAATGAATGGCAAAGAAGACCAGAGTAAAGAAGGAAGTTTTGCATTGTGTTTTAAGATCGTATTGGCAACACACCACCTTGATTTTAAAAGCAATGTGAGCAAAGCCTATAATACAATAATCCATAATGAAAGAAGAAAGCGACATGCAAAGCTATACATACAGCTTGCCTATAACTGAATGAAAAGAAAAAATAGGGCATAGTAGTTAAATAGGAAAGTCTATGAAGAAAACACTATCAAATTACCTATTGTGTGACTCTATTTATATAATAAAAATGTGGATGCTTCTCACTTATCTTAATAATAATTGTATCAAATGAGTGTCACTCGCCTTGATAATAAAAGGTAAATTATTTTTAAAGAAAGTATAAATGCTGCCATCCTTTTTCATGTTATGACAAGTGTATTAATTTATTCAACAGCTATATATTGAGTATCAGGCATTATTCTAAGTACTAGTAGAAAATAAAATAGGCTTAGTCTCTGTCATCATGGTGACGGAAAGGAGACATCAATAAATAAACAAGTAAATATAAGTAAATTAGATGGGCTTAGTAGTATGGGAAAAAATTATCCAAAAAAGGTTACAGACAGTGCTGGTCTGGCGGGTCTGGAAGTTGGTGCATGTGCTATTTTAGATAGAGGCTCTGAGAAGGGTTCTCTGAGGAAGGCTTTCAGCAAAGTAAGTGGGAGAGACATGCACTATCTGGAGAAGCAGTGGTCCAGGCAACATGAAGAGTAAATGCAAAGGTCCTGAGGTGACATGGAATGGGCTTGGTTCATTTTCTTCATGCACTATTGCCTAGTCTTCTCCCAACATAGTATGAGTAGAATTAAGAGCAATCAGGGAGAAATTGGTAAATATATACATGAGACTTTACTGTATTCAACAAGTACTTATTGAGTACCTATAAGATACCAAGCACTGTTCTAGGTGCTAGGGACCAAGCAAAGTCCAAAACAAAGTTCCTGACCCTAACGAGGCATCGCATTGTAGAGGAAACAACCGTCAGGTTAAAGAAGTAAAAATTACTTTGTATATTAGTTACACAATATAAACGCTAATAAGGAAAGCAAGGCAAGGAAGAGAAAGGGGGACTGCGTGTGTGTTTGTGGGGGAAGAGCCACAGACCCTAGATAGATCCTGTGAAAGAAATACAGCTGAGTCAAAAAGACGAAGGGACACATGGATGGTTTTCCGGAAACTGGTGCTTAGGTATGGCTTAAGAGTAAAAAACAAAGATCGTATTTTCAAAACAGCAATAGAATCCTTCAATTCCAGACCATGTTCTATGTTATTCCCTGCTTTCACGCAGAAAGCTTGTGCTCGAGGTGTGCCCACTCACGGTAAGCTTAGCTTAAGCAGAACAGAATTAAGGACTCGAATCTCCTAGAATAACAGCAATCTTAATCTACACAGGAATTCTGACGTAAGTATTGTTAGTCCCAATTTATGGGACTAACAATGGAATGGAACAAAATGAAAAGTTCAGCTGCTTGTTTGAGGTGTCTCAGTGGGTGAGTGGCTGAACTGGGGACACCATTCCACGGTATCTGACATTTAGGGGCCAACTTTGAACCTCCGTGAGATACCATAGAGTTTCCACGGCCAGAACAAAGGAAATATAGGAGGAGACTCAAATAATGAGTCTCACAGCAAAAGGAGGACTAAGAATCCCACAAGGTTAGAACTTGAAATGACCTCAGAAATCTTGTCACATACTGTGATCTTAGAGATCCAGGATAAATGGCCCGAAGCCAGTGGTCAAGTGTTCTCATGCCCTAGCTGGCCTTTTCTCATACAGTGTTGGGTTAGCCGTCGTTCTAGATCACATCTTGGCTGAAAGAGCACAGAAAAACAAAATTCTTAATAGGATGTGTCTTTCATGCTTAGGAAGTCAGATTTTTTTTTTTAAGATTTTATTTATTTGTTTGACAGAGAGAGAGAGATCACAAGTAGGCAGAGAGAGAGGGGGGGAAGCAGACTCCCCGCCGCACAGAGAACCCAACGTGGGACTCGATTCCAGGACCCTGAGATCATGACCTGAGCGGAAGGTAGAGGCTTTAACACACTGAGCCACCCAGATGCCCCGGGAAGCCAGATTTTTATAGAACACATACTCATCAATGTCCCTGGATGTTCTAATCTGGTGGGTAGCTCCTCAATTCTTCTAGGCCCTGCTGCTTCTAGTTATGTTAAAGATAAAGAATAAACACCCTCTGCCGGGCAGAAGGCCCCATTCAAATACATCTACTTATGAGCAGGATTAAGGCAATCCACTTCCAATTCTCCAGGAGAATCCACGGGACGATGCCCGGGACCAAGACTGTCTGTTCATATGTACAGAGCACCACCTACCCGGATGAAAGCTGTCTTCTCATTCACTCATGGGACAGGACTTTGTTATGAATGAGTCTTGTGTTGCTCAGCTACGTACCCGGGGAGCCACAAAGAAGCGTGAGACAGTCCTCATGGATGAAGGAGGCCAGTAAATGTCAACACAAAGGGCTCAGGTCCAAAATAATAGACAACAGGAAGCAGACATCCAAGCAGTTACAGACTAATGTATTCAAGAAGCATTTCTCAGCAAGCATTTGTGGGGTAAGCTAAAGAAGGAGAGGAAAAAGCAACGGCTCATGAAGGTTGGGGAGAAGTAGGTAGTCAGAGAGAGCCAGGAAAGTACCTTACTAAGATAAAGGGATAAAGGGATAAAAAGCAGAAACAACGGTAGAAGGAAAGAAGAAAGAACTGGAAGAAACCATATTGCAGAAAGACTGGAAAAGCCTCAGAGCATAAGCAACAGCGCTAACCTCCTACCGGCCATATCATTATTCAGAAGGATCCTAGAATCCACTCCATTTGATCGTATTTCAAGTATAGAGTGTCACAGCCTCCCTGGTAGCTCCCACTGGTAGCTCATTATTTGGCTTATAAAGACTTTATACCTCTTCTAGTCAAAGCAGTAATAACTAAGCCATTCGTACTAATAATTCCTGAGAGTTTGATTCAGTCCAAGTCCAACAATCATGGTCATTCCTAAAGCTGGAGCCAGGTAGATATTACATGAAATACTGTTCGTAATTTTTTATGTTTTTTATGCTTGTTGAACATTTATTATGTGCAAAATTAAGAGAAAGAGTCTCTCCTCCTATTCCTTCCCACCTTCATTTCAGACGAAAATGGAAAGAAGGGAGGAGCATAGGGTCCTAGGCCTTGATTCTATAATCTAGTTTAGGAGGCAAGTATGTAATGAATCAAAGGGGAAAAAAGAAAAAAAAGAAAAAACAGTGCTCTGAGAATCCAGAACATGTGACTGAAGCCAAAAATTGAGAAACTTGTATTGGAAAAGGTAGCATTTGGTTTGAACTTTGAAGATTGAGAAATTAGAGTTGAAAAGGATTTTCTGAGCCTGAAGCCTTGTTTCACCTGGCTACAAATGTCAACTGCTAAGGAAAGATAAGTAATTAGCCTTTGGGTGGGAGGTGGTCCACTGACATTCTGGCCTTTTCCTAATTCCTCCAAAGGGATTCATTCCCCTGAAAGGATAAGGAGCCTTTACTCTTCCTCAAGGCCATTAAGACAGAAATTCTTGATGTGATTGCCTCATTTATACAGGAAAAAGTTATGTTCTGGTTCTTCTGTCTGCCATGTTGAAATGAGATTTTATGTTTCTCGAACCATCTCTGTCTCACTCCAGACCCATCCCCTGGCCCCTCCAGGCCATATGAGATGCCATACGGTATGCTGAACAATGCCCATAAGAAGATTAAAGTGATATGAGCTCTCCCTTTCAAGATTTCAAAGACTCATGAGAGAAAGAGGCACACAAAGAAATACTGACACATAATAGAACATGAGTGAGAACACTTGTCTGAATAAAGTTCATGGAGAGACAGTGTAAAAATTGAGTGACCCCGGGACTAGGGGGAAGGAAGATCTTGAGGAGAGCCTGGCCGGAGACACTTCCCAGAGAGAAGGTTTGCACACAAGGGATGGGTTGCATGTAGGAGAGCAGGGAGGGCAGCCTTTGAAGCACAAAGAAGCCACGTGGGGTTACAACAGAGTGGTGGGTATAGTGGTACAGAAACATGCATTTCAGGACCAAAGCGTGGCTGGAAAACTAGGAGGGGGTAGGGGGGGCCGCATGTCATGTAAGGGATATAAGGGAGCTTGGGTTCCATCCTGTAATTCAGTGGGAAAATAACACCTGCTTCAGATCCACAGGGTGAATTGCTAAAAATGGGAATTTCTGGGTCTGACCTCAGAGTCTAGGACATAGGAATCTACATTTTTAACATGTTCCCCAGGTGATTCATAAAAAAATATTGATAACAATGGGTCGACTAAAGAAATCTTTTATTTTTATTTTTATTTATTTGTCAGAGAGAGAGGTGGGGGAAGGCAGAGAGAGAAGCAGCTTCCCTGCTGAGCAAGGACCCTGATGCAGGACTCGATCCCAGGACGCTGGGATCTGATCTGAGCTAAAGACAGATGCTTAACCAACTGAGCCACCCAGGCGTCCCAAACTAAGGAAATCTTTAGAAGTTTTTAAGCCTGGGAGAAAAATAAACGAATTGATATTTAGGAAGCATTACCTAGGGGCGCCTGGGTGGCTTAGCTGGTTAAGCAACCGCCTTCGGCTCAGGTCATGATCCCGGAGTCCCAGGATCAAGTCCTGCATCAGTCTTCCTGCTCAGTGGGGAGTCTCCTTCTCCCTCTGACCCTCTCCCCTCTCATGCTCTCTCTCATTCTCTCTCTCTCTCAAATAAATAAATACAATCTTTTAAAAAGAAAAGAAGTATTACATAAACACATACTGTGTGTACGTGTGTGTGTGTGTGTGTGTGTGTGTGTGTGTGTATGAGAGAGAGAGAGAGATTGAGAGATCTAAGCTTTGTACTAGTTCAAAACTATTGTCCACGTGTGGGTATCTCATTTTCCCCCCTAAGAGAGAAAGACCATACTTGCCCCAATTATACAACATTAACTAATGACTCCTCCTCTGAGCATAGCCAGTAGTGCCTCGGTGCCTTCAAGCACGGGTGGCAGGCGTACCTAAGCAAGGTGAAGACCCTTCCTAAGAGCTGGTCCCATTCTGAGATCCATACTGTCCTGCCGGGGTCCAGCCCAGGCAGTGCAGGGGTTCCCTGAAGGATGGATGGTGTCGGTGAAAGGAATGAGAGAGCCAGCGGTTTCTTTCAATCACTAGGCAGGCATCTCTGCCTCATTGGTTTTTGACTCTTTATTTATAGGCAGCAGGTTACATGGACAACAGTCAATGATTTTCTTAGATAAGGAGGCTTAGATCAACAAAAGTTTTTTTGTAGAACCTAGAGTTTTTTCTAAGACCGAGGCAGAGACAAGCTTATCTTATTTTAAACAGCAAGACCCTTAACAACAATTTTTTTACTCTGTTTCTATGTATTGGAAAGATTTAGTCACGTATATCTTTTGCACCTTAACCAAAGGAAGAGGGGTGACATGTGAGATTATTACAGAATGGCCCAAGCTGTTTGTAGAAGCCCTTTTTTGCTGCTGGGTGAGCAGACACCTGGGAGCCTCATCTTGTGTATTCTTTCACAAAGTCTGAAGTAGAACTCTATTGTCTTTATATTTAACCACTCCTACCTTATCTTATGTGTCCTCTTCACTGGAAGGGAATGCAGGTGTTGGTGTGGATGATGGAATGGGAATCCCTAGGGGGGAACTAAGGATGGCTGTACATCATTAAAGGTCTGTGTACGTTTTTTGGCCTTTAAGTACCTTATCATCTTATCTGCAATAATTTGGTGGACAAACATTGGGAGGGAGCCTCGCAGGTATCTGGTCTAACGGTTTTATGGCGGGGGAATGGTTTGGTTGCTTTATGTAGTTTCTGTAAGGAGATCTCGGCCTGGTTAGAAGTGGGGTAAGTGGGTCAGAGCCTCAACTTGAGCAGAGGGCTTAGGCCAAAAAGAAAAAAGGGAAAAAGGAATTCGAGTAACACAAAGAGGAGGAGACACCAATCCCGCTCATATGGCAGGAGCCGCGCAAACCTGCCGTGTCCTCACCGCGACCGTGTCCAACGGCGAGGTTTCTGCGGCTCTCGGCCCGGTCCCCAGCATCTTCAGCATCTTCAGCACCTCCTCCTTTTAAGCACTACTTAAAACTAATCATGGCACCCGCCCTCTTCGATGTTTTCCAATGTCCCCAGGAATCAGACCAAATGCCTCAGTAAAGCCCCATAAAACTCCATCTCAATCCAACCTCTATCTGCTTTTCCCAATTTATTTCTCACTAGTACCACCTGTGCACTTGAGGGACCCACCACATGGGAGCCACCCAGACAACCCCCTTTTCTTAAAGACTTATTTATTTATTTATTTATTTATTTATTTGGGCGGGGGGATGCTACATAGTTCTTCATCACAGGAGCACCTGGGGTTATAGGATGCGGCACTCCTGGCCTCCGCCAATGAGATGCCATAGCACTTCCCCAAGTTATAACAACCAAAAATGGTGCCAGACGTTGACAGATGTTCCTTTGGGACATTTGGGACAAAACTGTCCCTGATTAAGAACCATTCGTTTTAATGGAAAACCCCATATTTTAGTCATTTTTTTAGATTTATTTATTTATTTGTTTGTTTGTTTATTTATTTATTTATTTGCCAGAGAGTGATCACAAGTAGGCAGAGAGGCAGGCAGAGAGAGAGGAGGAAGCAGGCTCCCCACTGAGCAGAGAGCCCAATGCAGGGCTCGATCCCAGGACCCCGAGATCATGACCTGAGCCAAAGGCAGAGGCTTTAACCCACTGAGCCACCCAGGCACCTCAGAAAACCCCATATTTTAAAAAACTTACCTTGTCTCCTTCTCTTCCCTTATCCCACAGACCTAAAAAACTAAATCCTATTGATTCCATGTCTTAAGTAGTTTTTACATCTGTGTCTTCTTCCCATTCCCAGTGGAACGCCATCTTGTTTGACCGGCATTTAACTAGTGTAGCCTTCAATCTTGCCCGTCCAATTTAGTGAACATAGTACAGAGGGCATGAAGTTTTTTTCTTTTTTTCATTCTTTCTTTTTCTTTCTTTCTTTCAATTTTATTTATTTATTTGAAAGAGAGAGAATGAGCGAGAGAGAGAACAGAAGCAGGGGGGTGGGGATATAAGGTGAGGGAGATGCAGACTCTCCATGGGGCAGGGAGTCCGACATGGGACTCGATCCCAGGACCCAGGGATCCTGACCTGAACCAAAGGCAGACACTTAACAACTGAGCCACCCAGGTGCCTCTGTTTTTTGTTTTTGTTTTTTTTCTAAAGAGCAAATCTTTTTTGCCTTTTCATCCCACTTAAAAGTTTTCAGTGATTCCTCCACTGCCTTCTGGAGAAAGTCTACACTTTTAATAGAAAGCCCATGGTGACTTCCCCAAGTTCATTTCCCAGCACAACTCTCTCCAACCCCGGAGCACCATGATCCCTGCAACTCCACCAGTAAACACACAGTCTAAACCGCAGGCACACTCCCTGCTTCCAGTTCTCCAAACACCAAGCTCTCTGCCTCTGCTGATTCCCATTCCCAACCTTTGGTCACCTTCTGGGAACCACTCTATTGGGTTCAGTGTAGATGTCATTCCTCCAGGGGAGATTTCCTTGGCCTGCCAAGAGAGGGTCACATGTCCTCCCAAAGAGTTTCAATTTCCTATTTACTTACAGGTCTCATGACACTAAGCTTCTTATTTCACAATTTCATTCCTAGCTCCTAGTCCACAGCATGCTGTTAACAATATTCCTTGAATAACTGAAATACCTGGCAAATGAGAATAAAATTCCGGTTGACCTGACTGCGATCCTTATGTTTATCTCACTGTCTCTTATATGACATAGTTATTTATTTGTTGAATAAATAGGTATACTTTTCCATCACACACAGATCATGCAGTCTGTACCCAAGCCAGCTGCTTTTATTGCCTCTGTTCAAAACCAAAAACTTTCTTTTAACTCCATGCTCAAGTTTTTGGGTTTTTTTTTTTTTCCTACTAAGCTTTTTTTAAAGAATCACAAAAAAAAAAAAAAAGCAAAACAAACAAAAAAAAACTGTAGCTTGCACTTGAAATGTCCTTTTAAAATATTTAAACCATATTTCTAAAATATCACTGGTGTAATCTGATTTTTTTCACATATTTCCCTTTTGAAAAAATCGTGGTAAAAAAAAAAGACATAACATTAGCCTTACTGTCTTAAACAATTTTTTTGTTTTACAAGGAATGTTTAATAAGGTAGGTAACATATGCTTCACTATTGTGCATTTCTGGATCCCTGCAGCTAAAACAAAACACCCTGTTCATTGGTAAAAATGGCTTATTTTATCTGTGCAAACGGCAGTGCAATTGATAATAAAAAAATACACTTGTTTCATAGTCTAATGACACGGAGCATGTGACAATGTATCTTTTACTCTCTTTTTCATATCAGAATTCAGTGGCCCATCATGCATAACGAGACCTCTGATTAAGCTTGTATCAGTCTCAGGTGTCTGTTTCATTTCCATGATCTTGACCATGAAGAGATCAGTAGGTTCATTTTGGTGTTTACTGGCCAAAGTGGAATCCAGTATAGCCTCTGTGAAGACAGCAACCCATGTAGAGGGGCTCTGACCACACCTATAAGGGTTTTTCTGTTCTTCTCATTGCTTCCACTGACTCGTTCCAAAAACTAATGTGCCTTTTCCTTTGGCGCTTCAGATCCCTCTCTTATTATTTCGGGATGAAGATCCTAACTTCATATGACTGGAATCATGACAGCATTTGTCCTTCCGTTTGTCGCTTGCTTATTTCCGTTAGCGTAATATCCTCAAGGCTCATCCATGTCGTAGTCAGGGGAAGGATTCCCTTCCTTCTTTAAGGCTGAATAATATCCCACTGAGTGATATACCCTATTTTCTTTGTCCATTCATTTGTCAAAGGACATTTGGGTTGCTTCTACCTCTTGGCTTTGTGAATAATGCTGCTATTTTTTTTTTTTTTTAAGATTTCATTCATTTATTTGAGAGAGAGAATGCACACACAAGCAGGGGGGAGGGGCAGAGGGCGAAAGAGAGAAGCAGACTCCCTGCCGAGCAGAGAGCCCGATGTGGGGCTCAATCCCAGGACCCTAAGATCATGACCTGAGCTGAAGACAGACGCTTAGCCCACTGAGCCACCCAGGCGCCCCACTTTAGAGAAATTTGAACACTAACTGTATCCCTTTGATGCCCAAATCAGCCCATGTATATAACATTTTCCCCATTTTAGGATGAGAAAACGGAGGCTCAGAGAAGTTAAGTAAATAGCCCCAGGTCACACAGCCAGGAAGTAGCAGAACCATGATTTTAATTCATGTCTTCTAACCTCAAATATCATATTCCTTCCATTATATCTGGTATATTAGCAGAAATCTCTAAGACAAATGGGGCTCACATCTCAAAGAAGGTAATAACGTAATGCGTAAGGGAGTACAATGTAAACAAATCCAGATTTAAAATATTTTTGGAAAAAAATCAACAGTGGCCTCCATGTTACTGAGTGCACGCTACGCGTGTGGATTAAGCACTCTATCTAGAACGTGCAAGCCCACAGCTCCATATATTATGATACGCCCTGCATCCATTGTTTCACAGCACCCCACCCCCGCCCAGGAGGAGGGGAGGGCTTGAAAAGACTTAAATGAATTCAGCAAATATGTTTCCCCAAACACTCCAAAACCCTACCCATCCTCTTAAGGCAGATCTAAGACCATCCTGAAGAATTTCTCAATTAAACAGAGACTGGAATTCAAATCTTTCTTCTATTCTGTAGGTTGTTTTTTTGTTGGGGGGCGGGATTGTGCAGCAAGAGAACGAGAGGGAGAGAATCTTAAGCAGGCTCCACGCCCAGTGCGGATCCTGAACTGCCCTCTATCTTGTGACCCTGTCATGACCTAAGTGGAAATTAGGAGTCAGAATGAGTCCCGCAAGTGCCCCCTATTCTGTAGTTTTAATACTAATTAAACAGCAACTAAAAACAAAAGAAAAAAAACCCTGCTTTAAGTTTTAAAACTTCAGCCTGCATTTATTCTTTAGAAGAGGTCGAGGTAATGCTTTAGGAGGAATGTTCCTCAGACTTCACTGGCCACGAGATTCACCGGGACACCTGTTCAGTGCAGATTCCGGTGCTATAGGTGGGGTTTGGGGGACATTTGGGGGTTTAGTATAACGTAGGTCTTTCATCATGCAACTTAATCAGGATTTTTTAAAGATGATGATATAATGATAATTCAGGATCGGGGGACAGCAAGGCTGTCAAAGAGTCTTGGGGAGTAAACAAGCTCATGCCACAAAGTGGAAAGTTCTACAGTCTCATTTCGCAAGTTGTTTCTTCCTGGGCAAGAGCTCCAGGGATAGCAAAGACTTGTTAGTGACAACCAGGAAGAGTAAAGTCGTACTGATAGTAAACTGTGGGTGTAGATGGCTTGGGTTTTTCTTTTTTAATTTGTATGTATTCATTTGACAGAGAGAGAGATGACAAGTAGGCAGAGAGGCAGGCTCCCCACTAAGCAGGGAACCCGATGTAGGGCTCGATTCCAGGACCCTGAGATCATGACCTGAGCTGAAGGCAGAGGCTTTAACCCACTGAGCCACCCGGGTGCCCCTGGGGTGAGTTTTTAATACAGATGAGCTCTCAGGTGAAGGAGGCAGGGAGGAAGAAGAGGTAGACGGACCCAACCAGTGAGAAAGGCTTTCTCGGCAGAGAGCGCCACCTTCTGGCCGTATGGGTAACAAAACGCAAAAATTGCCAGGGCGAAAGCCGGTTTTAGCAGAAGGACTCGGGTGCCACCTACCGATATATTTGTAAACTTTTCGAATGGTTTCCAGAAAGATGATTCTCTTTCATTTAAAATATGCATGTTATGCACCAATCATATAAGAGATGCTAGAAACAGAAAATAGATAACACAAGATGGAAAAAGCAGGTCTTGGAGACAGGCTAGCACAAAGAAAATATCTGGGTGAGAGACAGAACCATGGTTAAGTGGGGTGCAGTGTGCCACCCCAAGCACAGACTTGGCAATCAAGTGACCAGGGGGGAGCAGGTGCCGGAGAGCTAGGGAAGCTTTATTGGGTTAAGGAACCCCAAAGTGTCTCTTGACTGCAAACTGACAGCAGGTGTGAGAAGGGAGGTGGAGAGTTCCAGGCAGAAGGAACCTTGAGGTACAGGGTGTGGAGACAGGCACCAAGAGAGAAAACTGGGTGGGGGGCGAGGGGAGCCTAGGGGGGTAGTGCTAGGGCCAGGTCCTGGAAGGCTTCCCAGGCTGCACTGTGGAGGTTATCCTGACCAAATGCATCCTAACCAAAGAATCCCTGATGGGGGCACCTGAGTGGCTCAGTCACCTGGGTGTCCAACTCTGGATTTCAGCTCAGGTCATGGTCTTATGGTCTTGGGATCCAGCCTCACGTGTTGTGGAGTTTGCTTGGGATTCTCTCTCTCTCTGCCCCTCCCTGCCACTCGAGCCCACGTGCGCTCTCGCTCTCTCTCGCTCTTCTAAAAAAAAAAAAAAAAAGGAAGGAAGAAGACTCCCTGATGGATATTAAGCAGGGAAAATGCAGGATTAGACCTCTGTTCACAAATAGCACGCAGGCAGCAGTGCCTTGTCTTTGGAAGAAAGCAAACCTGTAACTCAGCACATCAATTTGGAATTTTATTATTGTTTCAAGTCACATAAACCTGTTCCACTCACTTAACTAAAAAGGGAGAATTTCTCTGAAAGGTATCAGGAGTCCACCAAGTCACTGAAAGGCTGCCAGAGCAGGCTTGGAAACAGGCAGGAGCAAGGCAGTTTGGAGGACACTCAGCAATTGTCTCAGAGTCGGAAGTGTGTCCAAGAGGATTCAGCAGTAGCAGGATCTGGGGGCGACTGCAGTGCTGAGCTAGGTCTGATCACCCAGCAGGAGCGTGGGATCATCAGCCCTCAGCCGTCAGCCCCTGCCTGGGAGGCTGGGGAGGCTAGGGAGCTATGGGGGCTAACTGGCCACTCTGACTTCATAAACATTGTTGACTAGGGTACCTGTTTAGTTGCAGTAACCATGATCAAAATTTACGACGACTTAAACAAGGCACATGTCATTTCTCCCGCTTTTGAAGGCCCCCCAAACTGGTTTGGCAGCTGTCCTCTGTGAGGCCACTGCCAGCCCAGCATCCCTCAGAATTGTTACTCAACAATCCTCCCGCCTAGTTTCTGTTTCACGGTCCAAGAGAGCTGCTCCAGTTCCCACCATCACGTTTCTATTCCAGCTGCAGGAAGAAGGAACATAAAATGAGGTGGCATGCTCCTTTCTTTTCAGGCCCAACTTGGAAGTTGCATATCTCACTTCTACTTAGAAGCCACTGTCCAGAACCTGGTGATATAGCGACATCTAGCTGCAAGAAAGACTGACACATGTAGTCAGGATTCTGTGTGGCCAAGTGGTCAGTTAAAGTTCTACTGTGGGGTGCCAGGGTGGCTCAGTCAGTTAACGTCAAACTTTTGGTTTGGGCTCAGGTTGTGATCTCAGGGTCATGGGATCGAGCCATGCCTAGGGCTCAGTCTAGAGTCCGTTTCCTCTCTCTCTCTCCCCTTCCTCCCGCTCATGTACTCTCACTCTTTCTCAAGTAAGTAAATAAATCTTTTTAAAAAGTTCTATCCCTATAGGGGAAAGGAATGCATATTGGGGGACAACAAAAAATCCCCAAAATAGGAACTGAGGAGCTAGATACTGAAGAGACAAAAACAAAACAAAACCAAACCCAAAAAACAAAAGCAAAGTCAAATGTCCAGTTCAGGCAGGTAGATTAAGGGGAAGAAAGTTTCAGTCATCTGAGTAAGAGATAATAGGGGCCAGAAAGAAGGCAGTTTAATGAGAATGGAAGTAAATGTTTGAAAATACGAAGGAGTTAGACTCTTCAGGATTTGGAGTCTGACCGAATATAATCGATAAAGAAAGGGAGGAGAGATAAACGCATCTCAATTTTCTGACTTTCGTGATGGGGTTGATCTTTGAGCCATCACTCAGCTAAGGAATATAACAGAAATTATACATATCCCATTCAGGTCTGTGGAACTTTCCCTCGGAGGAGCCAGATGTATGGTTCTTGACACAGAACAGTGGAATCTGACAATTGTCAGCATGTTGGTGGCAGATGAAGCTGTGTGGAGAACCTGAGGGTGGAGGACCAAAATTAACATATGAGCACAGACCCCAAATTAACCAAACCCATTAACCAAGCCCAGAGCCACAAGGAAAGCTATCAAATCATGGCGCCCATGACAACAGCTAGAGGAGGCAACTTCCGGTACATCCCTGCCTCCTGGCCCATCTTTTGTAAGCTAAAGCATTAAAGAAGCACTCGCTGGTTAGAAACCCAACATTTTCTCTAGAGGCTGCCTAGATAACATGACCTAAGACGTTAGTGGGGAGCCTGCTCGGGCCCTTCCTCCCTCACTGAAGTGACAAACCATTGGTAACCAGTAATTCCTTTGCATTGAGCATTTCTTTCTTTGGGTGCCCACTATCTTGATGCTCCCAAGATCTCAGATTTTCCTATCCAAAAGGAAAAGAAGAGGGAACCCTGAAGGAGAGTGGAAGGTTCCAGATAAGGCCTATCTAGTCAGAAGTCACTGATTTACAATTTACGATTATTTACCACAGCTCCTTCTGTCTAGTACTTTCTGTAGAATCTGAAACTGTGTATGTAGCAACCATCCCAGCCAACTGGAGTAATTCTCCTTCATTTATTGAGTCAACGGTGGGTGGAGCCCTCATAAATTTCACTGCCATGAAGGTTGTGCAACAGGTCAGACTTCTTTGGTGTGAAAGTGTTTTTGGTTTTTAATCCCAAATATCCAGCCTGAGAATGTTTCTTACTTTTCCTTCCCGCTTCCCTCTCTTCACTTCGTAAAATTAGGGCCGTGGCCTTGGTGAAACACGATAGGTAGACATGAAACATTTTAAGCCTTATGAAAAATAATCAGCACAAAAACTGACCTTCCTGATAAAATTATGGGAGAATATAGAACTTTTGTGCTCCGTTCCCCTTTATTCACTATTTTTTAAAGTCGAGCTTATTGAGTTATAATTTATATGCAGTAACATTTACTTTTTTAAAGGGTACAGCTTGATGAGTTGGGACACTTGAAGATGGTTCTTCAACCACCACCACAAATAAGATACAGAACTTTTATCACCCCAGAGTTCCCTTGTCTTCAAAATCAATCCCCACCTCAACCCCCACCCTCCCAACTCCTGGCTTCCAGGATCTCATTTCTAGTTTTATAGTTTTGCCTTTTCCAGAAGGGCACATGAGTGGAATCATATAGGACTTACTCTTTTGGGTCTGACTGCTTTCACTCAACCAAACACTCTTGAGGTTTATCCATGTGTCTGCAGGGATCTGTAGTTTGATCCTTTTTATTACTCAGTAGTATATGCCACTGTATGCACGGGCCACAATTGGCTTATCTTCTCACCAGCTGCACCAGCTGATGAACACTTAGATTGTTCTTGTTCTGCGGCTACTATGAATGAATACGCTGCAAACGATTTCGCATACACGTTGGTGGACATCGATTTTATCTCCATTGGGGGTGGGGCTGGCGGGTCATGTGGACAGTGTTCTATTTAACTATATAAATAACTACAAAACCATTTTTCCAAAGTGGCTCTACCAGTTTGTATTCTTCCCAGAAACTCACAAGGGCTTCAGGTCCTCCTCCTCGACAGCACTTGGCATTGTCCATCTGCTTGATTCTCCTCACTCTACTGAGTGTGTAATGACTGGTATCTCACTGTGGCTTTGATGCTCATTTCCGTAGCAACTAATAATATGAGTGTCTTTTCATGTACTTGGTCTGTTCAAACCTTTTCTCCATTTTTAAAAAATGTTTGGCTATTTATTTGAGAGCGTCCGAGCACCAGCAGGGTGAAGAGCAGAAGGAGAAGCAGACTCCCCACTGAGCAGGGAGCCTGATGCAGGACTCGATCCCAGGACCCTGGGATCATGACCTGAGCCCAAGGCAAGACACTTAACCGAATGAGCCACCCAGGCGTACCCCTTTTCCCCAGTTTTAAATGGAATTGTCTGTCAATGTAGACATACAATGAATCCATTGCGCCATATTCTGTAAGCTTGACCTAGTATTGAGGTTGGGATATTTCTGTAGTTGATTGTCTTTGGTAATCATTTGGTCTAGTTTTCTTAAGAGGCAAGGTTACAGGAATTGCCATGTGTACAAATATGCAAGTTGGTAACAAGCTTAGCCAACAATATTGTATTTTCAATATGGCAGCAGCCAAGTTGTTCTATTTCTATACAGGTGGTTGTAAGCAAAACATCTTAGTCATGGAAGAGGACTTAAAAAGGAAGAAAAAAAATAGGGATGCCCCATTCCCTTCATTCAAGGAATTTAACTTTTAACACTCACCTTAATGGAGATTCCTTTGTGAGGCACTTCCTTAGCCGTCCCCCATCTGTTTTTGAAGTTAGAATTAACTACTTCTTTTCTGTACCTGTATTTTCTGTACCACTGTACCTAGTTCCAGCATCTATCAATGCTTCTGTACTGATTAAGGGCAATCTACATGTCGGCTTCTGCCTGTTGGACAGCAGACTCCTCGGGGGCGGGACCTTGGCCATCTTTCTGGTCCCTTCGTCTAATACAGGGCCCATCACGGAGCAAGCACTCCACACACGCGTGTAGACGAGTAAATACACGAATGGCTGAGAGTCCTTGGGACATGGCACTGCCTAGAAGGAGAGGACAGGAATCTTTTAGGACAGGAAAGATTGAAGAGAAATAAGAGGATGCTGGATATTAGAAATCCCGGGCCTCAGCCCCCTCCCCTCTAAAGAGGGACTATATCCAAGATTTGCTGGCCGAAGGGATGTGGTAGCAGAGATGGTTAGTTAACCCTAATACCCATTTTCCCCTTCTCCCCAGCTGATAGGAGTCCTCCATTTTTGTTTAAGAGTTATTTATATATTTGAGAGAAGAGAGCACACATATGGGGGAGGGGCGAGAGAGAGAGAGAGAAACTCAAGTAGACTCCACTGCTGAGCAGGGAGCCCCACATAGGGCTTGATCTCATGACCCTCAGATCACAACCTGAGCTGAGACCGATCCTAAGTCTGATCCCAACTTATTGTGCCACCAAGGCACACCTAAGAGTCCTCAATTTTTGTCTGGCCACCTGGCCACCCGGAAAGGAGGCTTCACTTCCCTTGCAGCTGAGCGTGGTCATGTGGCTGTCGTCTGCCCAGTGGGGCATGAGCATAAGTGCAGAGTGGTAGTTTCCAGGCCCCTCCCTCACTCTCCCTCCACATTACTTGGCCTGGATCAAAAGGTCAAGAGCTACATCCCAGGGATGGTGAGACAGGGGGGCCAACGGAGCCTGGGAGCCTGAGGACCTCATGGCTCATGGCTGCCAAGCCAGCCGTGGACTGCAAACCTTGGACTATTGCCTGAGGAACAAAATAAGCCTCTGGTTTTTAAAGCCACTGCTACTTTAGGTTTTCTGTGTCACTCTCAGCCCAACCTATTCCTAAGCAATGCAAGGCTCGAAATGTTGACAGCCCAGAGAACCTAATCACCTACAAGTCACAGGGCTTATGAAACTGTCTTTTTTTTTTTTTAAGATTTTATTTATTTGACAGAGAGAGAGAGAGACAGTAGGAGAGAGAACACAAGGAAGGGGAGAGGGAGAGGGAGAAGCAGGCTTCCCTCTGACCAGGGTGCCCAATGTGAGGCTCTATCCCAGGACCCTGGGATCATGACCCGAGCCAAAGGCAGATGCTTAACGACAGAGCCACCCAGGCGCCCCTATGAAACTGTCTTCAAAAACAAACAAAGCAAAGACCTAAGAATTTCTACCCTTCTCCTCACCCACCTCCAGGTCTCAGAATTCTCTGTGGAAAGCTAGGCCTGCAAAGTCAGTTATGTGGAAACTTCCCCAGGTTTCTGGAAGAACAGTAGGAGACAAAGTTAGGGAGGGAAAGAGGGAGATAAAGAAGAGGGGGAGAGAGAAGACAAAACAGAGAGAGACTGAGGGAAAATTAATGACTAGTAGCAAGCCTCTCCCAGCTCCCTCTCCTCTCCCCCCCACCCAAAAGCAGGAGTCGAATACACAGAAGGGAAGGATAAGACTTCTACCTGAGGAAAACCACAAAACATTACAGCTGAGGGGCTATAAAGAATATAGAGGCCGATCTTATAATTTTGCAGATGAAGTGAGGTCCGAGGAAGAGAAATGATCTCATTCAGATCACACAGCTGTGAGGATCAAAGCCAATCCTGGCTTCTGAGACACTACCGTTGACTCTTGAACAACATGGGTGTTGGGGCCACCAACCCCCGGTGTAGTTGAAAATCACAAATAAATTTTGACACCCTGAAAACGTAACTGCTAATAGACTATTGTTGATGGGAAGCCTTACCGGTAACATAAACAGTCGATGAACTCACATTTTTTATGTTACGTGTATTTTATACAGTATTCTTACAATAAAGTAAGCTACGGAAAAGAAAATGCTATTGAGAAAATCATGAGGAAGGAAAAATACACTTACAGTATTATACTGTCATGACCACAAAAAATCACATCAATGGATCCGTCCGGGGCAAACCCGTTTTGTTCAAGGGTCTACTATATTTACTTTTCTATATAGTGTTCTCTCCTGTTAATCTAGGACGGCTAAAGATGGAAAGATGCTTACTCCAATCTCCTCAGGTTAAAAGTAGGGAAAGAAGTAGTGAAAGAGGTCAAATAAACGGCTGTGGTCACGCAGCTGGCTTCTTACCACCAAATCGGCTTCTCTTTCCCCATCTTTGCATTCACATTCAACAGTGTGCTGGAAAATCCTACATAAATCCAAAGTCAATGTGCGTATTCAAAGGAGGAGTGGAGATAAGCAGTATCATGTAAGTGCAAATGTGACCCCCCCCCATGACTCAGTTTATTTCGATCCATGAGTAGTTAACAGTTTTTAACATCTAACACGTTCCCCCTGTCCTAACTGGCAGCCGGAGTCATCTTGCAAAACTCCGTTTGCAAGTCCCCAAGAGGGATCCGTGTGAGTATGTTTTATTTTTGCAAATGTTTTATCTTTGAATTCCTTTAAAAGGAACGCAAACCGGCTTCATCTTTAAACCGCTCTATTGAGTTTGTTACTATAGGTTGATGCCTACCTCCCTCTTTTTCTGCAACTACCCAGAACGTCTGTCAGTGGGTCACATGACTCCTAGAACTGACCCCTTCGAGGGACGCCTGAGTGGCTCAGTCAGTTAAGTATCTGCCTTTGGCTCAGGTCATGATCCCAGGGTCCCGGGATTGAGTCCCACATCAGGATCCTACTCAGCAGGGAGCCTGCTTCTCCCTTTGCCTGCCGTTCCCCCTGCTTGTGCTCTCTCTCTGACAAATAAATAAATAAAATCAAAAACAAAAAAAAAAGAACTGAACCCTTCAAGTTACCATAAATTTCTTTATGTAAATGATGTTGATTTTCACCCTTAATGGAACTAGGACAGAAGGAATGAGATCAAGGGGGAAATAAATTTGGATGGGAAGAAACCAACCATAACCTTGTGACTAAAAGGCATATGAGAGTTTTAGGAACATGTAAGGGCACAAAGGGAAAGACAGGAATTCTCCAGAAGAGAAGAGAATGGTGCCACATTGGGAGCTAGTCCCCGGGGTGTAAATCTGAGCCACAATGTGTAAAATGCTGAGGACAAGGGCATCCATTGTTTTGGGGTTTTTTTTTGTAAAGATTTTATTTATTTATTCGACAGAGAGAGAGATCACAAGTAGGCAGAGAGGCAGGCAGAGAGAGAGGGGGAAGGAAACAGGCTCCCTGCTGAGCAGAGAGCACGATGCGGGGCTCAATCCCAGGACCCTGAGATCACGACCTGAGCTGAAGGCAGAGGCTTTAACCCATTGAGCCACCCAGGTGCCCCTTTATTTATTTATTTTTTAAGTTGTCTTTATTTAAGTAATCTCCAGACCCAAGGCGGAGCTTGAACTCATGACTCTGAGATCAAGAGTCCCCTGCTCTTCCGAGGGAGCCAGCCAGGCGCCGCAGACAAGAGCCCACTTTGAACCAGAGTTCCCTGCACCAGGAAGACAGCTTGGGGATGTTTTCACGGGTGGCTCTGCTCCGTCCAACCAGTCGGTGCGCTGGCAAACGTTCTCGTGTGCCCACTTCGTTCTTACTGAGCCCATTGGTCATGCGGCTCACAGCACACAGGAATGTCTGCAGCTCCGGACACGGTCAGGGGCTCACTGGACTTGGCACAGGAAACTCGGCCTCACAGGCTCAAATGCCGCCCTCTGAAGGTCAGCTCTCCGCAAGCGGAAGCCGGCTGGGAGCGCTGACCGCAGAGCCCAGCGCTCCGCACCGCAGACAAGAAAGCCGTCCAGTGGCTTCTCTTTACCTTACGGGGGTTCACGTGGTCTTTACCCCCCGGCGGCTTGCCCTTTGGAAAGGAAAGCAGTCTCTCCAGACCTTCCTGTGGGAAACAGTGCGTGAGACTGTAATGAGGAAAGGAGGTCCACGAAGAACCCGTCCAGCTGCAACCGAGCTAGACCATCCCGGTCCTGGGATCCTTGACCTGCCGTGTGCCTCTTCTCCCAGCACGAAGGAAAACTTGGCTCCCCCAGCACGCCTCTCTGCCCCCAGAGTGGTCCCTTTGCCTGGAGCGCCCTCCCCATTCCGCCCACACCACACAGCGAATCAGTGGGAAAGACCGGAAGAATTTAGAAACCACAGGCTCCAACCCCTCTTACCTGCCCATCAAAGTCCACTTCAGTTAGCACCTCCTCCAGAAAGACTTTTTGGGGTCCCTCTGGGTCTCAGTGCTTCGGCGTTCTGGCACTCCCTTGGGGTGCTGATCATAGGATATTCTGTCCTGTTAGAGTTAGTTATATTATCTATTGTCCACACCCACTACTGGCCCAGTTTAAAACCTACAAATTTAAAAATTTGTCCTAAAAATTAAACAGTAACATTTGTACTTCCTGCAGTTAAAAGACTGCATGCTTTGGGAAGGAAGCATGCCATTTTTTTAAAACAAAATAAAACGAACTCTGTTTCCCTGCTTCTCTGTTTCTCACGTGCCTGCCTAGCGCGCCCAGTGGGTGCCCCACCGGCCTTGGTCCCAACCACGTGGTGGGCTGTGAGCGCTTTCAGAACAAAGGCGGCCTTGCTGCTGTCTATGAGCCCTTTATGATTTAGCACGGAGTCCAGAACATAGTAAATACACTATGAATATATAATGAAATGAATAAAGCTAGCTTTAAGTCAATGATGAGCAAGACGGTAAGATGAAAAGGTCCCATCCAAGGCTTCCCAGTGCCCCACGGAGACCACACAATTCCCTTCACACAGGAAACAGCACGACTCTTGATAAGCAAGCAGCATACAAAGCATAGCTTCCTACCCTTCCTCTCCCTGCAGCTCAGTGCCGTTGGCGGGGAGCCACCTGCCTCCCGCCTTCTTTGGAAAAGGATTCATGGGACGATGGCATTAAACATTGCACAGACTAACACTTCTTTGGATTTTTCTGGGGAGCCACTGCTGCCCCAATCTACTTGGCAAATGCCTTGGGAATGCAGCTTCTCAAATGGTTTAGAACCTTCTCTGCTTTTGACCCCGGCAATGTCACTTTCCATGTGCTCAGTCAGAAATCCGAAGGCACCCACCCCCATTTCCAGGATTCGTGGTAACCCTAGGCGATGAGGGACGGTATGCTCCTGGGCGGCTGCCAGGTCGGGAGGTGGGGAGAGGCTTGGGGGGTGGGTAGAGGCCAAGCAGCAGAATTCGGTACACCTTGACCATTAACCACCAGCCCCCCTCAGCCCCTGAGTTGTCCTTTACAGTCTCGTCTCCTAGTCAGTAACAAATCTCTGCCTCTTAAAGCAGCCGCCTGAGATACTAGAAGGCGTGATCTGGGATTTAGAGGTACAAGTGCCCACAGGAGACAAAACACCCTAAAAGAGTTCAGCCGGACCCGTCTCTTGGCCACTGGACTGTCTACAGGGGCCAAGAGACAATCCATGCGGAGTTCAGTTCCTTATGTTTCTAGGACTTCAGATCTCAGGGGCGGGCTGGCTGTGCTGGTCTTTGAACAAATTCTTTAAGAATATTACTTTATCCAATTGCTTAAAGAGCTTCTCATCTGGGCTCAAGGTTGCTACCTTCTCTACAGCCGTGTTCTAATCCTCACCTCATTGACGCTACTCCTGAGACATTCATTGCCCGATCTCAGTGGGGCTTTTCTGTTCTCCTTCACACGCTCCTTTGAAGGAAACTCCTTGTAGTAGTTCATGTGACTATGAAGTCTT
The DNA here is from genome assembly GCA_028533885.1 of Nasua narica. NCBI lineage: Eukaryota > Metazoa > Chordata > Mammalia > Carnivora > Procyonidae > Nasua > Nasua narica. Next base: position 43,314,806 of record CM052807.1, on the reverse strand, counting down.
GGACCAGTGACTCTCGACCACTGTTTCTCCCAGTGTTCCTTTCTCTGTGAGAAGCTGGGGAGTAACAGTGAAGGCCGTGATGTTCCTAGTGACGAGGGTAGGCCCGACATATGACAGGAAGAGGGAGGCGTCGTGAAGCAGGGGTTCTCCCCTCTGCCCCCGGAGAAAGTTATGTGTACTGGGTTGAATAGTGTCCTCCCAGACTCCATGTCTGCCTGGAACCTGTCACTGTGACTTAACTTGGAAATGGGGTCCTGACAGATAACCAAGTTAAGATGAAGTCACACATACCTCGAATCCGGTATGACCAGTGTCCTTCCAAGGAGAGAGACACAGACACACAGGAAGAGGCCCCTGTGACAACAGAGGCAGAGTTTGGAGTCGCACATCCACAAGCCAAAAGAGCCCCATACCCCTAAATTCTCCTTTGCCATGTCATTTATTAAGTATCTAGCTCACGGCAGAAACTAGGCTAGATCCTAGAACTACAATGGCAAGTGAATCCATTCCTGCCCCCTAGATTGGTTACCTGGTAGGGGAGACAGCCATATAAGCACATACATACTGTGGAGAGTGACACAGGCAGCCATAAATGTGTCTGCAAGGAATAGGACCAGCAGAAAGGAGCGACTGTTGAAAAAGGGTGTCGAGAGAAGCCTCCTAGAGGCAGAAACACCTAAACAGGGTTTGTAAGGGCGAGTCTGGGAGCAGAAGTTGCTGAATCATGGGAGCGTGATGCAGAAATGGAGGTGACAGAACATGGTCTATGCAGAGAACTGCACAAATTCATTTCTACTGAAGGTACAAGGGAGGGAGAGGCTAACATGACAAAGGAGGTGCGGACTGGGGCTGGCTCACGGCAGTGTAGGAGAGTTTCACTTAACTCCACGGCAATGGGGAGACCTCGGAGAGTTTAAAGGAGAGGAATAATGGGTCCCATTGTGTTAGAAAAGATCGTCGGGGCTCCTGTGGGCAGGATGTGTATTTACCGGAGGCAGAACCAGGAGCAGCAGCACCCGTCAAAGGCTCAAACTCAGGCAGTGGGGGTAGAGCTGAAGGGAGAGAACAGATTCGGGCACTATTTAGAAGAGAAAATAAAATACCGTGCATGTAGAGAATGGGGAAGGAGAAGAGAGAACTCATTTCCTGTTTCACCTTCCCTGTTTCAGAGTTGGGTTGCCAGGTAGGGCTGGCACAGCTGGGAGAGCAGATTCATGCAAGAGGGTTAAGCAAGTGGGGAGGTAGGTGGAGGGCAGTCAAGAGAAGTTCCTCACTGCTGGAGAAAGGTGTCATGTGCATGGAAAGGAGAAACTGTGGGATCGGACTGGAATTGGAGGTATTGGTCTGAAGGCATGGCTTTTGGAGATAGATAACGCAACGGTGAGGTAGATGGGGAGAGAGATAACATGGGCCACCAGGTGGCTCAGTCAGTTAAGCATCTGACTCTTGATTTCGGCTCAGGTCACTATCTCAGGCCGCGAGATCGAGCCCCAAGTTGGGCTCCACACTGGATGTGGAGTCTGCTTAGAGTTCTTCCTCTCCTTCCTCTCCTCCCCGCCTCCACTCACACTCCCTCTCTAAAAAAATTAATAAATAAAAAAAAAGAAAGAGCAATGATGATGTAGAAGTAGATATCCATGTAGAGATGTGTCGTATGTCCTAGTCATGCACACTCCAAAGGGCTTGGAAGCAGTGGCGCCCCAGTCGCCATGAGCATCCTGGCGTCAGTTTCCAGCTTCCCGGAGAAATGTCTGACTCCAAGGCTAAGACAGGACAAGAACAAGATGAGTCTGGAAATTATGTGCCAGGAAGTAAAGAAGTAAAGAAGCACTCAGAGAAGCAGGAGGACATGCCTCGAGGACACAGGATCCTGAGTAATGGGGCTCCCTCTGGCCAAATCTGGGACGGTCTGAGCATCAAAATTAGTAATGACACTAACTGGTTATGATCCATTGAAAAAATCAAAATTCATGAATTCATACAGATATAAATAATATGAATAAATGCAGGGAAAAAGAGAACGCTTTACTTTATGGTAGAAGGCCAATTAATAAATATAGAAGGGACGATGGAACTAGAAAATCATTACTTGGCAACCATCCCAGTAGTAAGTAATTTAGATAGAAGCCTTGGATGCTAAAACCAGCGTGTGAACATTTAATGAGGACATGGACATAGTCTCAAAAGAGCTCCCCAAAATATTTCCCTGCTTATTAAGTAATGAGTATAAAATACTTACTAATTAACTAGCGTGGACAAACTTAGTCAACACCATCATCATCAAATGATAAAATATAACATTATCAGTAACAGGATAAACCCACATTAAGTTATTCCTGATAAACGGAAAACACAGTATCTCTTTAATGAAATTCCAGCCAACACCACATCGCCTGAATCCGATAATGAGAAGACACCAGACAAACCTAAAGCGAGGGGCATACTATGGAATAATTAGCCTGCTGTCTTAAAAAAAAAGGAAAAAAAAAAATCAAGTTGTGAAAGACCGGGAAAGAATGAGGAAATGTTCCAGGTTGAGAGAGAGTAAAAAAGACATAATGATTAAATACAACACATGATCCTGGGTTGGATTCTGAAATTATAAAGAGCATTACTGAAATGCCTTTTGAAATTTGAAAGGGGTCCACGGGTGCATTGGCAGATGGCAATATTACAGCAATATTCATTTCCTGATCTTGATGGTTTCACTCTGGTTATATAAGTGTCCTTGTTTTAAGGAAATACACCCTGAAGTAATAAAAGGTAATGGGGCATCGTGTCTGCACTGCTCTCAACTGGTTCAGAAAAAAATTAATAATAGTAATACGCATAAGTATACGGAGAGAATGATAAGACAAATGGGGTAAATGTTAACAACTGATGAAGGCTGTAGAGGTCTTTGTGCTATTCCAATTTTTCTGAGTTTCAAATTGTTTTAAAATAAAACTTCTAAATGTGTTAATATTCTGGAAAATGCAAACTCTTCTATACTGACAGAAAGCAGATCTCGACTGAGAGGGAGGGGCCAGAGGGAAGTAGGGAGGGGCCAGAGGGAGCAGGGAGGGGCCAGAGGGAGGGGCCAAAGGGAATAGGGAGGGGCCAGAGGGAAGAGGGGCCAGAGGGGCCCTTAGGATCACCAAGAGCACCAGGAAACTTTGGGGAGTGATGGCTATGCTCATTATTTCAACCATGGCAATGGCTCTCTTGGAGTAAACATATGTCAAAACTTATATGGCAACTTTAACAATCTATCAGTAAGTAAGATAATAGAAAAATATTATTTTAAAAATTCCTAATATCTGCCTAGAGGCTCCAACCAACCTCTTTATCATATGAATGCTTTTTTGTCATGCATTTCCATATTCCTGAAATGTCCCATCCTAGAAACTTCCTCCATCTTCTCTACTCCATATTTGAGAAGATAACAGGTTTCCATCTCCTCCACTGACTCTTCCTACACTGAAGTCTGCTGTGTCTCTCATTAATTCAACAAAGCTTACTGCTGAATTTTAAAACATACTAACCTAGGGCATCTGGGTGGCTCCCTTGGTTAGGTATCCGACCCTTGACTTCAGTTCAGATCATGTTCTCAGGCTCGTGAGATCGAGCCCTGCATCTAGCTCCACATTGGATGTGGAGCCTGCTTTGGATTCTCTCTCCCCCGGCCCTCACCACACCGCCCTATCTAAAAAAAATTAAAAATTAAAAAAAAAAAATTTTTAAAAAACATACTAACCTTTACATACATCCAACGAAGTACCTAACTTTTTCTATTGCTGTATCTATACTCATTTCAAATGTTCTTCTTTATGTGTCCTGCTTATTTCCATGTTAGAATTGAATGTTGTGATGTCTCCGTTCCTGGAGAGAAGCATACTGTCCACCTGCACCGCACGGTGCATCCCCCGGTAAAATCAGAGGAGGAGGGACAGGTGGGAGTGGGAACACAGAGAATGTAGCTGAGAAAGGGGGCTTGGAGGTGGAGCTTCAGTTCTACCACTAACCAGCTATGTGCCAAGCACGCTCTGCTTCCCTTCCTTAGGTCTAGATTGCTCCATAGGCCAAAACAAAGGTTGGATCAAACATCTGAGAACCCACCTAGAAAACATTCTCAGTCTTGGATTATTTGAGTAGTGACCACTAGATAGAGCCCATGAGCCCACGTGCAGCTTTGGGCGTTGCAAAGACAGGTCTTGCTGCTGCAGGAAGCCCAGAAAGCATGGGAGGGAGAAATGATCCAGTGCTCCATGCCACAGGGCGAGCCTGCAGAAACAACTTGGGAAGTGGTGCCCCAGACAACGGTGTTTTTGTGTCTTTACCATCGGGGCTAGGAACTAGGGATCACGGGAAGTCAGGCCAGAGGGAAAGTTAGACACATTTTTTGTTCTCCTCTTTACTAAATCCCAAGAGTCTTTAACCTAGAGTTTGCAGACTCTGTGTTTTTTTCTGTATTACCTGAACTTATTTGGGAGTTCCACGTGTTTTTAGCCAAGTATGTTCAAAAGAATATTGTTTTAAGAGAAAGGGGATGTTACTCTCTTCCGTCAGAGGTATTCAAGGATGTTGGAGAGGAGTCATTTTTTTAGAATTTGAAAATAAAATTTCAATGAGATTAATTAAAATGAATAAGAATGTATTTTTTGCATAAGAATTTAAAAATGCTCAAGCTATAGCAGACAGAAAAATGATTGATTTGTGTCCTTTTTTGATTGCTAATAAATTAACTCTGCTAACACTTGTCAGAGTGTCAAATAGACAGAAGTATCAAATGCCACAGTATAACTGATTCTTTACTAAGCGTTTACAAGTCACACATACAAGGAGTGACACACGCGGTCCTCCCTGAATAATCCTTTTCTTCTACCACTGACCTTTCCTGCTGAATATTTCCAAACCCTTTGTAGACGTACTTCGGCATCTCTGTGGGGCATTCCCTTCCACTGCAAAACTGTAACAGTCAGAAACTGCCTTTGAAAAGAACAAATCTAGATACTTGTAAAAGGATGATGCTAAGACTCCAGTGCCATATCATTCAGATGAAGCACTTACTGACACAATGGTCTTGGCAGGAATTTTAATCCCTTTATTTATTCCTCACGACATCTTTATTGATAGCCATCTTATTTATTTATTTGAGAGAAAGAGAGGGAGACAGAGAGAGAGAGAGCACATGAACAGGGAGGAGGAGCAGAAGGAGAGGGAGAAGCAGGCTCCCCCCTGAGCAGGGAGCCCCACTCAGGGCTCTGTCCCAGGACCCCAAGATCATAACCTGAGCCGAAGACAGAGGCTTCGGAACCACCGGTAGACAGAGGCTACTGAACGACCCAAGTGCCCCCATCGAGAGCCATTTTTAATGACATTTTATAAATGATGACATGAAATTTTAGAGATATTAATATGTACTAAGAATGCAAGTGCCGAAGTCAGAATTCAAACCAAAGTCTCTTGATTTGGTTTGTTCTTTCCAGTACACTGAGGTAGAGGAGATGATTGATTACCTGAGCCTTCCCACAGAGGGGAGAGGCCTCACAGGGGAGTCCTCATGAAGCTGTGGAACATTCCCTCCCCCCGTCGTACCCCTTTTCACCGTGATTATTCCTTTCCCTCTGCAAAGAAACATGCGGAGCTGCGCAGGGGCAGACGCAGTGGCTTGTCATAGGACAGCGCTCGGTGACCCGGCCAGTCAGCCGCACATGACACACGACATCGTACAAAAGCATCGACAAAGCAACACGAGGAAGGTAATACAATTGCCAAAGGGCAACCCTCCATTCTCCCCAACACAGAGAAGGAAAAGGCGTCCAGGGGGCGCCTGGGAGGCTCAGTTGCTAAGCGTCTCCCTTGGGCTCAGGTCATGACCCCAGGGTCCTGGGATCGAGCCCTGCATCAGGCTCCTTGCTGACAGAGAGCCTGCTTCTCCCTCTCCCCCTGCTTCTCCCTCTCCCCCTGCTTGTGTTCCCTGTCTTGCTGTGTGTGTTTCTCTCTCTGTCAAATAAATAATATAAATATGATATAATATAAATTTATATTTATATAAAATAAATATAAAATTAGAAAAAAGGAAGAAAGAAAAGAAAAGGTGTCCATGGCTGAAGATCACCACAGTATCAAAGACCTGGTGTTGTTGTATTTTTAAGTATTTTCCCCCACCCCCGCACACTGGTGCAGGATGCCCCGTTCCAGCCGATCCTTACCAAGGCCGTGAGATCTGAGCCCTTGGTGAGGAAGTTCTCCCTTCACGTAAGAGAGCAAAGAAGAGGGACACGTGGGTGGAGAAGCTTGATAAAGTCGACATCTTTCTCCATGACTTCCTGCGGTTCAGGAAACAAGACTGGAGTGCAGGAGTCGGGAGTTCTGCTCTTCAGCCCTGGAACTTTCATATCAAACTGAGGGCGTTGTCCTCTGCACGGAAGGCTCCGGTGAGGAGGGCGTAGGTCCCTACAACGGAAGAAAGCTTGGTCCGTGCTCCTTGTCTGCTGACCTGGACGGAGGACCGTCGGGCTGTTATACTCCAGTTCCCTTTTCAGGGATTTCAAGCGAAGGAGAAGCTTTGTTGCACTATTTATTTTCTCTCCCACTATCTCTGGCTCCCCACTCTGTCATAGCCCGCCCTGCAGGAGGCAGACGGTCCCCTCCCACTGCCCCCCACACGGTGTTGCTGGTCTACCATTTTTTTGCGCTTGCTTGCTCACTGGGAGGAAATCCTTCTTGACCTCAGCATTCCTTTCTGCCGATTGCCTTATGCCTCTAGAGACCTGGGAAGCTTCGCCCTGGCTCGCACTGTCACCGTGGAGGCCATTCTTATCCGGGTAGTGCTGAAAGCTCGCCTTTCCTTTGTCTTTCTCTTTTTCCGATTATGATAAGCTAGCTACCTTGTCTCTCTGCGATTCTCTGACGGTGAATTGCACAGGCTAATCATTCCCTCCATTAAGAAAATGTTTCCTCTACATCATTTAAAGCGTGTTGCCTCGTCGCTAGCCCGAGATGTTTGGCACGGGTAGCCAGGCTGAGTTTAATTAAGGGATTTTGATGTGTCCACAGCTGAGAATAAGAGACTCGCTTCTCTAACTCAAGGGAAGACTTTGATTAAAGGACCATGTTATCCTCGGGAGCACAACCTCTTCCTGTCTCCCTGTCCAGATCCTCCGGCTGTCTCCCTTTCCCGATGCCAGGAAAAAGGTCTGGGAAGGAAAGGTTACATTGCCCAAGACCACGAGCTGTCTGCAGAAGGGCAGTGAACATCTGCGGGTGGAGAGAGACCCGTGGGCTCTGGGCCTGACAGAACAATCGTGCAAGCTTTCCCTAAAAAACAGAGAAGGTTTAAAACGTTATTTTTCTCCCAATTTCTAGAAATATCTTTATTTGCTGAGGCACCTATAAGGTTTTGCTTGTTGAATTGTTTATTTTGCGAGTAGGAAACACATGCATTTGGTAAAAGGGGGCGTGGTGAAAAGCAGCCTTCCTCCCTCAGTCCCCAGCCACCCAGTTCCAGGTCCCTGGCGTTACCCTTCCACAGATACTTTGCTCAATTACAGATTTATGTATGTGTGCATATTCAGTTTTTCTGAAATTCAAATTTAATTGGGCATCTCGTATTTTCTCTGGAATCCTATCCTGGGTGTCACCTTCTAGGCCCTCTCTGGAGCAGAGCTAGAATATATAGATATACGAAACACATATAATTATGATATAGTATATAAATATATATTATACTACATACATAATATATAATACATAAATAATATATTCTAAATAATATATGAAAAAATATTAACTCGTGTTTCCACACATTTCTATTATTGTTTCTGTATCTAGTATATCTATTATAATATATAACATATAGAGATACATCTATTATTTCTCTATTATAATATGGAATATATCATACATAAATAATATATATAAAATATATTAATCCATGTTTACACATGTAACTATTATTTCTGTATTGTCTGTGTGAATATATATCGTACATATCATACATCAGCATGAACTCATATTTAACTTTAAATATATTTAAATATAATTCAATTCCTAAATTTTAATTTATAAAATATGTATTTAACTCAAATAATATATTTAAAGTTAAATACGAGTTCATACTGGTGTATGCTATATATGTTCATAATTTAAATATGGAGATATATGACATATGTGTATTTAAAGTTAAATATGAGTGTAGTGACTCTAATCTAGTACCATAGGGTTTCTTCTACTTCCCTTTGCTTATCTGTAACTTCCTTCTCTGATAGTGGGAAATCTGGCCCCCATTCTCCATCATGTAGTTACTTGTTTGTCCATTATTGCTTACTTTACATGTAAAACAGTTTCAGAATTGGTAATTCATAACCCCATGAGGAACAAATTTACTAACTGGAGAACAGTGTTTGCATATGGCATCTTTTGTCTTTAGCCTTACAATTCCAAATCCAAACAGTGGTTACCAAAGTTACTTAGGTGAGCTCCTTCTCCCCCATCCCCTTCCTGACGTCCTGTCATACATTTGTAATATAGTTAGATTCATCTGTCAAAGTCTGCATACCATCTTGGGATCCTCTAACATTCTGGTGGATATTTTTTTTTTATGACTTAATTTAATTATTTGAGAGAGAGAGAGAGAGCACAAGCAGGGAGAGCAGGAGAGGGAGAATCAGATGCCCCACAGAGCAGGGAGCAGGACTCGGGGTTCGATTCCAGGACCCTGGGATCATGACCTGAGCTGTAGGCAGACGCTTAACTGACTGAGCCACCCAGGCGCCCCCTGGTGGATTTTTTTAAATTATATACCTTCACTATAGTTCACTATAATGTATAGTTCTATGCGTTTTGACAAATTCAGTCATTTATCCACCATCCCAGTATCATGCAAAGCAGTTCTATCAGGCTAACAATTCTTCCATGAATCCTGTTTGTAGTCAATCACGCTCCCCTCCACCAACCTCTGGCATCTGTTGTTTATCCCCATGGTATTGCCTTTTCTAGGGTGATTATGCAGTGATTCTCTGAGAAAAAAATGAGATTATTTTGGTTTTATTAAAATTACCATGATTCTTTTATGAGAAATGTACTAATATGGGATAAAGGTGGCATCATATTAATAAGAAAATGGTTCTGGGGCACCTGGGTGGCTCAGGGGGTTAAAGCCTCTGCCTTTGGCTCAGGTCATGATCTCAGGGTCCTGGGATCGAGCCCCGCATCGGGCTCTCTGCTCAGCGGGGAGCCTGCTTCCTCCTCTCTCTCTGTCTGCCTCTCTGCCTACTTGTGATCTCTCTCTCTCTGTCAAATAAATAAATAAAATCTTTAAAAAAAGAAGAAGAAGAGGGCGCCTGGGTGGTTCAGTTGGTTGAGCGACTGCCTTTGGCTCGGGTCATGATCCCAGAGTTCCGGGATCGAGTCCCATATCGGACTCCTAGCTCTGCGGGAAGTCTGCTTCTCCCTCTGACCTTCTCCCCTCTCATTCTCAGTCTCTCTCTCTCTCTCTAATAAATAAATAAAATCTTTAAAAAAAAAAAAAAAAGAAGAAGAAATTGGTTCTTTCCATTGAAGTGTTCATTCTTTTGTGAGGACACAAACACATACACCATTTATGCCATTGATTGGTCACTATGAAAAGTGCCAAATAAGAAGCATAAAATGTATTGAGAATTTAAGGAAGAGAATTTAAAAATATTTAGTAGACATTAGATCCTTATTAAAAATTTATATTCTTGGCTTAATAAAAGCTTTACCGCTTCAAAAGGATGAAAAGATCTAAAAGCATTCTAATTAAGGATAAGTCTGCCTTACAGAATATATTAAAATAGATTAGCTTAATTGTGACAATGTGAATTTATTTCTACTCTATAAGGTTGATACAATGTGGTTTTGCTTAGTGCCTGTACAAAGTTTCTAAATTGTAGACGTAGCTTACCCACACATACAGATCTACCTGTATGGTGTTTCTTTTCTTTCTTTTTTTTTTAAATTATGTTATGTTAGTCGCCATATAGTACATCATTAGTTTTTGATGTAGTGTTCCAGGATTCATTGTTTGCATATAATACCCAGTGCTCCATGCAATCCGTGCCCTCCTTAATACTCATCACCAGGCTCACCCATCCCTCCCACCCTCCTCCCCTCTAAAACCTTCCATTTGTTTCCCAAAGTCCATAGTCTCTCATGGTTCATCTCCCTCTCTGATTTCCTCCCCCTTCATTTTTCCCTTCCTGCTCCTAATGTCTTCCATGCTATTCCTTTTGTTCCATATCATAAGTGAGACCATATGACTTTGACTTTGACTTATTTCATTTAGTCACTTTGACTAAATGAAATTTGACTTATTTCATTTAGGTTCTCACTATCATAAGTGAGACCATATGATAATTGACTTTCTCTATTTGACTTATTTCTTTTAGCATAATCTCCTCTCGTGCCATCCATGTTGATGCAAATGGTAGATATTCATCCTTTCTGATGGCTGAGTAATATTCCATCATATATTTGGACCACATCTTCTTTATCCATTTGTCTGTTGAAGGGCATCTCGGCTCCTTCCACAGTTTGGCTATCGTGGACATTGCTGCTATGAACATTGGGGTGCACATGCCCTTCTTTTCACTACATCTGTATCTTTGGGGTAAATACATAGTAGTGCAATTACTGCATCATAGGGTAGCTCTATTTTTAACTCTTTGAGGAAACTCCACACTGTTTGCAAAGTGGCTGCACCAACTTGCATTCCCACCAACAGTGTAGGAGGGTTCCCCTTTCTCCACGTCCTCTCCAACATCTGTTGTTTCTTGCCTTGTCAATTTGTGCCATTCTAATTGGTGTAAGGTGGTATCTCAGTGTGGTTTCGATTTGAGTCTCCCTGATGGTTAATGATGATGAACATATTTTCATGTGTCTGTTAGCCATTTGTGTGTCTTCTTTGAAGAAGTGTCTGTTCGTGTCTTCTGCCCATTTTTTACTTGGTTATTTGTGTTTTGGGTATTCAGTTTGAGAAGTTTTATACAGATCTTGCATACCCGCCTTTTATCTGCAGTGTCATTTGCAAATATCTTCTCCCATTCTGTGGGTTGCCTCTTTGTTTTGTTGATTGTTTCCTTTGCTGTGCGGATGCTTTTTATCTTGATGAAGGTTTTTTTGAGAACTATTTTAGCTGCCTGGTAAGATCCTCTTCAAGTCTTGCTTCACTCAATATAGTGACTTCATATTATCACAAGGGTAATCACCACCTCCCAAAAGCAGAATAGCGAGCCCTAAAAGAAACGGAGAATAAAAGAATGTGGTATCAAATTGTAGAATTCTAAAAATTTTAAGTATCCACTAAGCTGCATCTCGATGCCTCCACTCAACCAACAAACATCCACCGATAATATGTTAGAGGCTAAATATTACACTATAAATTGAAAATACAGTTATAATAGGATCTATTCCCATGATGCAAGTTAGGAGAAATGTGGTCAAGGAATGTAAAATTTGGTTGGAAACCAGACAGCGCTTCCTAGAGGAGAGAATAAGAGAGTTAAATCTTGAGTCATGCTTTTCATCTTGAATGTGACTTTGAAGACTCAATGGTTCAGTTTCACTCAACAAATGTTTATTTACTAACTCTGGACACTACTTGGACCATTTAGACAAGTGAAGAAAACACTAGATAGTGTGCTTTGGCTTGGGATTATGAAGCATGCCTCAGAATGTCAACTTATTTTCCTCTCTCCCTATTCTGTGCTCTACTTGACGAACAAATGAACAGACGAGAGTCATTGAAAACTAGTAATTAATGAGTATATAAACACTTGGGAATGCTGTTCAAGTGTTTAAACATCCTTGAGAGCCCTTACATAGGTCAAATATGTCCCTAGTCTTCCCATTTACACCATGCATTCTCCTAGCAAACTTCGTTTTCATATGCAATTTCAAGGTAAGGTTCAGATCAGCATTATGCAAAAGCAACAAGTGGATGGGACTGCATGCCTGAAGTTGTATTTTAAGTGGAAAGATACGAAAAGTTTTTGACGCCCTGTTTTTGGTCATATTGGATCTCCCACGTCACGCATAATCAAAAATGTACAATTTAGTTCATTTTTATATTTGGTCACAGACAGTCTAATCTTTGGTTATTTAAATAACAGCACACACACACCCCTCCCCCTGCCCCCCCCCAATCCGGGAGGAAAAGAAAAAAACAAAACAAACAAACAAACAAACAAAAAACTCAGGTCAAAGGGCTTTAAGAAAAATACCAAAATGTCATTAATTGCTATCTTCCTATTGCGAGTCATTTTATTCTCTTGTATGTTTTTTGTATTTCCGGAGTGCTCTGTAATTATCATGGCTTGCTTTTTTCGGAAAAACTTGAAATAAAATCCAAAAGACCTTAAGACAGAAGCCTGAAATCTACACAGTGCTTTCAAGAGCATTAATACTTACAGAGTAAACACGTCTGTAAGCAGCGTGATTTGGTCTTTGTTTAATGTCAACCTCTTTACTGAGTTGGCTGCACGTAGCTCCCGAATCAGAGAGCCTTAGTAATGAGAAACATATCGAAGACCGCACAGCAAGAGTGAGCAAAGGCCAACTAGACAGAGAGGCTTGCGGAGAGCTGATAGTCTAGAAAATGAGTTAGACACCAGTGGAAAGAGAACTGGAAGCAGAAGGGGCAGAAACAGAGAGAAGTTCGGTCACCCCAATAGCAGCACCTTGCTTAGAAAGCCACAGATAGCAACTCTTAAGGGACAAGATAACAAGATTAGCAGTGCTGCTTCTTATCAGAATAGCTTTTTAGTGTTCCTTGAGGTCTGTGTGTCCTGTTCCTGGTTCTGTGGCTGATGAGATCATTTTGTTCTTTCTCTGCTTTGCAACACAAAGGACAACCTGAGAATGTATCTGCTCCTTGCAACTTACAAGAAGCTAACTGGCATAGACTAATACTCAGATTGTATCCAATTAAAAAAAAATGTTCTTTAAAACACTGATAAGCAGCCTGGAAGATAAATTTTTGTCTATGTTTTATAGTTATTTCTGTAGGACTGAGGCCTAGAATAAAAATGGATAGGTCAAAGGATAGAGAACTTTTTGAAAACTGCCAGCTTTTCAAAAACCCCTTTGATTATGATTGGGGTTGATTATTTTTTATGACTTTTATATATTTTAATTTTTATTTTGTGCATTTTCTGTTTTTATTCTGTGTCTGTGTCACTGATACTGTATTTTGGCAGGCCCAATCTCCATTTGCAAATTGTGCCTTCCTTACTTGACTCCACTATGGAGGGGACAAAAGCTAAATTTTGATTTCCACCTTCTCTTGTTGACATGAGAAATAAGTCTTCTGGCACATGCTCCAAATTCTGCCTTCTTCCTGCTTGAACTGCTGAGAGATACACCAGTCATTTTGACACCAGAAAAATAAAAGCTACATGCTAAGAATGTGTGAGTCAAAAAGGTGAAGCCTTGGACATGGGTGATGTGTGGAGTCTGGACTGATTCCTAGGGGATTTCTTGTTACCTGAGTAAAATGGTCCCTTCACTTATGAAGCCACCACAGTAGGTTTTTCTGTTTCTTGTAGCTCAATACAATTTTGACTGTTGTACTCAGTTTTTCATTATTTCATCCGTAGGGTGGATGAACCCAAACAAGTATCCATCATGTTTGTTGCAAATACTTTCCCAGTTATCCTTTAGTTTGTGATGTTTTTCAGTGCTAACCACATAAATAAATAAAATATTTAATAAAAAAAGGGGGGGTGCCTGGGTGGCTCAGTGGGTTAAAGCCTCTGCCTTTGGCTCAGGTCATGATCTCAGGGTCCTGGGATGGAGCCCCGCATCGGGGGAGCCAATGCTTCCCCCTCTCCCTCTGCCTGCAGGGAGCCTGCTTCCCCCTCTCCCTCTGCCTGCTTCTCTGCCTACTTGTGATCAATCTCTCTCTCTGTCAAATAATTAAATGAAATCTTCAATGCTAACCACATATGGTTTCATGTTTATGCTGTTAAATGTACTCATTTTTTCTGTGATTTATTCAATTGAAAATCTGAAAAACAGTTGAATAATTTTGAAAGTTCTTGAAGCAGTTATAAACAAAACAAAACACAGTCTCTCAGTTGTAATGCAGAAAACAATTATGAATAAGAACAAAACGTGGAACATGCTATAGTATCAGGTACATTTATAATAATGAAAATGGGTTGAACTTCTTAAATTTTCCTAGCAAGAAACCGTCATTCTCAGATGGGTAAAATACCTACTTATGCGTGCACACCCAGAAACATACAATCGTGCCACTTACAAAACATACTCAAGCCAGAATGACAAAAAGAGTAGAAAGCAGATAGACAAAGATACATCAAGGAACGAAAATAAAAACAAAGCAAGAAGTAATATTGAATAAAATATACTGTAGGGCAAAATCAGTAAGTGGGCCCCATAGCACCATTTTATGGATAAAGCTGACTCATGATGAGTCATGTGATTTTATTCATAAACACTGTATAGTTTTATACAGAGTCAAATACAATCGAAACACATGGAGAAAGTTCCAGAAACACCACTGTTGGGACATTTTAACATGTTTTACCCTTTGACATGTAGGATAAACAATACACATAAATATAGAGAGCTGAGTAATTTAATAAATATGTTTGATTTAATCCATGCATTCAAAATCGTGTACATTTCAAAACAATATGCCTTCATTTTTAGTAGGCCTGAAATCGTTTTAATGATTTAATATTTTGTCAGAAGTTGGGGAAATCGTAAGCTGAGCAGATTATCTCCTGTTCTCTCAGTATAAAGGAAGAGAAATTAATTTCTTTATTTTTTTAAGATTTTTATTTATTTATTGGATAGAGAGAGAGAGGCGGTGAGGGAGGGAACACAAGCAGGTGGAGTCGGAGAGGGAGAAGCAGGCTCCCTGCTGAGCAGAGAGCCCGATGTGGGGCTCCATCCCAGAACCCTGGGAACATGACCCGAGCTGAAGGCAAACGCTTAATGACTGAGCCACCCAGGCGCCCCAATAAATTAATTTTAAAAAATTTTAAAATTAATATTTAAGCTTTTGGCTTTTGGCTTGGAGCAGGCAAAGGTGCAACTGTCTTGGGCGGCCCAAATCTGTGTTCATCTTACGCCGGCCGCCTCCACCATGCCGCCTGAGTTTGACCCTGACAAGATCAAAGTCTTTACCTGAGGTGCACCGGTGGGGAACTCAGTGCCACATCTGCCCTGGCTCTCAAGATCGGCCCCCTGGGGCAGTCTCCAAAACAGTTTGCTGATGACCTCGCCAAGGCAACCAACCGGTGATCGGAAGGGTCTAAGGATGACAGATCTTTAGCCAAAGAACTCTCTGGAATCATTAACAAGATCCTGGGAACTGCCCAGTCTGTGGGCAGCCATGTTGATGGCTGCCACCCTCGTGGCGTCATAAATGACGTCAACAGTGGTGCAGTGGAATGCCCTACTAGTGAAGAACTACGAAGGAAAACATTTCAATAAAGGACCATTTGACCACCAAAAATTTAAAAACGTCCTAAGTTATCTTTTCACGGAAAGAGGAAATCCACTGCTTGTATATACCACATCTCGGGTGTCCGTTTATCAGTTGGTAGACACTTGGTGGGTTACCTCTACTTTTTGACTACTATGAATAACGTTGCTATGAGCTTTTTGTGCTCAGGTTTTGGTGTGAGCATGTTTTCAAGTATTTTGGGTGCGTGTCCAGGATTGGAATGGCTGGGTCATATGGTAATTATATGGTTAATGTTTTGAGGCACAGTTTTCCAAGACAGCTGTACCATTTCACATTCCATCTGGTGATGCATGAAGGCCCCAATTTCTCTACAACCTCACTAGCACTTGTTACTGGTCATCTTTTTGGTTGTTATGTCCACAAAGTAAGGGTTACAAGCAGCTCCTTAATGCATGCCTACAGCAGTCATCTCTCTTAGGTAAGAGTTACGGGCAAAGCCCTCTGTGTGTGCCAAGAAGACCAATCCAATGGATGTTCGGAACTGCTTCAATGCTTGGAATCATTATCTCCTCACAGAAGACCAAAATTAGTGTATTACCTCAAAATTACTGAATATCTTGTAGAGAATTAAAGGAGCTGGGGAAATACCTCTTGGTTGATCTCTGTATCTCTGTCCCCTGAAATTTCTGAATCATGATTAATTAAAAGAATTAAAGTTTCATTTTGCTTTCTGGCATCATCTCCTTTAGCCATTCATCCATCAATAGACCGACACTTAGGTTGTTTTCATATTTTGGCCATTGTGAGTAATGCTGCAGTGAACACGAGAATACAGATTATCTCTGTGAGATCTTGTTTTCCTTTCCTTTGGATACATACACAGAAGTGGGCTTTCTAGTTCATGTGGTAGTTCTATTTTCAATTTCTTGAGGAAACTCCCTACTGTTTTTCAGAGTGGCTGCACCAATTTACATTTCCACCAACAGTGCACAAGGGGTCCCTTTTCTCCACATCCCCGCCAGCATTCGTTATCTCTTGTCTTTCTGAGGATAGCCATTCTAACAGGTGTGAGGTGATAGCTCCTTGTGGTTTTGATTTGCATCTGGTTGGGGTTCATTTGCACTTTGTTCCATGAAGGGGAAACTGACCAAAGATGTCCCAAGAGAGTTAGACACACTAGGCATCAACAAACATTGTCTGACTTTTGCTGTTTCTTGCAAAATCTCTCCTTTCATTTTAAACAGCAAGTATGGCCTTTCTTCTCATCATAGTAGTAAGATCTGGAGCTCAATCTCTGAGACAGAGTTAGAAGAGTTCTTTTAACTTGCGTTGGTCTTAGGTCAAATGTCAGGAATTATTTGACAGGAAATGGCAAATATCTCTACCATAGTCCATCCTTAAGCCCATGACAGACATTGTTATGTATCATGACACACCACATGGTCCCACCAAGCTCTACTTCTGTATAGAATCCTTGATGGTATAGAGCTTCAGGAAGCCACTACTAATTGATGAGAGTTGGAGTTCACCACCTTTGTTCTATTCACCACCCTTGTTCTAAGAGCTATTCAAGTCAACCTAGTTCACATAGGGATATTCTTCTCAGGACTCGGACCACCTCGTCACAGCTCTGAGAGAGTGCTGAAAGCTGAAGTCCTTTAAAAAGCATTACTTGCTTTCACGGTGTCCTCAACGCATATGCCTATCATGCACACTTTTATTTCTTTGACTTACTTTAAAAATGTATTAATATTTTAGGTTTGCTAAAATTTGAAGTCTTTTAAAACCCCACGCCTTCACCACTTTGTCATGATAGAACACTCTGAAAAAAGATACTTGGGTTTCTATTACCTCAGCCAAATGTGAACCGTGGCAAATAATTCTGCCGACGTCTCTCCACCTATATGGCTCCTGGTCTTCTTTGTATGCTACCCTGCCTCTCTCGCTGAGTTTCACTTGTCTGGAATCACTGCTTCTAGGAACAGTTCTGCGTTTGGTCAGCTACGCCCGTCACAGGAGTTTATAGCATCAGTTTTCTTCAACTGTAGAAATACTAGACAACTCATACCTATTCCAGCCAGAAAGATTTAGTTATAAGATATATTATCCTATAAGCTGCGAAGTATGAAAACACTTGGTGAAACACTACTACCACTGCAATCTCCCTCCCCCCAACCCCCCGGCCTCACCAGTTGATTTTCATCCGTTCTTGGCCAGCCCTAATTAGATTTCCCTTGAATAATATGAGGAAATTCTGAAGCATGTTTTCTCGACATCAGCGCTACTGACATTTTGGGCTGGATAATTCTTTGCTGTGGGGCACCGGTTCTGTGCATTGTACCATCTTTGGCCTCTACCCACTAGATGCCAGTGAGCAACCCCACTACCATAGCCCTGCCCAGTTATGATGACTAAAAATGTCCCCCAGAATTACCAGATGTTGCTGGGGAGCAGGGGGCAAAATTATCCGTAACTGAAAACCATTGCTGAACGTTATATATAAAAGGGCTGTATGGACTGTGAGTTTAGGAATGTTTGAATTTTTTTTAAAGATTTCTTATTTGACAGAGAGAGAGAATGAGAGAGCACAAGCAAGGGAAGGTTAGAAATAGAGGGAGAAGCAGACTCCCCGCTGAACAGGGAGCCCAATAACGGACTTGATTCCAGGACCCTGAGATCATGACCTGAGCCAAAGGCGATGCTTAACCGACTGAGCCACCCAGGCGTCTGGAATTATTGTATTTTTTAAACACGTGTTTTTGTTAATGTGTTGTAGGAGAATATGAGATCAAGTACATGCCAAGAGTAGGGAAGTGGTACTCAAGGCATTCCACTTCACTGTCCATCTGCAATTCTCTTATGAGAAAAGACAGACTGTCTAAGGAGGTCTTAAAAGAAGTTGTGACCCACAATACAGATCATCTCCTGACATAAAGAAGGATCCTACATCTAACTTTGATAGAAATTGACTCGGTGTCTTCCAGCCCACCTTAAGACTGATCAACGGTTTCATAAGGACACAGGAAGCACAGTATAAGAAAATACTTACCATCAAGTGGGGTCAAGGGAAAGATAATATGATGAGTCAGAGTCTAGCTATTTGAGCTGTCATCAGTGGCAATCCGGTTTACCTACTATTTGTTTTCATAGGAGTCTTAAAAAGTAAAATGTGCACATGGGTAACATTTAAATCCAATGGGCACATGGTAACTCAAACCATACAAAAGATATTCATTGAGACATAAATTTCATCCTCGCCCCTGACCTTTAGTCTCTCTTTCTTAGAGTAACCACTGATACCAATTTCTCGGTCACCAGGAGATGTTCCACGCCTCTGTGCGAGCCCTGCACACGTGCGTGTAGGCGTCACTGTAGGAGTTACAATTCACACATCAATAATCCTGTAACGACAAAAACAAAATCAACCTTTAGCACAGTCACAGGAAAAAAAAACCATTTTACCCAGTCACCCTGAGAAAGGGAAAAACTTAAGTATTAGGCACTTTTCCGCCTGTCTGGTTTGCTTTCAATTCTGTATTTGGTCAATTCTAAGATGCCCACTGTCAGCATCTCAGTACGTCTGGAATTGGAACACGTCTTAGTTTTACCTTACATGTGGTGCCACACAGAATTATTCTGATAGATATAATTAGATAACCCCAGAAAGCACATCATTCTTTTATCCAGAGGTCAGTGGTGTAAATTATCCTTTTAAATCTTCTAAAAGGGCAAGGAAAAGAGCCCAGCTCTGCCCTTGAGGAGACAGCCAGCTTCCTGGTGCAGCGGGTGCAGACGCGCCCCGCCCGGGCTGTAGGGGCACTAATGCTCGCTGAGTCTCTCTCATTTGACGGGTTTCACCCATCGCTTGTTTTTGTGCACACTCACCTTCCTGCCCAGGTTACACAGGCAGTGTGGTGGAATGGAAAGAATCTGGGTTTTAGAGTCAGGAATGAGTGGATTACATTTCTTGTCTGAACTTTCTGTGTGGTGCTGGGCAAGTTACCATCCTGAGCGGTAGTCTCCTCCTCTGTAAAATGGACGTAATGATTGCTCCATTCCAGGCTTGTGGTAACCAGTAAAGCTGCTAGCATTGTGAATGTCATGGAAATCCTTCCTTCCTTCCCTCCCTCCTTCCCTCCTTCCTTCCTTCCCTCCTTCCTTATCTATTATCTCTCATATATCTATTGATTCATCTATCTCTCCCTTCCCCAGGTGCCAGCCCTTGGAAGTCCCTGAGCCCTCCAGTTTTGTAGGGTCATCTTGCACTTTAAGATTTAATAAAAATGGGGCGCCTGGGTGGCTCAGTTGGTTGGGCGACTGCCTTCGGCTCAGGTCATGGTCCCGGAGTCCCAGGATCGAGTCCCATATTGGACTCCTGGCTCTGCGGGAAGTCTGCTTCTCCTTCTGACCATCTCCCCTCTCATTCTCAGTCTCTCTCTCTCTCTCTCTCTCTAATAAATAAATAAAAAATCTTAAAAAAAAAAGATTTAATAAAAATGGACTCACAATCCAGTCCCACTTAAGATGGAATACTCCACGTGCTTCCCAATATCTCTAGGAAGCCTTTGTAGGACCTTCTCATGGCTCCTCCTGCATTCTTTCTCTCCATTGTGCATTTCACCTCCTGGGCTATTGCTGTCCCTTTGGAACAATTGGTCACTCTGTCAGACAGCACACCGAACCCCTCGTGTCCAAACTACGGCCGACTTAAAGCTGGGCGTGAAGGCTTTATTACACTTCGTGGCCATTAAAATGGAGCTCATACAGCCGGGCACAATTAAACAACTGATGCGAGGCTTCAGAGCAGGGTGACCAGAAGGAGTAGAGAGGGTGGACGCAGGAGCCAAACCGCTCTGGTTCAATGCTTGCTCCATCACCTCCTAGCCATGACCTTGGTGTTGGGAGGGGGAGTTTGTCATGGACCCCAGGAGTCTCCGCATGTCTTTGCTGAAGGTGCCAAACCACAGCCCCTCATCGTCCTCTGACCCCAGTAGCTCCTGTAGCGAGTCACATAGCGATTAAGCCGGTCGGGGCGCTCACAGCCTGAGTACTTTACAACTCACTCGCCATAAAAACTGCTGAGCCTTTGACCCTGGGTTCTTCACAGGCAGCGCGACACACTGTGTGAGTAGCTGCCCTCTGGGCCCGGGACCGCCCCACGGGACTTAGGGGCACGGAACCCCACGGCCACGCTGATGTTACTGCTGTTTGCTGCGCTGTGAGTCATAGACGGTCTTGGCCCCATCTATTCAGTCTTGTCTCTACTTCTGCACCTGCGAAGTGAAGGCGGGCCAACCAGCTGCGGGCTTACCCGTGTCCCCCGCAAGCCTGTTGCTCTTTGCCATCTGGGGCTTTTCCCTGATACTTGGTTAAGTTACTTGATTTGCCTGTGCCTCAGTTTCTACACTTGAAAATGGGGATAATAATAATAATAATAATAGTGCTCAACTCCTATTGTTGTTTTGAGAACCAAATCAGTTAATGTAAATCAAGCACTTTGAAAAGGGCCTGACACGTAATTATATTTAAACTAATGCTAATATTGCTTAGCTCTGTTTTCTCCTATCTGTTCCTAACTTCTTGCCTTCCAAAACTCAAAATTCTTCTAAATTTTGCCTTCTAAAACTCAAAATTCTACCTTTATTTTGCAGGGCGATGTACTTTTCTTTGTCCCACTGCTAGGTCACTGAAGGTCAGGACCTTTGGGGGCTAACTTTCCCCAAACAGAATGCTTAACAAAGACAGTTTTCTTCCCTGATCAGAATTTCCCACCCCCCTGAAGTTCTTAAATGAGTAATGTTTGTGTCCCTCTCTGCTATAACAGAGGTGGTATTCAAATCATGTAACAGCTACTCTTGTAAGGGCACTGACCCATCAGAACTTCCTTCCAGAGTGGAAGGTAAATATACAAGCAAAAATCAAGCCTCGCTTCAGTGATCTGTGGACTCAGGGCCAAAACAAATTTTTTTGAAATACAAGAATTTAAAATATTCTCCCCTCTCCTGCCTCTAACAGGCTGATCAGATATTAGCTAGAGGACTTTGTGAACTTCATTTGAGAGGACGGGTGGAGAGTGGGTGTAGACACAGAATTTAAAAAGCTTGGAGAAGGGGTCGGTCTATCTACATAAAATAAGAGCTTCGTGGGAGGAAACAAAAGATCCTGGGAGTGAAAGAAGGCAGATGAGAAAGAAGAGATCTGTAGGGAAAAGCAAAGATGAGATGAGCATTCCTGAAGAGAGGGGACAAAAATATTTGAGTTGCTCCCAGATGAATAAAAGTTGGGGAAAAGGAGGTGCCTAAGGAGAAGTTTTAGAAATTTTGACGTGTTATGTGATACGGTTTTCTGGTCCCTGTCTCTTTAAGAAATATCTAAATAAAAACACTATTTTCAAAGATCATTTTGGAATGAAATTTGTGTTTCTTTTGAATTGACACCAGGCTGAGGGTAGTCCTAAGGGCAGCCAGTTAATATCCTGGTGTGTGTTTATACATAATATTTATAATATAAATATAATTATTTGAAGGATGTATATACGTATTACATATAATATTTAAAGCTCATACATACATACATGCAACATACGACATCTGCGTATGCACTGATAATATATCATTTCGGACCTGCAATATGCAATGAGTCAAATTTATCAAATATACATGTGTGTGCGTGTGTGTGTGTGTGTGTGTGAGAGAGAGAGAGAGAGAGAGAGAGTGAGTGAAAGCTTCGCATTTACGGTAGGTCAAACGCATGCGCAGTCTGGTGTGGCTTGCGGAGACGCCAGTGAAAGTGAAAAAAACGTCTCTTGGAGGTAAATTAAGAGGGTTTTTGTTTTTGTTTTGTTTTAAGCGATCCTGGAATCAGGTTTGTGGGTGACTGCGGCTCTCTGGTGCTCATTTGCGGCAAAGGAGGAAAGGCAGATCATTGCATAGAGGTATGAAAACACAGCACCAGCGCAGAAGAGGAAAGTACAAGAGGAAGCCGAGGAGAGTAAATAATAGGGCAGCGCCAGTACGTTGCCAGGGACAACGGGGGGGCGGGGCCGGGAGGGGGACCCCCGCTGTGTGTGGAGCAGGTGACGGGACACTTTCGGTCACCTTACATTGGATCTGTTTATCCTCGCACCATGCTGAGTTCAAAGTGTAGCTCTTCACTGTACACACTTAGACCAAACATTTCTCTTGTCAACTGACAGAATTACACTGGAGATTTAGGAAGTCTTAGAATCTGTCACGTTTTGCAATGTACATCGCCCTGTCCTGCCGTCTTTCTTGACTTCTTTCTGTCTCAGTCTCCTCTGCTCATTAACCTCCCTGCTCCTTCACTGGTGCAAACAAATTCCTTCGTTTTACGCAGTAGTTTTTGTTATAACATGTCCCTAGGATGTCAGTCTTCACCCCCTGGGGCTGATTTAAGGGTTTTTCTTCCCCCAAAGATGGAATTCTTGCAAATAAAAGTTTTTTCATCACTCCCATAATTAATTGTGCAATGAATAAGTTTTTTCATGTAGTGGGGTAATATTTGGATATTTATGCGGGTTTTTTAAAAATTCCTTTTACTTATCTCTATTTTTTTTTCCCCACCATTCCAGGAGTGTTAGGTTTTTTAGAACTAGAGATACAAAGATGATACAGGGTGAACAACTAAATGCTTAACTTTAAACCTCTTGAAATAATTTGTAATTATTGAAAATAATTTCTTATTATTTTTGAATAATAATAATTACTCAATTGAATAATTGAAAATAATTTTGTGAAGTTCATAGCAGAGAAAACGGTCTTAAAAGCTATAGCTTTCAATTACAAGAGCCAGACACTTGAGAGAGAAACGTGGGGTTCTTTTTATTTGTTTTGTTTTCTTTTGTTTTGTTTTTAAATCCCAGAAGTCTGGCTTGAACTATCCAGAGCCAACGCCTGGAGGCCCGAGAACCTAATATTTATACCATAACCATAGAGAGGAGTATGTGATGTCATAAAAGGCATGTCACGCTCAGAAGGCAGAGTTTGGCCAGCCCTTGGGAAAGCAAGCACTGTGGGGCCTGTGCTGAGGGCTCCCTCACCGCGGGGCCCCCGGGGCTGCCGCTCCTTCCCAGAATGTCTAGTCTCTAGGAGAGCAGAATAAGCTTAAAATACATTTGAGACTTTTCAGAGCAAATAGAACCATTGCCTGACTTCACAGACAATCTGAATGACTCAACCTCCGAGAGCACCCCTCTGCCTGCTAGAGCAAGACGAGAATCAGGACTAGGGCTGGCTGCAAGGCCCTGAGGGACTCTCACACAGTCTCTCTTTCTCTCTCTCTCTCTCTCTATTTTAAAGATTTTATTTATTTGAGGGAGAGAGAAAGAGAATGCATAAGCTGGAGGAGAGGCAGAGGGAGAGGGAGATGCAGACTCTTCACTGAGCAGGGAGCCCCATGCAGGGCTCGATCTCAGGACCCTGGGATCATGACCGAGTGAGCCACCCAGGCGCCCCTCACACAGAGTCTCTTCCCCAGCATGATGCAGGGGAAGGAGCTAGAATTCCAGCCCCCCTCACCCCGCCCCCAAGGGAGCAGGACAAACTGAGGGCACCAGATGTATCTTTGTGGTTAGGACAAGGAGATACAGAACTGAGAGGTGACAACCAGGGCCCATGGCCAGGATCAGCAGAGACAAGAGAGCAGTGTCAAAGGCCTGAAGGCATGAGTTCCAAAGGTCAACACAGATAGTGACATCTGTGGTCTGAACACACGAGCACCACTCAAACTCAGAGGCTATCTAGGAGCGAAAGAACTAGAACTGTAGGAGTTGGAGGGTGAGTTACTCATAAGAGACTGAGTTTTAAACAGAGTGAGTTATCAGGATACAAGTGAAAATGGAGGGTCGTGAGCTAAGCTGGAATCAGTTACAGAGAAATCATTAAAATGTGTGTAGAAGCCATCCTGTGCTAACACAAGGTTTATACTCCCAAATCTTTTTTTTCAAGAGTTACCTGGCAGCGGCTAATAAATTAAAAATGCACAAACTCCTTAACACAGCAATCCCAATTTTAGGATTCTATCCTTTAAAAGCAAAAGAACCAGAATACAAAGAGATGTGTATAAATATTTGACAATATCTATAGTGTCAAAAAACTAGACATAGGGGCGCCTGGGTGGCTCAGCGGGAAAGCCTCTGCCTTCGGCTCAGGTCATGATCTCAGGGGCCTGGGATCAAGCCCCGCATCGGGCTCTCTGCTCAGCAGGGAGCTTGCTTCCCCCTCTCTCTCTGTCTGCCTCTCTGCCTGCTTGTGATCTCTCTCTGTCAAATAAATAAATAAAATCTTTATAAAAAAACCTGGAAATAGCTTGAAAAATGTCTAACAATGAGGATGGGGTCAAAAATTGCACCTCCAAAGCCTGAAATATTTTCTAGCAATGAATATGTTGATATAAATCATTTTTAGAAGATTTTATTTGAGACAGAGAGAGAGAGAGAGAGAGCATGAGTGTGGAGGGGAGGGGTAGAGAGAGAGAGAAGCAGACTCCTCACTGAGCACAGAGCTCAGTGCTCGATCCCAGGATCCCAAGATCATGACCCAAGCCTAAAGCAAACCCTTAACCAACTGAACCCCCAATATATATTATTTTTTAAAAAGCAAGTTATGGTGTGACTGTCTATTATCTTATTTTTGTTAAAAATGGGGTCTTTATGTATGTTATTATGAAAATGGAAAATGATACATCAAACTGTCAACAGTAGCCCTTTAATGGGTAGTTTTGAAGAAGGAGGAGAGAACACTTATTTTTTGTTTATGGATTTCGATATTATTTGACTTGAAACAAGGAGCATATTCTAATTCTGTAATACATTTTAAGCAAGAAAACTAAAATGTGAAAAGAAAAAATTGCTATGAGAAGGGAAGAAAAAATCCCTTCAGTTTAGCACTAAATTTCAAATTATACTTTCAAAAGTGTCCATTAAGAAAGTGCCTATCATTCTGAAAGGTTAGACTTCCACTTCTCTCTTGCCTGCCTTCCCTTAACTCTACACCTCTGGTAAAAGTGATGAACTATAGTGAAATGGGGGGGGGTGGGGGAAGGGGAGAAGTGCCTTAAAGCATTCACATTGTGGAATATAATGAAGAATTGAGATTTGATCTGGACTGTTTCTGAGTCCTAATTTTCAAGTCCCACTTTCAGTCTGGGGAGTCAAAGTTCCCTTTCCCTGCTAATACCCCTTACTCTGAGAGTTTCTCTACCTCCCCCCACTCTCTCTGTACCCCATGCCCACATGCCTTCCTGTTTCCCATACTACCCACACTCACACCCCCAGGTCTCCTTGTCTCTGACCTAATCATTTCTTATTGCTGCCTACCTTCAGGCTTCCTCATTCCCCTTCCTCAGCGTCCTCTTTTGTTTTTCGAGAACACATTAGACTTGGAGTGCCCCGCTGGCTCAGTCAGTAGATCATGTGACTCTTGATCTCAGGGCTGTGAGTTGGAGCCCCGCATTGGGTATAGAGCTTACTTAAAGAGAGACAGAGAGAGAGAGAGAAAACACATTGGACATCATACCTTAACTGTGGGAGGCATTTACCTATTGGATGGAGCATTGATAGGGCACCCGGAATTCATACCAGGTTCCACACTAACTTTTTTCATGAAAATCTCCTCAGCCTCAGACATGGGATCAGGGAAGGCGGGGATTGGTGCTGGCTGAGCTGGGCTGTTGCTAACCACAAGTCGGGTATGGAGTGTTCCAGGCTGTGTGGGAGAGGACAGGCAAAGATGAAATAAAGTCTGAGAAGAGATCAAAATGATGACTGAGCTCAAGAAGTTGAGGGGATGGTTTGTCAAGCTAAAAACGGAAAAGCGAAATTAGAAATTAGAGTATCTGCAAAGAGATTCAGCAGGGAAATTGCTTAGTGCCGCATCTACTCGGGCCTTCTTTCTGACGGGCCTTCAGTACACGTCACTGAGCTCTAGATACCTTCTTAAAATTTCAGAGTCAAGAAGGACAAATGTGGGGTTCCCCCAGAGGAGCTTTTCACAGGGGTGTCCGTCAGATAGAAATATGTGTGTACACTTGAGTATATTTTCCACTTCATGACTTAACTTAGGATAAAAAGGACAAAGTAAGCATTGCGTTTTTTCCCCAAAGGATTAATATTCCAACAGTCCTTCTGATCTACTTGAATCCAGACTCATTTTTGATGTGGTGACAAGCAATCAGAAAAGGTTGGTCTCCAGGATTTTGTACCACACCAAGTAGTCCAAGAATTAAGTAGATCAGAGTTTTCTGGGCAAAACATTAGCAATTCATAGGAAGTTTGGCTAGAAGCAGGGCCAAATGAGGCCGGAGGCCGTGCAGTCCGTGGTGGCCTTGGTATCACTAGGCTCCTTTTTAATGATGAAACCACCCTGACGGCATTTAACTCACTTCGAGAACTGATGATGCCAAGCAAATGACCTATTTAATGCTTAATCCCCTGAGCCCCGACCTCTGCTCAGCATTCTGTAGCAGCCCAGAAGATCTGAACCAGACTGCCCAGGAGGAAGTAAGGAAACTGCCCCCACCCACAACGCCACTCCCCGACACAGAAGTAAGTTCAAAATTGGGTGGAAGTGCTTGGTGCCAAGGCCTTTGGCCTCTTCCTGCCCGTGTTAAGCAACCCAGGCACACAGCTACCAGTGTCCTGGCAAGAAACTCTAACTCTCACAACAGTGGGAGGAAGGCCAGAGAAGATCAGAACCTTCAAACAGAAGCTGGGGAGCAGAACTGGGAGGGAGAGGGAGAAGTGAGGCAATGGCCCCCGGCATCCTGGGCCGGTGACTCAGCACAGCAGCCACAGCCAGCGAGGAGCCTGCAATTCTGGAAGAGTTAGGGTTGATGCCACCATCGGGGAGGGGGGAGGGTAAGAGGGTAGGTGTCCACGTTGAGAAAAAGCGCCTGGTGCAGCAGGCAAAGACAGAGACGGAAGCCTTCTCCAGCAAGGACATCCCGGTCTCTGGGCTGGGGCCTCTGGTTAAACGCTATAGAACAAGAAAACGCCCAGCAGGTGGCAGCACCAGATAACCGGAGTAAAACCAGAGCAACCTGCCGCGCGACCTTTCCTCCCACACGCGCTGCACCCTTAACTTTCTTTGGTGGGAATTCATTTAGTAATCAGGGCATAGCTCCCTAAGAAGGAGGAGGCATCCAGTTCCTCTGGTAGTCCCAGCACCTAGCACGATGCCTGGTACATGCTGAGTGCATTTGTTGATTGGCTGGATCAATGAATGAATGGATGGAAAAATACAAAATAGGGGGTGGCCGCCTGGGTGGCTCAGTCCCTTAAGCCTGTGGGACTCTTGGTTTGGGCTCCAGTCGTGAACTCAGGGTCGTGAGATCGAGCCCCATGTCCGGCTCCATGTTGGGCATGAGCCTGCTTAAGATTCTCTCTCTCTCTCTCTCCCTCTGTCCCTTGCTCTCCTCTCACACTCTCAAATAAATAAATAAATACCGAAATTTCTTCTCAACTAGAAAAAAGTCATCTGAAGTGGTCCTCCAGTTCCCTTCTTCTTATCTGATTTTTGCTATTACCGGGTTAAGTACAAATTGAATTCGTTTAAGTAATAATAATAAAACACCATACTTGAGATTAATTCTCTCCTCACCTTTTTACCAACCTACATTCTTCTTCTCTGCTTAATTTAATTTTCCCTCTCTCTTCTGGAGAGTCACACTTTTAAAAGTCACAGGGGTTTAAAAAAAAAAAAACAGATTAGAGATACAACAGCTAAAGTTCCAGGTTAAAAAAAATTCATCTAGGTTGGACGTTGATGTCTGTGAGGAAGGCAAAAGACAATTGTTCTTTGATTAGTTGCATTTTTTTAAACCAATGACTTCTTCGCCTCCTGTGCTTATTTTAAATTTTACTGGCAAACAACCTTTTCCTTTATCGGGGCCCCTCTGATATGTGCTAGTGCCCTGGGGCTTGTGGTGTTTTAGAATCCTTGTTTACGACTAATACTTTAAGATACTAAAAACAAAAAAACAGAGATAAACTTATATGTAGTGAGAGCCCATGGTCCACCAGACCCTGTGCTATGCTGGGCTTGAGTAGCAACTTTCCAACACTCTTTAGGTGGATAAAAAAAATCTTCACCCTTTGTTGACCCAGGGACACAAAATGGCCACACCGGACACCAAAATAAGACCTTCCGTCTCTATCTATATGAAGGATGGCCAAACTTTCCCTAAAAGCAAATGGCAAGTCCTTTGCGAATAAATTAATGGCAGTTAGCAGCACTGAGTTGGAGCTTGAGGAACAAATAGTCCATGCATACATCTGAGTTCTTTGAGGGCAGGGATGTTATCTTATATATTTTCATTTCCCCTGTAGCTCACCGGGAGTCTGGTATAGTTTAAGGCCTTGATAAATATTTACTGAATGTGTGGAGACTATCAAGACGTATCTCACGGAACAATGGTACTTGAATCTAAGCCATGTTCTCAGCAGGAGAAAAGAATGGGAAAGCAGATCATAGGAGTCATCATTCAACAGACTCATAAGAATGGGCCTGGCACCAAAAAAGTTAGATAGCATCATCTAGAACTGGTGACACCCTTGATTATCTTCCCCATCTTAGGAACTCCTATCCTCCCCTTGATCAACTGTGTTACACCTAATCATCTTACTACAGCTTTTACACCTTTAGTACATATTAAATGCAACTTTCCTGAACCTACAGAGCCCATTTGAGTCCTTCTCATCCCTAAGGGAAAAGTTCTACGCCATGGTTAGTCTCCTTAACTACGATACTAGGAATATCCTAAAAACAATTACCTTAAATACTGATGACCCCCAGCATTAGGCTTAATTCCTATTCCCTTTTCATTCTGTGTGCTCTCCAGAAGCAATCTCGTCCCCACCCATCATTTCTATACCAGTAACTCCAGATCTTTAATTGTAATTGAGATTTGCCTCCTGAATTCCAAGTCCATGCATACAACTATTTGCTTATTCAACATCTCTACCTAGACGTTCCATTGCTATTAAACATATCCTGTCACAGATCAAATTCAGAAACTTCTAGTTTAATATGGCAGACGGAGCATATCCACTTACCTTTTTCCCAAAACCATACGAAAACCATAGTAAAGAAGTAAAAACGTGTGGACGTCCCCAACCCAAGCCAACAGAGCAAATAAGATGGAAGCCACGAGAGGAATAGAGATTCCAATGAAGTTCTGGAAGTAAGGAGGTAGAGGAAGAGAGGCGACTGGTGATCAGAGCAGAATAACCTCCAGCCTAGAACACCCAAGGATGAGACTACGGCCATTGAAGGAGTCACCCTGTCTGCAATAAACCCAGGAATGAGTCAAGACTCCAGAGACTCACTGAGAAGAGACTCCAGAGTCTGCAGAAGGCAAGAGTGAGAAAATAGCAGAAGACAAACGAAAGCACTTTGGTAGCTTCAGAAATATGGAGCATGACATTGCATCCATAAAACGAAAGTGGGATGAAAGATATGAGTGCTCAGACTTCGTGTTTTTCCAACAACCTGCTTCTGTTTCTGTGCCTCTTATCTCAGGGAACTCCACCATTATCCACCTAGTTTCTGAAGCCAGAAAATTGGAAGTGATCTTTTATTCTTCCCTCTCCTTATGCCTCATCAGTAAACTAAGGGTTGATTGTGTCTCCTAAATCTTTCCTCCCAAGCCACTGTCTTTCATGGACTTTGATTATGCCTTTCCTGGATCCTCTCACAGCTTGATTTCTGTTCTTTCTGATTCTAGCTTGAAGCCTTCCCAAACCATTCTCCAAGATTCTGTAATTCCTACTGAGCCCAGCATCTAGCACACAGCAATCCCCCCTTCCCTGGGGCTTCCCTTTCTGCATTTCAGTTACCCATGGAGGGTCATCTATGGTCCAGAAGCAGATGATCCCCCTACAGATGAAAATCCTCAGTATGTAGGCTGATGCTACGTCACAGCGCCTACGTCATTCACCTCGCTTCATCTCATCACATAGGCATTTTATCATCTGACATCATCACAAGAAGCAGGGTGAGTACAGTATGATCGGCTACTTTGACAAAGACAGACCATATCCACATAACTTTTATTACAGTGTATTGTTTAGCTGTTCTATTTTATTCTTGGTTATTGTTGTTAATCTCTTACTGTGCCTCATTCACACGTTACACTTTATCATAGGTATACAGGTTAAGGAAAGAATGTAACATATACAGGGTTGGGTGCCATCCGTGGTTTCAGGTATCCATTGGGGGTCTTGGAATATATCTCCTATGGGTAAGGGGGCAGCCCTTACCCATAGGATGCCCTTCGGCCAGTGAGCGCTCAGTAACTGTTTGGGTGAGTGATATGTGACTGTGTGTCCAGTCTCGAGTTTTTACTAACTTCACGCTTTGTTCTTTATATCCCAGTAATATGAATTTACTTTCCGTTCTTCCTCAAAATGCATCTCCTTTTAAAACCATGTGCTGGGGTGCCTGGGTGGCGCAGATGGTTAAGCGATGGACTCTTGATTTCAGCTCAGGTCATGATCTCAGGGTCGTGGGACTGAGTCCCACATGGGGCTCTGAGCTCAGTGCAGGGTCTGCTTGAGTTTCTCTCCACCAGGGGTGGAGAGAATCCCCCGGTCTGTGCTTGTTCTCCCGGCCCCCCTCAAGTAAATAAATAAAATCTTTAAAAACCAAACCAAACCAAAAAACCCATGTGTTGTTATCTCTGCCTGGAACCCCTCTTCTCTTTGTTGGCATGGAAACCCCGTTCAGGCTCAGCTCAAGTGTTACTTCCTCTAAGGAAGTCCCCAAACTTCCCTGGACTGACATGGGATCCTAGTCCTCACATGCCCTCTGTATATCTCAGCTCCCTCCCACGATAGCATTTTTGTGTCAAATTGTAATTGTATGATCCCTGTCTCCCCAGACCAGACAGTAGGCTCTTTGAAGACAGGAAAACTAAAATCCTTTTAGCTTGTATCCCTTGCACACATGTCCCATGAATGAATGATCATACCATAGCAGAAGGGATCTCAAGAAATCATCCATAGAGGGGCGCCTGGGTGGCTCAGTGGGTTAAAGCCTCTGCCTTTGGCTCAGGTCATGATCTCAGGGTCCTGGGATCGAGCCCCCCATCGGGCTCTCTGCTTAGTGGGGAGCCTGCTTCCCCCTCTTTCTCTGCCCGCCTCTCTGCCTACTTGTGATCTCTCTCTCTCTCCCTCTCTCTCTCTCTGTCAAATAAATAAAATCTTAAAAAAAAAGAAATTATCCATAGATCCCTGTCCTTGGGCCAATGAAGTATTATCATTCCCATTTTTTTAGTTGAGACAACTGAGACACAGAGATTAAGTGATTTATTTAAGGTTGCAGAGCTGGGACTTACAGGTTTGTATGCGTGGCAGGGCAGAGGATGGGACAGGAGAAAGTGGTATTCATAACTCCTATCTTGGTTTCGTACCTTCTTATACAGTGACCCTTTCACTACATGATGACCTTTTACTGATCTGCTATCATTCCCTAGAGAAACTCAGTTGGAAAAAAGAAAGTATAAACAAAATGAATTATTGCCCAGACAAGGGGATTGCCTTCTTTAAATAACAACAACTATTACATGGTATTTTTTTTTTTATTACATGGTATTTTTAAGCCTAGCCTTGTTCTGAGCCAGGAGGGCGATTACTCTTTAAAATCACTCATTTATTCATTAAGCACTATGTCCCTTACGTAATTTTCGGTTACCACAAGCTGACAAGCAAATGCTTTCACAGGTTATCACATTCAGTTCTTCCCCTCATGGAGACTTCTGGTCCATACGCCGAAGGGGGCAAATGGGCCAAATATTATCAGTGTTCTGGCCAGCACAGCCATTTTCGTCCCTACCTCAGCACATTCTTAAATAGTCTACCGTTATTTTATTTTATTTATTTATTTATTATTATTTTTTTTTAGTCTACCATTATTTTACCGCATTCTTGAGAGTTTGCAAGTTTTCTTTATTTCAGGGAAGAATCTGTATCTCCTGTTTCTTCTTCTTCTTCTTCTTCTTATTAAGATTTTATTTATTTATTTGAGAGAGAAAGAGTGACCGAGAAAGAGAGAGAGAAGGAGCAAGGGGAGGGGCAGAGGGAGACACAGACTCCCCGCTGAGCAGGGCGCCCAACACGGGACCTGATCCCGGGACTCCAGGATCATGACCTGAGCTGAAGGCAGATGCCCAACCCACTGAGCCACGCAGGCGCCCTGTGCCTTCTGTTTCTTTTCTATCTCCCTTGGTGCCCTGACAAAGAGCACTAACTGTAATAGGTGTTCCAGTGGGAACTTGTCTACTTCATAAAGAAGAAAACATCACTCTGGGTTGGTTCTCGTTGTTGTTTTTGTTCTCGTTGTTGTTTTTGTTCTCGTTGTTGTTTTTGTTCTCGTTGTTGTTTTACTTTCTTACCCATTTCTCTCCCTTGGACAGTTATTTGATACTGCCTTCCCAGTCTACTTTGCCATTTTTTTTAAGATTTAATTATTTATTTTAGAGAGAGAGAGAGAGAAAGAGAGCATACAAGTGAGAGGAGAGGGAAGTCAAGCAGACTCCCCACTGAACATGGAGCCTGATGCGGGGCTCGATCCCAGGACCCCGAGTTCATGACCTGAGCTGAAGGCAGATACTTAACCAACTGAGCCACCAGGTACCCCTAAATATCCCAATTTCTAAGGGCCTCCCACACAATGCCACATGGATGGCCTGATATACTTTAAAAATAAGATATCTAAAAAAAAAAAAATGGCTATTTTACTCAAACCTACTCCTTTATCTGTTAAAGACATCATTATCTTCTCAAACACAATCCTACAACCCCAGTCACAATTTGTGTTCCTCTGTCCTTTGTGCTATGCCCCACTGAGGTAGCTGAGATGTCCCCACACTCAAGAAACTCCCCTGTGGCTATGCCCCCAATACCTTCCCATATCCCCAACTGTGATTTTCTAATGGGGGCTGCCAAAACCAATGCCTCAGATGTCCGATCCAGTGACTGGTCCAAGACACGGATACATGACCCGAGTCCTGCCATCAGTGTCCATCCCTGGAAAAGTCCAAACTGGCCCAGGAGAAGACCCCATCTTTTTATAGGTGCTCAGCTGGAAGGACCAGCTGTGGCGATGATCCACAGGCATGGAGAGAGCTTCTCTGTAGAGAAGGATAAAGGCTACATTCAAAGAGAGGATATGGAGGATGAATGATCTGAGACCCTGATTCAATTTTCTGTACCTGGCTCTATTTCTGTCCTTCCCGTTAAATTAACAGAAATCCAACTGAGTAAATTTAAAGATATAATTGGCTTTATTCAATGATTCAGGAGTTGGGCAGCATCCCATCTAGCAATAGAAAGGAACCTCCCCTCCCCTCCCATCCACAAGCTGTAGGAAAGGAAAGGATTTTAAAGGAGGAAAGGGGGCAAAAAAGGGAAATTGTGAGCAAAGAATACATTGCTTCAAGCAAGGTCATCTTCTTAAGACAAATGGAAGGGGGTCTGTCTGCTGGATTATCCCACTAGGGCTGACCAGGTAATCCCCTGTTGGCTGGAAGAAGGTTACATTCCTGATTAGGTAAAGTATGAAGTCAATGTTTGCTGACATGGGGTTTAGCACAAGTGACTCCATTTGGGACCTGTTTTCTCCTTTTTAACATTCCCAAAGTTAGGTTTGTAACCTAATTCTGCAAATAAATTATCCTTTTTAACTTCTTGGGTGAATCAAATTGGGCTTCTGTCATTTACAAAATCCTAACTTAAGACTTTCCCTCTTACCACATGCTTCCCTTTCCCCTGAACAGGTAGGTAAGCAATTAAGCAATTGCCAAATCATGTGGATTCAACCTCCAAACATCCTCCATATATACCTCATTTTCTTCATCCTTGTCCGGGTCATAGGTTACATAATGGTTTTCTTACCATGTTTCCAGACCCCAGTTTCACCTCCTCTGAACATTCGCCAACTGGTGTCAAAAAATTTTCTAGAACTCACTGACTATGTCAGCCTTCTTTTCAATAACATTCAGGGGTTCCTTAGGACTCATAGAATAAAAATGAAACAGCTCAAACTGCCTCAAATACCCTATGACTTGGTACTTGCTTTCTCCTCCAATTCATTTCCCCTAACATATCACATGAACATGACTATTCACCTATCACTAAATATTTCTTGAAATTTCCTACCCCTATGGTTGCCATTTTTCTCCCCGCTTATCAGAGATACAAATTCTACCTGTTCCTAAGGTGTCACCTTCTTTACAAAACCTAAAATCTCTTAAATAGTAGCAAATTCTACATTTTCTTAGCATCTACAGCACTTTTTTTACATTTATCACAGCACTTCTGCTTTGTGCTATAGTTATTTTCATCCATCTTATTTTCCTTTTAGGATATGAAGTTCCTTGAGGACAGGAACTCTTCTGTGTTAACTGCGTCAGTATACCAGAATATACCACACCGAAATATGCCCATTTGGCATACAGATAATTATGAGCTAAAGACATTTAAGAACCAGCAGATGCAGGAAAGTTACTCCCAAAGACAACTCTTATCACTTGAGACACTCTTATCTGCATAAGAAGATAAACCTGTTTACTATATATTTCCTCCCCTCAAAAGCCCATAACTTTCTTCCTCCTCCCAGAAACTCAAAATCCCTTTTCCTGTTTTCACCTAAGACGAAGTATAAAAAGTGCGCCTGGGTGGCTCAGTTGGTTGAGTAACTGCCTTCGGCTCAGGTCATGATCCTTGAGTTCGGGGATCGAGTCCCACATCAAGTCCCACATCGGGCTCCCAGCTCCGCGGGGAGTCTGCTTCTTCCTCTAACCTTCTCTCCTCTCGTGCTCTCTCTCACT
This sequence comes from Nasua narica, assembly GCA_028533885.1. Lineage (NCBI taxonomy): Eukaryota > Metazoa > Chordata > Mammalia > Carnivora > Procyonidae > Nasua > Nasua narica. Next base: position 43,279,519 of record CM052807.1, on the reverse strand, counting down.
TTCTCTGTCTCTCAAATAAAATATTTAAAAAAAAAATATGATGTATAAACCTTAATCATCTGACTACCTCCTCGAGCTTCCATTTCTTTGTGAATTCCCATAAACATACGTGTGTGTGTGTGTAATGAAATCTAGTGTTTTTTTCCTCTTGTTAATCTTCTTGTCAGTTCAATTGGGAGGGTGGGCAGCCAGTGAACCTAGAAGAGTAGAAGAAAAAATATTTTTTCTTCTCTACGGTACTCAACATATTTTGTACCTAGTAACTTCTTACCAAACACTAGATCTCAATATGACATGCAGATTTGAGCAGAGGGATTGTTTATCCTCTAATCACTTCAAATTTTAATTCAGCATTGGAACCAATGCTTCCTAGAAAATCTGTGAGACATTTATTATGAAAGTCTAAATAATTATACCATTTTCGCCCATCATTTTCATAGATGTCCTCTGTAAAGACAGTTCCAGTTTAAAATAAGTTCTATAAGGAAATCATATCTGAGTCCATTCCATTAAGAAAAAAAAATTAATCCACCTGTCTTCTTTCTTTTATTCTTTCTTTCTTTCTTCCTTTCTTTCTCTTCTTTCTTCGAGACAATCAAAGTGCAAGCTATGGCTTGGGTGTAATTACAGGTGCCAAACCAAAGTCAGCTTTTATTTACAACTCCTTTGCCAACTCAGCAGTCTTTCTCGTCCTCTCTGCAGTGTGCAGACTGTACCCGAACCGGTTTGAGTCATGTTATTTGTATGCCATTAAAGTGGGGCATTTGATAGCATCTGCTCCCTTGCTCCAGTTCAAATCATGAATGGGGCTCCTCTCCCTCCCCTTAGTCACTAGCTTTTGAATATTTACCATCTGTGATAGTACAAAGGAATGGATTTTGAACTTTAAGCAGTCTATAGTTGAAGTGGGAGAAGCCAGAAGGAAAGAAAATAATGAAGGGAACCCTAATAATTATGAATTTTCTGCGAGTGGGAGTGAGCTGTGGAAGATGCGGGAGAAGAAGAGTGAGGATAGATAGATGACGAAGAGAAATGAATGTTAACAAAGAAAGCTAAATACTTGCTTATGGATGAACAGGAAGACAAGAAGTAGCATTGTGCCTTTTAATCGGTAGGTACTCAATAGCCATTTATATAAAGATTTGGACACTGCTTAAAAGACATGACTTCCTCAGAATTGAGAAGAAATAAGAAAAACTATTCCTTGAAGGGGCCATGGTAACTTAAAGACCATGGGAGGATATTTTTAAATGACTAGAACTTGGTTAAGCCCCTATCCTCACACGCTTCTATATAAACTGAGATTTATAGTCTTTGGTTGCAGGTTTTTAGAGCCCGAATCTTTATCCATATTTTCGCAGATGAGCTGGATTGAAAACACATGTTTTCAGATGACCTACTCCTGGTTTTTTAACCAGGCAGAGCCATTCAACCAGCCCCACTTTTGCTAGGTTAGCAAGGTTAGTAAGAACTGAAGCAAACCTGATCAACTGGATTTTGAGTCCCGGGCCTAGTTGGCCAAAGGAGAGTAGACAAATGTTCCGGATAGAGTCGAAGAATATACAGGCAAGTGATCCAATTCAGATTCAAAGTGTTGGGATATTGGAATGTAAATTGCCTCAGATTTGCGGTCAGGATAACATTAAGTTTGAATCTCAGTTCTCTTGCGTGGACTTTGAGCAAATCTCTCAATTTCCTTACAACTCCTTTTCCTGTGACTTCTGAATAAAACACCTTATTTCTCTCAGATTTGGCTTCCTGTGAAAAATCAGAATACAAAGTTATTGTGAAAATTAAATGAAACAATGTGTGTGGAAGTATTTTATAGTCGGCAAAGTGTTGAGTAAATGTAAGTATGAATTTTAGGTTATGGTCTTGCTGACATTATGATTAAGAAATGGTTTCTATTAGTTTCTGAAAGCAGGGGAGTCATGTATGGTATATGACAGGAGGATGAGCCATTCACTCATTCAACACTAATTCACACGCTTATTGATGGCCTACTATGTGCCAGGTGTATTTTAAGTGCTGGAGATAAGAATTCCTGTCTTTACAGGCAGGATACAGACAGCAAGCAGACTAGTAAAACCAAAGGAGGGCTGTAAAGATTCACTGGTGTACAACTTGGGGTCGTGTTATCAGGAAGTTAATGTAGGATGATATTTTTGAGTTGGTAGAATGTAGGTAATAAAACAAACTATACACACGATTGGTAGACACTGCACTGAGAAAACCCCAAATTACCTCAAATTATCAGGAGGGAGTCACCTGCAAACTCCCTGCCACCTCCACTCTGCTCCTGCTCACAAGAAATTTAGCTGGTTGATAAGTGAGAACAGAGAATGGGAGCCAGGTGCCTTTCATCTGGGGTTAATATACATAATATGATAGGCTGTGTCCTGGAGAAAAGTAACATAGGGAAGGGAATAGGGTGGGTCATGGTTGGTGAGGATGGAGAATGGTCAGGAAGACCTCACTGAGCAGGTAGAGGCTGAGCAAAGGCATGAAGGAGGTGAAAGAGTCATCCAGAGGGCTCTAGGGCGATCCCATGTCCGTGCAAAGGAAGAGTGAGTGGAAGGTCCTGAGTTGGGGACATGCCTGGTGTGCCTGAGAGTCAGCAAGGGGGTTAATGAGGGTGCAGGGGAGTGAATGGGGTCTGGTATAAGGTAGGATCAGAGAAAATTGAGCCAGATATCGGGAGTGGCTAAAGACACTGGATTTTACTTTGGGTAAGATGGTAAACCATTGAAAGGTGTTGAGCGGAAGAGTAGCATGATCCCAATGTTCTGACAATCACCCAGACCACTGTCTCGAGAGCAGATTTCAGGGAGCAAGGGCAGGGGCAGAGAGAGCAGTGAAAAACTACTGAAATGACCCAAAGGAAGGAGACAGTGACTTGGACCAGGCTAGGAGCCGTGGTGGTGAGAAGTGGTTGAACTTGGGATATGATTGGAAGGTAAAAGTCAGGATTAACTGACAAATTGAATGTGGGCTATAAGAGAAAGGAAAGTAGGTAGAAAGACTCCAAGGTTTTCAGCCTTAACAACCAGAAGGGTCAATTGACTTTTTCTGGAATAAGTAGGGGTGAATAGGATTGGCTTGAGAGGTCAAGTGTAATTTTTCTCTTGCTGAGGGCATTGGTGAGGGAGGTGGGACTGAATGGATAAAGACGGAGAAAGAATCTAGCCAACTGGAATGAAAATGGCATCCTAGGAGTAGGTGAGGCTGTGGGTTCAGGAGCTGAGACGAATGAGTTGAGGACTCGGGAAGAGAAGTGGGGAATTCGAGGCAGCACAACGGGAAGACTGTGTCTCTCTATGTAAGATTCAGTCTCAGGGGCCATGGGAAGGGGCAGCAGGTAAAAATAAATGGTAGACAATACTATTTTGATGGCAGTCATTGGATGTGTGAGTGAAGAGCAGGGAAGGTTTTCAGCAAAGGCAATCCCAGGAACAAAAGAACATTAAATCCTTCATGTAAGGATGGAGGGGAACTGACTTCATATCTTAAGGAAAAGGGCTGGCGTTACACCATATCCTCCATGTGGCACGAAGAGCCATATATTTTTTAGGTTGTCCTCCTTTTTGCTCACTTTTGTGTCCAATCTATTTTTAGAGTTCTGCAGGTTCTACTTCTGTCATATTTCTTGAATCAGTCCACTTCTATTGGTTTCTACTACCACTCAATTCCACATCACTAAAACCTAAAGTCTCTTCTCCTAACTATTGCAACAGCCTCACGGGTGTCTCTCCGCGTGCTTTCTTGTCTCCCTCTAATCTAGTTCCCACATAGGTACAAGGGGGAACTTATTAAAATGTCAATCAGGTCACAATAGTCTCCTTAGAATCTTTCGTTGGCTCAACATTGCACTGGGAATAAATCATAATAAAACTGGCACACGTGTGACACATCCTGAGTATCAGACGCTTTACTAAGAGCATTACATATATTGATTTGCTTACTGTTCAGTTCTGTAAGACAGGCACATTTATTATAACTTACATTTAATGAATGAGGAAACTGAGGCATTGAGAGGTCATTTGTTCAAGAGGCCTGTCCTAACCTGGCTTCCCTGAAGCAAGTTTTTTTGTTTTTTTGTTTTTTTTTTAATTTGAGAGAGAGAGTGCGTGCAAGCATTGGGAGCAGGGGCGGAGGGAACGGGTGAGAGGTTCTCAAGCAGAACTCCCTGCTGTGTGCAGAGCCCAATGTGGGGCTTGATCTCATGATCCTGAGATCATGACCTGAGCCAAAATCCAGAGTCGGATGCTTAACAGACTGAGCCACCCAGCAATCCAACACACAAGCAAGTCTTAATACCCATGAGAACACCCCTAGCCACAGGAGGGCGGGTGCACAGCGCGAGTACAAGGCAAGATACTACTGGATTGGTCCACATGAAGTCTGTCAGAACCTAGCAGAGCTGCCTGTCACATTGGCAGCTAGAGCAGGACAAGAAGCTGGAAGGCACCAGAATATGCCACCCCAACATATGCTTCTTTGGCACATGGATTATTTTGAGCTGAAGGCATCGAGAAGCGGCAGAGGCAGAAAAAGTTTTTTACTTCCCCAAACTGCCTAACTTATAAAGCAAATTAACATTTATAAAGGAAATGTATTGTGGGTTTTTTTTTTTAAGATTTTATTTATTTATTTGACGGAGAGAGAGATCACAAGTAGGCACAGAGAGAGAGGGGGAAGCAGGCTCCCTGCTGAGCAGAGAGCCCCATGCTGGACCCAATCCCAGGACCCTGAGATCATGACCTGAGCCGAAGGCAGAGGCTTTAACCCACTGAGCCACCCAGGCGCCCCTGAGGAAATGTATTGTTTTTTAAAGATTTATTTGTTTGAGGAGAGAGAGAATAGGGAGCAGCAGAGGGAAAGGGAGAGAGAAACTTTAGCAGAGCTTGGAGCCTATGTGGGACTTGATTTTGCAACCCTGAGTTACATAACCCTGAGATCACCACCGGAGCTGAAACCAAGAGTCAGACATTAAACCGACTACACCTCCCAGGGGCCCCTATAAAGGAAATTTCTATTTGTAAAAATGTCACATTCTAGGAACAGAGATATTTACAGAAAAAATTCTCACCTGCATAATAAGACAACCCTTATTTAGGAGACGTTTGTTCCCCTCACCTTCCCGCAACCTGTCCTTCCTGCCCAGCAAGCCAAAACCCCTTTTCCTTGGCTGAGCCTGGGATGGCATATAAGTTTCAATTATATGGCTGTTTCCTTGAGTTTTCATTTCTTAATGAATAATTCCGCATACTTATGTATTTAAATTATTTTTCCTCTTGCAAATCCATTTCTTATCAGTTTGATTTGGGGATCCAGCCAGTGAACCTAGGAGGATAGAAGACGGAAAAAATTTTTCCTCTTTTATGATTTTGGCAACCGTGGAAGGGATGCCTGGGAAACCCTAGTTCTCCGGAAGCTGAAGACAGGATCTAGGACCTCCAACAGAGCTAGCAAACAGTAAAAATCCTTACCAAAGTCAGCCTCCCAGGTTTCTGTCTGCAAAGTCCGATGGAACGAGGGTAGTCAAAGTCTCTTGGTCTTTTCCTTTCCAAATTTAAATTAGGAGAAAAAACAGTTGTTAGAGTTCATTCTTTGGATTATGACTCTTGTCAGTTTAATTTTGAGTACCCATTTTTTATTGATCCTTAGCCTCCTCTGTCTTGTGTGTCTTTTGTCAGAAGAGGAAAACTATAAGCGGGTCTCCTTCCATTTTGTTCTGTGTCTTGAGAGCTTGAGGTACTCGCCTTGGTCTCTGACAGTCTGGGGGGTGGGGGGTTCGTGCTGGTTGTCGGGTCTGTGTCTGGTAACTAGGAAACCCAGCATATGAAGTGCATGGGTAACATGACCTGTCCGGCCATTCCAGCCCCCTGGGGAGTTTGTCTTACTTAATGAGAGGTCCCAGTCCATGTGAGGACTTTGCCATCTTTTCCTTTCATTTGCTTGTTTGTCCAGGAAAAAAAATCCCACCCCAGTGTAGCCTACTCGGTGTGACAGACTAGCAGGCCTGTGATTAAAGGCATCTCAGCTCTATTGGGGCACCAGGGTGGCTCAGTCAGTTAATTATTTGACTCTTGATTTCGGCTCAGGTCCTGATCACAGCTTGTGAGATGGAGCCCTTCAGGGGTCTCTGTGCTGAATGTGGAACCTGCTTAGGATTTTCCCTCTCCTTCTCCCTCTGCCTTTCCACCTCCTGCTCGCACGTGCTCTCTCGCTAATAAAAAACTTAAAAAAATAAAGGCATCTCAACTTTAAGGAAGACCAGTTTTCTTACTACTTGTGATAACGAAGGTCTTTGATTCAAAAGTTATCTTTGAGGGTCGCCTGGCTGGCTCAGTCGGTTAAGCATCGGACTCTTGATTTCAGCTGAGGTCATGTTATCAGGGTTGTGAGATCCAGCGCCTCCATGGCTCCTTGCTGGGTATGAAGCCTGCTTAAGATTCTCTCTCTCTCTTTCCCCCTCCCCCACTAAAACAAACCAACGGAAAAAAAAAGCCCCCCCCCCAAAAAAAACCAACAAACAAAACTAACAGCTATCTTTGGGAATAACTCGGGACCCTGGGGGTGGCAGGGGGCTCCAGGGGACGGGAGGTATGCTTCATCTTTTGCACTCTTCGGGGATGCCTTTTGTGTCCATAATTAAAGACATAAAAGACTTATTGATTTAGAGTCACATTGCAATAGGTATACCTTTGGCAATTTGGACTTCATATGTAGAAGAATTTTACCATTTAGACTTCATATCTAAAAGAATAGAGCTTAGACAATAGAATAGAATAGAATAGAATAGAATAGAATAGAATAGAATAGAATAGAATAGAATAGAACTTAAAGAATACCGAGCTTAAGTATTAGCTCTAACAGTTTTTTGCTGCTGTCTTTAGGGTTTTCTATGTCATCTGCAAATCGAGGCATTTTTACTTCTTTTCTAATCTCTATGCTTTTTGTTTTTTTTCTTGCTTAGTTGCACTTGTTAGGACTTCCAGTACTATGCTGAATAAAATTTGCTAGAGTAAGCAACTCTACTTGTTGAATTCCTGATCCTTTGTTGAGTTCTACTTGCTGAGTAAGCAATTCTGCTTTATCTTGTTCTTGATCCTAGAGGAAAACCTTTTAGTCTTTCATCATTTAGTACAGTGTTAGCTATGGGTTTGTCATATATGGCCTTTAGGGGTTTTTTTTCCTTAAGATTTTATTTTTTTAGTTGAGAGAGAGAGAGGGAGCACGAAGATGAGGAGGATCAAAGGGGGAGGGAGAGAGAGAGAAACTGTCAGGAGACTCGCCCTCAGTGCAGAGCCTGACGCAGACTCGATGCAGGGCTCAATCTCATTCCCTGAAGTCATGACCTTGAGATCATGACCTGAAATGATGACCTCAGCCGAAACCAAGAGTCAGACACTCGACTGACTGAGCATCCCAGGTGCCCCTGCCTTTAGGAATTTCTTAAAGAGAGCTCTCTCACCCTGAAACAAATATCCAATTGGTATCTTTGAAAAAAACTGATTAAAAGGAAAAAGAGCGCCTTAGTTGGCCTATAGAAACAAACAAACTCCCTTTACGAGATTAGAAGATGGAGATCAGACTTAAGACAAAAGTTAAGAACTGCAAAATATACTTTTTGTGAGGCTTCTGTAAATACTGATAGTTGAAAAATAGCTTGAACAAAGGCCCCAAGAACACACAGCAAGGCCATTTTACTGTTCCTTTCTCTGCAATCAGATGACATCAGCTCCAGGCCTTCCCATTCAATGCCCTACATGAATGTATTTTAGACTTCTACCGCAAATAATTCATCGGACTGTCCTGTACTTAAAATAAAATTTTAAAACTTAAATAGTAAATGCCCTAGATTTGAGCAAATATGCCATTAAAATTCTTCTGAGGGAAAACTTACATCCTTTCTCTGTCCCTTGGAGATAGAAATCTTATTATGTACTTAAAATGTAAATATCCAAGAAGATAACTTTTAGCTAAAGCAACCACTTACAACTGCCTAGGCCTGAAAAAATAAAATAAAACAAAGAAGAGGCTTTTTCTAAACAAACTGCTACTTGATCTTTATAAAGAGTCCCTTTCCCATAATTTAGTATGCAACCTTTGTAAGATTATTTGTTAAGGGCAAATGAAAATCGTAAAAGTCTGCTTCACAAATATTGGTAAGAAGTTTTAGCCATGACTGAGCAGGTGACTGAAACCAGCTACCAGAAACATAATTTGGATCCAACTTTTATATAAACTAGTGAGTTTTGTATTAGTTTATCCGATTCATGTGAAAAATTTTTAAATGAATGCTCTAAGATCTTTATTTGTACCTGTCTGAATGTTTATGTATGTCTACCTACGTATGTTTTATGTATGTGGCATTTTTCTACCTCTGGATGGTATTAACCAGAATTCATAAAAGAGCTCTGCTTTAAGTGATTTAGAAAGAAACTAGCACTTATATAAATTAAGTATTCTCGAAACTGCCAGAAAAATAGGAACTAACCCAAACGTCTGTTGTTGTTTTTTTCAAGTCCATATGATCTTGGATAATCTCTGATAAAATAGGCTAATATTGTTGATAAATTAAAAATTGTTATGTCCTAAGAGTTGTCAGCATTAAATATAATGCAGACATACAATTTCATTCTACCTTAAGCTTAAGTTATCTTTACTTGTTGTTTAAGATTATAAAATTATAAATCCATTCTAAGGCATATGCTTAACTCTTAGTTTCTTTATTTCTGTGAGTTTTAATATTTGCCTAACAGGCATATGTTACAAAATTTCTTAACGAAAAATAACTTTAGCTGATGGCTGGCTTGTTTAACATCTCATGAAACTTTCATGAATAGTCCAAGCATAATTGTTAAGAACACGTGAGTTAAACTGAAGTGGAATAAAATTTATAAATGAACGCTTCTGCTTAAAAATAGTTTTCCACATCTTGTTAGGAATTTAAAACTTTAATGTAATACTAAGTTAAATTAAATGATGTATATTCATTGACAATCTAGATCAGTTTGAAATAAGATAAAATACTGAAACATTAATTCCTAAACATCAGTTTATCTGTTTTTAGCCTCTTATTACAGACAGACTACAGATATTTGGGTTTGTTAGTAAACATGTTCTTTTATCACTTTGAAAAATTGTACTATGAGGAAATATAGGCGTCTAAAAATTATACAATTTGTGTATTCATAAGTTTGCTAATTTACTACAGAATGCAGATATATATATGACACACAATTCACAATTTCTTCCTGGTTTTCACCAAAATTAAGGTTACCAAGGATTAAGAATTCTAATCAATATATGTAAATAAACTACTAGGAATAATAAAGATGAAGGAAAAAAATTCTGCGTTTAAATTATGCAAAGAAAATAAGGTGTTTTCAGTTAGGCAAGATATGAGAGATGAAAAGATGCCTTTTTGTAAGAAAAAGGAGAATAATTTCATCCTAATGTAGTTTAAGGTTATTTAAAGTTTGTTTCAGATGAAGTGGAGGGAAATAAAGGACAAAAACCTAGAAAAATAAAGGAAGCTGTAAAAGGAAAGAGAAAAATCGTGTCTCATGTGTTTAAGCTATCTAAAATGAAATGTATTTATCATAAGGTTTTAAAATGAATTTTATTATCCATAGTATGCTGATACAAAACTGGAGTTCACATTACTGGGTATTCTTTTTTTTTTTGTATTTACTCTAGCTATATAGTTTACATTTTATTTTTTTCTCCCCATATAGGTTTATTTTAATTTTTCAGTGTTACAAGATTGATTGTTCATGCACCACACCCAGTGCTCCATGCAATACGTGCCCTTCTCAATACACATTACTGGGTATTCTTAATAAAGTACTGTAAAAGGTTTTTCTTTACCTGTTGAGTAATCTGCCTAAGGAACAGATTCTGTGTCTTATTACAATAATTTTCTATGCTTTATGTTGTCTTTGTCCTGTCTTTGATTGCTCAGGAAAACTGAGATTTAATATTGAAAGTGCTAAGGTTTTTTTTTTACAGTCATGTGACCTTCCATATTTGCTTCGAAATCTCTTACACTTTTGTTAAATAGATAACTAAGTATTGTTTCATAGTGACCTGTGATTGTATTTAATCAGGTGTTCAAATCTTTTGATATTTTTGACAAATTTCCCCAAATCGAATTTCCCAAAATTCTAAATGGAGTGTGTTTTTTTGTTTTGTTTTGTTTAACCTGAAGATAATTTTGAGACTCCCCAGAGGGCACTTGGAAAATCTCAAAGGACTTGTTCTCTTACTTTGTAAAAGAAAGATGTTAAATCAATCAGGGTTGTGTTTTGTTTTGTTTTTTTTTTTAAGATTTTATTTATTTGAGAGAGAGTGCACACAGAAGAGACCACAAGTGGTGGAGAGGGAGAAGAAGGCTGCCCATCAAGCAAGGAGTCCAATTTGGGGCTCTATTTCAGGGCCTTGGGATCATGACCTGAGCCAAAGGCAGCTGCTTAACCAACTGAGACACGCAGGTGCCCCAAAACCAATTAGGTTTATTTGGTATATTAAATTACATGGGAAACATTGTCAAATAAGAAGTGATTCTTGGGGCCCCTGGGTGACCCAGTTGGTTGGGTGTCTGCCTTCAGCACAGGGTCCTTCGATGGAGGACCTTTCTCCCTCTGCCCCTCCCCTCTCCCGCACCCCCCCATTCGTGGGGATGTGCACTCTCTCTCCCTCTCAAATAAACAAAATCTTTAAAAAAAGAGAAGTGATTCTTAACTTTTTTTAGTTACATTTGTGTGGATATATGCTATTAATATAAATCGTTCAGGAATTGTGTAAAGTTTCTAGAAATTTTTCAGTATCTTTACTATCCATGATATGTCCTTGTATAGTAATATCAGTCATAATCCCAGTTATTATAAAATGTATGCCACAGAAATAACCAAATTTACTTGTCAGTCGTACCATAATGAACTTTCATCAGATCTTTAACCAGGGCCATTTTTCTTAAGTCTTTCTGAAAGCACGTGCAATCAACTACAAGTGAAAATGCTCGTCTTCAAGGAGCTTCATGGGTAAAGCTCTGGCAAGTGGGCTGAAGTACAGAATTCTGACAACTTTAATAGCATGCCACTGGATTGGGTAAAGATTCACAAAACTCCAATGGAGAAAGTGATGAATTCATAAGATTGCTAATCCCAAGTCAAACAAAACAAGAATTACTTTCATGGAACTGAATAAACTGATAAGCATGATTATAATTTTTATGGCCTTTTTGCTTGAAATATCTCCATTTCTTTAATGTTTCATTTTCCAGATTTAAAGAATCCCTTTTCTCTTAAGCTATCAATAACTTACAGCAACATGTTAAAGTATACCTTCATGAAACATTTACTTTTTCTTCCTATCTGATTCCTCCAGAATTTGGAATAGTCTTTGAATAGTCTTATTTTCAAGGTAACATAATTATTTGCATAAGTTTAATAAGAATCTGTTCTCCTTGTAAATATGACACAATTTGAAACTTTGGTTGCTATTACCAAGGCTTTGACTGGAATGTCATATTGGAGAATGGTGCACATAAAATCAGATGTGACCAGACAGTTTGTTTTTGTTTTTTTTTTTTTTTTAAGATTTTATTTATTTATTTGAAAGACAGAGAATGTAAGAGAGAGCATGAGAGGAGAGAAGGTTAGAGGAAGAAACAGACTTCCTGTGGAGCTGGGAGCCTGGGATGCGGACTCGATCCCGGAACTTAAGGATCATAACCTGAGCTGAAGGCAGTTGCTCAACCAACTGAGCCACCCAGGCTCCCTGACCAGACAGTTTTAAGGAACTAAGTCTGACTATAGGGAGCCGATGCTTATGAGGTTCTCTTGGAATGGCCACCTGGCTTTTGGGTTCCTGGCCTTATAAGTAAGGAAGATAGCTTCGAACAGGCCCAGGAAACTTCAAATACATTGGAAACCTCAGGAAAGAAGGAATTCACCCAAACCTACAGGGATTGCAGATGAAGACTGATGACAAGATCTTGACTTGGCTTCCTACCCTCAAGAGGGCTTTTAAAAGTCTAATCTGCGTTTGCTTATTTAAAGTTCCAGCAAAGCAGACTTCAAAAAGCGTAAATGATCAATTACTATTTTTGCTGTGCTTATGCAAATAATTAGGCCAAGTTTAATGAGACTAGATTTATTTTGCAAATTAGTCTTACTTCGATTATCTTTGGTAGAAATTAGAGCGATTGTAGAGAGACATTCTATGTTCCAATGAAAAAAATAAACAGCACATCCTTGTGGGTTGTTAAATTCTAGCTATGTTTGCTCCCATTGGACTTTTTCACCTCTTTGTAAATTGGCTCCTGCTGTTTTGTACATTTTGTCAGTAATTAACATTTCCAATTTTTCTCTCACCCTTCTGACTTGGCGCCACTGAGAACTAAAGCCTGACTTCCCAGATCCTTATGAAGACCATCTAAAGGCTCTACAAGCAAAATGATGGATGTTTCCATGCTCTTCCCTGAAAAATAACCATGTCTGTGACACTGATGTATATGCCACTACTAAAGACCTTCACACGGCAAACAGTAAACCAGGAGAAACTGGAAGCTGGATTATCACAGCCACCTTCACCCTACCGTCTAAAGATGCTCTGAGCTCAACCTTTATAAATCTTTTTGATTGACTTTGGTCCCCCAAACTGGGTTTATGATTTTCTTCTTTCATTTACTTTTGTTTTCCTTTTTGTTTCCACGGAAATGTCCCTTCTTGAAAAAAATAAGTTTCAATGGGCAGAACAAAAGCTATCAGAATATCCCACCCCAAAGTCTGCCTCTTTGTCACTCAGATTATTTTGAGCTAAAGGCAATTGAGGACCAGCATCTGTGAGAAAAGCTCTTTACCTCCTCCTAACTACCTAAAAATAGAGTACAAATTTCCCCTTTTGTAAAGTAAATTTACATTTAAAAAGGAAATTTCCATTTGTAAAGCTGTCTCTTACCAGGGAGAGAGCTATACCCAGAGACAACTCTCCTGAGAGACCTTACAATCCTTATTTACTGTATATTTTCTCCCTTCCCCTTTCTATAACTTGCTTCTCCTACCCAAAAGTTTAACCTGAGATAGTATATAAAGCCTCAATCATCTTGCTGCCTTCTTAAGTTTTCATTTTGTTGTGAGTCTCCATGGATATGTGTGTAACCAGATCTTTTTCCCTCTGTCTCTTATTAATCTGTTTCTTATCAGTTTAAGTGAAGGTCTTGGTCAGTGAACCTAGGAAGGTTGAGGGAAAAAAGGTTTTCCTTCCCTTCATAGCCAGAGACCCTGAAGATGAGTGAAGCTAGGGGATCTGAAGTAGCACACAAGTGGTGGCTGATACACATAGTAAGTAATAGTAAGAAAGTAATAGTAAGTACAAATAGTAAGTAATAATAAGTAAGTAATAGTAAGTACAAATAGTAAGTAATAAAGTGAAACTCAAGTTCTGACAACCTGGCCTCAAAGTCCACACATTTCATTGAACTGGAGGTGATTTTATTAATTTCTTTGATAGCAGTTTTGTTTGGTTTGGTTTTCTGTCAATCTCTCCAGTAGAATGTAAGCCTCCTGAGAAAGTGGCATTTGCTCATCTTATTTGCCATTATATCTTCAACAGGGAACCCAGAGCCTGACTCAAGAAGATGCTGAATAAATATTTGTAGAATGAATGAGTAAAGGGTTCCTAGATGGGAGATGGATTCTAAGGCAGTATTGTTCCTGTCACTGTTCCAAAAAACACTACTGAGTTACTACATGGACCAATGAGAAGTGCTGGTGAGTGAAGGCAATAGATTGAGAGAAAATGAGACAGATGGTCTAGCTTGCCCACATGCCTTCCAGGCAGCCTTAGAAGTTCTTGAACTCTGGAGGATATCCTTAAGGAAACAGGAAGGAAGCAAAATCAGAAATTCCTTAGGAAGTTTGAAAAAGGAAATGTGGAGAATTGGGCACATTGTATGACATATAGGAAGTTATTTAAAGCAGGTTTTTAAAACTGTAAATTTATAAGTGGGTTATAAAAATCCGGAACTTCATACAATTTTACGCAAAAACATGTCTCTCTATATTCATGTGCAAATTCTTAGGGCAATAGTTTCTCTCATATTTGGAAATAAATCTATAACTTCTACATGATTAGGAAATACTAAGTGATTATAGCAACTCATGGATAATCTAGACTCACTTTTTTTTTTTAAAGATTTCACTCATTTATTTGACAAAGAGATCACAAGTGGGGGGGGGGGGCGAGACGGGGATGGTTAACAGGTTCCCTGCCGAACAGAGAACAGATGCTGGGCTTGATCCCAAGACCCTGAGATCAGGACCTGAGCTGAAGGCAGAGGCTTTAACTCACTGAGCCACCCAGGTGTCCCTCTAGACTCACTTTCAAATGAAGAAACCAAGACCCAAAGATGTTATGGGATCTGCTAAAATTCAAACAATAAATTGGATGACGAGAAAGGACTCAGGTCTCTTGATTGCTAATTCAGCATTCTTTGCTGTGCCACTATGCCTTCCTCAAATTAAGTCACAGAATACCATGTGAAGAAAAAAAGAGTTTAATTTCTCGGAAAAAAGGAAGAGAAAATCTAGACAAATTTATTAGAAAGGTTAACTCTTTAGTAGAACCCTAAGGCTAGAGGATCCTTGAGGTATACCTAACATTTCCCTGATTTTAGGTAAAAAAAATTCCTCTAGACCTCCTGAAATGTTTATTTTTCAAGGTGGTTATGGAATATGGGAGAAAAGACCTAAATAATTATTCAGCCATTCAGCTGAGAAATGGTAAGAACTAGATTACCTTTATTTGGTATATACATATGACATATGAATATATATCAAAGTCATCCACAAAAAGGAGTTTTAAAAAAGAATAATGAAGGAATCAAACCTATCAAAGTCTAGTGCTCGTCTATAATACAAAGTGAAAAAAAAAAGCCCAAAAGACAAAAATAAAAAAACAAAACAAAAAACCCTCATAACTACTAAGATAACCACGCATTGTGAACATTTAATTGTCTTTCACAATATGGTCTCAAGGGTAGATTAAGTAAATGAAATCCTCAATCTCCAGTCCTCATGTGAGGTAGTTCATCAACTTTTTTGTTTGGAGAACGGCAGACTTTAAGGAGATCTAAATTCAAATCTTGTACTAAATCATGGCCACTAGCTACTAAATCAGCTTCTCTGTTTCTCAATTTTTTCCATCTTCAGAGTGGAAAAAAAAACTTGATCTTAGACAACGTTTTTCAAACTTTTTTTAACTTTTTTATTTTTAAAATTTTAATGTTTTTATTACCACCCATAGTAAGACACATATTTATCTGCATGAATAAACATATATGCCTATGACTGAAATAAAAGTTTCATGTAACAATATCAGCCCTTAGTATATTCAGGGCACTCTGATATTTTCTATTCTATCAGGTGATGTCTGTTTCTTTTTTTAAAATGCATGTTATGACCCATTAAATTGATTTCATGACCTACCCGTGGGTCATAACCTAAGTTTAAAAGACATTACGAAAAACATTAAGGTCACTGGTAGCTTTTATATTCTACTGATAAACTCACTACAAGGACCACAAGTCAATAGTAAAATCAATTCACTTGAATTTCAGTTTTTCCTCCCTCCTTATTTTGATGGTAATAACGGACAGTGATAAAGAATTTCAGGTGACGAAAGGGAAAGCAGGAGCTTTAAGCATCCATGAAAGGTAATTCAGCCAGTAAGTAATTTAACATTAACCATAAAAAGAAAAAAGACAAGGCATTCACAACTAAATCGGGCAGTTTTTACTGATATTTTAAAAAGACTACCTTCGAACCCGTTTCAGTTTTAAGAGATTCTTAAGAGAATGTTTAAGAGGAGGAGGAGACTGAGGGGATAGGAAGAAGAGCAGAGGAGAAAAAGAGGAAACCGTTCAGGGGTTGGTGGGCTGTGCTGGTCCCTCTGACCTTCCTGGGTGGCAGGCTAGCTCCCCTGAGAAACCTCCTCTCTGCAGTGAAAACAGATGCCCTGAGCCCTGTCGGCATGCCCCACTGTGAGAGCACTCCTTTAGGTCACAAATCTGATCGTTACATGTCTGCTTAAAATTCCTCAGGAATTCTCAGCAACTCCAAGACAACGTGCAAACCCCTCAGCCCGGCACACAAACCATTTCCAATTGGATTGCTTGTTCTCCCATCTCCCCCGAACCCCCACACCCCAGGGGCGCAGACGCCATCACCAGATACATGAAATTTGGGGACTTCCCCTAAACAACCCTTGTCATGCCTCTGTAACTTTTTTTCAGTTCTTTTCTCTTTCTAGAATACCCTCCTCCCTGCTTCCCTTTTCCCTTCCCTTAGCAGATATCTTCTTTCTCTGTCACGTCCCACTTCCTCTGACACTGTGCTTGCCCCCGTCACAGATGCTAACACCGTACCTTACAACACCGTTCTTCTTTCCCAGGAGCCCATGGTTCCTTGAGAGCAGGGGTCATGTCCGTCCTATTCATAGGTGAGCAGTACCCAGCACATAGTTAAAATTCCATAAATAACTGTTCACAGAATGAATCCTGAAGGACTTTCTTATATACCACTTGTCCCAGCCTCTGAGAGGAACTAAAAGTTCTGAAATTCAGTTAGGATGCTTTCCAGTCAAGTGTAATCAGATGAAGTAGATAATCCTTCAGTCTCCCAGCAAAACTCTGGCTAAATGTTCACAGAACAAGTAAACTGTGAGTCCCCGTTTAAGAAGAGGATAATGATTAAGCAGATTGGGAACATCAGGGGCTTGCAGCCAATTAAGAGAATGTTGTCTTCCTAAGAGGGCCCCCCCAAGAAAAGTTTGGAATTAAGAGTGGAAAGAACTCAGAAAAACCACAGGGGAGAATCACTAGGTTTTAGAAAATTCAGCATTTCGACTATATCCCCTTTATTCACGGAAAACAGAGAGAGAAGTAAGGCTAACGGTAAAAATCATACGTGTGAAAGAAAGCAAAGCACTCATAGCTTATAGCCCTATTCCTACTTCGATTATTTAAATAGTAGGATTTCACTAAAACAAGAAATCCCAGGTGTAAGTAGCAAGTAACAAGGGATCAAGATAATTCATTTTAAAAATGTGACAAATAAAATGAGAGAGTCAATTAAGTCCAACAAGGGAAAATGATCAGAGGAACAAAGGTAATAAACATTAGCCCCAAGGGAAAATGGAATGAAGTATCCGATCATGGGAAATGAACAGAGGTAAGAGAAAGGAAAACCCAAAATAAGGAGGAGCTGAAACAGATCTTGATTCTAGAGTGACCAAGAAGATGCTTTTAGAATTGAAGTTGTTTTAGATTTCGTGCCTTAGTAGAAAACACAAGAGGACAACTAGGAAGCAAAAAATTTGCTTCTAGGTGCGCCTGGGTGGCTCAGTCAGTTAAGCATCTGCCTTTGGCTCAGGTCATGATCTGGGGATCCTGGGATCGGCCCCACATCGAGCTCCCTGATCAGCGGGGAGCCTACTTATCCCTCTCCCTCCGTGTGCTCTCTTTCTCTCTCAAATGAATAAATCAATCTAAAAAAAAATTAAAAAAATTTGCTTCCATTAAATTGCTGATAAGAAATAGGTGAGAGAAAACAAAGAATTAAGGACATGATTAAAATCTCTTGTCCTTTATGGCATCCAAAGTATCTCAATTACATAACGATTTCTTTTCATTTCCTAAAGGACAAAGGAACTGAATAAAGTGAATGCATTTATTGGTTATTAAAAAGAATAAAGTCTGATTTCAAAAATAGGTCCCACTGAATCAAATTCTAGTCCTCAGTGAATTCTGGGGAAAAATGTCTATGAGTACAGACATATATGAATATACAGGAATAGAACCAGTAAAATTGCAGGAATTTTTGAGGACAATTCAAGATATCAATGTAATCATATTTTCATCATCGTTGGAATTTTGTCCTAAAAATTAATGATGGTTGTTTGTTAATGGGAAAACTGATTTTATTTTTTAGACTTTTTTTCTTGTCTTTATTTATATTATCAAAGATATTTATATTATCAAACAAACATCTTTATTTATATGTTCATAAATGAACATATATTTATGTTAATATTATGTTATATTGTGTTAATACTATGTTAATAATTTATATTATGTTGATGTTAATTATGTTAATAATATTGTATTATGTTAATATTATGTTAATGTTTATGTTAAAATTACTATTACCATGAAGAAAAATTCCCTTTCCACCCCTTTCCCCCACCCCCAAAATTCTGAATAGGATAATAATTAAAAATTTGATTTATTTCATCTCTTATGGTAGAAAAATGAAATTTCAACCCTATCAATTTCAAGCACTCCCAAGATGATCCTAGAAAATTAGACTATTCAGAAGAGCATCACATGCAGTCTCTTAAAACTGGAACCTGGGGGCACCTGGGTGGCTCAGTCCTAAAGCCTCTGCCTTCGGCTTGGGTTATGATCCCAGGATCCTGGGATGGAGCCTTGCGTCAGGCTCCCTGCTCGGTGAGAGGCCTGCTTCTCCCTCTCCCACTCCCCCTGATTGTGTTTCCTTTCTCGCTGTCTCTCTCTGTCAAATAATAAATAAATTATTTAAGAAAAAAAACTGGAACCTAGAAGACAGCAGCTGCAGCTTCATTCGTACCTCCTTCCCTCTGGGCAGAGGTGAACTGTCATTGGGTTACTTGGCAGTAAGTAAACAAATACGGTTAAGAGATTTCCTGGACAGAAGGGTCAGACACTAACTCAGGTAGCTCAGATTTTTAAAAGATGGGTCTATTTTTTTCAGGGGCACCTGGGTGGCTCAGTGGGTTAAAGCCTCTGCCTTCGGCTCAGGTCACGATCTCAGGGTCCTGGGATCTAGACCTGCATCGGGCTCTCTGCTCAGCGGGGAGCCTGCTTCACCCTCTCTCTCTGCCTGCCTCTCTGCCTACTTGTGATCTCTCTCTCTCTGTCAAATAAACGAATAAAATCTTTGGGGGAAAAAAAAAAGGTAGGTCTATTTTTAAGGACAGAGAGACCTCGCAGAAACACTGTTGAATCCAGCTTTCTGGGAGTGAGGGCCAGGCCAGACCGGGGTGGAGGTGGGGGGGGGGGTGCTGCCAGGTCAGGGGTAGAGCTCCTCGCGTCCTGGAGCCACGCAGCCTCTGTTCTTTGATATTTTCCGAACTTACATCCTTAGCTCTGCAGACCAGATCCTTTGGCGTCTTCAAAATTTCTGCTGCTCTCTGATTTTGGCCTGTACATGGCTGTTTCTAGGCCACAAAGCTGACTCCAGGCATGATGCTACCTAACAGACCAGCTCCGGCAGCTAATGCAAACCCTCAGAGAGCCGATTGCACACGGTTCTAAGAGAAGCTGCCCATGGTCTCAGCGTCCGTGAGGTATACACGTGAGTTGCCTTCAGCCCGGGGGAACCCGAGCCAGAAGCCCGCATCAGCGTGGCCACCTCGGTGCACCCCTTCCACGGAACCTTTCCTGGGGTCCTTTGCAGAGAAGGGATGTGGCACTAGTGACTATCCAAAATATATTGATTACTTTTTTCTAAGCAACTTTGGATGAATCATTATATTTGGTAATGAGACGAAAATGTTACTGTGTAGTTCATCCTTGCCCCTTCCGCAGCTCTCACCAACTATCCTGTCCTTCCTCTTTTTTTTTTTTTTAATAGCTGCCAAGGGCCCCAAGGCCGGGCCTTCCTTTCCAAGTAATAACCCAGCTCCAAAAGCATCTACATCCTTTCTCCCCCTCCAGCTTCTTTCCTACAGCAGCCGGCTTTTCCCTGGCTAAAATAGATCAACTAATCCATACTAAAGTACTTACGACTGGTAAAGTGATTTCATGGCAAGCCGTTTGGCCTCTCAGGGACTTAGTTTACTTATCCCTGAAGTGACAGAACCTGGACTGATCGGCCCTCAGGATGTTTTCTAGTGTACTATTCTAAGTTCCGAAGATGAAAGTTGAAGATCACATTCGTCAGCAGATGAATGGATAAAGAAGATGTGGTCCATATACACAATGAAATATTACTCAGCCATCAGAAAGGATGAATACCCAACTTTTGTATCAACATGGATGAGACGGAAGGAGATCATGCCAAGTGAAGTAAGTCAAGCAGAGAAAGCCAATTATCATATGGTCTCACTTATTTGTGGAACATAAGGAATAGCATGGAGGACATTAGGAGCAGGAAGGGAAAAATGAAGGGGAGGAAATCAGAGGGGGAGAGGAACCATGAGAGACTGTGGACTCTGGGAAACAAACTGAGGGTTTCAGAGGGAACAGGGGCCAGGGGAAGGGTAAGCCCGGTGATGGGCATTAATTACATGGGTATTAATTGCATGATGGACACAGATTGCATGGAGCACTGGGTGTTATACGCAAACAATGGATCATGGACAGTGATGTACTGTCACTGTCTAAAAACTAATGACGTACTGCATGGTGACTAACATAATGTAAATAAACAAACAAACATACAAACAAATAAATAAATAAAATATTTTAAAGGGAAAAAAAAAAGCCCATTCTAAATCGTAAGAATAGCTAACATCCACTTCATGCTTATTAGATGTCAGACACTCCTCTAAGAGCTTTACATATAACACTTTCTTGGATCTTTAGAACAACCCAGATAAGAGAGTGTGTTTATTAGGATCATATTCACTGTGCTAACAAATACATGCTGGCAACATGTACTTTAAATAAAATCAAAGTTCATTTCTCGTTGACATCACAGGCCATGATGGTGTTCCTGGTTGTTGGAGGCTTTCTTCCATTTGGTGATTCAGAAACCCAGGCACGCGCGCGCGCGCGCGCGCGTGTGTGTGTGTGTGTGTGTGTGTCTGCCACCTCCTAGATTCCTTTGTCCTCTGCTTCCAGCTACAGAAGGAAAAAGAGTACAGAGAAGAGTCATGATCTTGCCAGGAACTGAAGGGTCTCATGTGATCTGAAGGTCACAAACTGGCAACCTGGGCCAAATTGGACTCAAAGACGAGATGGGCTTTGTTTGGTTCATTACATGAATCAGTGGTCCACACTAAAAAAAGGAGAGCTCACAGTTTTTAAAAATCTAGATTCACTTTTTTTTTTTTTAAGATTTTATTTATTTATTTGGCAAAGAGAGAGAGATCACAAGTAGGCAGAGAGGGAGGGAGAAGCAGGCTCCCGGTTGAGCAGAGAGCCCGATGTGGGGCTCGATCCCAGGACCCTGAGATCATGACTTGAGCCACAGGCAGAGGCTTTAACCCACTGAGCCACCCAGGCACCCACCTGGAGTCACTCTTAAAACATGAGAAGACCTGGCAACTGCGCCTGGCCAGCATTTCCCCCGCCCCCCGCCGCCCCCCCCGCCCCCAGCCGCAGGAATGCCCTTTGGCAATCTCACGGATCCCCCAGCTCCCCCAGCTCTGCTTCAATCCGTTTACACAATTTCAATTTGTTGGCAGCACGGGAAACCCCAGCTCGATCGACCTGCTCAGGTGTCACAGCTAGGGAAGCGAGACATGGAGAAGCCCAGTGACTCACCCGTCCACACCACTTTTTTATAACAGGGCTAATAAGGCTGATCTAAGGGTGCTCCGTCCATACCGTCCTTTCTCCGGCTCATACTTTCTCCCGAAGAGATTTGGAAAGGAAGCGCACAATCTGAGGAAATTATGTTTCATGCAGGAAGGGAGACAAGGATGATGTCAACCAGCGGATAAGCTAGAGAAGCCCACTGACTGGAAGTCGAGAGACGTGGGTAGGAAATTATTAATGGGAGGAAGTGGAAGGAAGAGATTCCATGCATAATAAGGGCACGGGAGGGAGGCTCCCATGGAGAGCTAGACAGAGGCCAGGAGACAGAGCAAGGGAGGCACCAAGGGGCTCTGCTCCTCTAGAGATGAGAGCCTGGCAGGAAAGCAGCCGCGGACAGAATAAAGGAGGCCGCCAAGTAGAGACTAAAATCAAAACTGATCAGAAAAAATATTTAGACATCATAAGAGACTTCTCCGGCTTTATTTCTTTGGAACAATAGCAACAGAAGCTGTGCGAAGGAAGGACAAGATTTCTCAAGGTTGCCTGAGAACTTAACTGGAGATCGAAGCAATTATCTAAGACAATTAGACTCCACAAGAAGAAGGAAAGAAAGAAAGAAAGAAAGAAAGAAAGAAAGAAAGAAAGAAAGAAAGAAAGAAAGAAAGAAAGGAAACAATCTTCACGAAACCAAAATGCAACCTGGGGAATTTTACCAAGAATTTGCTGTTTAAGTGTTCAGCAAAAGTTTTTCTCGAAAGAAAAATGAACCCAGACTGAGCCACCACGGGACCTTCTCTTGGCGGGGGTGGGGGTCACAGGACTGTAGAGTTCACTCCGAACACTGTTGTGTGACTTCACTATAAAGATTAGTAGAGAGAAGTGGCAAAATGGTCTTTGAGATCCTGACTGGTGCCAAAACAATAGGGAGGGAGTACTGTAGACTGTTGATAACCTTAAAAAAAATATTCATGGGTAATTAACACATGAAAGTCAGAAGGCCTGGGAGCTGCCACTAATGGGCTGGGTTGCTGTGAGCCATTCACTTCAATTCTCTAAGACTCAGTTTCCTTAGCTGTGAAGCGAGGTGGTTGGGGTGATTTTCAAGGTGTTATTCCCAGATCAGCAGCAGCAGCACAGAGAACTTGTTCAAATTATAAATTCTTAGGGCTCATCGCAGACCTAACTGATGCCGCGTAGTCTGTGTTGTCTCCAGCCCTCTGAGTGAGACACCTAGAAAGTGTGAGAACCCCGGAACAAAGTATGTTCTCCAGCTATTGCCATGAATACGCGAATTCCAATGAGAGAGGAAAGAGAGCTAGGTTCCCAGCAGCTGGCAGGAAAGAGTTTTTAAAAGATAGTCGGTGTGAGAAGGCACGATTATTTGTTTCAAATGATGAAAGTGTTTGGTTACCCTCTCCTTCTGCGGCTCTCTCTCTCTGCCAAATAAATAAATAAAATCTTTAAAAATAATAAAATAATAATAATAAAATAAATCAATGTAATTCTAAGGAAGAACATTAAAAAAAGAAAAAAGTGGTAACCATTTGATTTTTTTCCTCCAAGATTTTATTTATTTATTTGACAGAGAGAAATCACAAGCAGGCAGAGAGAGAGAGGAAAGCAGACTCCCCGCTGAGCGGAGAGCCCAATGCAGGGCTTGATCCCAGGACCCAGGACCTGAGCCACCCAGGCTCCCCTAACCATTCGATTTTATGAAACACGTAAGATGAGCCGTGCACAGGTAAGGAACTTTCCAACAGTGAAACGAAGTGCACTGAAGCTAAGTTAAAAACCACAGATGACAGGCTGGGGACAGTCACATATGTATTGGGAGTGATCTCCTTATGAAGGTACACACAAAGCAGGAGTAGTTTCAGCGTGCTGAGAGCAAAGAGAAGAAGGATCCATCCCTTTCAGTGTCTAAGTTCTATAGTTTAAAAAATAGACTGACGCTCACTCAATGAACTGCCTTATAATTAGCTACCTTATTTTAATAGTACTTGTGTTTATAAAAAAATCTTCAAGGCTCACTGGAAGTTTTAGTGGAGTCATAGAGCTCAAAGGTTGAGTTCTCATACCAAAAGGCAAGAGAGAACACAAGCCAAGAAGCAAAATAAATGAGACAAATCAACTTCATAATCAACTCTCTGTCCAGGAGTAGTTGAAGACGAATACGACTGCAAAGCTGAGGAATTTTAGTTTGCTTTCCATAGAACCGTCTTCTTGGTCTTCCTGCTCTGCTTTAAGAGACCTGCTCTTTTATTTCTTTTCCATGTCAGTCGTTTATGCTCGTTAATTCATTGACTCTTAACACTTGAGTATGAATAAACTTTACGATGTGCTATGTTGACCATGCATTTTCATGTTGTTTTTCATAACGAATCCTAGAATGAAAGGTGAAAGGAGCTCTAGGTATCATCTAATAAGTAGAGAAATTTTCGAATGGAGCAAAAAAGTCTCCAAGGTCAATAAGGAGAGTTCTGGAAGTCCAGAGACTTAGTGATCTTCTTAGCAATCTTCTTAGGGCAATTGGGAGCAATGGTGGTAGAGGAAGTAGTGTAGCAGGGCAAGTAAAGTAGCAGGGGAGGTAGAGTAGCAGGGGAGGTGGAGTAGCAGGGGAGGTGGAGTAGCAGGGGAGGTGGAGTAGCAGGGGAGGTGGAGTAGCAGGGGAGGCAGAGCTGGAAGCTATCCAGAAGCCTGTGGTAAAATGAGTAGGGACTATACTGGCTTTTTGGCAAAAAGGATTTTCTCCCCCAGGTACAACAATCTGCAGGTTGGCTAGGCAAGACAGTCCCTATTAGTAGGGAGTAGGAAGACTGAAGTCTCCCTACCTTTTAGGTCAGCTCTCTCCCAACCTTCCTGCTTCTCCGTCCCATCTTTTCCTGCATGTGTACAGATCAGCCCATCTCCCTTCCCCCCAGTTGTAATGCATCTTCTGGCTCAGGAGCCAGGGCCGCTCTGTTGGTTATGTAGGTCGTACCCTACACAAAAGCCTCACCCAGCTGTCACCGTGCAGAGGGGGTGAACGGAGGCTGAGATTTAGCCCATACTTCCCCCATTAAACCCTGCGTCGGGGGATTGTCTTGTTCTGACTCACACAGATACCGTAGAGTTAGCCACGATCATGCCATTAACCCCTGCGTTGTATTTTTGGGCACATCGGACACGATAGTAGCTTTCTTTTTTTTTTCAAAGATTTCACTCATCTATTTGAGATAGAGACAGTGAGAGAGAGCATGAGAGGGGAGAATGTCAGAGGGAGAAGCAGACTCCCCACAGAGCCGGGAGCCTGATGTGGGACTTGATCCCAGGACCCTGGGATCATGTCCTGAGCTGAAGGCAGTTGCTTAACCAACTCAGCCACCCAGACGCCCGATAGTAGCTTTCTTAAAGAAACTCCTCTTTACACCCTCTCTAGATTAGCCTATGCTTCTCATTCCTTCCATAAATCATGCTGACCAGCGCCCATAGCACACCCCTGTCAGCCATTGGTAGACATTCTCTAGCGTGCTCTGGGCATGTCTTCTCCCTCCAGTTAGGTTCTCTGTGTATCAGGAACTCCTATTTGTTCCCCGACTGGTTTCTACCCATCGTGCTTGTTGTTTTAATGATCTAACTTAATTAAATATTGAATAAACTGATGACACCGTGTAAAAAAGAGAATTGTGGTTTCTGTGAAAACTAAGTTCGGGATCTGCAAAGACTAGAAAGGGGTTGAGTCCTCCAAACAGCCGTTGATTTGGTTGTGGGGAGGCAACTTTAAAAGGTTGAAAAAGAAAAAGGCAAAGTCTAGGAATCTGCGCTTGAATTACTTTGTATGTGATTTGAAGTCCTTGATTCACTTTAAAGAAACTCAAGCAAGAAATCACAGGCCAGGAGTTATGGGCATAGTTTAGGAAAGAAAGATGTGCCCCTGTAATCCTCAGACCCGTGTTTAAAAACAAAAAGATAATGAAAGTTTTCAAAATTTAAAACTTTGGCCCTACAGCAAAACACATGTACAGTATTTATGTCTTTTAAGGTAAAATACAGGCTTCCGAAATGTGTGTGCTATTTGAAGCAGTTTTTCCAGTTAATCAATTGTCAACCAATACCCAATCCAGATCATGTCATATAACAAGGCTTCTATAGAATTTTATTTGGTGTTTAGTGAGATTCGTGTATAGTAGCTCTCGCCCTTTGTGATACCTTTCTGTGCAACTTTAAGTATCTTACAGTATATCTGCCTTTTCTAGCAGTATTTTTTGTTTTTAATTTTTTTTTTATTTTTAAATTGCCACCAGTATTTTTGACAACAAAGCAATAATGTATCACATGAGGAAAGATCCTCAATAAGGCCATACAGAGTCATGTCTATACCAACTCAAAACACAAAAAATGTTCTTTGGAATCCAACTTGGCTTTATGAAACATACTTCACTACAAATTAGAACAGGACACACACTCTATCTGGCAACCATGAATCAATATTTGGCATCTCCGCTGCAAATTTTGTAAAAATTGTCTTTTAAAAAGTTCACACTGACTAAAAGACAGCTGGGTATAACAAACTCAGAACTTTTCTTAGGAAGGATGATTTAATGTGAGGTTAATGATTCATTAGGGGAGGAAGAGAGAACTGGAAAAGAAGTTTTGTTTCATCATTTCCCAACCTTTTATTTTTTTTTAATTTTTTTTTAAAGATTTTATTTATTGGATAGAGAGAAACACAGCAAGAGAGGGAACACAGCTGGGAGAGTGGGAGAGGGAGAAGCAGGCTTCCTGTGGAGCAGGGAGCCCGATGTGGGGCTCGATCCCAGGACCCTGGGATTGTGACCTGAGCCGAAGGCAGACGCTTAATGACTGAGCCACCCAGGCACCCCCTCAACCTTTTTGAATTAAAGATTCAAGCAGTTTTGGAAGTGGAGAGAAACTCAGAGGTCAGCATGCCTTTCTCTTACAGCAGAAAGTTCTTCAGATCTAATGGTCCCCCACCCTGCTAGATCTCTGCTAAAATGAGATGTTCTACACACTGGGAAGGAGTATGCATCATTATTGAAAAACGTTAAGTCAGGAAATTCTTTTTTTTAAAAAAAGACATTATTTATTTGAGAGAGAGAGCATGAGTACTGGGGGGGAGGGGCAGAGGGAGAAGGAGCAGCAGACCCCACCCCTCACCCCCACTGAGCAGGGAGCCCAACGCAGATCTGGATCCCATGACCCTGGGATCATGACCTAAGCTGAAGGCAGACTCTTAACCAACTGAGCCACCCAGGCGTCCCTCAGAAATTCTTTCTTACTGTGAGTTTTACTCTAAATTTTGTCCCCTCTGCTTCTGGATTTCAGTTCTAAAACTTGCAATTTGAACATTTCTGTTCTTGCACATTTTGAGGGAACTGGGTATAGTTACCCTGGAGAAAACAAAGTATTCATGTGTGTGTGTGTGTGTGTGTGTGTGTGTGTGTGTGTGGTATCCCGGATGGATTGTGGGTAAGAGTAAGAAGCTTCTCAGTATAAGAAAAAACTACCTATCATTTTAGCAATTAAATAATGTGGAGGCATGCCTTAAGAAGTAATGAAGTCACTTGTTCCGGAAGAGAGCAGTGATTAACTACTGGGACGACTTCAGGATGGGATTCTTTTTACTGGGCAGAAGGTCGGGATAAGAGGTCTCTAAAGTTCTGCTGAATAGTCTAAAAGTTCTTAATATACCTGATGGTCTCCATGATTTTCGGCTCTATAACGTACTTGGTTTCTTCAAGTACTGTTTATATGCTGTAGCTTCCAGATCTTTTCACTATTTCAATTGGTCTGGTATGAAAGCATGTCTATGTAATAAATATACTTAAAATTTTGTAACCAAAATTTAAATTTATAATCAGTAAAAATTATGCTGAAATGGGATCACCGGGAAATGGCCTTCATTTGGTGATTTTGAAATTGCTAGTAAAAGAAAATATGATGGGGCGCCTGGGCGGCACAGTCAATTAAGTGTAAGACTCTTGATTTTGGTCAAGAGTCATGATCAGGTCATGATCTCAGGGTCATGAGATGAAGCCCCACATCAGGCTCCACACCCAGTGTGGAATCTGCTTGGGTGTCTCTCTCTCTCTCCCTCTCCCTCTCTCTGCCCCTCCCTGCCCTCTAAAATAAATAAATAAATAAATCTTTTTTAAAAAGACAATAAATGTTGCTAATGAGCCTGGGAAAACACTAATGTCAAGGAAGTGGCCCGAATTGATTTTCAGAATGAGATTATCACTAATAAACCAGTAAGTTAGTTAATTACTTTGTCGCCTATTTAAAGAAACACAGGTCAAGAACCCCTTATTCGTAATCCCGAAAACTTGAAAACCAAATTTTTACGTAACTCGTTTGGTGGCAGAAACTGATGTGAATCACTGGAGGCTAGTTGATTATTTGTACTTACCCTAGTCATTCTGAATACTTACATGTTTGGCAGCTGATTTATTTAAATGTTTAATTCGGAGGCGCACTCTATTATGTTTCTAGATCCAAAGGATTTGAATCCAGAAACACATCTGGCCAACAACTGCACGTTTGCTAAACCGGTGCATGTTCCTGGAGACTGGCGTTGGGCACGCGTGTGTTTGCAAGAAGAAGGAGAAGTGATTCGACTTGCAGTGGCGTGCACTCCAGATACCCTGAAGGATCTGGCTGTACAAACAAAACAACAGGATCCGGAAGAAAACGTACTTTCAACCCCATTCTGGGCTCCCAAACAGTAATGGAAATCTACACACACAGAGACACCCGCCCTCATAAATACACACTAAACACAAAATAAATAAAAACAGACCAAATACAAACCAAGGGGAGAGGGGAATGAAAAAGGGGAAAAAAAATTAACTCAATCATTCCAAAGATTTTAAGATAACATATTGGTTACAGTAGGCTACCTTATGCTATGATGATCAGTAAGATTTCCCATCTTCCTGACATAACACAAAGCAAGCTTCCCTCTCACTCTTGCAGCACACCAACGCAGGCAAGTGGGGGAATCTTCTCTGCACCATCACTGAAGGCCTTGACTGATGAAGGTTTTGCCCTCCAGCGTGTTGTAAGCTGTTGAGCAGGTGGAGAACCCAAACCCACTCTTCCCAGCTTCGGACCAGAAATGGCATATGTCACTTTCGTTTCTACAGCCCTGGATTGTTCATGTTGCCTCCCCTAGATGCAAGTGTTCAGATAGGACAGCATGTGGAATATTTATTGAGCGTTACTGTGACTGCTATAAAAAGAGAAAAAAAAAAAAGAAACACAGAAAAAGTGGGACAGATAGAAATTTAAAATGATATTTTATAAACAAACCCAGATAAATCTGTAATCCCAATGTACAGATCAAGTATGTTTCTAAGTTAAAAAAAAAGTAGGTAATGCCAGAAAAAATTTTTTAACCTAATTATTCAATGTTTAAGAAAATCACCAAAAATACGAAAACAAGTAGAGCTTGAAAATAAAAAGACGAAGAAGGATGTAACAGGTGACCATGAACCAAAAGAAAGCTGGTGTGGCTATATTTTTATCAGAAGTAATTGGTGCTAAGACTAAAAATTATTAACTATAAAGGGAGAGATTCATAATAGCTTTTTAAAAGTTCAATTCAAGAAGAAGATATAAAAATTCTAAACTTATGTATAGCTAATAAAATAGCAAATTATATAAAGTAAAATTGTTAAGGTGGAGAAAAACTATGGCTCACAAAGCTTAAAATATCCACTATCTGGCCTTTTACGGAGTAAGTTTGTAGATATCTATACATGGACATATAAGGCATCTCAACAAATTTCAAAATATTGGTTTCAAATGATAGAAATATTTGAAGCACAATGCAACTAAGTAAGAAGTCAATTTAAAATAAATTAAGGGGCACCTGGGTGGCTCAGTTGGTTAAGCGGCTGCCTTCGGCTCAGGTCATGATCCCAGGGTACTGAGATGGAGCCCTGCATCAGGCTCCCTTCTCAGCAGAGAGCCTGCTCCCTCTCCCTCTGCCTGCCTCTCTGCCTATGTGTGCTCTCTCTCTGTCTCTCTGTCAAATAAATAAATAAAATCTTTTTAAAAAGTTAAAATTAGTAAAAAATTCCACACACTCTCGAATATTTAAAAGGAATTCATACTTTTATTTTTATTTATTTATTTATTTATTTATTTATTTATTTATTTATTTAATGGTAATGATTTAATGGGCCACTCCTTTTGAGTAACACCGAGGCAAGAATTTATTTCATTCAAAGCTTTATGCACAGCAATATGGAGATTTCAGTCAGATGTTGGATAGGTCTTCAAGGCCTCTGGAGACTTCTCAGGATCCTGCACACCACTCCAATTGTGGAATCCAGGAATTCATACTTTTAAATAGCGCATGGGTCAAAGGAGAAACAATAATGGGAGTTTTAGAATACTATGTAGTAAGTGGTAATGAAAATATTACTTGACAGTATGGCCAAGGGTAGACAATTTGAGCATCATTAAGGGCACTCACTCATTGCAATGTGTAAAAAGAGATCAAATATGTTCAAATCCATGAGTCTAGATACTTGGGAAAAAAGCTAAGAGATCACTTTGGGAAGATAATAGAAAATTATTCATTGGTAAATAAAAAGAAAAAAATCACGCATTTATCATGTCCTTCCCTGCATGGACCGTACCATCAATACTCAATAAACTGGAAACAATGGCGTAGGTGGACAAGTTGAAACTTTTGGGGAAACCTAAGAGACCAGTCATATTCAGATGCCCAAGCGAGACCACTAAAAGGGAACTCGTCAAGAGATTTATGGAAAGCTGTGGTCTCTGGGCTGATCATGGAATTTCAGGAGAGTGAGGCCCAGCTTGGATCCAGTGGGGAATTCTGCATCTATCCGTCACCATATCTGACTGCAACAAACTTTTGAAAGCGGTGTTCACTACTTCACTTCTACCTTCCAGTTCTCATTTAGGCTCTTCTTTCGGCCAAGGCTAACTCAGAGCCAAAACAGAAAGGGAATTCTGGAAAATAGCGCAATTTAGGGCAGCCTACCGTTTGTTTGTTTTGTTTTTTTTTTTCAGTTTGGCAGTTATACATATTCTCTTAATCACTTCCAAATAAAGATAATGGCAAAATCATGCTTTCACTTAAGAAGAGGTAACTATCCCTCACACAGCTGAAGAGGCACTGATCTTTCCCAAAGAATACACAAAAATGAGATCCATCTTTGGATGGTATCCATTTACCTCATAGCTGGATCGTGCTCCTTCTTTGGTATCTTGTAACTTACATACTAATGTATACAGGTAATATTTTGTGTTGTATAGTGGAAGAATGTGAGAGAAGAAAAGAAAAAAATGGTGTGTATGCCTATCTACACACATGTATGATTATATTCACATTGAAGAAAAAATAGACCCATAATACTACAATCCTCATTTCCACAATTGCTCACGTGGTCATGGCGGCTATTTACAACCTCCTTTGTACCCAGTTAGCAGTCTCTGCTCTCAGCAAGCAGTCAGCTTTCCTTGAGGGTGACCCAAACCTTCATTCCTGAAGGATGTGTATCATTTGCAGTCCTGCTGTATTGAGTGGTTGTGGCTTTCTGTCGAATCTTTTCATAGCACATAGAAGTATGAAGGGTGTCCCCGGAGGGTCTGCTGAATTCCAGAGATGTCCCCTTCTGCCCTCATCGTGCAGTAGCAACCCAATTTCCCCCTGAGGAGTAGGATGAATCAAGTAGCTGATATAGTAAGCCACTTTTTTTTTACGGTTGGTTCAGTGGCATGAGAGGACCGGAATGGCCACGTTACAGTCTCAGCTTCGCGTCGCTAGAATCATTTTTGTATCCCTAGTGAAAGTACTCTTCCTTTGGGACTAAGACCTCTAAACCAACAGCACACAAAGTTGAGTGAACGGGAAGCACAGTTTTTGTTAGTGGACCATTAGAGTTATTAATAAGAAGAACAATCCCATTTCCATCCCTTAATTCTTGGAACTGTGATAAAAAGCACCATATGGTGGTTACTTACTCAGTGTGTATATTGCATCCTGTAAAACATTATTCTTGCCCTGAAAAGTGCTGTCATCCATCTGGCACCACAACTGAGTCTTCAAAAGGCCATTCCCCCGCCCTATCAGACCAAGTGCTTCAAAATGATGGAGAACATGATAAGCCCAGCGAATTCTATGAGCTTGAGCTCATTGCTGTCGTTCATTTGGTATAAAATCACTTTTCTGTTCAGAAAGCAATGTTGTGCGGATCGCCATGAGGATAAATGAGACATTTCATGGTTCACAGAAGGTGATTTTGCCAGGAGCATTGCAGACAGGAAAGGCAAATCGATATCCAGTTCAGACCCCCGGGGAGGATTTTCCACAACCATTGTCGTTAGGGCCTCTCCTGAGTCTGGTGGTGGTGCGGCAGGTGCCCACTTTTGGGTGTTGCTGGCGTACCCTGAAAACCCATCTGTAATCAGGCCTGAATTTTGTCTTCCTCAGGATAGTGGGACCCAGAGAATTTCTCAAGAGGCCAGAGGTGTGGACAGAGACAGAGGAGACAATGGGAATAAGAACCATGGGATCTGAGCCAGTTGCTCATGCAACTTACTTGTACCTTCAGGACCTGCTTGAGCCCGGTCTTACATACATTACTTCCACTCACGCCGCAGTGCGGCTGCACGTGCCCAATATAATGGCTTGGTGGGTCAAACAATGCCTCATTCGAAATGAGCAGTTGGGGTTCCATGACAACTTGATAGTCCAAAGTCAAGTATTCGGTCTCTCCCAGGGTCCAGTAGCAAACCAGAAACTGTTTCTTCAAAGGACAACAGTTATCTTTAGAAGATGGCATAGCGTTGCTTCAAATCCTACAGGTCTGTGCTGTAATTCACCAAGGATCTTGCCAGGGCCCCATACAACACCCCTGTCTGTCACCGACATTTCAAATATCACGGGGCTTCTGGATCGAAGGGCTCAAGTGCCAGAGGGGCTGGTGCACAGCTTGGACCCATCGCAGAGCCTTCTCTCACTGGGCCCTACTGAAAACTGGAAACCCAGTAAATGTCGCCTTTTTGTCTTTGGGGTAGGGAGGGCTAGGTACAGCAATTTATTCTTCACCTTAGAAAAGATATCCAGACCATGCCCCAGATCAGAGGAGGCGGTCACTAAGGTGGAAGGTCCCCAAACTTCCATGAAATTTATTTCATACCCTTCAGATATTTGCTACGTCCTGCTCATCAGGTCCAATCAACGTACTATCATTGGTATAAGGGACCAAGATGATGGAGAGGCAATAAAGATATTTTCAGACTGAGACTGAGTGATGATAGGCTGTAGAGTTAATGAAAGTTTGAGATAGGACAGTGAAGTGCATTGCTAGCCCTACCAGTGGGAATCAAACTGCTTGTTGTAGTCTTTATTAGGAGAGATAAGAGAAAGAGTATTAATCAGATCAAGAGCAGCATACTAAGTTCCAAGAATTGTATTGGTTTGCTCCAATACGGAAACCTCATGTGGAAGAGCAGATGTGATTAGAATTATGACCTGATTAAGTGTACTATAATCTTCCATCATTCCCCCAAATCTAGCTTTTCTTCACAGGCCAAATAGATGGAATAAATGAGAATGTAGAAGAAACCACCACGAGTCCATTCTTTAAAGCCTTCGTGGCAGCACTGTTCTGAGAACGCCGTATGTATTGCATTTGGTTTTCTATTTGGGCAAGTCAAAGTAGTTTTAGGGACTTCCTTCTCTATCAGAAAGCCCTCACTCCATAATATGGGGTTCAAACAACGTGGGGATTCTGTCATTTGCTGACTATGTAAGTTCCAACTCCGCATCTCAGAACTGGGAAAATAATCATGGATTGGGGCTGGGTTTCACCCAGTTCCACTAAGAGTTGGGCTCAAGCCCAAATTCCCCTTTTTCCCTGACTTCTTAGGCCCTTCACTGACTGTCACACCATAGTGACATTTTGGGTTCTAGGAATCAGCGATAATTCAGAGCCAGTGAGCAGTAATGCCCCAAATTCTGGTTTCCCCTAACACACTATAATACTGGTAAGCTGCCACAAGTGTCTTTGGGGAAAGGTAGGTGGGAGATTTATAGTGTAGCGGGATTCCTCCTCAAAGAGACTCGCCTCGGCTTAATTTACGGGGCTCTGTGTCTGCTTGATCCAGACTGAATCGAGCCTAGGAACCAGATCCAGGACTATCTGTTCAGGGATTCGGGTCAGATTTCTTTACCCCAGACCTGGAGTTTTTTGTAGATACAAATCAAGTAAGACACCAGTAGGGTGTCTATATATTTGAATCCTAGGAAGATCACAATAAATTCGCCAATGCCAAAGATCAAACCATTCTGATGATCCCTTTAGCTCTGTCCATCATTGCACCCTTGTTTCCTTTGTCTCTGGTAATCAAGATCGTTAGGTCATGTCACTTGGTGCCTGTCACTCCAGTATCCCACCAACCCCAGTAAATCCAGGGAGCCTAGTTTAATGACAGCATTAATTGTAGAGAATGGCAATACAAAACTGTACAAGGATGACTGTGTTTGGTTCATCAACACATTTTTTAAAGCCTTGATGGAGTGTCTTCTGAACCCTCCGGGATCATAATTAGGGAATGGCTGAACAGTTCTTACATGATACATCCACTCCAGCATTCCAACTTCTTATCTTTCAGATAACTTTTGTTTAGATAGTGCGACATTGATTTATGAAAGAGGTGAAATTCAGGTACTACTTGACAGAAAACAAGTAGTTTCACAGTTTACCTGTGTGGGTAGAAACCTGAGTAATATAGGACTAGACATGGGCGCCTGGGTGGCTCAGGTGGTTGAGCAACTGCCTTCGGCTCAGGTCATGATCCCGGAGTCCCGAGATCGAGTCCCACATCGGGCTCCCAGCTCCATGGGGAGTCCGCTTCTCACTCTGACCTTCTCCCTTCTCATGCTCTCTCTCACTCTCTCTGTGTATAAATAAATAAATAAAGAAATTTATTTCCTAATAAATAAATAAATAAAATATTAAAAAAATATAGGACAAGACATAAAGATAGAAATAGGGGTACTGTAGTCCCCCACTTATCCGTGGTTTTGCTTTCCATGGTTGCAGTCACCCTCTGTCAACTGTGGTCCGGAAGCAGATGGTCCTCTTCCTGATGTTCCGCCAGAAGGTCAATGGTAGCCTCCCGCTCATTCACAATGCTTCTGTCACTCACCTCATTTCATCTCTTCATGCAGACATTTTATCATCTCACATCATCGCAAGAAGAAGAAGGATGCGTATAGTACAGTAAGATATTTTGAGAGAGAGAGCCCATATTCACTTCACTTTTATTATGGTATAGCATTACAATTGTTCTATTTTACTATTAGTTATTGTTGTCAATCTCTTACTGTGCCTAGTTTATACATTAAACTTCATCATAGGTATGTAAGTATTTCTGTACAAGAAAAAAACACAGTATAGTAGGGGTCAATGCTGTCTGTGGTTTTAGGCCTTCACTGGGCATCTTGGAGTGTATCCCCTGCAGATAAGGGGAAACTCCTGTAATGACGTAGAGATTTGAGCAGACATAAAAAATTCAGTAGATTATTGATGAGCCATAGAAGTTTGATGGTGGGAAAAGAGAAGTGGCAATAATCCAAACTGAAGAGTTGCTTCTTCTGGGAAGAGGACTGGAAAGATAGAGGAGACTCTGTAATGAAACAGAGATTTGGGAATAGGTAATATATATGACATAAAAGGGCAGCACGTCAAAATTGAGCTTTGATTATATTTGAGCTTGATAATATTGTGGTATTAATAAGAAAGATGGAAAAACCATAGACAGAGGGTATACGGAAGAGAATAGTTTGAAGATTAAAAGGGAAAAGATGTGACAGAGTACCAAGATATTAAAAAACATAACTGTCCGAGGGGGCTTATGGAAAGCTGTTATAGGCAGTGAGTCTGTAATGAGAGAGAGCACTTGGCTAAGTTTACCTCTTTCCCCAGAACTCACTTCTCTGTACGTTTTCTCACACTCCCGAGAGAGTGTGACTTGGAGGGTGGAGATGAAGCGGGAGACAATGTCTCCCAAATGTCGTGTATCTGTTGCCTCACCTCATTGCTGGATGCCAGCAGCTGAGCCCGTGACTGATCAACCTTTGCCAAGATCCTCCTTTATTTTTTGCAATTCCTAGGCCAGGCGTGTGCATGTGTGTGTGTGTGTGTGTGTGTGTGTTTAGTTCCATGACAATGGGCCCAAGCTCGTGTAGGACACCCAGGCCATCAAGGTCAGAGGCAATGACATGGGTTTCAGTCCATGTGCATGGGCTCATGTTTTTGAATTCTAGTTTGCTCTTAATTTCACCCACTCTACATCCATCTGCTCTTCCCAACTGCCTGCCATATATATATTTCCTTTACTATATTAGTCAGCATGCGAGAGGCAGGATCACCATATATATATGTATATAAATATAAATATATATAATACAGCACACACACACACACACACACACATACTCACATGATTCTGCTTCTCTGATTGCACCCTGACTGATATAATAAAGGAAATAGTAGTTCAGGGAAGTGATTCTCATGATTGCGGAATCTATGTCTTATTTGCATAAGTATAAACATTTCTCTTCTTCTTTCCCACCCCACCAGTTGTAACAAATGCCTCTTAAAGAAGCATGTCCATTAGGTCAAGGAATTCTAGTTTTCAGAGATATATGGATGGTATTTCTTATTGTAGTTTGTATTCTTTAAAATGTTATTTTCATTAAAAAAATATACCATGATAATGGCTATGTTTTTTAAATTAAGCACATCCACTTTCACATATTCTTAATTGTTCATTCTGCCCTTGTCCTTGCCCCTCCCCATCACTCTTCTGGAGAATAAAGATTATACATTTGGGTTCCTCTTCAAGTTTGTACACAGAAAGTCACAAGAGACCATAATTTACTCCCTACACTCGATACAGACCAAATAATCTACATAATTATACTGTTTTTTTTGAATCGGAGAAATGAGAGGATAAAGAGACCTAAGTGAACTAAATTTTAGAAAATGACAATCCTTCAGATGAGAGAAAAGATACGCAGTACTTCTCACCCCTGACTGAAGTGGAGAAAAGAGTAATTCACCATAGATGACGGTAAGGAGAAATCAGCCTAACTTTTAGCAAATTTTGATGGCAGTGCATGGGCAGTGCATAGGTTATAACCCAGAGGAACCATAGGCACAGAGGAAATTATACGACCACACAGTTTTTTCTGTGATAGTCACGAACGGGTGGAACCTCAAAAACAAGGGCAGTGCAGAAGATCTGGGAGAAATTATCAGAGATGCATTGAGCTTTCAACTAAGAAAGTCTTATAGAGGGGTAAAAGGCCTAGAGAAGACCCCTGGGCCTCCAGGGAGTCAGCTAAGAAAGATTGGGAGTGGGAGCAGGAGAGAACTGAGATCTTCCTCCAAGACTTAAAGCGAAGGAAGACATCAAATAGAGCAGAAAAGCCGAGAATAAGGGCTCTAAAACAATATTTGCACATAATAAACAATATGAAGGCATGAAAAAACCAGAAAATGTAACCCATGGTCAAGAAAGGAAAACATCAGGGTGCCTTGGAGGCTCAGTCAGTTGTGATCCAGGGTCCTGGGATGGAGCCCCACACGGGCTCCCTGCTCAGCGGGGATTCTGCTTCTCTCTCTTCCTCTGTCCCCAACCCCCCACTTGAGCTCTCTCTTTCAAATAAACAAAAATCTTAAAATAAAAGAAAGGAAAACATCAATGGAAGTTAACCAAGAAATAGTCCAGATTTTAGAATTATCGTGGTATGACAAAAATGCTAAAGGACTTAAAGGAAGAAGCCATGTATGAAGATACGGGCAACTTTGGAAAAGTGATGGAGAATACAAAAAAATGAAAATGCTAAAAATAAAAAAATACAGTATCACAGGTAAAGAATTAGTTAGATGAGCTGGCTTAAGAGGTGGGCAATACAGAGGAAAGAAATTTAAAAAAGAGATAATTAGAGGGAAGGCATCCAAATCAAAAGATAAAGAGGAAAAAAAGGAAAACAGAGTATTTCAGGTCTGTGGAACAATGTCATGTGGTCTAATATTTATATCACTGGAGTAATAAAAGGAGAGGAGAGAGAGAATGGGCAGAAACAATACTCCGAGAGGTAACAGAAGAGACTTTTCCCAAGCTAATGAAAGATATCAACTTATAGTCCAAGAATTGCAACCAACATCAAGAAGAATATTTAAATACAAAGGAAACTACACTGAGGCACATCACAGAAGTTTGAAAGCCACATTTAAAGGGACCTTAAAAGCAGCTGGAGAAAAAAAGATACTGTACACAGGGAGTTAAAATATGAACCACAAATGACTTTTAATCAAAAATAATGGAGACAGAGATGGAATGATGTATTTAAAGTGCCAAAAGGAATAAGAATCTGTCAGCCTAAAATTTCATATACAGTGAAAATTATCCTTCAAAAATGTGAAATAAAGATACCCTCACACAGACAAAAGCTGAGAGACTTCATCACCAACAAACAGCGCTGTAAGAAATGCCAAAAGTTCTTGAGGCCAGAGAAAAATGAAACCGTATCTCAAGAAGGAATAAAAAAGTATCAGAAAGGACAAATATCTGGACAAATAAAAATGACGCATATTTAATACCTTCATTATATACATATATTTACAATTTTTAAAAT
Source organism: Nasua narica (assembly GCA_028533885.1). Taxonomy (NCBI): domain Eukaryota; kingdom Metazoa; phylum Chordata; class Mammalia; order Carnivora; family Procyonidae; genus Nasua; species Nasua narica. The sequence goes on along the minus strand of CM052807.1, from coordinate 43,241,291 downwards.
ATCACCCCCCCACACAATTATGGTGGGTTTTAATAACACATAGAAGTAAAATAAATGCCAGTATCATAAAGATGGGAGAGGGATAAATGGAATTATGCTGTTGGAAGTTTCTTATATATTCTTAAAATAGAATAGTATTATTTGAAGATAGACTTATAATTAAAGAGGCAAACTGCAATTTCTAGAGGACCACTAAATTTAACATACAGGAGAAAAGCTACAAAGACAATATAGGAATTTTAATGGAATATGAAAAAAATATCCAATTTACCGAAGATTCAGGAAAAGAAATAGAGAAACAATTGACAAGTGGGAATGATTAAGTGAAAACTTCCCCCAACCACGATTACTGGACACTGAATGTCTTTGGAAATTAACTTTGGCTACAGACTCAATGTTTTTCATTAATTCAACCTAAAACCACAAGGCAAAACAGAGCTATGTGTAAAGTGTATACTGCAGTTAGATCATTTTGACATGACTAACACTGTTGCAATCACAAATAATCTTGAGCTGCTTTGTAAACTTCCCATGCCATCGAAAGTTAAAACAAGAAGCAAGATCTCCATTCCAACACAAATTTTCAGCAGTTATATTTTTCTGAAGTAGTGGTTCGTGGATTATGATGCAAGTGAAAAGGAAATTTCCATATTTAAAATCCACTTAACTGTGCAACTGAGGCACTTCCACCTAATTTTCCATTAAAAGTGATTAACCTGTAATGTAATGGCATACGAAGGGGAAATATCAAGAGAACTTAACAGAATTTTAATAGAATTGTATAAATGCCTTCTAAGCAATGAATACACTTAAGTAAAACCATATGTTCATGGGTTATTTGTCAGTACCTATTGGGGTGAGAAAATATTTTCAAAAATGAAATACAGAAAATTTAATTACAGATCAGCATTAATAGAAAAACAGATAAACAAACAATTAGTTTTGATGACAGAGAACCCTTACTTTGAACTGGTGTTCAACTAAGTAAATGTTATTCCCCCTCAAAGGAATTCCATTCCTTTCATTATTAGACTTGATTTCAATTATTACACCTTTCATTTTGTCAATAACGAGGATATTTATTTTTCTCTCTTGTTGTAGAAGTATCTGCATAATGTCTTCAGTTTTGCCTCTTTGCACTCAAACTCAAATATTTTATATCTGGCCCTTTATAGAAAAGCGATTGCCAACCTCTGGTCTAAATGCAGCTTTCCACAACTTGTTTTGCTTTGGAATCGCATACTTTCTAATTCAAATTACTACTTCTATGAGTCACTTGGAGAAGGTAAAAAGGAGATAGAAATGGAAGTTGAGAGTTAACTTAGGCCTGTGGTTAAGTAATTGTAGCTAACATTGAGCACTGTATTATATGTAGCAAGTACTCAGGTAATTAAGCACTTTGTATATATTTGCTCATTTAATACAAGAATCTTATGAGATAGGTACCATTCCCCACCTTTTACAGAAGCTGAGAGTTGCCCAGGATCTTATTGATAAGTAAGTGATGCAGAGGTTTATAGGATTTAATCCAGTAATAGGACATCAGAATCAATGTCTGCAACATAAGTAGAGGGATCAAAGGCAGATAATTGCTGGGGGGTGCGTCAGGGGGTGGGGGATAGAGGTGGGTGGCAGGTGGTCGAAGGCAGAGGAGTTGGTGTGGACATGCGATCTTTTGGGAAAGATATGACTACGGGTGACAAAAACTGGTAAGATCTCCCGAGGCTCACAAAACCCCATAATTCTCGTCTTTCCAGCAATAGGACTCTTTTTCATCCCAAACCCCTTTAATTAGTTCTGGTTCAGAATTTCCTGATGAGTGTGTGAAGAGGTCTGAACACATTTTATAATGTGGAGAGTAGAAGTGAGTAGGAAAAATCTGTAGGGTGGGGATCTGGGAAATCTGTCCTGTTTTACATGTAGCTATACACATATTAGGTACATATTTGTATCTATGTATTTATATATTTGTGATATAACACAGCCACACACTAAACCTCTCTGTGTGTATCAGAAGGGTTTAGAATTTAAAACATAATTATATTCTGGGCGTTTCGCAGCGGCCACTTCAGAGCATTTTAAGAGAGTATGAATGACAATAAAAATAACAGAATGATCAGACCACATGTGCTCAAGGCTAGAACCCTCAGCCTCGCCGCCTTTTACTTCCCCTCGATTGTTTTTCCAGCCAAATATTCCTCCCCTGTCAGGATCCCAGGGTCATCCCACCGGCCAATGACGGTTTCAGAGAAGCGGTCCCGGGGAGGGGGTATTACGTTCAGGAACACGTCCTGTCAACTTCGCAGGCGAGTCCCCTCTTTCGGTTGGTGGCGGCCCATATTTCTTTAAATGGACAGCGGATTTCGAAACGGCAGGAAGGGGGGGAGGTCAGGAAAAGGAACCCAACCGCCTCTGATAGAAGTGCCCAGGAGCCTGCCCTTCCCCAGGACGCGTGCTCGGCTGGGGCAGCGCCCGCGGCGGCCGCATCCCGCCCGCGGGCGCGCGCGGCGCCGGCTGCTTTCGGGGCGCCCACCTAGGCGGGGAATCCCCCCACGCCGGCCTTCCTCCCGCGTCTGCGGCGCGGCCGCCCGGCTTTGTCTCCGGCGGCGTCGCGCTCGGGCGCTCGCTCTCTCCCACATTTCCCCGTGTGCAGCCTGTAACCCGAGCTCCCATTTCCTGGTGGATTCTCTTAAAGAGGCAGCGGTCGAGAAGCAGAACAAAGGCTATTGTTTTATTTCCTCCTTGGGGTTCCGCGTTCTGACCGGAATGCCCCTTCCTAGATGCTGATCCTCCGCGCCTCTGCGCTCGGGCAGGGGGGGGCGGGAGGGAGAGCCCTGGTGCCTTTCGGTGCCTCTAAGAGACGGAGCCGGGGAAGGTGGGAGGCGTTTCATGAAAACCTGCCTTGTGGTTTCTGGGGCCCCAGCGTAACGTTTTTTTCCAACGTGTCTCCCTAGAGCGAGGGCTCGCTCGGCGGCGCGCGGGCAGCCCGACTCCCGCGGCCGGCGGAGGGGCTCGCGACGGGCGCGCGTGGGCCGCGCTCCTGGGGGGCGGGGGCTGCGCCGCGCGCTCCGCCGGCGGCCGCGGCCTCGCGCGGCCCCGCTCCCCGGCTTCCCTCCGCCGCCGCCGCCCCTCCCCCCGCCCGGCTTTTATTTCCCCGATGCCGGGCTGTAACCCGAGCTTTTATTTCCTGGTGGCTCCTTTAAGAGGCAGAGCTCAGTGCTGGGAATTCACGTCAGTTTCTGCACTGAAACTCTCAAGATCAATGAGCAAAGAGCTTTCTCAGTTCTGCCTTTCAGTTTCTCTCTTCCAGGAAGGAAAACATTCGAGAGAGCGAGGGAGAGCGGCGGGAGGGCGGGGGGCGGGGGCGCCGGCCGCGGGTGGGAGGAGAGAGCGGGAGGCCGGCCGGGCTGCGCCCCGGGTCGCCGCGCCGCGCTGCGACCTGCAGACCCCGCCGCCGCGCTCTGGGCCCGGCTCCCACGCCCCCGCCGCCCCGCGCACCCAACTCCGCCGGCCGCCCCGCCCCGCCCCGCGCGCTCGCAGACCCCCGGGGCGGCTGCCGGGAGAGATGCTGCAAGAAACTTCTTAAATGACCGCGTCCGGCTGGCCGTGGAGCGCTTCTGGGTTGGGGAGAGGAAAGGAAAGTGGAAAAAAACTGAGAACTTCCTGATCTCTCTCGCTGTGAGACATGTCTGAGACTCCTGCTCAGTGTAGCATTAAGGTAAAGATCTTCGCCCCCTCCCTCTCTGTGCTCGAAAACCTTGAGCTGCACCGGCCGGGGCACTCGTGTTGGGCTCCTCCGAGGGGGCTGTGGCAGTTGCTCCGGTCGCGGGGAATTATTTGGGGGGCGCCGGGGAAGGAGATGCAGCTCGCGGTGGCGGCTGTACCCTTCGGTGTAACCTTGCTGCTCCCCCCGCCGAGCCCCCTCTCGGCTCCTCGCCCCCACCCCACCCCCTTTCCTTTTGACAATTAAATGCCCGTCACAATTGGCCAGGAGGAACCCGAGTGGTCTCTGGAACTGTAAAACACCCCCGTAATTAGTGCGCTTTTGTAAAAAAAAAAGAAAAAAGAAAAGAAAGAAGAGGGGGAAAAAAAAAAGAAAAAAGAAAACCCTGCTCCTACTCCTACTCCCGACATGTGACTGAAATGTAACTTTTGTTCCTGAGGGGTGGTCTCCTTAGGGAAAAAAAAAAGTTCTTCAACCCCCATCGGGGATGCAATCTTTTTTTTTTTTTTTTTCCTTTAAAGGACTGCCTTGGTCAGATCAGACTAGATTTTTTTCCCCTCCTCTGATTGTACTTGCAAGCTCTGTCGGAGAGACAGTCCTGGTGTCAGCTTTTCCTGGGCATTTGCACAATGAATTTCTCTCTTTCTTTTTCAAACTGAGGTAAATAAGTTGTCGAAGGGTTCTTTTACTCCCATGCCTGTGAAAGTCGAGTAACCCCAAAGTAGAAAACTCCTGCGATGCAGAGAGAGAGAATTATCTAAGTGACCAGGCAAAGTGACCTTCCGTGTTTGACAGTGCAGAGAGGATATGGAAGAGTAGAAACCTCCCGGCTTTCTGGCCGTGTTTTGCAGTATTGTAAATGCAGGATGGTGGATGTTTGCAAACACCGTACTTGGCTTCCAAGTAGTTGTGTGTACACGTATATATGTCTCTATCTATAGAGCTGGAGGTGCTGTGGTTTGTTGCTTGAAAAAGTTGTGAAGTTTGCCACCATGAGGAGGCAAGGTGATTTGTCCATTTCCCCCAATTATTTTTCCCCTTCGCTGCATTTACTGTGCACTTTGTTTATTTCCCTGTTCCATCAGTCCCCAGGTGGGAAAGCCTTTTGAAGCTTCTGCTAGAGGCTGAAGCCACTGAAGTTTGTTTTTTGGCCCAGCTCATTTAATATGTGCTCATTGAGTGGACGCTGCAGAAGCAATGAACAAATAACCTGTTTTCCTCATCTCTGGGGAATTGGAGAAACCCTTTCCTGTTTCAACACTGCTTTTCCAATAGGATCTGTTGAAGGGAAACAGTATTTGATTATATTTGCTTACTCGTTTTTTCATAATTAGACTCAGATGTTGGTGTTTCTCGTCAGGTGAGATTTTCGTGGACTTTACCGTGGGGGTGTTGTGAACTAAAAAAGTCGGTTGAGGTTCTTTGTTTTTCCCTCGCAGAAATGCCCAGTGGCACTTTCAGGCTTCTGTGTTTGTAGATACCCGGAGGCAGCAGAATGTCTGTGGTGGAGGGAGGGGTCACAGTAGATAATTTAAGATACTTGGATACTTCAGAACTAGTTTCTTTCGCTGTATAAATTAGATTCTCCAATGAGCACGGTACGGTAATCTAATTTGACACTTCATAACACAAACAGAGGTAACTAAATAATAGGGTATTAAATCAATAAATTGTATTTAGTTCGATGGCAATAAATCCCCCATCAGGAAGACCAGGACCAACTACGGGGCCATAATTTTAGGCTGAAAACAAACAGAAAGCAATTCTTTTTGTGACTTTTCTTGATACCTCTCTTAAAGAGAGGGCATGTCCTCACTGTTCTGATGGGTTTATTTCTGTCTGCTGCAGGCAGAAGTGCTACCGAGTGGCTTGGTTCATCCTACTCTAGTGGGAAGAGTTCAGCAGCCCCTTTCCTTACACAGACGTGCGGAATCACTCCCCAAACCCAGACAGAACACTGTCTTATATGTGACATAAAAACTGCAGCCATCGTTTGCTTATCATTTTTTTCCTTATTGCTTATCCTTTCAGTTTGTTTTTTTTTAAGGTGCCTCTTTTCATGACTGTGTATTTCTCTGTAATTAAAATAGATTGGTTACTCTTCACAAGCAATGAAGGTATCACTTTTATTTGAATGGTTCTTCACGGAACCAGTATGTGACTGTCGGTTTAGACTGTGTATATGTTTAGGGGCACACACGTGAAGTGTGTTTTTCCCAAGGAGTTGGTTGAATTCACGGCGTTCCGATAATAAGTGCTGCAGACCAAGGACTTGCGATTATTCTGGGTCATCTGAAAATGTTCTGGTGATGTGTGCAGAGTTTCATTTAGTCCTTGGGATGTGGTACAGTGACTGCATAATAGAAAATGTTTGCTGGTAACCCGCCAGCAAGTACAGGGATTGCTTCTCGAGTCCAGTAAACAATAACTTTTCTGTGGAGCAGAGAAGGAATGTCAGAAGCTTTCAAGGATGAGCCGATGAGTCTGGTGTATTGCAGACATGTGATATGGAAGGCTCCCCCTGTGTGGAGAGGTTTCCCTCACTCCTCCGCTCCACTCCTGAAACCTTCCTCGCTTGCTCCCATTCCTTACAAGCAGCTGGTCAGCCGGCAGTAAATTCCTCCGCAGCGGGCGCGATGGGCCTCCTCAGGCCCAGAGGAGCCTGACCAGAGGCAGCCACAGAGGGAAGTACTTGGTTGCCTTCTGGGCAGTGTCTCTTCTACTAGAAAAGCCTAGTGTACAATTTCGGTGCAGTTTCCAAGGTGAAAGTTTTTGAGTCAGTCAGTGCGTGACACGTTTGTGTTTATCGCTCCCCCGGTGATGGTTGACATCGAATGCCTGATAAGCACTTTCCATATTTCTTCTGTGCTTCGTAGGCATCTTTTCATCACCGAAGAGAAGTGAGTATCAGACACGCATTATACATAGAAGGTGGGTAGACTAGCCCAAGGTTACCCCAACTGGCAGGGAGCCCCCCACTGTTTCTCGGTCCTGGGCTGCCCCATGTGTGTAATGCCAGTCTCATCCAGGAGTTGAAATGCTTCCTCTGCTGACCAGTGGGGTGGTTCAAATGTAAGGACAGGGACACCGACTGTATAAAAATACCCAAATAATTGTTTTCAGAGGATTGAGTGGCTGAATGTGCTGGTCATGGGAGGAAGGAAGAGGCTGCCCTTTCCATCATCGGCCTTCACCTTCAAGTCACCTGTTCGGTTTTAAGTTCAGCCGACTTGATGCGGAAAGTGGTGGCCCAGCTGACACGGTCCTCTGCCTCTTGGCCTGGTGCTTTAGTGAGGGCCGTCCAGGTTACCAGACCTAGTGGCCTGCCTGCCTCTGCCCCCTCTCCCTGCCCTCCCTGTTTGCCTCTGCGCTCCAGGATGGTTAGCTTTCTTAGCAGAAAGAAATCGCTTTTTAATTTTGCTACTAAATGGGACACTGCAGGTCTCCCCTACTGGGCTCCGAGCTCCTTGGGTTTAGCGACGGTTATCTTTGTGTCCCGGTACGCAGCTTGGCACCTGGCACAGAACCGCTCCTCAGGAATGTTTGCTGATTTGAGCAAAGCATGGGAGGAGGCATGGGAGGAGGTCAGCAGCGCCCTTTCCTCTGTCTGTCCCTGTCTACCAGAGGGTGACTTAACGCTTTCATCGTTAGCTTGCGTGAAGTGTTTAATCGGGCCGCGCCGCTCTCTCAGGGAGGCCTAGAACACTCTCTGGGTGTCTGTCCGAAGATGATTATCAGCAGAATTTTGGTATAATGATACTATTTTTATTATTTTGATAAAATTAAAAAAAAAAAGCTTGTGTATCAAAACAGACAAGGGAATTGAGTAAAAGATGATAAAGAGCCTTGAAGAATCACTTTGGAAGACTCAGATTAGCGGGCTTGCTGGTTTTCCCCAGTTTCTCGGACAACTGAACCGGGGAACTTTTAAGTTTTCAGAACTGGAAGACCTCAGAGATCACCTGGGCCAGCCTCGTGTTTTTATGGAGAGGAGATCCAGAGAACGAAATGGCTTGCTTCAGCTAATTGGCGACCCAGCCCGCTTTGGAGCAACACAGGCCTCTGTTCTCAGGCCCCCTGCGCTGCGTTTGCTGGGTTCATGGTGCATCCCTATAAAAGGCCAGGGAAATTCGATACAATAGGCTGCGCTCTCTCTGGCACTTCCTAGCTTGGTCCATTTTAATCCCAAGCCAGCTGGTATGAGGGCACGGAGGCATGTGCCAAGGAAGATGTGTGTGGGGGGAGCACTGGGCCCAGAGGGTATATTGTTAGATGTGAGAAGAGGAAGTAGTAGGAGTAGGGGATCAGGGAAGAAGGGCTTGACGGACTTGTGTTTGCACCACTCTTTGAGGCAACAGTCTTGTTTATTATGGTAAAAACACACAATGTGAACTTTACTATCTTAACCATTTTTAAACATGCAGTTCCATAGTGATAAGTATATTCACATTGCCGTCAACAGATCTCTAGAACTTTTTCATCCTGCAGCTCAGAAACTCTGTACATACTACACACTAATTTCCCCTCTCCCCTCCTCCTGGCCTCGGTAGCCGCCTCTCTATTTTCTGTTTCTGTGGTTTTGACTACTTAGGATACTTGATGTAGGTGGAATCCTATATTCTTCTTACTTTGCTAATTGTAACGTCCTGGAGGTTCCTCCACGTTGCGGAATGGGACGAGATTTCCATCTTGTCTTAAGGCTGCATACTACTCTGTTTTATGTGTATGCCACATTTTTTTTTTTTTTACCCATTCATCTGATGGAGATTTCGGTTACTTCAATCTCATGGCTGTTGTGAATAAAACTGTGGTGAGCGTAGAAGTACAACGATCTACTCGAAATCCTGCTTTGAGCCCTTCAGAGGCACGCCCAAAGACTGGGTGGGCGGGATGCAGCAGCTCTTTCACAGTGTGCGAGAAGTCTGGTACTTCTGCTTTGGGCCGAGGGTACCGGGCCTGTTATCAGGGGGCCCTTTTCTGAGGGAACCTTGAGCGGCCCATAGGTTCTTTTCTACAGGGCCGGCCCAACCAAACATACACCCTAATTTGTGTGTAGTAAGCTTCCTGTCCCAAACAGCATCAGCTGAAAACGTGACAGGTGCTCCTAGAGAAGTAGCTGACTCCCCTCACGTGGGTCAGCCAAGGGAAAAAGTAGCCCAAGTGTGGGTACCAGAGGAAGGCAGAGCTGAAGGGAATTCTGGGAATCTCAGTTAAGCTGCGCTTGCCCACACTGGGGAAGGTGAAGGGGCGAGGAGGCACAGGGTTGTTGGGATTAACTGGGGGAAGAGCCCTTTGGTTTTATTACCCATTTTTAAAAAGTTGCCCTCTGGTGTGTTTCTCCTAGCTGAGTGGCTCAGTGTTAAATGAAGCCCCCTGGGGTTTGAGGTATACAAATGGCATATTTTTCCCTGTGAATGCTACTTTAGAGGAGACACTGGAGTTTGTTTTCAGGCAGAGTCCGGCACTGCTGTATTTGTTGTTAGACGTGTGTAAGACACCAATCTCGGTGTGTATTTTGTTGAATAGAATGAGTGTGAGTGGACTCAGGGTTCCCACGCCAGGAGGGGCCCCGCTTGAAGACCGTTCCCTGCCAAGCCCTGTATTTGGGGGCAAGAAAGACTAGACTGAATGAGTGAAAAGTTAGAATTATAGCCTATTAAGCAACAAACACTGTTTGATTTATTTCTGAACCTACAGGAACCAGACTGATGAAGTGTGGCCTGCCGGGGCATCTCAGGATGAGCCCCGATGAAGAGGCACAAATGACTTGTGTCCCACATCGTCTGGTGGTTAGAAACGAGTGCTACTGCTTGCTTGAAACGGTTCCCTCAGTGTTGAAATATTACCACAAATATATTATTTGCTCTGTTAATTCGCTCAGTAAGCCTTTCTTCTCAGATAGTGAAAATGGACAGTTCAGCCTGGTCTTTGTCTGAATGATCTGGAATTTTCAGACTGTGGGGAAACGGTGGGAGGGGCTGAATAAGGAAAGCATTAGCCCAAGTTTGTTACGCGTGGACTCCCGGAGGGGCCGAGCTGCTTCTCGGTCCTGCGGATTATGTTTATGGAAAACTGTGCAACGCTTGCATTTTGGGGCTTTCCTGATTCTGGCTAATTAGAAGGGTTTGTCAGCCGTTTCAGTGGTCATTGCTCCTGTGTTTTCTCCCCTTCTTTTACTTCCTCCTCCTCTCTCCTCCTCACCACCACCACCGTCACACGTGGAATACGACTGCCTGCTGGTCTGTGTGCGAAGTGTTTCATCCACGTCATCTCCCTTACTCTTCACAACTTTCTCAGGGATGCTGTTTTTCTCCCTATTTTACAAATGAGGATCCTGAAGCTCGGAGTGTTTAAGTGACGTATTGGCGCAAGATCTCAGACGCCATATGTGGCCAAACTAGGGCCTACCATTCCAGAGCATTCTCTGTGACACTGTTCTCGGGTACGGCCATCTTTGTGAAGAAAATTAGGAAACTGATTGTGACAGGAGATGGTGAAGCCTCCCATGAGCCAGGGTGAGAGGCAGGAATAGGGCAGTAGAGATGTTTCCTTCCTGTTCTGGGTCCCCGTGAAGGTGGGTTGTTCCTTACCGTTCCTCTCACGGGGGGGAGAGCCAGTTGGCCACACCACGCAACCCAATGTCCAGGTGGGTTTTTTTTTTTTCTTCCAATTTTCTTCTAATCTCTGGTGTTCTCTAGTGATCTTCTGTCTTTTGATAGGTTTCATTCACAGCTCTCCATATTCTCAGAAACCTTTCCTTTTCTTCTCTGCCTTTTCCTTCTTTCCCCGGCACCCAATTACTCCTTCATTCCATGGGCGACAGGCTGCACTGTGTCCTCTCATCCTGACCAGTCTCAGCCTCTGGGTTAGACACCTTTGTCTGCGGCACTCCCGGCTCGGTCTCTTTTCCATCCACAGCTTTTTCTTCCCTTCTCCCCCTTGAAACCTTTTACACAATCCATCAACATCATGTTTTTCTTAAACCATCCCTCATGTACATCCTCAATCCTGTATGATTTCTAGGAATTGCAGATCTTTTCATATATTCCCCGATTGTCCCACACCGCCAGAGGAATGATCTTTTCTTCCCCCTCTTTCCTGGTGGCCTGACCACACTGGCCTCGTTCTATCTTACTTGAGCGAAGAGAGAATTTTGGCCATCTGAGTTCATAAAATCTGGCATTTGAACAACTTTAATGAAGCCTATCTTCAGAGCAGATACGGGGAAGGAAGCAGAGAGAGCGATGTGAGGAGGTAATAAGAGGGAATCAGAGAGCACAGCCCAAATTTCTCGTGAAACAGATGAGGAGCCGGGTCCTTTGGCATTTAAGTAGCACGTGTGAGATCACATTGTTCGTGACAGCCGAGCCAGAGTCAGAATCGGGTATTCTGTCCTAGGGCCATGTCCCTCTAACACCGCGGCGGGGGTGGGGGGGGGTGGGGGGGTGGGGGGGGTGGGGGGGGTGGGAAGTGGTAAAAAGCAGACAGGATTTCAGAAAGCGTGGCTTCCTCGCGAGGACTCCTATAGAATTAAACCCATTTGTATGGCACTGCACAATGACTGATGATATTAATGATCATAATTATGACTTCCAAGTTAAAGACAAGCTTTAAGTTATGAGATTTAGGAAGTGAGAAAATGTAATGTGTTTTGGAAAGCTCTCCAACAAAAATGTTTGGCATAAAAATAATGTGAAGTTTTAAAAGGCTACGCTTCAGTTATCTGGATGAATGACTTATGAAAAATATGTTACTCCCCAGTGAAGACAGGAAGGAGCTATCCAATAAATCTGTATGCTCACCAGACCTGTGTACTCCTTGGGGGTATTTTCCCTTTGTGTGTGGGAGTCAGACATACGGAAAACGATCTCATTTCCTGAATGACCTGAAAAGAACGCATCGCCCTACTGTCGTGAGCACAGTGGGTGAATTCAGTGATGTCAGTGTTGCCACAATGTTCTTCCAATCACCTCTGCTTCGCATTTTACTCTGATGTTCTTTGGTTCTTATCTGTCAAGGCGATTTCCCTCAAGATGATCGTAAGTTGCTGGGAAGAAGGGACCAGTCATTGCCATACTGTGGAGCCCTTCTAGGGGAAGAACACGGACCCTGGAGTGTCAGACAGGCCTGTGTGTGAGTCCTGGTTTTGAACTTGCATTTATCAATCTTCATCTTCAACCTGTTAACTCATCTAAAGTGGTAATAAAAATACCTCTGTCTTGGGGTATGTAAATTTCATAACAGCGACTTGCTCTGTTAAAAAAGAAAAAGTTAGTTCTTTTCCCCCTTTATGTATCCTCCGTAATATCTAGATCTGGAGGGAGCTAGAGGTTTGCTGGTGCCGGGCCTACGTGACACGGTTGGTATGGCAGCCAGGGATGTGGATGGTTTGTTCCAACTCCCGTGGCTGGTTGGTGGCACCTCCTGGAATCCCAGTCGAGGCTTCCCGAGTGGGCTGACTCCCAGCGAGCGTGCTTGTCGCTCTCCCACCGGGTTTCTCACACGGCTGGGGGTCCCTCAGTTGTGCTGAGCACAGCTCTCCGTTTAACCTGAATTGAATCAAGCCTCAACAATAGAAGAGATGAGCCAGCTGCAGTTACAGGGAAATAACAAGGCCTTTTGCATCTCGCAGTGAGGTTTTGAGGGAATAGCTGGGACAGTTCTGAATAAGTTTCAAAGGTAAAAGAAAAGAAAAAAAAAACCCCAAAACACAACACAACAAACCTAAGCCTGGAAGTACCGTCCAGTGGCTCTAACTAGCATTATTACTCAGCCCTCAAGTATTCAGACCTATTCAGGGATCCGCTTGTTCGCACAGTTGCTTATTATTTGCGGCCAGGGCGCGACTCGAACGAGGGCATCGTTTCTTAAGTCTGCTTTTGTTGAACAGGCGGCGGTTCTACGTCTCTCTGACCACAGAGCAGATACTGTTTGCCGTAGGGGGGCGGGGGTGGACTTTCCAGTTTCAAGAGCCATCAGGAGACGATGGCTCTCAGTGAAAGTTCATACAGAAGGGTTGGAGAAAGCCAAATGTGGGACTTTGGGGGCATGAGGGAAGCTTTGTTTTTGGATGCTGAGGGACCGAAGTATCCATTTTCAGCAGCTCTGTTCTCTTAGCCGTGGACTCGAAATGCATTCCTGAGTTTTCCTCTGTATATCTGTGTTGGATGAGAAGATGACACAGAGGCTGGAAAATGACGCTTGGTGAGGCCGAGTGGAGGGAACATTGGCTGCCTCCCCCTGACCCCCGGCAGCAGGTGTGAGACTTGGGGAGAAAGAGCATAGGTGTGGGGAGAAACCGTTCCTCTGCCCTCCTCCTGGGAAAGCACAAGTGAAGGTTTGTGATTTTCTTCTCAGCTGCCGTGTCCCCTCCCCGGTGGCTTCTGAGGGGCCACATAACTATCTTTCCGAAGACTTCTCTCTGTAACAAACAGTAACCCCCGCTCCACTCACATCCCCTATATACGAGGAAACAGTAACCAAAAATGAGATGCTGACTCTGAACTATTTCCTGGAAGAAATGAGCTGCAGGTAGAAATCAGCCTGATCATTAAAAAAAAAAAAATCTAGCCCCGAAGAACAGTTTGTTTGTCTCTGAAGTTCCCCATTTCCCTAACACTTCCCCTTGTTCCCTAGTGAAAGTGTGGGTCTGGGCGTGGCGCTGGTGGCAGGGCTGGGAGACTGGGGAGACTGGGAGACAGGAAAGAAAGGGGAGGGCTCGATCTGCGGGCGGGCTGCAGGTGTGGCCAGAGCAGAGCTGGGCTCCCTGACGAAGAATCCAGGTCAGGAGACAATTTCGAGTTTGTATCATCCAGAGCCTACTAATTAACACTCAGATCGATACATCCGCACTGGGGTGGGTTAGGGGATCGAGAACAGAGGCTTGCAGGAAGGGGAGCAGGAGTTTGCTACGCTCTCTCCTGGACTGCTCTGAGGAGCTCAGCCGAGGGAGGGAGAATTTTCTCCACCTTAGTTCCTTCATTATTCATTGTTGCTTCGAGACCGTTTGCCTTTCCCACGCTGCCCTGGACCGTCCAATTGGAGTCCTGCGGAGGAGACCCCGTCATCTCCTGACTCACCGTAGGGTCCGGCGTTGCAAGGACAGATGTGTGACCCCGGGCGGGGCCTCCGCGGGGGACAGAAGGGAGTTCTCTTTTTCCGGGCCTGGTTGTGCGCCTGTGCCCAGCTTCCTGCCACAGAGGTGGCCCGCCTGGTGGTGGGAGATGGGAAGTCTGAAGGATTGGACCCCCGGTGCATTTTGCAGTCACAGTGTCCTTTTGACCTGAGATCTGGAGAGGTTTTAAAAATCCGTGTTATGAGGTCACCAGAATGGTGCTTCACACGGCTGAGGCCCATAGGTCTGCTCACTCCTAGGTCATGGCTGGTGATGGGGTGGGGACAGCAGGTCTCACTTGGTGCCTTTTGATGTGGTCTGTATTCAAAGTGAGGTGAACTGGGTGGGAGAGCTTCATTTGGGACTGAAATAGGAGTAACGGAGATCTTCGGTCTGGGAGTGTCCTCTTCCCCCTGACTGGGAGGCCTGCGCGACCCCATGTAGCTGACTGCATCCCAGATCCCCTGGAAGGCGGCCAGCTCCTTACTTGACTTTGTGCCAGTTAGCCCTTCCGTTTAGCCTGCTGACTTGAATACTTTAGGATGAGGTGGAAGGAGGAACCACGTGAGTTGGAAAGGTAAGCATCTTTACCCTCAGAAAGCTAGGGAAACAGAGGCTCGCTTTCTGAATTTTGCATTATGCCTTTTTTTTTTTTTTAAAGATTTTATTTATTTATTTGACAGAGAGATAGAGAGATGACAAGTAGGCAGAGAGGCAGGCAGATAAAGAGGGGGAAGCAGGCTCCCTGCCAAGCGGAGAGCCCAATGCGGGGCTCGATCCCAGGACCCCGAGATCATGACCTGAGTTGAAAGCAGAGGCTTTAACACACTGAGCCACCCAGGCGCCCCTGTATTACGCCTTTTTTTGTGTCTCCACGACTCTGTGCTTTTGGCTGTGAGTTGGGAATGAGGGTCCACTCCTCTGTGGGCAGAAGTCACCTGTAGATCAGAGGCAGCTTTTTTTTTTTTTTTTTAAACATTTATTTATTTACCGTAGAGAGAGAGGGAGGGGGGAGTGTATGGGAGAGGAGTAGAGGGAGAGGGAGAAGCAGACTCCCTGCTGAGCGAGAAGCCTGATGCTGGGCTTGATCCCAGGACCCCGAGATCATGACCTGAGTTGAAATCAAGAGTCAGATGCTTAACTGACTGAGCCACCCGGGTGCCCTTCTGAGGCAGCTTTGGAACATGGTGGAAGCCAGGGGGGCTGTTGGCACAGGAAGGCCAGAGTGGTGACCCTGTAATCTTTTGCATGCTAGAAGGGTGTCTTTAACCTTCACCCAGATAGGCAGGGAGATGGGCAAAGGGGTCTCAACATTAGGTTACATCTCAAGTAGGGCACCTATCAGAATATGTCTTACTTATTCCCACCCTTCCTGGCACTTTGGTTTTTCTGTGCTTCCTACCTTAGAGAATGAACACAGAGGCCCTGATATCAATATCAGGACACTTACTGCTCATCTTTTGGAAACACAGTGAGCTAGGTGGACAGGACCTCAGAGGGAAAAGACCATTGAAAATACATGAAGGAAACAAGGCGGGGAGCAATATAGACCCCCTGAAAGGCCTCATCATTCCTGCAGGGAGGGAAGAGGTGGGCCCAAGGGCATAAGTCAGTGTTAACGTTAGCTAGCTCTTCTGAGAATTTGTCTTGCCTTGAGCACTTCAGTAAAATGGCCAAATGGAGCTTCTCTAAACTAGGGGGAATGCCTGCATGTGCTTTTGTGGTTAGCTCTCGTGTCGAGCAGTCTGATTTAAGGGAAAGATGGTTCTGTGTACATTTCCATTTCAGTTGTGGTATTTTAAGGTTTACCATGGAGGAGGAGTGGGTGAATGAGAAGATGCTTCTGTTGCGTCTCGGGTCAGTTAGATCTAGGTTACAGGTCAAAGTAAGTTCACAACACATCCGCTTTCTTCTGTGGGTCCATGTTAGGATGGCCTGCAGAGCCTAGGGCCCATCTAGTTAATTCTACCTTGGGGGGACGTGCTTGTGGCCTGCCGGGCTACATGCCAAATGGACTATTGGAGAAGATTCACCTCACAGATCTGGCCCCCCCCCCATTGGTGTCCGTGATTCTTCTTGGGGTCCTGTACTGGGGTTCTCTTAATCCTTTTGGGACTCCCAAGCGGGGCCCATGTTGACAAGATTATGCTGCTTTGGAGAAGTTCTGGCTGCATGCTTCCCCAAGCCGGGTGAGGTGAGTGTCAGTCCAGCTGGCTGCCTTTTGGGCAGTTTGCCATGCTTGGCACTTCTGAGTTATTGGTATACCAGTTGCCAGAAGGGCGGTCTTTCAGCTGGTCCTAGTGTCCCCGGGGCACAGATGTTAGGCTTTGGAGGAAAATCGGCAATTTTATGTTCACTCTTTGTTTTCATTTACGTGCATTTATGGCCTCAGAGTTGAAGTTCCTTCAAAGATGGCTCCTTGCTCCAAAGCCCTAGAAAGTAGCTTCTTTGGGTGAGAGAGAGGTTCCTCCGTAAAGTGATTGAAGGCCCATGCTTAGGGATGCACCCTGGAGGTTAGAATGAGCACCATCTAGGGAGAATAGAGAGAGGGTGGCTGACACCATGTCTTTGGATGCTCTTTTTATGGCTTGCACTTCCTTGGGCATCATTCTGCTTTTATTCCGAGGGCTTGTCTTGCGACCCTGCGTACATGCACGCATGTGCACGCTCACGGGATCGTAAGTCACGGAAATGATGGCATGATCTGTTTTCTAGCTCACGGAGTGAAAGATTACACAAACCTAGCCTTGTGGCAAGAAAACCTTACATATAGATGTAAAATATATCTCCTTGGAGGGTTGGCTTTCTGATGGGCTATAAACAGATTGTTGAACAGCAACGTGAGGGGTTATTAACAAGCTGTTCCTAGGAGCGTCTCCCTGGTCTGGTCTGAAAGGTAATGTGGACATATTAGTGCCATGAAGTAGTTTGCCTGTGGTGGTTATATGTTGGTAGATTGTATGTGTGTGTGTGTGTGTGTGTGTGTCTTCAGTGGTGAACGAACTGAACAGATCATTTCACATGTTGTTTATTTCCTCCTCCGTTAGTGTCCACATTCTGCCGTGAGCTGTGTTCTGGGTTGTGTTGTACGCCGGCTGAAATGACGAGGCGTTCGGTCATGCAAACTTCAAAAAGCTACAGTGCGTCTGTGAAAAGATCCTATGTATGTTCATAGCTGCTTTACAGCTTGAGAACCCCTCGATGGGTGGGCTCGTCACCTCCCTGGAAGGGAAGTAGCGTTCAGTTCTCCAAGCTCAGCAAGGCAGGGTTCCCATTAGGTATCTGATCTTATTTGAGCTTCTTTTCCTATTCAGGTGTCGGAGCCGAACGCTGGTCCGTGCCAGTTTCTGCTCCTGTTGGATTTTCATGAGAACCCTTTCTTGTTACTAGCATGCCATGCGTCTACTGTGTTCACAGCTGCTGTGTTAAAAAACAGGTGTCTCTTATAATCCTCTGACTGGATCAGCCTGCGAGCCTGGCAAAGCCTTATTATTATTGTTTTTATTTATTTATCTGGGTCCCGCATAGGTCTGAGACTGCCAGGAGCTGATGATGAGTAGGATTAATGGGAGAGGGGGTGGTAGCTTCTCTTGGTGGAGGTTTCTGTGGAAAGAATCCGTCTGAGATCTCGCACCGTAAAGACGAGCTAACTAGAACTGTCGAGGATATGGACCACAGGGGAGAACAGCCAAAAGAGAAATAGTGAATGAATAGTTCTGCCAAGTCACCTCTCTATCATTCTGCAAAGGCCATCTTAAAGCCAGTGCTGCCACAAACGCCATCCAGGACTAAGGGACGTGAGTGATGGTCTTTCTCTGGCCTGGGGCCCGCGAGCAGATTCATCCACTGTTGCTTCTCAAGGCTGCTGGATCCCAGGCTTCCGGAGGGCACACGTTCTGTCTTCTGCGGCCTGCAGGGCAAGCTGGTGTCCCGCTGCACACCTCATCCCTCTCACACCGTTCTTTCTTCTCCATCCTCACTGGCACTGTCTTCCCTCTGGCCCCAGAGTTTTCACTCGTCTGCCATCGCACCTCCCTCCCTCCGCTCCCTGCACTTTCCAGTCCAACTCAGGATGATGCTTTGCCAGTCAGCATTTAATCCCATCAGTCCCTTTTTGACCCTACAGTTCAGGATGGAGCCCAGCCCTTCGTCATGGAAGGCCCGGGGCAATCTGCCTTTCTAGAATCATTCTCCAACCTCCACTTCCGTGTTATCTTCCACCCGAGACCTGCTCTTCTCCCAAAACACATAAGGCACCTAATGCCTCGAATCTTCCCCTCATCGTTTTTCTGCCTGGTAGCCAGTGTGTCCTCTGAAGCCCATTTCTGAAGCCTTCCCTGTTGCTGACGGGCACCGCGTCCTAAAGCCGTTGAACGTGCTGGCTGTTGGCCGCGACCCTGTTGCAGTTTGCTTGTTGTCCTCTAACTACACTGAAAGCCCATGGGGGGAGCAGGAGTCTGATGGATTTGTCGTCGTCGTTGTTGTTGTTGATTTTGTTTTTAATATCTCCAAGTATCTGGCATGGTGCTTGGCACAGGGAAGGTCTGGTGTATGTTAGCGGAACAGACTTCTCTTTAAATCAGCAAGTATTTCTTAAGCTGCTGTTATGGCCTCGGTGGGTACTAGGCTCTGTGGCACAGACGTAAGTGTGAGATAACTGCACTGCCGCGCCCCACGCCGCAGGCGCTCCCTAGAGACGGGCCCATGGGACAGACACACACGCAGGACGCGCTCGCTGTTTCCCTCTTGCCTGCCCACCTTCCCGAGAGGAACACAGAGAGCTGGAGCAAAGGCTGGGGAACCTGTAGGCCTGATGCGAAGGGAGCCGCATGGACAGCCCCAAACGAGTAAACTTGCTCGCCCATGGGCCCTTTTCCTTCGCTTGGCTCAGGGCGCTCCTGGGCCTGGGAGAGAGAGCTGACGGCCGTGTGTTGTAGCCAGGGGCAGTCTCGACATTGTTGGCTGTGGTTGTTGGGGAGCCCGGGGCTGATCACCGGTGCATGGGGCTGCCCATTGTCCCCTCACCTCATTCCTCTGCTCACTGGTTAGCAGCCACTGAAAGTGCAGCCGGCTTCGTGAGCCTTCTGTGAAGTCTGGGATTGCCCTGCCAAGGACAGGGAGGAATCTGACCCTCTACTTGGGTCAGCTCTTTTCAGGTTTCTCCTCTTGATCCCGTGTTCTCTTCTCCACTTATCTGAGAAGGTGATCTCCTCGTACCTCCTAGTTTACTCCCAACATGTTGCCTGGGGGACCTAAACCAGAGAGAACAACTGAGTGTACCGCGAGACTAGAAACACAACTCCGAGCCGTGTCTTACTGGGAGGGGAGGGGGACAGCCCTGCCGTTTCTGTTGACAGTGGACCCCTCCGCGCTCCTTACTCAAAGAGGAGGCTCTTAGGAGACCGGTGTTAGGGTAATGAACCGTCTGGTGCTCTGTCTGCTATGTGTGCAATGGACCACCCGGGAGAAGCCAGGTATTTTCAGATACAAGCAGACACGAGGGGGCTCGTGTGCAAGGTGGGAGTTGTTACAGCCACGATGGGTCCCAGCAAGGCACAGGTCGCAGTGCAGACACACATTTACGAAGCTGCTGGGGTGGGGGTGCCCACCGAGGGTGTACCCTCAGGAGCATTCCGCTTGTACGCCTCATGATGGCCAGGCCGGAGGGGTGCTGTCACGTTCCTCCCACTGCTGTCCTCACTCAACATCTCCACGGCCAAGGCTGTTGTTTTGGAGGCTATTTCCTTCCTGTCCAGTTGCTTTCCTTTCCTTCCAGTCTCACCAGACCCAGTGGCAGGCTTACTGCTCGGGGCGCGTGGGAACTCGGGGCATGGCTCTATGAGCCCCGGGGTCCCTGATAACGGACACGCCGTGGTCGAATCTCGGGGCCTGTCCCCCATGTAGCTCTGTGAGGAATTACCCCCTTGTTCTAGCATCCTGCTCAAGAACAAACTTTTGAACCGCCACAATGGTGTTAGGGCCATCAGTCTTTATTTTCACTTGAAGTTGCTTAAACATTGACGGGCTGGAGAAAAATGGTAGGATGCTTTTCTGAATGAGCTGTTGAAATAGAAACAGGAAAGCAATTAACAAATGCTCATGCGATTGTGTGTGTGTGGGGGAAGGGGCAGTGTAGGAGGGGCTCCCCCCCTCAGAAGTTACCATATTTTCCAAACCCTACATGGTGAGGTGTGGTGATCTAAGGGACTTCTCACTGTTGTTCATTAAGGTGGCAAACCTCACAAAAGGGTACATCGTTTTAACAGATCACTTTTACTAAAAATAAAATCACGTGTGTTCAGGGCTGTTGAGAAACAGCCCGCCTTTCTGAAGCCGGGTGACTGCCCGGTGACCTCCTGGTGACCGGAGACCCCACACCCCGGGGGTCTTCTGAACTTGCTCCATTTTGAGGACCCCTGGCTGGGATTGAGAAGGACGAGTCAGCCTGATTGTCTTTCTTCTGGATAAAAGTTGCGAGGACACTTAAGCCTTATGCTTCGGGGCAGAATCTGATCGCAGTGGAGATGAGGAAGAAATTTTCCCCCGTGGTATCAGATTGCACAATCGCCCAGGCAGGTGCGCTCCCTCTGTTGAACAAACACCGTGCCCCGCTCGCCGCCTCCCCGGCCATCTTCAGGGCTGCCTGCCGGACCTCGTGGGCCGGCCGTGTCATTCCTTCGGCAGGTGCTGCGCTGGGACATGGACGGCGGCCGCCCCACGTGCACTGCACTCGGCGTTCCTCTGGCTGGGCTCGGGGCCGGGTCTTCGGGCCCTGAGAGCCCTCTGCGACCTCGTGGGAGGTTGGAAGTTGGGTCTTGGTGTGTACCCCATCCACGCCCGCGCGCCCGCGCTCACCTTTCAAGGGTTATCTGTCAACTCGCTGCCCCTTTCCTGGGCACGACTGTAGTGCCTACCCCACATCTACCCCACATCTAACCCACAACGCGTTCCCAGAACATCGAGATACTGTTCACAAAGTAGAATTCTTTAACATCAGGCCCACAGTTGACCATCTCAGGCCTGCGTTGTGGGTAGCTTTGAAGTCTGATGCCAAAGAATGTGTGTGTGTGTGTGTGTGTGTGTGTGTGCGTGTGTGCGTTGCGGGGGAGGTGTGGCAGTGTGGGGAGATGGACTTTTCCTTTTCTTCCTCTTTCCTTTTTAAGGCCTCGTCTGTGCTGCCTCTCGTGCAGTCGGATAATTACCAGTGATTCCCAGGCCTGCCCGCCGCTCTCCTTCCTCTGTGTCTCTATCTCCCGCCGTGCACTACTTCCTTCTGTCCCTATTATTAGCCTCCTTCGCTTTACCATTCACTTCCCCACCTCTCCCTGGTTCCCTCCTCATCTTCCTCCGGCTTTGTTTTCCCTTCACCTCAGTAAAGTTATTTTGGGGAGCACTTTCCTTGTTCTATTCTGATGTGAATCTTCTTTTTCTTTGTTACCATCACATTGTTTCTCCTACATCTGATCATGCATTCCTTCATATTCCCCAAAATGGGAAGCGTTGCCCTCCCACACATAATGTCTGGCTTGGGAACCTTTAAAACAGGAGGTGCTGAGGTGTGACCTCCCCCGAAACAGATTTGCTCATCCCCCAGGACTGTGGGCTCTGATGTCCCAATGGCCACTCCCTCTTGTGCTCTCCTTTCTGCTTCTTCGTGATTCAAACCCAATCGCGTTCCTTCCCCAAATTCCTGTTTTAGTACTTAATGGTTCACCTTGGTTCGCTCATTTTGTGGTTTATTGTTTCCTTTTTCCCTGTAAGTTTTTCTTGTTCTTTGGGGAGCACTGATATTCCTGTTAATTGGAGATTACACCAGTTTTCGTTACCGAAATTTGCTAAGTGGACATAATAGTGAGCCTTTGGAACTTATATCAAGCATGCCCTTTGGAACTAGGGGAAGGAAAGTAGATTTGGGGCAGCTCTTGGTATAACAATAATTCCAGCTTTATGGAGAGAAATAGTTCATGAGGTTTTGATGGAGTAAAAGCTTAAAAGTTACTCTCTTCTTGGTAATTTATGTAGGTCTCACTTAGGGCGAGAAACAGTTTAAATGTAAAAGTTTTTCAAATAGTGGACTTAGAAATTATTGTAATTATTACTTTAATTTCAACAACTAATAATTAATTTCTATATGTTAAGAGTTTTAGTGCTGATGATATATTACTTTGCGGTTTTAGCTCATTGGGAATTATAGTTTTCTGGTTTTATAGCAGAGTTTATAATGCGTACCGTGCTGAATTTAAGTAGCGAAACTGCGTTTCTTTAAATAGGCTTTCCTATTCAGACTTTTAGTGAGGTAGCCATATCCTCTGACGCTTTATCACTACCCATTCGTAAGATTTCTTGCTATAAGGATAGTTTCATCCTGTTTGCAACATACCCTGTTCTGGGAATAGATGGAAGGGATTGAGGGAATTCTGTTTGAGTCATACTCCATCAAAGAGCAACATCATTTTAGGAATGAAAGCAGAGAAGTTCTCACTCTTCTAAAAATAATGGGGAGAAGATTTAGGGAGGTAGCTTGTAGGATCAGTTTTAAGACCAGGTCAGACATCCATGTTAATTCCCTCTTTGTAAGTGAGAAGTGGCTTTTAATAGCTTTATTATGGTTAGGTGAGCAGGTGAAATTTTACTCCACCTAAAGCATGATGCTTCCCTAAGTAGTGCGCTTTGAAACTCGCCTTGTCGGGTTTTAAAAATGTTCTCTTCAGGGGGCGCCTGGCTAGCTCAGTCCATAGAGCATGTGACTTTCCATCTCAGAATTGTGAGTTTGAGCCCCGCATTGGGTGTGGAGATTACTTAAAAATAACATCTTTAAACAAAAAAACTAAAATGTCCTCTTCGGGATTTTAATCATGTGTAATAAAACAGAGTCACTTGTACTTTCTTATATTGTGTATGCTTTTTGGAGAGAGTAGGTGAGGGAGCAGGGATTGTGGGTTTTTCTTGATTTTCTTGCTGGGCCTTGCTTCTCAGAAGCGATGGGAATAACCCAAACCGTAAAAGTTATTGTGGATTTCTGCTTCCCAGGACAGGAACCATACCCTCCTTCCCCCCTAGCCCTCCCTTGCTGCTTGTATCTCCGTGGTCCTGCAAAGGAGGAGAGAGCGGTTAATTTTTTTTGGAATTCAGTTTTAGACCCCGCAGCAATTCCAAAACCATGAGGACTTACCAGCTAGACTTGGGAGCCAGTAGGGGTTAGTGGTGGGGGTAGAAATTGGGGATTCTTGCTCTAGGCTGCTGCTGTAGTCAGAGTTGTTTAAGAGGGCTGGAGTTGGAAGCCTTGTTTTTTTTACCCATTCAACCTAGGTGTGCTGTGTGGTGCTCTGGGTCCACTGTCACAATTAAAGGATGGGAACCAGCGGCACCGCGATGTTTCTCCGATCCGTTCTGGCTGCGGAGCACTTGTAATTCAGAGGGGAGTCGTTAGAATAACAGAAGGTAGACATTTCGAGCTATAGTTTTTAGGAATTTAGGCTCCAACTAGAACCTTGGTCTTCTGACTCCCAGCCGGCTTACTGATTTTTAATTCAGTTGCCGGTTTTCTTTTAGACTTTATTTTCACAATAACAGATTCAGGTCACATCACTCTAATTAGTGGGAAGTTTTTCTGTTTTGTTTTTGTTTTTGTTTTTTTGTCAACCAGGTGACCTAAGGGAACATAGCAGCTTTTCCTTTGCGTGTTTTTTGGTCGTATAAAGAAAATGACCAACTCGGAAGCTCTTGCATGCTTCATGTTTGGATTTTTTTTTTTTTTTAAATCCAGAGTGAATTACGGACAGGGGAGCAGGAAATAGACCGTATATATAACCCAACATCCACTCCTCTGTTTCACCACCTCCACTCCCGTTGGGTGTTTCAGGGCTCTTCTTAAGGTGAGAGGTTCATGCGCACCCCTTGACCACCCTGTTTCCTTTTGCTGGAAAATATGATCGCGAGGTTTTTATTTTACGGTGCTCTTTGACTATAGGAAGAACCGACTCCCACCCCAAACCGAATTGCCTTCAAGATCCTATTAAACAGTGAATGCCCTGAACACCAGTATATGAAAATGCTTTTCTAGGATGAGCTCAAAGCATTTCATCCTCCAAATAAAATCTATCTGCTCGCACTTAGATTGTTCAAAGGCAGATGGTAGGCAATTGAAACAGAGGCAAGCTGGCAAAAGAAAAAATAAAACCACAAATATCTGAACATGAAGGTGATCTACACTCTTGCCAGACCCCCTCCTAACTTCGTTAACACAGCAGTGTAGCAATTAAGTAACATGGGAACTCAGACTCATATGGCTAATACGGTTGTCCTCCGTTAATGGGGTGAAACAAAGCTCGCATGTAATATACAGCGTTGTTCACCAAAAGACAGAGTTAGAGGAGACTTTAAGAGGGAATCGGCAGCGGAGCCCGGCCCATAAACCATGCTTCTGTAGCAAACAACCGCCTTATTGAAATCTCACTGACCCTTACCACGTATTGACGGTGGGGTCCCTGGGAGGAAAGATTCGCTATTACAGAGTTACTGTGTCTTAAGGAAAGGGGCCACTCAGCAGTATTGAGCCTGACAGTGGCAGTAAGATGTCCTCGAGGTGAGGGAAGAAGGTGGTGAGGAGGGTGGCTCAGACCGCTGGGAGAGCCCACACTAGGTGTTTTGTGGGAGAGCCGGACTTAGCCGGGGACAGACATCCTGCCATCCGAGTGCTGCGGGGAGACTGTATGATAAGACGGCCCTCTTGGCTCCCTTAGCCTCTTAAGGACCAGAGAACTTCGCACACGCCCACATCTGGCACTTCTCGCTAACCTTGAACAGTCAGCAACAGAAGGGGACGGGGTGTGTTTCGGCGGCTGGGCCGGGTGTCCGCGTGGCCGCCGTGTCTCTGCAGGCCGTCTGGCTCTGCCGGCGCTCCAGGATGTGTGCGTGAGAGGGCGCTGGTCCCCACTGCGCAAGGGGCAGCCTTCCGAGCGCGTGCGAGGGGACGCGGTGGGCCGGGTGCGAGAGGACTGCACTCTGCGTGGGGACGCGTGTGAGGAAAGCAGCTAGCGACAGTGGGCTGGTGTGGGAGACAGGGCTCCGATCGCTGCCCAGAATAAAAGAGAGGATGCCTTGGTATCAGAAGGAAACTACTGCTTGCACAGTAAACCGTGCGCCGCCTCAGGAAACGGAGGGGAGACTTGAGAGAGTCAGCGCTGCGTGTGAAAAGGCAGTAAGATCAGCTCTTGAACTTTGTAGTCACACAAAGTTCAAATAGCGAGGTGTCTGACGGGCAGCGATGAGAGGCACGTTACGGCGTGTGAAAGAGGCAGCGCATTCCTTCACAGATCAGTGCCTCCCCTCCCCAGCCCTCCACACGGTGTAGTTGTGTCGTCCCAGATACGTGGGTTTATCTCTTACATAAGAGAGCTTGTTGCGTTTTATTGCTGGATTCCATTTTCCATTGTTTTCTTCCTTAATGGTCCTGTGTCTGACCCTGGCCAGATGTTGCCAGTGACTATTGTTAGAACGGTCTTTTTTCTCTTTCCCTGGCTGGTCAGACGATGGCCCATGGTCCGTCTAGTGGGATTTGGCAGTGATTTCACGACTATTGTGAGTACCGTTCAGGAGGAAAACTCAGGCGTGGAAGGGCCGTGTTACGGGATTTGGTTGAGGCAGGTGTTGTTTTCCTTCCTTCTGCCAATGCAAATCCATCCCAGAGAATTTGTCTTTACTCACAAAGAATGGCCTCTGTACCACCTTGCTCTACAAGGTACAAGGTCACGGTGATGCATATTCCACACGTTCGTTGGCTTGCACCTTGGGGCCTGGCAGACCACCCCAGCGAGTACAATGCATGGAATCCAGCAACCAGTCGAGAGCATGTGTCCGCGTGGCCGGAGCGTCACCTTCCTTCCTTTCTCGCCTTGAGTTTTGCGAACTCCTTGCTTGCTAGTTCCATAGGCCGTGGGACGGAGCTCTACAGAATGCCAGAGGCTGCTCAAAGGGGTGTGTGGAGGAAGAGGGAAAGCAGGAATTCTGGGCCAGAGAGCAGATGGCCAGCTGGGACCTAGGAGGGTAGGTTTTTTAAGGTTATATATATATATATATATATAATAAGGGATTTTTGTCAAATAATACCATATCTCCAAGCTGGAGAATTACAAAAGCAGCCTTATGGAGTGCCTGCCCTCGAGGGTTTGCAGTCCAGGGAGGAGACAGTCTTTCATGTAATGAAGATAGACAGAAGAAAGCCGTAGAAAATGCAAACACCCTTTGTCTGGCACCTTCTTTGGCCCTGCGAAACTGTGCACCATGGCTTTGGGCCTAGGGGATTTTTTTCGGTTTGTTTTTGGTGTTTTCCCCATGATGACCTGGTTGTGCAACCCTGCGTTTGGAACCAGCTGCTTCCTGCTGCTCTTTTCCAGGAGCGCATGAATGTCCATCTCGCGGAGTGATGATGGAGATGGGGGTGGAGGAGGGAGACAGCTCAGCTCCCCTCTCTTCCTTCTCCCATGTTCTCCCGGCAGCTGGGAGCCGGGCTGATGCTCAGGAGGCCTGGGGCTGTGTCCCTGTAGGGAGCCTGGTTGTAATCTGATGAGGGTCACAGCCCTCCTAAGTCAGAGGGAGGCTGTGCCTTTTGCCAAAGGCATCGAATGTGTGATGGGCTGTGCAGGTATAGCTCGGCCCGTCAGCTCCCTGGGCAGGCCTTGCCTCTCTGCATGCACACATTTATTTATAGTTAGAGACCTAGCAGTAGCCACAGCATCGAGGCTAGTTTTCCAACCTGTAGAAGTTTATTAGCACAGGAAGCAAAAACATTGGGATCTTTTTCTAAGGTATTCTAGTGTCCCAAAGTACCTGCAGCTCCCAGGTGTTTTCACATTGATCCCGGAACCAGCCAGAAGGCATTTAGAGAGGAGGACCTTGTAGAAGGCAGCTATTTGTACTTGTGCTACAGAGGCAAAAATCAAGCAAGCAAACAAAAAGCCCTTAGAAGTCCTTTAGTTGTAGTGATATAGATTTGCAAAGTATTATGTATCACTGAGCAGGGACATCTGTACATTTCAGTCCTTTGAGAATATGCACTCTTCCAAACATCACGCTGCAGCCCTCTAAAGTTAGTTAGCACACATTGTACATTCAAAGGAAATGTTAATTTGAAGCTAAGACATGGAGCTTTTTTTTTTTTTTCCTAGAAAAGTGTAGTTAAGGAGCTCAGTGTACCTAGAAATGGTTAAATGAAATAATGCTGTCCAGAAAAAGTCCTCAAAGGCAAGTGGAAGGTTCCTGCCTCGGTCCTTGCGCTGTGTTTCTCACCACAGTGGCTGCTCAGGGCCGTTCGGGTCACTTTCCTTGTTGGTTTGGAGTGGGCCCGGGCTGGGCGATGGCTTGGACGTGATTGCCGGCTGTACCTAGTTTGGGCGATGTGAGCAGTACACAGATGTCATGGCCTTCTCGGTTATTCTCAGCCTGGGCCGCAGGAGCTGCGGAGGCACTGCTCAGTCTGCTGTCCCTCTGTCCCTGCCCTCGGTCCCCTGTCATCACACTTTCCCGGTTGGGTCCCCTGGCTCCCTGTTGCCCTCAGATGAAAGTCCAACTCTGTCCCTCATCTCATTCCCTGGGACTCCCTGTACCCGCTCCCGGGAAAGTGCCGTCCTCTCCTCTCCTTACCTGGTCTTTCCTCATGCCATTTCCTCTTCCTGAGATACTCCTCTGCCTTTGTCCTCCCAGCTGACCGTTCCTCCTCAGGTCTCATTCCCCAGCAGTCTTTTCCTGGACTCCCTGCGGCTGGATGAGATGTCTGTCCCCTGCGTACTCGGAACACCTATTTTGAAACTTTCATCTCATTATCTTGTGATCGCCTCTGGGTGTCTATCACTGGACAATAAGCCCGTTAACTCAGGACCTCATCTTGATGTTGCGCCTGTGACCACAGGTATAGAGTTGGTGTTCCCTAGTAAATCGTTGTTGAATGAAGGAGCGTGCGAAAACCAGAATATGGTCTTGGATTAATTCCGTGTTTGGCTCGGCGTCTGACGCTCCCCATATCCTTCTCATCAGTCCCTAGGACTGCAGGACTCCGAGGCCGATGGGTCTCGCGGTATCGTCAGATGTAGTCCGGGCGTTAGAAGTGTGCTTATGCAGGAACAACAGGGAGTTTTTTATTTTTAGTTGTGAATTCAGAATCTTAAGTTATACATGAGTTGCAGTGGTTTGGTTTTTAAATTGAGTTTTTGCTTAAACTGACATCCAAAACAAAATCAACTAAAAGGAGGTCTCCCGGATCATACGCGCCTCCCTACAAAGCCTCCGTGGTTGTCTGGATGTTTCCGTAAGACAGGAAAAGCTATCGCAGATCAATTCCAGTTGCTGCCTTTGAAAGAAGATAGATGGGTCTGACTTTGTGAGGAACCTTCCCTTTCTTTCCTCCCCCCTCCTCTCTCTCTCTCTCTCTCTGCTAGTAATTGCAAAGCAAAACCGAACCACTACTGAAAATCCAAGTTCTTTCCAGGCTCTGAGTAAGGTAGCATACACATCTCTACTCTTTGGAAACATACATGCATATATACGGGCATGCACACATATCTTCTGCTTTTGGCCTGAAATGATGGCCCTACCTGAAGACCTATTTCTTGTTTCTTAAGCAGATGGACAGCTAGTCTGTGTTTATCTGACTCTTTCTTGGCTAATTTGCTGGGCCGTAGCCAGAATAACATGGGATCTGGAGTCCGGTGACTCGGATTAATTGAACAAATACTGAGCACCTATGATATTCTAGATCTATTGGAATTACCATGGTGAAGAAGACAAGGCCTCCGATTCAAGAGGCTGGCTGTGTTCACGGGGGTCATGCTAGTGCCATTTAGTTTGTAACTTCAGGGGGCAAATCATTTAACCTCTTTAAACTTCCTGTTTCTCCACTGAGCGCCTGCTTAGGGTTGCCGTGAGGATAGTAACGCATACTTTAGGGGGCTGTGGATGTTGGTGGGTGTAACGTCTGTCCGATTCCACCCAAAGCGCACCTGTCCTTCCTTCGTGTTTCGTGTCGCGGTCACCCCAGCCCTTTCTGACCTCCTCGGGCAGAGATTCCGTGCCTCAGCACCCCGCGGCCTCTCGGGCAGTCTGCCGTGGCACCCCACTCCTCACCATAAGCATCACTGCTTTGGTGCCATCATTGCTCGTGCCGGACTCTGAGCCCGTCTCTGTAATCCCAGCACCTGGCGTGGTGTCTGGCATGCAGTGCTGGATGTGTGCTTGCTGCTAAATGAATTAAAGGACAAGGTTCATGAATGATCAGGTGCCGCACACACCGTGTCATTACTGTAGGAACTTCGGGCAAGAAAAGAGAACAAAGAGTGCTTTGAGGCTCTGGAGGTTGAAGGAGAACCTGGCACGTCCGGCTTTTTTTTTTTTTTTTTTAAGATTTTATTTATTTATTTGACAGAGAGAGAGAGAGAGATCACAAGCAGGGAGAGAGGCAGGCAGAGAGAGAGAGGGAAGCAGGCTCCCTGCTGAGCAGAGAGCCTGATGTGGGGCTCGATCCCAGGACCCTGAGATCATGACCTGAGCCAAAGGCAGAGGCTTTAACCCACTGAGCCACCCAGGCACCCCTGTAACTCCAGCTCTTATTTTAAGGTTATGAATGTGTGCCCCTCTACCCTGATTGTGATAAACACCCAAGTCTGTTTGATCAGACATCAAGGCAGAGAAACCTCTTGAGGTCAAGGAGGAAGTCCACCATATGTTTAATCTAGAGGTGAGTACCTGGTTTCATTAGCTAACAAAACTAGCAGATCTCGGTGGTTGACGACGAAGGGCTCACTTTGGCTGTTTTCTGCCGTGTTCATGGCAATGAACACGGCAGCACCTGCTTCTCGCCTGTTTCGTCTCCTCTTGCTGGAAGAAGCGTGTTTCTCTTCTTCTTGAAGTGGCCTCTCTTCCTACTCTTACCACACCTTTTTTGTCACTGTTGTCCGTACAGACCAGAGAATTAATATGAGTTAGTGATAACATTTGAGATAAAAAGAGAACATTCTTGCTCATTGTGGCGCGTGTGTGTGTGTGTGTGTGTGTGTGTGTGTGTAACCTTCAACGCAGTCTCTATGTGTGGGAGATAAGGGGTGAGCACTTTTGGAAAAGTTCATGCCTCGAAGGATTAGTTTTTTTCCCTTTCCTCACCTCTTTGGCTATCAGCATTGAAATCAGAGGTCACATGGTTGCTTGAGAAGAAACAGCCCCTCTCAGCAATTGTGTCGTGTTCTAGGGAGGGTTAGTTCTTAGTGCTGAAGGGATAGATGTGTGCACTTTTGAGAAAAGACAAAACAAAGCAACAACAATATTCCTTCCTGAGTAAAGCTCAGTACTCCTTCGCGCTGTGTCTCCTTTCATCGCTTCCCTGGTTTCTGTAGACTGGGGCCTCCCTCTTTGTGGGCTTACCATAGAATTTACTTGGGGCATGTTAAGTTGTCTTGATGTCTTCTAGTCTATAAATCTATTTTTAAATGGGGCCATCCTGGGATTTGGCCATCTTTATTTTTCCCACTCTCGTTTTTCTCCCAGGGAAATGGCATATTCACGAAGAATTTCCCTCGTTGGTAACATTCGATGACTTGTGTCTTTCCTAGATCATGTCTCTCTCTGGGTGTCAGAGTTAGGGAAATGGACAGTTCCTTACTTTGAAACATGCTTGTTCTAGGGTCTGTGAATGGTCTAAGACAGCGGCCACCCTTCCGTTGGCATCCGTCACTTCGGCATTGCCTGGGTTTCACACATCTCATCGTATTACTCTTCTTGAGTTTACAAATCTCTTTTCAAATGAAATCATTTGAATTTGGCATCATGATGTAGTGGAAATAGTGCCCGGCTGGGAATTAGGACTAGCTGTGCCCTTGGATAAGACACGCAGCCTTCCTGGTTTGTAGTTTTTGCCTCTGATACATCTGATTTGATAGTTCTCTGGCTCTAAGGACATTTTGACCTCTGAATGCCAGAAGAGTGCAGGTGGGATTTCAATCTTTCCCATAGTTTATGCCTTCTGGGAGCATTTTGATCAGCTGTGTGAGTGATGATTCAGAAAATCCCGTGTTCTTATGAGAAGCAAAGGGAAATATGCTGGCCCCTCAGACGGTAGCTGCTAGAGAAATAAAAACCCTACAGTCATCGGGGACAATTAGTTTATTTCAGGTCCGTCGATAAGCTAGAAACCAAATTGCAGAGTTGCCTGTGCATATTATTTAGTATCGTTAAGGTATACGTTTTTCTTGTCTCAAAACTACTTTTGATGTTAGAGTATTTGACTTCCTTTGTTTTTGACTGTGAGCCCCTTTGCCCTCTAGTGATGGTGTTCTAGCTGACCCCATCCAAAAAGATGCTTATTCCATGTCCAGCTATGATAGGGACTGTGTATCTGGGTGAGCATCTCTCATTTAATTTGACTTAGGCTGAACATATTGATTTTCTTGCAACTAGGGATTAACTCCCTCTATTGAAGACTCATGCGAAGAGAAGAACAGATAGCAAAGTGTTCGTTAAGGTGAGGGACTGTCCTTATTTTGCCTTCCGGCAGCAAAGTAATCTGCTTGGAAGGTAATTAGAGCCTTTCCCCAACGGTGTTGGTGATCTGCTTCTCCTCTGGCTATAATTTGAACACTCCTGTGGTCTCCTAGATGGTTGTGCCATGTGTCAGGACCTGGACGAAAAGTAGCTGCCCCCCGTCCCGTCTTTCTAGCCCGTGTCCCTTGCCTGCAAGGATGCGGAAAGTGGCTCATTCCTTCAAGTGAATTCAGACCTTTTATTTCAGGACTGTTATTTGAGAACATGATGCTCTTCCACGTTGCCGTTCTGCTTTGCCGTTCTGCTTTGCAAAGTCTTAAATAGTCGACATAGATAATTAGGAGGCTCAAGGGTCCTCCAGGTCTGGTCCACGATTTTTGGTGGCACAGGGATGAAGCTGACTTCTTTTCTGGAAGCCTGCACGCCAGCCTCTGTTTTCTGCACCCCACTGAGTCTAGTAGACTTAACTTCTTTCCAGCATGGCAGTGTCCTTGCCCCGTGGCTGGACGGGAGGATGATCTTTGTCAGGCCTTGACAGCTGTAAGCCACGTGGGTCTGCATTGGAGAGCGGCTGGAGCAGCATCAAGTCCACTGGGTTCCTTTGTTTTGCAGCAGAATTTTTGTTCGGCTCATATACTGAGTAGGAGACCCAGCCCCACCTTTTCTTTTCGATATAATGTGCTACAAATCTGGGTTCTGTGGCCTTAGTCGTTTACATAGCTAAAGTTAGCTATTCATACTTTTTAGGAGATTTAATGCCCCTTTTTGGTGGGTTTTGCGTATTTTTTATTTTTACGTATCATCAGCCACAAAGTCCCATGATGTAGAAAATCACAAGATAAGACTGAAGTTAGGAATGAAAGATCCTGACTAGGATATGTAGCCCATTCCCATCCCTGGCTAAAGCCGTCAGACCATTAATCAGTGAGTAAATCTATATGGTATATTTTGTTTACACTTTGATTGTCAAGGCACATTGTTTTAATTTTAAAATTATGCCTTGATTAGATTCAGTAATGCTTTATAGACAAAAACTCATGAAATTTGTTTGAATTTCTTTTTTGGGGGGGGGAGTATTTGTTTGAATTTCTGTAAGACTGTTTTAATTTCACATTTCACAGATAACACCCAGACTTAGCCATGCTTTTCATACTGATGCCTCCATAGATAAGATATTTAAATCACAATGCAACAAGGTAAAACAAAAGTGTAAAAAGAACTCTTAAGAAATGAATCTACTCAATCGCTTCTCGGCCTTTTGGCTAAGATCAAGTGAAGAAATGAATCTACTCATTCCTTCTCAAGAAAGGTATTTATTCGTCTGTTGCTCCATTTTTAGCCATGACTGATATGCCACTAGACTCCATTACTGTCTAATTTATATATAGGTTCAGAAAAGTAGGACTGGGAAGAGGAAAGAGGGCATCAGCTTTCCTTTAAGACTACTTTTTTTTAAGTCTCTTAGTTTCTGTAACTCTCAAATCCGAAGAAACTGAAGGCGAACTGAGTTTCAAATTGGTTTTCCTACAAATGTCATCAAGATGGAAACTCAGAAGCAGACCACCTGAAGAAAAATTCCCTAAAGAACTGTTGTTTCTTTTTTTTTTTTTTAATCGTGTTACTGATGTTCTTGTGGGATTCCATAGAATAGTATGTACTTGGCAGAGTTGCCTCCCAGACTTCCTTGCTGAGCTCCTCTTACGGAAGAGGCTTTTCTTTAATTACTCTGTGAATGAACATGTGCGTAAAGATGAAGGCCTGACCTTCCTAAACTGTGTTATAAAATTAATTGCTAATTAATTCCACAGGTGCATACTGATACATGGATAGAAGACAAAGATGGTTGTTTGTCACAGACTTTGAATCCGAGTGAACTCGAGGGAGTTGGGCCTGCAGGTACAAAGTTGTAAGAGCACCATGACCAAGTCATTTGACTTATTTTCCTTTTAAAATTTGCACAAGATGGATGTAAGCATCACCCATCACTAAAAGAAAGGAAAATTCTATTCTATTCTTTCTTTCTTTAAAAGAAAATTCTTTTCTTTTAAAAAGAATTAAAAGTTCTTTTAATAAGTGCAAACTAATGATAAATGATAAAACTTCTTCTTTACGGTAGATAAACCGGTATAGTCAGATGGATTTTCATCCGTGGCCTGCTTTGATTCATGGCTAACTTGATAAACTAAATGAACATCTCATTTTATTCTGCTTTAAGAACAATTCTTTGTGGGTTTTTTCCCCTTTGAGATTTTACTTAGAAAGCCTTTCTCTACCTCAAGATCAAATAAATATTCAACTGAATATATGAACTATTACCTGTTCCATTTTTCCATTTAGGTTTAAGATTTTATTAGAGAAATCTCCACACATATTCCAAAGTAGAGAAGAGTATTATGAACTACATATTCTCACCACTCAATTTCAACAGTTCTTAATACATGACTAACGTTGTTCTATCTGTATCCTCCCGCACTCCTCACCCCTCTTCCGCCCTGGTATTTTGAAGTACAAATCCCTCACATAGTTTTGTCTATAAATACTTAAGTGTGTGTCTTTGACAGACTTCAAAAAAAGAAATAAAATGTCATGATTACCTCGAACAAAGCTAACAGTAATTCCTTCATGTTATTTAGTTAATATCTAGCATTCAAATATGATACCTAGTGTTTTAGGTCTTGAGGATGCAGCCCATAAAAGTCAGGCCTGTAAGGTTTTAATACCGGGGGCCAAAATTCTAGTGTGAGGAGACAGGCAAAAGTAAGTAAGATACGAAGATTAATTGTGCTGAGTGCTCTGAAGCAAACACAAAGGGCAGTGGGAAAGAATGACCCAGGCCCAAGGGCGGGGCTCTTCTGGGCCTGGGCCCTGTGGGGTGGGGTCGGGGAGATGGAACAGCCTCCTGGGGGCGTCGGGGAAAGATTAGTGATTTTGGTGGGCTTTCGGGGTGTACCATCTCTCCAAGCAAACTCTTTTCATTTTTTTTTTTTTTTTAAATTTTATTTATTTATTTGACAGAGAGAGACACAGTGAGAGAGGGAACATTAAGCAGGGGGAGTGGGAGAGGGAGAAGCAGGCTTCCCGCCAAGCAGGGAGCCCGATGTGGCAGGACTCTGGGATCATGACCTGAGCCAAAGGCAGACGTTTAATGACTGAGCCACTGTCATTAACAGTGGCTCCAACTCTTTTCATTGTTAATGCTAGCTTGAGTTGCTGTCAGTTGTAATGTGTAACGTTTTGGTGTCAAAGTTTTCGGCAGGGTAAATAGAACCATCCAAAATACATTGATAGTGAATTTGGTGATAATTTTTGGCTGGTTTGTTTATCAGTTATGCTTAATTGCCCCTTGAACGTGTCAGAAAAAAAATGAAACTGAAAATCCAGGCTGCTTAAAGACCCCTTGAAGTGTACAAACCCGTAAGGGCTCAGACCCTTATCTCTCTGTAATAATAAGAACTCTAATTTCTGCAGAGTAGGTTCCCTCTCGAGATCTTGGACACTTCCTGATTCTTTCTGGGTAAAATAAAAGTGACAACTTCTTTTTTTTTTTTTTCTTGTGACTTTTTAATACTTCTTCTTCTCTGGGTTAAAACCAGGAAGTGGAAAATCAGTGCATAGAAACCAACAATGCACACACACACACACGTATTTTCATGTACGTATGAATATATACATGGGAAATAGGGAGGAGGGAAAGAATGCATAGGGAAGATGGTCTCTATTATATTTGATTTAAATGTAATAGCAAATGAGAGTACATTCTTGTCTTAATCTTTTCTGTAGCAAAGATAAAATGAGGTTTTATGTTCGGATGATGGAACAAAAGTGGATGATTCCAGCGTTTTTCTTCTCAGCCATTAAAAGAAGATTTTGAAAGAAACAGTCTTTCCACATACACACACAGAGTTTGTCAGTCTTTCTTCAAACACAGCCAGCCGCAGTCAGACTAAACATTGGTAGACGTTTCACTGAGTCCACAGTGGAGATATTTGTTGATTCACATATTTCCTTTCTACGAGAAAGTCCTCAAGCATTTACTGTATTCCTGCATTTAAGACACCTCCCCGCATTGCAGGGAAAGAAGGGCACGAGGACTGTAGTCTTTACCTTTAAGGACCTTGTGGCCTAATTGAGATAGGACAGACGTAGAAGAAGATAAATATCCAAACACAGTATGTAATCACTGCCAAGTACAGATGTGTGCTAAGGGTTTAAAAGAGGGAGAAAGTTCCTTGCAAGCTTGAATAATGCTCCTCATGGCACAGCCTGCGTGGGGAGTGTTTACCATGGCCTGGGTACTGTTCAGGTAGTTTACAGGTATTTGGTCAATTAATCTTCGTACCCGCCGTGTGACCTAGGCGCCCAGGGTCACGTGACAAGGAAATGGTAGGGACCCCCTTGGATTTTGGGCTGTCAGACTCCAAGGCCACAGTCTTATCCATATCAGGGTGGGGCTAGGGAAGCCTGCCTCAAGGGGGGGCTCTTTGGGTAGAGAAAGCAGCTCACTTCACGGAAGCCACTGGTATATATGGGGAGAGAGTGACAGGTGAGGTTTTAGGGACATTGTTGCAAAGCCCTTCAGTGTGGGTTAAAGGCCTTTGAACTTGCTGAGGAAAGCAGTTGGAGAACCAATACATGAACTTAACCAAGAAAATAATGGGATCACGTGACATGCTGGGAGGATGAGTCTCCCAGGGGAATGAGGGTCGTGTTGCTGGGCAACCATGAGGGTTCAGGTTTGGGCTCTCTAATCATTGCTGCTTCAGTCTTGTGGCTGTCCAGTGACTTGTTTGGCTTTCCTAGCCCTTTCTCCCTTGGCCTTGAGGGATGGATAGCTACAGAATCTCAGTCACCAGGCAGGATGAGCTCACCATCCTGCTTGCTTCCCAGAAGCAAGGCGCATGTGCCTTCCTAGACAGCAGAGGGTAAAACCAGGTGGCATCAGCCCTTTTACTCCTCTCTGAATCTGGGGCCAGAGAATGTGAAACCACATTTCAGGGCAACATGGAACTTGGGGAGGAGAGTGGTGGCACGCAGAGGCCCTTCCCGAATAACTACAGCCCCAGCTGCCCCCCTCCACCCAGGTCTGCCTCTGCGTCCCTAGGGGCTAATTAGAAGACTGCTTTGTGATCACCTGGTCAAGACTGCATATATTTAGACAGCAAGGTCAGGGGGCGTAACCACATTTTCTACTCCATGCTCATTAATCTAGGATTTAAATACAGGCTCCAAAATAAAGTGTAAGCGGTGGTAGCTCAAAGCAGCAAACCAGGCTTCGCATTAAATGACATGGGGCTCCTGAAAGTATGGGAAGGCCTGGGAACAAAGGTTACTTACTACATCTACAACTCTTTTTAGACAAAGACAATATGTGATTAAGAAATGTTTTTGGCAAGATCTCACCAAGATTATTTACTGGGAAGGAGGCCCGGGACTCAGCCCGGCAGGAAAATGTGGGGTGTTTGCTGGAGTTGTGGAAGAACATTCTAAAGTATGGAAGTAGAATGAAGGCCCGTGTCTTGAGGGGGAGGGAGAACCATAATGCGGTTTTCTGCTCTTCAGGGATCCTTGCAAAAGACAAGATAAGTAGAGGAAGCCCCCCTTCCCTTGAAATTTAGGGGACCCCGCTGTGGTGGGGAGGGATGGGGCTCATCAGGCAGGTTTTGAATATTTAAAGACCCCGTGCACTACTTTTAACTTTGTTTTACTTTTAACCATGGCTAGCTCTTCTCTAGTCTTCTCCAAGGAGAAAACTTGATTGTTTGCAGTCATCCTGGCCTAGAAATGTCCACAGTTACGCTAACGGGCAGGCTTAGGTAAGCAAAGAAAATCTGCCTTTCTGATTCCAACGTTCCACTACCTAGCTTTTTAGAAAACAAAAAAATAAACTGCCGTCAACTGAAGTTTCAGGTTAGGGGCATGGTCTGAAGGTGTTTGGAGATTTGGGCGTCCTTTGCCATGTTTTCCGTAGACATCTGGATGTGTTTCAGTGTCCTGGCTGAGCACGTCTCCCCGCAGGGGCGCGTTGTCTCCAGAGTCATCTGTCTCCCACTGGGAGACTCTTCCCTCTCTCCCCTTTGTCTGTTTCTCAGACATCTGCTGCACACTTTCTCCGGGGCTTGCAGCCCAAACCATCCGGAGAGAGCTTTGTCTGCGTAGTTTAACTCGCGGAGGAAGATAGACCTGATTGATTTTCACGTGCAAATATAGCGATGTTCTTGCCAGAAGCTCCGTGTACTCAGTGTTGCACGCATGAATTTATGATGCACTTGGGAGAGGGTCAGAATATTCAGAGATGGAATTAATGCCGGTCCGCCCGTGCTCTGTGGTGCTGAGGAAAATGAAGGGTATCTGGTGTTCTCTGGGGCTCGAGTTCCTCCACCAAATGCCAAGAGGAGAAAGAGGGCTCCGCGGACTGACACTGGGATGTGTGGATGCATATGTCATGCCTCCTTTCAATTGGTAACCTAGGCACAGGCTGGCTGGGGGAAATCAATTAGTGGAGGAATGTGGCCGGAGCCGTCCTCTCTCGGCCCCCCTCACTCCCTTACGGGACACCTGCACGCTCCGCGAAGATTCAGGCACCGTCTTCTAATATTCCTGTACTTGTATTCTTTTGTCTTGCTATTGGTCTTTGTATGCAAAGAACTAGATTAATCACAGTCTTTACTTCGTGACACGTTATCTTCCTATTTTTACCTATTTAAAGTGGTCTAGTGAGCAGCCCCATCTCCTGAAACCAAAGCTAGGACCTTGAAAATACCCTTCATCTGACCGGATGACGGTCCTCCTCACGTCCCATCCTCCCTCCTCCTTCCTCCTTCCTCACATCTGATCCTCCCCAAGGTAACCATCAGCTGAACCCTGTGTGCACCTTTCCTTCCCTACTGTCCTTCCTGTTTGCCTGCTTTCACCTGTGTGTGCTCTTAAGATGGACTATGTTAAGGCATAAACCAAATATACGTGAAAAGGGCATCAGACTGTGTGTGATCTTTTTTATTTAATATTGTCACTGCTGTCATCCATCTCCGTTACTGCATACCGCAGTAGTTCATCTGCCTTGTCTGCTATATAACGTTCCACTGGGATTTCGCTCCGTTCACTCATTCACTCTCCCATTGATGGGCGTTCAGGTTGGTGCTCGGATCTTGGCTACGGTGAACACGTCTGCTATAAATATTCTTGCACGTATCATCAGTTGTCTACACGTGAGAGATGACTCTGCATATATGAGTTCATTTTTTGGAAACTAGCAGGGGTATTATGAACCGGAGGAACATTTGTGGGAAGCACAGTGAAGATAATCCTCAGTGCTTCTTGTTTTCGTTGGTGTCAAGAAGTAACAGGTCCTTTCACAGGAGCGAAGACGCCATCGTGTCTTTACTTTGTTTCTTCCACCATCGTCCCTGTTGCGCCCAGGGCTTGGAACAATTCTGGGCACACAGCGAGCACTTTCTTCATACGTAGGCTTGGTGAGGTTGGTACTTTTTGATTTTATCTGATTTTAAACTCTTTGAAGGTAAAGCCACGTTCTCATGAGACCAGTCTTCTTTGTGCTTCTGAGTGTCTAATTGGGTCCGTTTTTTGCCCTTAAAGAATTTCCCATCGAGTGGGGAGACTTAAAATGCATTGTGATATGTGCTGTAACACTTGGGTCATAGAGAAAGGGTGCTCACCTTTCCCTGGGAGAGGAGACTTCTGGGGGTGGTGGGGGGAATGTACTGGATCTGATCATTGGAGCGTGAGTAAGAGTTCACAAGGTAGATTGGGAGGGTGGATAGAGTGGACTCTTTCAGGGAACTGAGAAGCATGGGAAAACATGGCACACTCAGGCCCTGGAAAGTGCTTGGTTTTTGACTAGAATATGTGTTGTATGCAGTTAAATGTAGGCGGACGAAAAGTCAGATGTGCTTGTGTTCTTGGGAGTCTCTTCATCTCTGAGACCAAAGTCATTTTTTGCTTAGTCCCACTACTAGGCATCTGGGTCTCTGGTACTTAGTGACGTCCCTAACCATTCCCCTCTGTGGCACATCCGTTTGGCTAAGACGGCCCCAGAGTAGGGGAAAGACACTACTTCCCTGCGGTCCCCGTTAGCCTGGTGCTTGGATGGCAGATTTCACCCAAGTCAGGCTTCAGGAA
Source organism: Nasua narica (assembly GCA_028533885.1). Lineage (NCBI taxonomy): Eukaryota > Metazoa > Chordata > Mammalia > Carnivora > Procyonidae > Nasua > Nasua narica. The sequence goes on along the minus strand of CM052807.1, from coordinate 43,201,794 downwards.
TAGTCTGTCGTCGCGGAATCCCGCTTTTCCAAATCTCCAGGGACTAGACCAAGATAACGCCATCGTAGGGGTGGCAAAAGGCCACGCTGGGGAAAGCTCGCCTTCTCCTTCTGGTGGCCGTCAGCCCCAGTGCTCTTCCTCTGTCATATCTGTGCCCCTAGCTGCTTTCGTCTATGTGCTTTCTAGCGATGGAGCACTGGGGAAACCACAGGGATGACGGCCTCGCTCATACCCATCCCTGACCATCTGTTCTCAAAGACTCCACGGCCACCAGAAGGAGCGAGGACTTCAGGGAAGAGGACCGGAGGGGGCTGGTGGACAGCAAGCGTCTCTCTCCTCAGAGGAAACAGCTAGTCCTCTGTGACCACTTCTCCTTCTAACAGGAGGGATCGTGCAGCCGCTGCCCACACCAGCATATGCCCTTGGGAAGACCAGATGGATTTGTACCAAATAAAATTTTTATTGGAGTGGATGGTTAGAGGAACGTGTTTTATTATGCCACGGGACAATACAGTGTTCTATTTTGGATAACTTTTGGGAAGTCTTTATTTTAGGTTCATCTTTGGAGATCTCATTTCTTTGTGTTCTTTTACCTACCTCGCAGGGTGGTTAAGAACTCAGTAGCCTTTAAAGTGGGCTAGATCTGCCTGTGTGTGAGCTCAGCCTCTGCCGCCTTTTCGCTGTGTGTGACTTTTGGCACATTATTTAACCTCGGAGGCTCAGTTTCCTCAGCCGAGAAATGGGCCACTGATTGTCGGCTCCCGCACTGGGCGTCTATGAGGGTTATGTCCGCGGTAATGCCTTTAAAGTAGCTTTCTATGGAGTTATTTGAATGTCGGACTCGTGTGTTGCTTTTAGAAAAAGGATTCGGTTCATCCTTTAAGCTGTGTCAGTCAGGTGGCCATTGTGAAACCAAATGGATTGTCTTCTGTGAGGCTTAATAGATTTTTAATATCATTCAGTGCAGAGGTTAAATTAAATTGGAGGAAGATCACATTCAGAGGGCACCTCTGCTTAAACGTGATTCTCTCTCACTTTCAAATCAGGGCTTCAAAAACCTTCTTCTCTAGAAACATTCCCGATGAAACCTCTTCCCCCTACTCCCCCCCGCCCCCCGCCCCGTCGTTGTCTCTGTTTGCTCCAGCCTTCTCTCTGCTTTCATATTTTAGTTCTGCAAAGTCGTAATCGTTTATCCATGCGGGCTTTTCTGTGTGTTTGTCCCGTCTCTCCCTTTAGAAGACGTATCCCTGCCTGGAATGAGATGTCCTTTCGTTCCCCGTGGAAATACTATGGCCCCTCTCCTCAGGGAGCCGGAAGAGAATTCTGCTCCATGTTCATTATGGCTCCGTGTATCACTGTGCCTCTCTTCCCTTCGCCATGTGCTTGAAAAGATGAAATGGGGAAATGGTCATGCAAAGATGGTGAATGTCCCTTAGTGTATGTCATCTGTAACTTCTGTATCCTGAATTTCGCTGAAATCTGTCAAAAGATACTGAAGACAGGCCTCTGTGAAACACTGAATTTTCTGGCCTTTTCATACTCGAAGAAATGCATATGTCAAACTGATCTCTCATGAACTGAAAGTACGTCGTCCTTCCTTTTCATGATGTTGTCCAACTGAGCTCAGGTTCAGAGGACTCTTAGAAAAATGAGTGTGGTAGGAGGGGCGCCTGGGTGGCTCGGTGGGTTGAGTGTTGGGCTTTTGGTCTCGGCTCAGGTCATGATCTCAGGGTCATGGGATCAAGTCCTGTGTAGGGCTCTGTGCTCAGCGGGGAGTCTGCTTGAGATTCTCTCCTCTTCCTCTGCCCCTGCCCTTGCCCCCTGCATACACACACTCTCTCTCTCCCGCTCCCTCTTCCTCTGCCCTCTCTCTCAAATAAATAAATCTTTAAAAAAATTATTGGGGTATGAACAGATCCTAGTGAATTGAAATAGAGACTTCTCCAGCCTGTGTTAATTAGCACTTTGAGAGTTAAATAGTGAAGCGGAGGATACGGACAGGGATGGAACAGTATGGAGAACGCTGGGGAAAGGAGCGACGAGGGGATGAACGGGAACCTTCCCCACAAAGGCCATTGCTCTGAAGCAGTTGTAATTCTTTCGTTCAGCTTTGGGACCCTTCCTGCCGGGCAAACAGTTGGTTTGTCCTGGGTGCTCTGTGCTTTGCCTGGATTCTGGGCTCCCAGCAGAAGGGACCTGTGTTATGGTCCCATCAGTGTTGTTCTTCCAGGGCCCGAGGTGGAGAGAATGCTGAAGGCACAAGCTAGGAGGAGAAGGGCTCATTTTGTCAGCAATGCTTGTCCTTTTTCAGGTCCCCTGAGGTGTGGAGTCAGAGCCTGAGGAGTTTCCCAGGGTTCACACTTGTGCTGTCCTCATTTAGTAGCCAGGTAGAGTGCCCTGGGGTCCTAGTGGCCCCCTTCTCCTCCTCGTTCTTCCTCCCATGCTGGCTGCCCCGGGGGCATCCCAAAGGACTGCAGGAACGTCAGCCGCTCCTCTTGCCCCCTTACCTGGCTGTGGCTTCAGCTTTGGGGACGCATGTGTTGGGCAGCCCTTAGCGTGCTCAGTTGGTTTTTCCCACGTTCCCAGTGACCTGTTTGTTTTTAATCATCCACTCGTAGAATATTCACAAGGGCCTTGCGATCCTGTTGCCTAATCGACCTCCTTCATTTTAGAGGTAAGGACCCTAAGGCCCGGAGAGGGGACGCAGCAGTACCCTCAAGGTACATTTTGGTTAGAGGCAGATCTGGATCCTTGCTCAGAGAGACCTGCCCGGGTCACCCTTCGGAAATAGCAACGACCCAACTCCCTCTAAACAATCCTCTATGAACCCTTCACTGCTTCGTTTTTCTGTAGGGCCCTTGTCACCCTGTGACGTTGATTCTAGTTGATTTTGACTTCAAATATCTCCCCTTCCGCTTGTACGTAAGCCCCACGGGAATGAGGACTTCGGTCTTTTTTGTTCACTGCTGTATCCCCAGCACCCAGAGCAGTGCCTGGAACACAGTAAGCAAATATTTCTTGAAACGGTGAATGGAACTTTGGGCATGGAACCCAGTCTTTCTGTGCCTTACTTTTCTTGAGAGTAAAAATAGGGATTAAAAATAGAGCCTCGTTAGAGGCTTCCCGCTAGGGAGTGGGTAAGTCATGGGGATGAAAGGGAATGCAGTCAGTGGTATTGTCGCAGCACTCTATGTGACAGATGGCGGCTACACTTATGATGAGCAGAGCATAAGGTAGAGAGACGTTGAATCACTCTGTTGCACACCCAAACTAATGTAACTTAGTATGTCAGCTGTATTTCAATATCAAAAAGATAGAGCCTACCTCACAGAGCTGCAGTGACAACTAGAGGAGTCAGTTGTCTCGTCCACAGCCCTTGGAACCAGCCTGGTTCCAACAATGCGAATGCTCAGTAAAGGTTCTCTGTTATTATAACCGTTGTTAAATATTTGACTTCCTTACTAGACTGTCAATTCCCTGAGGGCAGAGGCTGTTTCTCGGTAGCGACATGGTTAACACATGACTGATATTCAGCATTTGTTAAATTGATAAATAAATTACGGAGAAATTGTAGGCGATACCTCTGTAAATACTTGTTAAATTTAAATGCATCGTTTCCCTTCCTGGCTTTTTCTCCAAGCTGCAGTTGGCGAATCCTCTTGAGGAGTATGATTATGTTGCGCCATAGCTCATCACTGGATCAGTGGGGCCAATTTTTGTTGATGTCGCTGTTGCTGTTGCATGACTTGGCTGAAATTTATTGGGGGTTGACAGGGGCAGAAACTTGGTGGGTGATGGATGTGACCTCAGCCTCTAAGACACAGGGTGGTTACTTGAGATCTCTTCCATTCATAGTTGGTACTTCACCGAAATGCTTCCCTGGGAAAGGAGGTGCTTACTGAGGCGGCAGGCATCAGAGCAGGCAGATGAGGAAAAAGATGAAAGAGCAGGTTTTGAGGGAAACGTACTCCTCCTCTCTGTTCTCAAGAAACAGTTTAAAGGTTGTAAAAAGATTCTGCTCCTAAACTAGAACCAGTCATTTGAATTTCGTGGGCCTCACAGTTTTTCTGGTAAAATGAGAGAGTGGGACTAGAAGATCTCAAAGGAACCTTCTTACTTTTGAAATTTCCTGATTCTCTGGAAAATGTTGAAGAAGGCCCTAGACTGATGAAGAAGTGAAGGACAAGCGTTTGAGTGGAGACCCTGATAAAATGGAAGAGGGGGGTTGCCACAAGAGGGAACACTGGACAAGGGGCTGACTGGCATAGAGCGTCCATTTGTGAGAAGGACTGGAAAATTAGAGCGTTTAAAGAGAAAATGAACTCAGAACACACCTCTTAACAAAAGGCTTTTCTGATCTCTTGGTCTGGGTCAGTTTATTTAATGTGAACTAAGTTGCATGTTAGCTGTCCAGTCTGGACGTCTCATTTGTGAAACTTTCCCATAACTAAGTCCCGGGAGGTTTCCAATCATGCCCATAAGGTAATGCAATTTGGCAAGAGGATTTGGACCTTGACAAAAATCTCTTGCCCAATTTGGTTTCCAGAAAGGCTGACTTACCTAATTTGAAAATAAATTGAAAACAAAACCTTTGGTTGTTACTTGTTTGATGAAATGCCGTAGAAAGCAATATTGTTTTTTTTCTCATACCCCATTACTGTGGAGAAGATTATTACAGTTTGCTCCTAAGTATCTGTCCTTGGTTTACTATCTTTTCCTGCTGTAGTGCTCCAGTAAGCCTAAATCACTACAGCAATGAAGTTAAATCCTAAGAATCCATGTGTGTGTGTGTGTGTGTGTGTGTGTGTGTGTGTGTGTTTTGTACCATGTGTATCTACCTGCATTCCCTATCTCCATTTTAATATTAGCATTCTATGTCTGCATAACAAATCACCACAAAACTAGTGGCTTAAAACGGCACACATTTACTTTCTTATAGTTTCTAGGGGCCAGGAATTTGGACACAGTTTATTTGGGTCATTCACCGAAGGTCTCACAAGGCTGCATTTAATGTATTAGCCAGGGCTGTGGTCTTATCTGAGGCTTGAGTGGGGAAGAATCTACTTTTATTGGCAAATTAGTACTTAGCAGTTGTGGACAGAGGATTTCAGTTACTTGGTAGCTCTCAGCCAGAAGTGGCCATCAGCTCTTTACCGTGTGTGCCTCCTAACCTGGGCACTTCACACAGGGCAACTTGTTCCTTCCAAACTAGCAAGGGAGTTGAATGTTTTCCTGTAGCTCAACTTTCTTTATAGGTGTGGCCTCCGTTTTTCCCCTATTATCTTTATAAGGTAAGATAGAAGTAGGGAGAACCAAGAGGCTTCAAAAGAGCTAAATGCATAATTAAAAATAGAAATACTGTGTGATCCAGTAATTCTACTACTGGGTATTTACCCAAAGGAAACAACAAAAAAAACCCCCACTATACATGTACCCCTATGTTCATTGCAGCATTATTTATAATAGCCAGGATATGGAATCAGTGTAAGTGTCCATGGATAGATGAATGGATAAAAAAGATGTCATGTATGTAGGCAATGGAATATTTCTCAATCATAAAAAAGAATGAGGTCTTGTCATTTGTGACGTGGATAGACCTAGAGGGTATTACACTAGGTGCAGTAAATCAGAGAAAGACAAATGGCATGTGAAAACTAAAACAAACTAAAAAAAAAAACAACAGAGAACAAACTGGTGGTTGCCGAGGGGGTGGGAGAATGGGTAAAATCGCTGCAGGGTATAAACTTCCAGTTATAATAGAAATAAGTTATGGGGATGAAAAGTATAAATGCCCCCCCCCCCCACTTCCAAAGGCTAAGCGAAATGTCTGAGGTTGCAAGCAGCCAGTGGTTGCATTGGAATAAGAATACAAGTTGATTAAAACAAAATTGGCATTTTAAAAATATTTACTACATACCAGTAGTTGCTACGTGCTCATTCAGCTCTCCGTACAACGCTCTGAACTAGGTATCGGTATTACCAAAATACTTAATGGGTGGGGAAATCGAGGTTGGAGAGGATACATCACCTGCCCAAGGTTTGCAGACAGAAGGTGCCCACATTTGAACACCGGCAGGCAGATTCCAGAAGCCACTACCATCCTGCTCTGAAAACCTTTCCATTAGCACGTAATGCCACCTGTATTCAGAATTCTTCCTCTCTTTTGTCAGGTACTCAATCCATTGCAGTATTGCAAAGGGATCGTTGTATTCGATTGCTCCTTTAAAATCGCATCAATAACATGGAGGGACAGTGTTCTTTCTTTTCTGCTTGAGCCAGGCTTCTCATATTTTTCTCAAGACATATGGGACAAATTGAAGGAAACCAGAATTTAGTGGGATTTGCATGTATTAATAATACTTTTGCTGCGTAAACACCCAAAAAATGAAACTTAGAGAGTCCTCAGAGTTGATAGAATACAGCTTGTTCATTTTAATTCATTTAAAATGTTCGTTTTCAGTTAAGCACTGTGCATTTCATTATTCCATAAAACACCAATAACCTGGGAAAGACAGAAAAGGTCTATTTTCCCATTCCCTAAAACCGTTTATGTAGATGGATCTTGTGGAGACATGTGCAAAATTTGATTTGAACATTAGAAACTAAAACTTTAGAGTAAAATAATCTAGTTGTGTGTGTTTCTGCTATATTTCTGGAAACCTGGAGAGTTATCCTGCAAGATACTTTAAAATGTATAAGTACAGAGAAAAAAATACAGAGGTTTGTTGATTATTGAGCTTTTTTGTGAGTAGGAACAGATGGAGGTCAAGAAATGGAAAAATCTTGTAGTGGGTGAGATCCAACCAACCACCCAAACGTGCTGTGGCTATCTTGCATATTATATAACGTAGAATGGTAGAGTCCTCCAACTGGAAAGACCTTAGGCCAAACCGAGGACCCCACTTCATTCACCAGAAGGGGTGTGAAGGTACAAGTAGGTCAAGGTCGTGTATCCAGTTCCTTCATTAAATGCTTATGAATTTGCCTTCTGTGAACTCATGTTGGAAACCTTTCTTGAACTTATTGTCCTTTCTCCTATACTACATTTGAATTTCTTTTTATAAACCTCAATTCAAATCAGCATACCACATAGTTATTTGAGTGTATGTCTCATTCTCTGTAGGATTCCTTAGACTATTTATAATTAACTTTAATCTCCTTCCAGTACCTAGCATGAGGCGGGGGACATTGGAGGTTCTCAGTATGTACTGTGAACGGCAGAGCTTACCACCGTTAGTCCCAAAGCTTCCATGTTAAGTTTTTGAGGGAGATCCTCTAATTCCAGGAATCTGAGAGTTGAACAAAATGAAGTCCATGGTACCCCTGTCCTTCACGTTCCAATGCTTTTTGTTCTGTTTGTCCCTAATTTTTTTTTCTCAGCCACTGTCTTTTCTACTTAAAAATTATAGCAAAATAAACCATTTTGACCATTTTTATGTGTACAATTTAGCATCACTGAGTACACTCACACTGCTGCATGACGGTCTTCCACCATCCACATCTAGAATGTTTTCATCTTCGCCGGCTGAAACTCCATACCCATTAAACAATAACCCCACTTCCCCCTGCCCTCCCCCGGGTGGTAGCCCCCATTCTCCTTTCTGTCTCTATGACTCTGACTCTCCCAGGTAACTCACATAAATGGAGTCCTACCATATTTGCCTTGGTGTGATTGGCCTTGCTCACTTGGCCTGTGTTTTGTGGTTCGTCCATGTTGTAGCCTGTGTCAGAATTTCCTTGTTTTTGATGCCCTCCATTGTCTGTGAAGACTCCGGAGTCCCAGTGCTTTCAGTTTTTGTAGCCAGAGGTCGGTTTTTCTTCCAGGGCTATCCTTGGCCTTTTGGTGAGAGGACATTTCCAAAGGCACGTCCAAAGACTCCCTGAGTGGTGTTCTTTGGCGGAGCCGCGTAGCGAAACTGAGGCAGTTCACGTCGGTGTGGCAGGGGAGCACCTGGTGCGTGCCAGGGGCTCTGCCTGTGGTCTCTTGGTAGCAGCAGAACTCAAACAAGACTGTCGTAAACAGTATAAACTTACACTTTGAAGAACAAAGCTGAGTCGGCCTCCAAAACCATCCTCGTGGCCATCAGAGCCTACGTAAATGGTCCGTAAAGGACTTAGCTCTTCATGGAGCTCACCAGGAAAAAGACACAGTCCCTGCCCGTATGCAGTTTATATTCTAAGTTGTGAAGTGTCAGAAACGACTCTGGAGAATTCGAAAAAATGAATTTAGTTAGTAGCCTTAAAAAGTGATCATGTGAGGAGGGCCCCGCACTTTCGGAGACAGAAAGGGAAAACATTACTTGGTGCACGTATTGAAAGAAAATATCCAGGAGTCCTCAGTTGACTAAAAGCTGATTGGGAAAAAGTGCTGAAATATACTAAAAATAATACAAGTTTCAAGGAAAATAACCCTTTTGCTAACCTTTGCATTAGTCAGTTCCTTATTAGAGTATTTTTTCCTGTTTTAGTCACTCTTCAGAAGAGTGTGTATAAATATAGAAGTTGAAGAGAAGTGTGATAAAAATAATTGAAGATGTAGAACATAGATTTTAAAAGAAAAGGTTAGAGAAATTTGGGGAGTAGAATGGCTGACTTTGTTATCTTACTATAAAAAAAAATCAGAAGACTATTTATGGGTGAGCCAATGCAAATGAGACCGAGAAATTTAAAACACACTCTCTCCCTTTGTGAGGCTTTAATCTACTGTCCAGGTTTGAGAATTTGATCAGGTTTTTTTTCTTTTTTCCAATTTCCCAAGAACGCTGAGTGGAAGGAAATGCATGTGAATTTGTGGGAGATGTTTCAAACGATGCTCAGAGCCTAGAGGAGTGCCTTGTAACTACCCACTGGGAGATGAGTTTCCTTCCTGGCAGGCTGAGCAGGAGAGCTTCCTGAAGGAATCTGGACTGAATGATGTCAGTTATGTAATTCCTTTTCCTTTTAAGATTGAAAGGAAACTTTAGAAAGAGATAGGTAGTTGCCCTGCGAGTATGAGTCCACACGTAAAATATGTGTATATTTCTAAGGTTCTGAAAATGAAAAAGAAAAGCCATCTTGGTCACTCCAGAGATTTTCAGGTCCTCCTCCTGTTGTTTGTAATCTGACTCTCGTTTGTTCCTTTCTTAGAGGTTATTACAACTTGCAGACATTTTGTTTGTTTACTCTTTATTTTGGCTGTTTTGCCATCACATGGTGAAAACGGACTAGGAACTGTTTAGTTCTTGTATTTCTGGCCTCAAGCAGAGCATTGACACACAGTAGGTGCTCAAGAGATATTGGTCTCATGAAGGAACCGTTCAAGAGGGGAGAAGGACAAGTACCACGAAGATCAGTGAGTAGACCTTGAAGGCCTCAAAGTGACAGGAGTCTGGGGGTTCAACAAGGAAGGAAGAGAGGCAGAGAGCAGGAGAAGGGGAAGGGGAGTGAATTCACAGGCCTTTTTCTTGTTGTGGGTACGTTGGCTAAGCATGTGCTAAAAATGGTAGACATAGAGTGTCATATAAAATATGGGACACAGCATGGGCTGGGTCCCAGACACACCAGCTCCAGGAAAGGGTTCACGAGGACCTGCCCCTGGGTGAAGTTTGTTCATGTTTTTTAAAACAGCCAAAGGCTGTCTGAAAACCAAGTTTTCCTGGTGTGTAAATCAGTTGGAGGTTTTAGTGATGGTGGTGGGGTGTGTGTGTGTGTGTGTGTGTGTGTGTGTGTGTGTTTCAAGCATCTGATTCCTTTATTTATATTCTCTGCCTTGGCCTTGAGATGTTTTCTGAGCAGCTTTAGATTAGATTATCTGCATTGGGAGAATGGAGCAATTTTTGCAGTGAACTGTCTCCATGCTTTGGACTAGTCGATTCTTCTTGGCCTGACTAGCCAAAAAAAAAAAAAATCTTGATTTAGTCTAATCTGGTCTGCTGTAGTCTGACTTAAGGACGCGAAGTCCTAGACCTTAGGATGATTAACCTAAAACCCGAGCCTGTTAACGAAAGGGTAAAACCAAGTTTCAAAAGAAAATCACCTCTTCCCAAACAAGCAGTCCTCTCCAAATCCAAATAATCCCACCTTCCAAACTGTGCCATGTGGATGGAGCTTCTGAGGGAAATTGGTTTGAACCACAAATGAGGGTTCCCTCATAGCTCGGATATCCTCAGGGGAACTGGAGCACAGTGAAGACCACTGCACCCCTCGTCAGCCCACCAGGCTCTCTCGCCATCTCCCTGTGCCTCACCAAGAGAAGGCAGGCTGAGAGTCCCTCCAGCTGCTGCTGATGAAGTGCTTTTAAAATAGAGGTCAATAAAAGTGAGACCCTTGAACCTCTGGACTTTTCCAGAATAGTTGTGAGGGACGTGCTGTCACGGTGGGATCCCCACCCCCTCTGCTGCTGTGGTTTTATAAATCTTTGGAGGGACCTCTTTGGGACAGGGACGATAAGAAGCAAATATTCCTTCTGCCGATGTCCCTTTGTCTGAGCTCTTGATGTTCTCAGACCCCACATTCACGATGGCGAAAGGAATGAAAATAACAGGGCCTTTCATTTATAAAGCAGCTTTTAAAATATTTGCTTTTGTTATCTCGTTCCATCCTGATAATAACCGTGTGAGAAAAGCAGGGTGCGTTCTTACCGTCCTTGTGTACACGCGGAAAAACTGATGCACAAAGTATTTAGTGAAAGGGCAGATCGGGGACCTTCTCACAGCGAGAAGCTGTGTCTTCTCTCTGGGAAAACAAGCACAAGTGCATAATCGTCTCTCTGCGAAGCGGTCCGGAAGAAAAATTTCAAAGAGGGGGGAGCCCGATGGGGCGCACTTGAGCTTTTTACATTTTTTCCCCAGTAAAGGAGTGAACCAACATCCTCAGAGCCTCTGGGGTGGAGAACCCTCCTTACCCTCGAGGCCTCATCAAGAGGCACTGCATGCCCAGAGTTCAAGTGCTAGAGAGACAGTAGGGCCAACCAGACTTTGGAGAGCAGGACAGATCCGAGACTAAGTCTTTTTTTTTTTTAAGATTTTATTTATTTATTTGACAGGAGAGAGATCACAAGTAGGCAGAGAGAGAGGGGGAAGCAGGCTCCCTGCTGAGCAGAGAGCCTGATGTGGGTGGGGCTCGATCCCAGGACCCTGAGATCATGACCTGAGCCGAAGGCAGAGGCTTTAACCCACTGAGCCACCCAGGAGCCCCCGAGACTAAGTCTTAAGTGTTCATTGAGCACTAAGGAATTCTGAAATGGAAGGTGGAGAGGGTCCCCGTACAGCTTGCTTCTCATAGGCGGTCGCTTCCATAGCTGTATCTATTTGCTTTCTGATGGGGCATATAATTTCCCTGGCGAGTTCTAGAAATGGAATCGGGGTGAAGCCTTGACTTTGTTGGACGGAGGACCTGCAAGTTGGTTTCTCTCCTCCACAGTGAACACTTTGTACAGTTAGGTAGACCTTTCCGCCAGAGGACCAACTCTTGGGTGTTTGGAGAAGGAAGACAAACCTGTATTTTGTAGAAAGGGCCTATTGTTCCCGGGGAGTGGTTGTAGCCAACTTCTTGGGCTCCTTGGCTGACTCTGAAGAAGGGATTGAAGTCAGAATGCTAATCACTGACTTGCACAGACATCAACAATCAGACCTCTGGGAACTCACACGAAAGTAAACAGAAGTGCTCCATTTCAGATTCTAGAAGAGGAGCAGTCGTGTCAAAGAGGCTCAAGAGGAAAACAAATGTGTTGGTGAGGGGACACAAGAAATTCTCATTCCCTGCTTCTCACACGGGTAGTCGTAAAAGTAAAGAAATCCTGCGGTGTGGGCTCACTTACCAGTCCCAGGATCGATGAGGCTGGCAGCCTCCTTCTCGGAGAGGCGGTCTCGGGAGCCCAGAGCCGCCGTGGGCTGGTGAGGACCTTGCCCTGACTGGATCTCGGGGTTTCTCTGTGTGAGCTGGACGCAGGTTTTGTATTCTGCTCGTGCCCTGCATTCCCACTGATCCATTTCCTGTTCTCGCCTGTTCTCTCTCATGCCAGACAGCAGGCTGCTGTTGAGAATGCTGTTATCAGGAAGGAGCCATTTCTTCCGAATGTGAGGAATTTCGGAATTGTTGGAACCGGTGTGTCGCTGTGAGGGGTGGGCGCACGGAAGTGTCCTCAGTTTGGTTTAGCCCCTGATGATTTTTCCTTCTCTTGGTGTAAGGAGAGAATTAATTCTCCCCACCCCACCCCCAAAATTACTGCTCTCCGACGTCCTTTGTGTAGATTTGTGTATTCCAATCTGGGCCTGTCTTTGCTTTAGTGCCAACTTATACAAAATCCGAGTCATGGATGCGGCCGGTGGGTAAAATGATCTCTCCTAGAATACAGGTGGAAACAGCAGTGGCCGTGGCTTGGGGAGACCGGGTTCTACTTCTGCCAGTGACCTGCCTGCGACCTGAAGTGTCACTGAGCTGGTCGGGTCACCTTACGGGGCCATATTCACCTGTTACTGGTGAGGCTGAGCTAGAACGTGGTCACGGTAATTCTCATCTCAGCCTTCCCTCCTTCTAGATCAGAGCTTACAAAGTGACTCTTTAATAGGAGCCATTGATAAGCCTTTTGCAGTCTCTCCGTTCCTCTCCCAGTAGTTGTATTTATGATTCTTCCCGCCTAATTCCATGAACTTTGGCAAGTAGAGAAGTTATCCCCTCCGTTACTCTCTCATCCTCCACTCTGAGGTGCGTGTCCGTCAAAAGCTGTACTCATTCTCTAGGTTGACCTTCGTTTCCAGTGAGAGTAATCTTGCCCTCACGTAACCGAAATTGGAATAGGTCGGAGCTGGGGTGCGTGGGACATGTAGGAGCATCTCAAGTTTAGGGTTGAGGAGTCCTGATGAGAAAAAGCAACAGTGTGCATAAGGGATTCGGAGACCCATAAAGCGCTCCTCACTGTTGCCCATTTAAGGGAGTCCTGTTGTCTTCCGAGCTATTGTCTTGACCAGCCAGGAAGCTTGCTGAAAGATGGGCAATTTGCTAGAAGTGCCATATGCCATACTGTGTTCTCTTAAAGAGCTGTGGGGCTGCGGTACCATATTCCTAGGAGATGCTTCCCACTGGCCGCTCGCAGTCTGCACGTCACGGACGGTCGAGATTTTCCCCTGTCTGCTGGGCAACCCCCGGGAGCCTTGCTGTGTCATCCTTGTTAGCCCGGGGCCCGTTTATAGCACCCCACTAAGCGGGGTGGGCATTTCTCACTCCAGGCTTGTGAATAACGGACATGTGACCCTGCCTGGCTTCTCACCCCTCAGGCCAGCTTTTGGAGTCCTTCTGACCTTCCGTGGCGCTGAAACCCGGGGCTGCTCAAGCAACTCCGCTTTCTTGCTGACATCTTTTTGTTACCTTTGCCCCTCCCCGCCCCCAACCTTGTTTTTCAGGCATCAGTGAGTTTATTTTTTAATTTTTTTAAGTTGCTCAGACATCCAACCAGACTTGGGGGTCAGGAGGGATAAAAACGGTTGTAAGAAGCTTTCCGAAAATGTACGGGACTTAAAATCTGCTTGAAAACGGGAGGCTTAAGTATGTGAAAAGTCGTCTTAGCGGTATTGGCTCATAGATGGAGTAGATAATAGGATCGAGGAAGGAGAGATTTCCGTTCAGGAGTGATCAGGGGAAGGTGTGTTGAAGTGGTGGTCTCACTCCAGGGCCTGAAAGCTCTTTGCTCCTCTTTATTTTATATGTAACATCTGAGATTATCTTTCTCTGTCTATGTATCTATTATCTCTATCGCCCTGAGTGGTGGGTCCACTATATATATAGCTATATATCTCTCAGATGTTACATACAATAAGAAGCTCTGTGAGTTACAAAGTATAACAAAACGAAAACCGCTGAACCTACCATCTAACTTAGGAACTAGAACATTCCCAATACTACCGCCCTGCCTGTGTGTACCCCTCTCATTCCAGCCCTGCCTTCCCACCCAGGTTAGCCACAGTCTTGTATTTCATGAGGTTTATTCCCTTGCTTTCGTTTTCTTTCTTTTTTGAAAGTCCTTGTAGAACTCCTATGTTTTCTTTAGGGAGCTCGTAATCTTCTGTGATATGGGATCTCTGAAGGCAGAACACCTGGGGCGTATGGGACAGTCCATTTTATGTACAGGTTCCCCCGCTATCCAAAAGTAGAACATTCCTACAAAAACCTTCTTCAGGTGAAATGGTGTAACGCAAAGGGGTACCTTCAAATAAATTAATTACCATTAATTCATATGAAAATGTTTTGAGTATTCCCAAAGCCAAAGTATAACGTCCCTCAGACTTTGCTGATGTCTTAGGACACAGGCACCGCTTGCTAACCGACCCCAGAAAGAAACTGAGATCAAGCACAGATGCTCACAGATGTAGTTCGAAGCTGTGGCCACTTGATGCTGAGAGGCTGAGTGTGGCCGCTGGGGAAGGAGCTGGCGGGACCCCTCTCATTGCTTGGGATGTTTTGCCTCTGTACCAGCTTGCTGCGAAGCAAACACTGAATGCTCTTTCCACTTTTCTCCTTTTCTCGTAAAAGGGAAAATCCTCTTCAGATTTCATTTGGTTAGTGGAAACAGGTCCTAACAGAGGTCTTTTGTAAAAGTGAGGTGATGCAACACAAAGTTTTGAAAAGTGGGGGATACTATCTACTTGTATCTACTTGGCTGGGCCACGGTACTCAAATGTGTAGTCAAACATCATTTTGGATGTTTCAGTGAAGGTGTTTGTGGGTGAGATTAACATTACAATTGGTAGACTTTGAATAAAGCAGGTTGCCCTTCCTAATGGGGGTGGGTCTCATCCAATCAGAAGGCCTGGAAAGACCAAGCACCACCGTGACCCTCACCCCCCCAACCTGGTTCCCTGAGCAAGAGGGAGTGCGGCAGCTCCCGCCTTCGGACTTGAACTGTAGCACTGCCTCCTGCCTGGGTTCCCAGCCTGCCAGCGCACCCTGCAAATTTTGTACTTGCCGGCATCCGTAAGTGTTATGAGCTAATTCTTTAAAATAAATCTTTTCCTACACACACACACACACACACACACACGATATTGGTTGTGTTTCTCTGGAACGCCCTGACGCATACAGCATAGCACAGCTCTCTGCGTGTCGTGTGGGTAGCCTTACAGACTTGATTTGCAGAGTATTCTTTTGTCAGGAGATCAGCAGTCTATTAGTCACGTGCTAGGAAAGCATTTGGCTGATTCTGGAGGCCATGGAAGGGAAATCTTGATTGTTCTGTCGAAGCAAAGCCCACTTTGTCTTTTTGGAGTACTCTTTTCTCCTCGGTAGTACAGTCCCCTTCAAAGCCGTATTGCTGGGTCACTCAGGTACCCGCTCCCGCCAGCCGTCCATCCCAGTCCTCCCGTCCCTTCTCAACAGCATGTGCACAGGCAGATCCGTGCATGTGCGTTTCTGTGCTTCTATCTGGAACCTGGCTCTCCTTGTTACCGGGAAAGACCTCTTGCCTCTCTGAGCCCCCGTCCCACTATCTGCCCCAGGGTTGGGGGGAGTCGTCAGTCTGCGTTTATTGCGTGTCTCCTTATTCCAGAAACTGATCGAGGTACCTTACCTGTTTATTCCACATCGATCCTTGTAACAAGCCGGAGTGGTAGCTGCTCTCCCCAAGATGACTTTGCAGTGAGAAACCGGCAAGAAAGTTACAGAAATGGGATTTGAATCCAGGCAGGGTGCGCCCCCCCCCCCCCCCCGAGCCCCTTGGTCCTAACACTTTTGTCAACATACCATAAGCTGAAAAGTACTCTGCAAATAGAAGATACAGCTGTGATTAAAATACCCCCTCGACCCGGGGCCTTGTGCTCTGCTAGTTGATAGCGAGGGCATTCGGGGAGCAGAGCCAAGCTAACGAGGTCACTGGGGGGAATATATTGCCCTTCCTGGAGAGCTCCGGTTCTGCGACAGAAGGCTGGCAGTCCCAGTTCCTGAGCACCAAGGAGAAGTTCTAGAGGGGCCCCTTAGGACGTGACAGTGAGTGGCAGGTTGGGTCACAAGCAAGAAAAACACCGCCTCCGTGGCATTTAACTAGGTCTTGGAGACTACAGTGTAGCCCACTGAGACAGAGCTATTGCGCGGGCTCGGAGGGTGACACACCCTTGGGACTCCTTTGCTGATCCAGGACCACGGCAGACGTTAAGTAACCAGAGCACCGTGCAGAATAACCACTGCTAACCTGCGGAGTTGTGCACATAGCACGGAAGGTCCTTGGCCATTCTTGCGGAGATCTGGTGTCCCCCGAGAACCCAGCCTGGCTCTGCTCTTGCCTCTCCTGTGTCTCCAGTTTTCCCCACCCACGCTTCTCCAGGATTTCAACACCGACTCTGCCTGCCAGTCTTGTTTTCCTCAGTGTTTTTAACTCCTTTTCCTGTCTGGTTAGGGAGTGAAATGGTACCACACATCTCAGCTTCAAGAGCTTTGATTCTTGAGGAGGGAAAGTCATTCCCTCTTTTCGTGGAGACAGTTCAGTTTTGGGGGTAACGGCGGTGTGGGGAGAGGGTCACACTGCACACCAACACTCCTGGGAGGGTCTCCACCTGTGAGATTCGTTTCTTGGCACCCTGGAGGGAACAGAAGTTCTTCCATTTAAGTGCAGAAACTTGCTTATTTTTTTTTTAAAGGCCTCAGTTCCTTTTTCTTCATAGATCCTACTTCCCCCTGTCCTGTACCCTCACAGAGATGCTGGTGTGTAGAGATCGTTTCTGGTCCCAAGTTCCTTTTTGAAGGAGCAAGACTGTATATGCCATTGTTTTCTGGGGGCAGATCCACGCTCTTCCCTCTGCTTTCTCCCAAAAGCATTTTCAAAATGTCAGTCATGCAAGGGAACAATGGCTTCTGGGTCGTTCTGGGGGCACCTTCTTAATGACTTGAAAATGAATAAAATGTAGAGGATTACTCTCAAGTTGTGATTTATACGTCATTTCCTTGCTTTCTTCAACACCCATATTTTTGAACCAGTCTGTATTTTGATCAGTGTTTTTTGGGGGAAGAATTGCGTGGTATTTCCCAACGTTCGCCCGTGGGTGGACCAGCATCACTGAATTCCTTTTCTGTATTTTTTCCCCGCTCTCTTGTCTCCCGTTTTGTCAAGGCTCCAGCAAGCTCCAGCCTTTTCTCGGTGTTTCTGAGTCCTGGAATTTTAGCGTGACATCTGTGGTTGTATTAATTTCCCATCATTATTTTCCAGCCCACCAAGGAAGCTTCATAAAAACAAAGCATTTTGTTTGGTCCTCAGGTGGGGAGGTTTGAACCCTGGCACACGCGGGCCCTTCTGCGCGGTCCTGGAAGTCGGAGGGATAGTGGTCTCATCAGCTGTTGGCAGAGGGCAACACATTCCTGTTGCCTGCCTTTGTGCCCTGTCCTCTTTCATCCATCCAGGCCATGCTGAGGGAGGGAAGTGCTGTTAGAAACATTCCCTGGGTGGTCAGATTTTTAGCGTCGTCACCTCGTCTGAGACTTAGGGTGACATGCCAGCCCTGAGAGAGGCCTCCATGAAGTGAAGGAGCTGGAAGGCAGTCTAGTCCCATCCCTTTCTAGAAACGTGACTCCCTCTGAGCTGCATCACTTCAGCGTGGCTGGGGGTGATGGTACTGGGGGGTGGCCGTCTGTGCCAGTCAGGGTTCTCCGGAGAAACTGAACCAGTCGTGTGTGTGTGTGTGTGTGTGTGCACGCGTGCACACTTACACGCACACAGAGGCTTATTTTAAGGAATTGGCTCACACCATTGTGGAGGCTGGCAAGTCCAAAATCTGGAGGGTAGGCCAGCAGGCCAGAGACCCAGGGAAGAGCTGATGTCGCAGCTTGAGGCCAAAGGCAGGCTGGAGGAGAAGTTATTCTTCCTGGGGGGACCTCAGTCTGATTTCTCTTCAGGCCTTCAACTGATTGCACGAGGCCCACCCCCATTATGGAGGGCAGTCTGCTTTACTCAAAATCCACGGATTGAAATGTTCATCTCATCTAAAGAGGACCGTCATGGCAACGTCTAGACTGGCATGTGACCGGATAGCTGGGTTCCACGGCCCAGCCATGTTGACACATCAGACGAGCCCTCCCACCATCTTGCAGGGCTCTTGTGAGGCTTGGCAGGTGAAGAGTCAGGAGCCGAAGGCACGTGTGGGGGAAGCAGCTGTCCTTGAGTGCTGCTCTTGTCTTTTCCCTCTCTCTGCCTCTTTTATTTCCTGAATTTTCTTTTTCTTCCCTCCCTTTTACCCTTTGCCTCCTTCTGACATGTGCCCTCCCTCTCCCACCCACTCTGCCTGTGATGGGGGCCATGTGCAAAGTGAGAATAAGGGGAACAGCCTCATGGGTGATTAATGTGTATACTGGAAAGAGAACAGATCTTGATGTTATTCCGACTGGAGTTAATCTCGCCCTTTTAAGGTCACGGGCAAGTGGATATTCCTCTCTGAGCCTTCGGTCACTGATTTCTAAAATGAGGGTAATGGGATTTATCTGATATAGTTCTTATGATGATTAAATGATTTAACATAATCGTGTGCATTTCCCTTGCTTCCAGATGTTTCCTCCAATCAGAGTGTTTTTTAAGTATAAAGCATTACTCATTTCAAACTCCTCCAGGCTTTGGGTACCTAGACGTCCCATTAAGAACAGATTAACCATTTTGCTATGATTGCGAACCATCATTTCAGTAAAGTCTCCCAGTGAATGTTCTTGTATCTTAGTCTCTCCTATTATTTCTCAGACGCGCCAAGCACACTCCTACCTCAGGGCCTTTGCGTGTGCTATTTTGTCTATATAAAGCTCTCCCCCAGATAACTGCATGGCTTATTCCTGCATATCTTTCAGGTATCTGCTCAAATGTCACCTCCTCAGAGGGGCCTTCCCTGATTAACTTATATAAAAAGAATATACTCTCTCACTCTCTGTTGCATTTACTTGCTTTATTTTCTTCATAGTGTTCATCTGAAACATATATTTATTTTCTATCCACACCTCCCACTAGAATAGTGGTTCTCAACCTTGGATGTTCATTATAATCACCACAGGAGCTTTTTAAAATCCTAATGCCATTCCCGAACAATTAAATCAAACTTTGGGGCAGAGACCCAGGCATCAGTATTTTATAGAACTTTCCAGGTGATTCCTATGTGCAGCTAGGGTTGAGAACCAGTACTCTAGTCTAGAACTCTACCACGAGAATGTGGTCGGGTCGGAGGCAGGTCGCCCAAGCATCATGTGGGAGCTCAGGAGAAATACAGGTGCCTGGCCCCACCCCAGGCCCCCCGAGTCTGATTTGACTGTTGGCAGGATCCCCAGATGAGTCAGATGACCCTAAAGTTTCCCTAAAGTTTGAGATGCGCTGCACTAGACTGTAAACTCGTGGCATTGTTTTGCTTTGTTCTTTGTGCCTGAAGGGTGCTTGGCACACGGTAAGTGCTCACTAAATATTTACTGAATGAATGATGAATTCATATTGGAGGTAAGAGGAAGGAGGTGATAAGGGAAAGAGAGCAGAGAAAGACGGAGAAGGGAAGGCAGAGAGGAAAGCAGCTTTTCCTGTGCCCACGTTCCCTGGGCACAGGCATCTACGGGGCTGCTGCTGCTCACCAGGGAGATGGAACCAACTTCAAGCCCAATACCTTGCGGGCTCGCCTCAAGCCATTGTGCCTTCCAAGGTGACTGCTGACTAATCAAAGATAGTGTGAAAATGAATTGCCTAACTACCCGGGCGACTTCTTCCCTCCAAGCATCAATTTTATTAGGGGCCTGCTGAAACCAGTTAGCCCATTAAGTAATAATTTAGTGAGACTTTATGGACTCCATATGATACGCATGGCTTCACATGGCTTGAGAGGCAAGGAACCCAAGATGGAAAAGATACAACTTACAGTCCAGAGGTAGAGACAGTCGTGGAGGTGGATGGTTATAACTTGAGACAAGAAGGGATCAGGGTCGGGAGAGACGCAGGCAGGGTGCTGCGGAAGGTCAGGACTAAGTGCTGATTCTGGGCGTGGGGTTCAGTGTAGATGGACTTCCTGGGGGGGAGGGCAGGGGCATTGAGTTGGGCGGGAACACAGGGCAGGTGCCGCGTGCTCGGGAGTGGAGGGAAGGCAGGTCAGAGGCAGTGAGGGTGATGGGGCACAGAGGACGACTGACGGCTCCGGAAGGATCTGGGGATCTGGGGCTCTCCAGATTAGAGAAGGGAAACCATGGTGCATCGGAACCAATTTGCAGGTGATTACAGATATGATTCTAGTGAGTTCACAAGGCCCTGATCTTGGGCAGTGCGGCAGGAGGGTGTGAGATGTGGGGTTATGGTTTTGAGGCGTTTCTCGAATGTGGAAGGTTCTGTCTCCTTTCATCCTTACAACAATGCTAAGAAGTAGGTGATGGGATTTCCGTTTTCTTTGCTTTTTATATTTTTAAAAACTGGGATAGAATTGACATGTAACACTGTGTTTTAGGTTATACAGCGTGATGGTTTGCTCTAGGTACGCCCTGGGAGATGGTTAGCCCAGTAAATTCACGGTAAATTAACATCCGTCACCGCACAGTCAGGAACTTTTTTCTTCTTCTTGTGATGAGAACTTTTTAAGATGTCATCTCTTAGCAACATTCAAATATACAGCAGGGCACTGTGAACTGTAGTTAGCATGCTGTATATTGTATCCCTAGAACCCGTTCATTTTATAACCGGGCATTTGACCTCTTGACACCCCCGCCCTTGCCACCACCTCAGCCCTACCTATGGCATCCAGCAGTCTGTTCTCTGTGAGTTCTTTTTTTTTTTAAGATTCGTGTGTATGTGTGATCCTACACTCTTGTCTTTCTCTGACTCGTTTCACGTGGTTATTTTCATTTTAAGGATGAGAGAACCAAGACTCACAGGATAAGCACCTCACCCAAGGTCACGCAGCTAATAATAAGTGCTGTATGTGGGCCGCAGACACAGGTCTGTCCCACGTAAGCTGTGGTCCTCAGTGCTCTGCCAAGCTCTCTCCCGAATCAGCACTATCTCTCTTTACTGACGGTGAGTAGAGCTCACAAAGGAAGGTTGGGCTATTGCTTGCCTTGTTTTTGAGCGGTTTTGTTGTCTATGATTATCATAAATTGGGGATTTGTGGCAGCTGATTTCTCTCTGTGACTTTGGTCATGATGACACAATCTGGCCTTTGGAAGTAAAGGCTTTGAGTTCCCTAAAAAAAAAAAAAATCTAGATTATAAGAGGGGATAGAAGAAAAGTAACCCAAACCAAAGAACTTCTATCAGATCTCTTTCTTAGGTTTCTTATAATAATCAATATTCAGCAATTCTTTCTTCACGTAATTAGAAAGCCAGGGAGGAACGGTGACCTTTGACCTGGCTGTATCAAGCCTGCGATCTTGGTAGAAGGGAGTTTGCTGAGCACTCTGGGTCTGATACTGAAAAGTTGGAGGAAGCAATATTACCCTTGCATTGAAGACCATTTGGACCCACTTAGGTGGAGAATCAGGGTTGTGATCTGGTGAATTGGGACTGACTTGTGCCAGCTCATTGACCTAAATGAGTGGGACCCACTCAGACTGCTTTCGTTTCCCAGGCTGGTGTTCGTATTAGCATTTGGTAGAAGTTGGTCGGATTTGGGCAGAGTGGGACTGATTTCTGAGGTAGGTCAGGAAGACTCGTGACTCAGACCACCAGTGAACCACCTTAGACATCTCCATTCCTCTTTGTGAAATAAGGGGCCCCATCAGGAGGACCACCATCACGCTTCCAGCTCTAAAGTTCTATGCTTTCTCTTTTGCACCGAGACTGAAATAGCCACCGAGCGGCTGTGTTAGGTGTTGCTTACCTTTTCCCCCAGATCTGTGTATTCAACTACATGCTCACGTCATCCGGTTTTAAGAACACCTTGGCGGCCTCCAGACGGTTGTCCACAGCCCATCAGCTGCTCAGCCACTTGTCCCCGGCTACGAGTAGGTGCAGATTCTGCAGCTCTCTGATCTCATTAGGTGGATTTCATTCCTGCAAGCGAAAGAGCCAGCGTGGCGAGCGGCACACGCTCATCCGAGCACGTCCTTCTGGCCTCCCGTGCACACAGGTGGATGGCTTCCCCTGAGCCTCAGGGAAACCCTTTATTTTGCCTGTTTTTGCCCTTCCTGCACCTCGGACGTTAATGTCATTCTTCCATTCCAAATACAGGAGCATCTGCCCTGCTCCATTTTCTTCTTTTTGCCAAGAAGCAACCAGCTCCGCCTTCCCAAGAGAGGACAGACCTGGACCCATGGGTGCCGCTTTTGAGCTTCGATGGCAATCGCTTTGGTTCCCCTGTTTCATCACCGGTTAGGACGAGTGGGCAGTGCTGAGTGCCGCAGAGCGCATAAAGCATATCTGCTTCCTGCTGACTTCATGCTTTGTTCTGGAGGGGAGGCCGTGCGTGGGGATTAGGGGAGACTGAGATCAAGCAGGGTGCTGTGGACTATTTACTTATACTCAGTAGCATAACTGTCCCTTTGAGGGGAACAGAGCTGCCTTTCCCCGTAGTATAGGTCTGTACTGCTGTGAGTGTGTGCATGCGTGTGCATGTGTGCACGCATGTGTGTGCGTGCGCGTGTGTGTGTGTGTGCTCACGGGTGTGCGTATGTGTGAGTGCTGGAGAGTAAGGAGGGTCCCTCCATCTCTGTCATGTCTGAAAACATTAATAAAAGGCTCAGCCTCCTATGCCTGGCGGCGATCACAGGATCACGTCTGTCCCCCAGCTCCTTTTGAATCACTGGGGCCCTTCTGTAGTTTGCTGTTGCCATGAATCATCGGAAAGTTTGCACCCAGACAGGCTCCAGGCCGCGCACGCGCGTGGCCCAGGTGTTCCCCACTCTGGTCCCGGTCGGTGGCGTCCGCCCTGGGATGGCGGCTGCAAGCAGCCCGATCCAGCCCGCGGAGCCCGGACTTGCGGCAGAGAGTGAGCAGCCTGGAGACGCAGTTCTCTCCATCTCAGCAGCGCTCATCTCATGCAAATTTCTCTCAGGCTGAAAAGAAAAGAACAAACAAATAGAATGCCAACTTTTAAAACAAGCTTGGGAAACACTGGGAAAAAGTCAGACTATGTATAAATCAGAGCGAGAAAACGAGGCCCATAATCAACGACTTGAGATAGATTTGGGGAGTTTCCCAAAAATCGGGCTCCCAAGTGAGCAATACTTGGTGTGTGTATTTGAGAAGCTGTTTCTGATGCTGCCATCCCATTGGCGGTGTCGCCCCATTCTGGGCGCCCTGTGCTCCCTGTCGTCTGACCAGCACGCTCCTCTCTAGGGAGCGGTCATCCTTCCACGCCTCGCCCCTGCCAGCCCAGAGCCTCACGCCCTACTTGACCACACCCTGCTTCTACTGCCACGGCTCCCAGACTTACTGGAGTGACTCTTTGATGGGATTTAAAGGCCCTTGGCAGGGCCTCCTACATCATTTGTGGGGCCCCAGCACAAGATGAAAATGCAGGGTCCCCTTGTTCAGAAATTATGAAGAATTTTGGGACGGCCACAGGAGAGCATTAAAACAAGCGCAGGCGAGCTCATACAAGCACGGGGCCCTGGATGACTGCTCGGGTCACACACACACACACACACACACACACACACGCGAAGCCAGCCCGACATCAGTACTGTATTTCGGAATAAGCAGGAGTTGGTTTTAGGCCTCCCTGACCCTCAAGCCCGGTCTCCGCGAGGGCCTGTGGCAGATCCCTGACCTGTGATTCACAAAGAGTGATTCAGACAGGAACTGCCCAGTCTGGGTCTGGGTTCTCTCTCTTTCCTGAAGCCTTCGAGGCTGTGCAGCATGTGTTTAGTGTTTCCTCCAGTCAGTTAGGGTAATCACTGGGGGCAGTCAGGTTTTCTGGCACCCCCAGAAGTAGAAACAGACCAGATTCAATGAAGGATATGGAAGCTACCCAAGGACCAGCCAGGCTGTCGCTCTATGAGTAAGGAAGGGGAGACGGAAGCCTGGGCCATGGGGAGCCTCGTTCCTGGAGTCCGGGACCCATTTGCACCAGGCAGGAGGCCTGCATCTCAAGGTAGGAGGCACTGCCTTGCTGTCGAGCGTTGTGTTGATGTTCTTTGGCAAAGAAATAGTTGTCTTTGCCTCAAATTATCTTATAATCTCTCCGGGCAACGTAACTGATATTAAAAATGCCAGCAAACTTGAGACCCATAAAAATATACTGATCTTTTTTTTTTTAAAGATTTTATTTATTTATTTGAGATAGAGAAAGCATGAGAAGGGAGAAGAAGGTCAGAGGGAGAAGCGGACTCCCCACAGAGCCGGGAGCCCAATATGGGACTCGATCCCGGGTCTCCGGGATCATGACCTGAGCCGAAGGCAGTTGCTCAACCAACTGAGCCACCCAGGAGCCCAAAATATACTGATCTTTGAGGTCCACAATGTGACGGAGACATCAGGTGCCTTGGGTTGGGGAGTGAAGCGACTTTTCTTCCCTGAAGGACAAGCTTCTGTAGTGTTTCCTGCACTGAGAGTAGGTAACACCAGTGTGTCTTTCTCTCACCGGGGATGGCAAGGCAGGACTGGCTGACGAATAAGAAAACGAGCCCGTCTGTAATTTCACAGGCCGCTGAAGAACAATGGCTTTCTCTCTCATCAGCACCAAGAAGGCCTCGGTGTTTCTCGCAGTGGGAGACTCCAGGTGCCGTGCCTTCTTTGGGGTGCTGGGGCAGAGTCTCAGGGAGCTGTCTCGCCCGTGAGGCTGGGGGAGGAGAGAGGCAAGTTCAGACTCTACCATCCTGGGAGGGTGGGCTACAGAAAGGGCCAGGGGCAGGAACGGGGATGGACTATGAACAGACTCGCTTCCGCCTTCCTTCCTTCTGCCTTCGCACTGGGCCGTTGGGCTACTTCTTCCCCAAAGCAGGAAGCGGCCCTGCGGCGGCTTCCAGGGCCTGGGCTGGAGCCGCACGAGCAGCCTGGTGCACTGGCCGGCCCAGGCTCATCTGGGAAGTGAAGGCGTCTTTTACAGGCTCCCCCACCCCCGAGGCCTCGGGCTTCTGCCAGACAGGAAGTGTCTGGTCTCCCCCTAACCAGAAGCTAGGAACAACTAGTGGCCATTTGTGTAAAGTTGGCAAAGGGGTGGGAGTGGGTGGTTATTTGTATTAGGGCTGATAGAAGGGGAAAGAGAACACGTGTGAAAATGCTGTGAGGGGGCTCTAAGCAGGCTCAGCATGGCCTTTACTCTTTCAAAGTCAGAAAGAGCAGGGGCGCCGGGGTGGCTCAGTCAGTTAAGTGTCTGCCTGCAGCTCAGGACATGATCCTGGGGTCCTGGGATCGAGTCCCGCATCGGGCTCCCCGCTCAGCGACGAGTCCGCTTCTCCCGCTCCCTCTGCCCCTCCCCTGTGCTCAGGCTCACTCTCTCTGTCTCAAATAAATAAATAATCTTAAAAAAAATCGAAACAGCACAGCCATCCGGCAAATGAGCCTTGAGAGCATTATCACAAAGAGAGTTCTAGGTGGAAGTAAGAAATCTTACTAAGTGGTGGGGTGCCATGAGCATGGGTTGGGGGGCGGGGGATGGGAGAAGACAGTTCTACGTCCATATCTTTGCTCTGGTACTTAAGAACTCTGGGACTTAAATTCTCCAAACCCGTTTCTCTATAAGATCAGGATAAGAATTTCTTGCCAAGTTGTTTTAGAAGTAAGCAAGATAATGGTTAGATGTCCAGCAGAATGGTCTGCTACCCTAGACTAGTAGCTGCCTATTTCATGTTAGAGTTTTGTCTTTCTTATGTGAGTAAAGATGTCATGGGAAGTGACAGTGGTGGGGAGAATCTACTATTAAAATTAAGATGGGGTCCAAAGAGCTGTGATGGATATAAGCCTTTTCACCTGTGATCAAAATTGTGCATGACTGTGGCATTTTAAAGAGGTTTAATGTAAGATAAGAAGATACCGTAGGTCACCGCTATAGAAATTCTAGGATTTGAATGTCGTGCTTCTGTTCACTTGTAGACTGGGCGAACGCCGTCAGCTTAGGCTGGCCTGACTGTATCTGATAATTAGGGGCAGGGAGAAGATTGAAAATTGGAGCCCGTAGATAATCCCAGTGTCTCGTTTTAGCTAATAACAATTTTTCGCCCACCAAGTCTTTACCAGAACTGCTAACAAGGAGAAAAATTGACTGGTTTGAGTGTCCTCACCTTCTATTCTCCCCTGCTTATCCTCAGTAGAGGTGCTAATGAGCAGTGAAATGGCCAAGGGCTGAGCTGCTCTGGGGAGAAGCAGCAGGACTTAGAGAAGCCACCAACTGGATAACCGGTTTGAATGATTGAGCCAACTTAGCCCAAAGAACAGAACCCATCCACCTGCTGTGTATTGTCAGAGCCAAATGAGCACTTAGAGCAGAGGGGCGCCTGGGTGGCTCCGTGGGTTAGAGCCTCTGCCTTCGGCTCAGGTGATGATCTCAGGGTCCTGGGATCGATCCCTGCATCGGGCTCTCTGCTCAGCAGGGAGCCTGCTTCCCCTTCTCTCTCTGCCTGTCTCTCTGCCTACTTGTGACCTCTCTCTCTGTCAAATAAAGAAATAAAATCTTAAAAATAAATAAATAAATAATATGCTCTTTAAAAAATACTTAGAGCAGAGCTTTCCTTTTCAACTTTTTTTTCATCTAGGGATAGGTATTCGGGGACACTGTAGTTGGCTGTAGGGACACCCCTAGCTAACTGACGTGGGGAGGCTGTGAAGGAATTCAACCCCTGTAAGAACCTGCAAGGATTCTTACCCGCTCCTAGCGTTCCTTCCATCCAAGTGTAGATACGGTCAGAGAAGTCAAATCAACTTCTCTGAAAAAAGGAAATTGCATTTGCTCTCCCAAGCCCCGGTCATAGGCCACTCCCTAAATGGAGAATGGATGATCCAGGTATTTTGACCTTTGCCTATGGCTGGACAAGGCTGCTCCCCCCACCCCCAAGAGGGAGAGGTATTTTATTATCTATCTTAATTGAGCCACTATTTGGAGAAGTTGTACTGTAATTAATTCTGCCGTGCTCAGACTGTTCATCAGAATTATCGAGAGGGCTTTTAAAAACAGTTTGCTGGGCCCTTCCCCTGGGGTCTTTGATTTAGTAGGACTGGGTAAAGAGCAAGAGTTTGCCCACCTGAAAGTTCCCAGGTCCTAAGGACTGTACCTCTGGAGCCACTCGTGTAACGGGTAAGAAGGTGAGCTCTGAAATCAGACGACCCTGGGGTCTGAATCCCGGATCTCACACCCTATGGTTGTGTGAGGGGTAGTTAAAGTTGACCTAATCTCTTGGTACTCCAGTAAAATGGAAATACTAATACCTCTTATAAGGTTGTGAGCATTAAATTAATGGATACTTGAGAAGCCTCTAGAATATTGTCTGCTGCATCACCAGTGTTCAGTCTAGACTAGGGTGGTGTGGTGATAGGCACCGCCCCGTACAATGAGTAGAATGAGCCCTTTACAAGGATCGTCGCTTTTAATACCCACAACCCTTTTCTTCCTCTTTCTTGCTTCCTGCCTTCTCAGGGGACGGCAAGGTGGAATTGCCATCTGTCTACAGAGCTTTTGTTTCACTGGCTGCTACCTGGACTGCTTGTCACCATCTTAAGAACAGGAGCCTCAGGGGCGCCTGGGTGGCTCACTTGGTTGATCAGCTGACTTTCGGTCACGGCTCAGGTCATGATCTCGGGGTCCTGGGATCGAGCCCCGGAAAAGGCTCTGTATTCAGTGGGGTGTCCGCTTGGGCTTTTCTCTCTCTCCCTCTGCCCCTCCCCCGGCTTGCTCTCTCTCCCTTCTCTCTCAAATAAATAAACCAATCTTTGAAAAAAGTAACAGAAAATAGGAGACCCTACGAAGCTCTGAGTCAGAGCCCCTAGGACGCGCCTCACCGTGGTTGGGCTCCTTGGAGGGAGACCAGGCCATCTGAAGCCACCCCGTGGTCCCTGACCCAGGGGAATTGTCACCACCTGCAAATCCCCTTCCCACCCCAGCCTGCAACATAAGGGATGCCAGGGTCAGCTCGCTGGACTCTTGGTCTCGTAGGGAAGCGGGTTGTCACGTACTGCCCAGTTACAGTGGGTTTACACTCGCAACGAACCAGTAGTGCTGCATCCACATCGCAAGCAGGTCAGTTGCCTGAGTCTCTGGTTACTCCTTCAGCTCGGGTTTCCCTCTGGCAGGTCCTGATAGGGGCTAGTTTTGCACAGTCGATGTGGCCAGGTCTTAGGGCCAGGTTTAAGGTTTCCGGGTACAGCCGTCCTAGCAGCAGCGCCTAGGGAGGGGGTATGTTCCGAGGGCTTGGAAGGAAGTTTCTTCCAATGCAAAGCATGTTCCTTGATCGTTTGGAGCTGGTCATGTGGGGTGGCTCCGTGCCAGTGAGCACCAGGAGAATTTCTGTGAGGGGGAGAGTCTGTAGACCCTGTGACAGTTCAAGGGTCTGTGTTTTCATTGTTTCTGTGTGCTTGCCCCATGGCTGGGCATTACCTGAACGCTGGCCGAGGGCCTGCTATGTACCAGCTACTCTGCTAGGTACTCCCGAGGCTGGGGAGTAGGATACAAAGATGGAACCTTTATTTCCGCTCTGGGCATCAGTGGAAAGTTGAGTTAGTGACAAGAATGAAGAGTCAGGGGAGGGAAAACTGAGATATAACGATAAGCCTTCAAGAAGTAGGAACACAAGTGTTAATTTGGAAAATTTTTTAGACAGTCTATTGAAGTATTTGTAGTAGATATGTACGTAGATACAGCGCTGGTCTGGCTGTGTGGTCCATGCAGGAGACCTTTGGAAGCTTCCCAAATGGCTTTTGCCTGGATCCTCAGCATTAGCATTGAACCTGTGTAGGGTAGACCTCTCTTACTGTATCACGCCAAGGTTTCTGGTAGAGCTACTCCTGTATCCACACGGGTAATTTTTAGCCCCCTGCCCCTGAGTCCTCCAACTTCCCATTTGGGAAGAGTGGAGATTTATGGGTTTGTATTTCTTCTACTGTGAACCGGCTACCAACCCCTTCCCTGCCCATTTTCCCTGTCAAGTTCACCTTGGGTCACATCTTTCCTCTAGGATCTGTTCCCTGCCAGGAATCGACAGGAAGCTTTTAAGGTTTACATTTCTTCTTCTTCTTCTTCTTCTTCTTTTGCTTTTCCCCATTCAACACCTAGTCTGGTGCTAAATACTTACATGCTATGCTGTGAATATGTGTGTGAATGGATTGGTCAGAATTCCAAATTTGAGTTGAAGGAAAATTCTTTTGTTGTATATCGTACATGGCTTACCATGCGGAAAGGTACTGACAAGGACTTGGCAATCCAGATATTTTCTTTGGAATGACATCTACCTTACCAAGTGTTGACCTGTTTGTAACAGACCAGGATGATGGGGTTTCCCTTTTGCCTACTATTTCAGCAAAGCTCACTGCATTGAAGGCCCATCTCAAAGGCAATATATATTTTTAAAATTTCAGAGTAGTGTTCCTAGATGAATTATGACTTCCTCCAATCTTAGCCCCTGGTACACCCTATTATTTTCAGTGTTTGTTATGTTCCCATCTGGCTCCTTCCAGTTGCCTCAAGGATGGGCAAGAATCACGTCTTAACCATTTCTGTGTCCAAGTATGGAGTCACAGAGCCTGTCATTGGCACATAGTAAGTATGTACTCAGGAGATGTTTATGTACTCAAGAAGTGTTCTCAAGAGAAATGTACTCAAGAAGTGATCAGATGAGTAGATAACTTGGGTTATGAAAGTTCTTAAGGGCATTCCAAATGGCAGAGGGTTCTGTCTGGAAGAGAGAGCGTGAGGGAGCATGAGGAGTCCAAGGGACAGAAGGGAGATTGGCTGTATCCAGAACTCACAGTAGTTCCCACAGGAAACACTACCAGATATTATTTAGATGTGGGGGAAATACCCTAGACTACACTTGGCACACTGGGTACTCCCTACGCACACAGCTAATACAGTGGATAGGGAAAATTAAAATGATGTGATTCTTCACAGCCTAGGTAGGGAGATAATATATAAGCACAAAATAATTTAAAAATGCAAATCAGTTCAGGATTAAGTATAGGAATCTTTAGGTTAGGGAGAGGAAGAACAAAACCTCCACACAAAAACCACACAAAATTGTGTGCCCAATCCTGTATGATATAGCAGTAGGAGCCATAGACACACACATACACATGACTTCATTCCGTCTGCACAGCCTTTCAAGATAGGTGTCTTTTTTTTAAAAAAAAAAAGACTTTATTTATTTGACAGAGAGAGAGAGAGATGACAAGTAGGCAGACAGGCAAGCAGAGAGAGGGGGGGGAAGCAGGCTCCCCACTGAGCAGAGAGCCCGATGCGGGGCTCGATCCCAGGACCCTGAGATCATGACCTGAGCAAAAGGCAAAGGCTTTAACCCACTGAGCCACCCAGGCGCCCCAAGATAGGTGTCTTTATCTCCAGGTTACAGGCGAGGAAACTGGAATTTAGGGGCTAGATCACTTGTCACTTGTCATTTTGACACTCGTGTGTCAGAATCACACAGCTAGTAAATGTCAGTGCTGAGATTTGAACTCGTGGTCAGGGAAGAGACCTCATCTGTATTACAGAGGTTCAATAAACTATGGGTGGAGGAGGGAGGATACAGAGGGAGGAGGATACCAGTTTGCAGAGGCCCTGCCTTGTAGCTCCGAGGGGGTAGTCTGCCACACGCGCGCACACACACACACACACACACACACACACACACACACCCCAGACCCCGGATGACAGGCTGTTGAATGCGGAGTTTACCTGACTCTCCCAACAGAGAGAAAGGCATGCAAGAAACCTTCTACAGCACCGTCATGCCCATGTCCCGTGGACTACGGGGCTGTTTGTCCTCACGTACCAGCCAGCTGCACCCCTCACAGAACTAGCTTGTGTGACACGAGCCCACAGGGGAAACCATCTTTTAGGGCCCTCTCCCTCACGGGGGCAGTGTGCCTGGGAGCTTCTTGTAAAGTGTGGCGACCATGTTCCCTTTGGGCATTTTCCATTGCTTTGTTCCTCCTCTCCCTCATCCCTGTCATTTATGAAGTCCCTTGAAAGGGATGATCGTGCCAAAGAAAGACTCAGTAAGAAATAAGAAAAAGCTAAGAAAATACAGCCTCAAGCCTACTTGGAGCTGGTTTTCAGTTCAGAGGCTTGATTAAACGTGTGGGGACCGAACCTGGTTTTTACATCATTATGAAGAGTGAGGAAAGCATTATGGCGTGTGTACCTCACAGGCTGCCCCACATGCTTGGGGAAGAGGCCCGAGGGCTTGCCGGTCCACTGGTGCTCGCTGAGTACCCCTCTGTGGCTCCCCAGGAGCGGACCCTGGCAGGGGAAAGCCCTATCTCCAGGGGTGAGACTTGGTGATCCATGCTTCGGGTAAGGGGGCTCATAGAAGAGCTTCCGTTGGCCCACCCATTCCTCTTTCCGGCTGGGTATCCGTTCAGCATGGTAGAGTAAGTTAGGGGCGGATTATACACTAGTAAGGTCTCACAAGAGAGGACTCTACACCTTAAAAATTAGACTATATTTACTCCATGGTGATAGAAGCAATGGGGCTGGCCTTGAGGATCCTTAGAGATCCCCCTCAGAGTTAAGATTTATTACCATCAGATTGGGTCATAGACATTTACAATTACAGGAAATTGTGTAAACTTATTTATTGTTTATTAAGTCTGTAAACCACTTAAAACATTTATCAAATTGAACCTCATTGCGTGGCAACCAGCGACCTGTACCTAACTTCTTTAAGTCTTAAGCCGTTGTGTTCCCGTCGCTATTGGGCCATTGTCATCGATGTTTCATTACTATTTCATGTTCTACTTTTAGCTTTATTTAGTATCGAAATAATATGTAATGTTGTATATTGGGCTTTATAGTTTACAAAACACTTCGACAGACTTTATCTCTTATTTTTTTTAAGATTTTAAAAATTTATTTATATGACAGAGAGAGGGAAAGATCACAAGCAGGCAGAAAGGCAGGCAGAGAGAGAGGGGGAAGCAGGCTCCCCACCGAGCAGAGAGCCAGATGCGGGGCTCGATCCCAGGACCCTGAGATCATGACCTGAGCCAAAGGCAGAGGCTTTAACCCACTAACCACCCAGGTGCCCCATCTCTGTTATTTTTGATGACTCCATGACATTCCATGGAACTGGTAACAGTTTAAGGTTCTGTTTCTATTTTGTCTTTTACTTGATTTTTGTTTTACTTACTTACTTACTTACTTACTTACTTACTTATTTATTTATTTATGTTTTAAGGTTAGGTTTCTCAACTGAGTTCTGCTCAAGTGTGAGAAACCATAGCAGTGAACATGAACTAGTTTTAGCCTTATCACCATTTCCTGTTTAGGCAGGTAAGATCTGCTGAAGGAAAGAGCAGTTGCCAAGCAGCCAGGTGTGCTAGTTCATGGCCTCGAAGGGGCAGCTGTCGGTTGGACTTTGCCCATGTGTTCAGGATTTTATCTGATCTTCCGGGTGTACTCATGAGGGCACTCCCGTGGCTGGACGCATTAGGATCAGAGATGCGTTGAAAGGCATTGTACCTTAACTGGAGAACCTTTCCGAGGGTCTCTACAGCTGTTAGGCAGCCCTCTGGAAACAGGTGGGGGGCGGGCTGTGAAGCAGTAGGTGCGGGTTCATGCCTGATAGATGGACTGTCCTGGGATCTGAGAGGGCGGCTCCCTGGGTCACCTCTTGTACTCTGAATGGAAAAGGAGATATGACAGGAAGAGCCCCTTTCCAGTCCTATTTGGGGCAACTGCTGGCGATTTGGATTTCCTCCTTGACCTTGAGGCCCTCTCAATATGAATGACTTGTACGATGGAGAAGATAGTGGTCTTTGAACTCTTGGTTGATACAGTCTTGACCTTGGTTAGATACCATCTTGACTTCTGGAAAGAACTGAGTCCTAGACAACTATTCTCTTGATTTTCCTCTCCACAAAACAACTGGTGTCTCTTCAGATCATTTTTACTTTACATGCTTGAAGTTCATCTCCTTTGCTGTGAAAAAATAACCATTTTCCCAGTGGTGTGTGCCAGATGGGTGGGTTAAGGCAGGAAGACTAGCCATCCTGGGTTCGAGCCCTAGGTTTTTTGCTGATTCACGGAGGCATTTAATTTCTCTCTACCACTTTTTCTAGCTCTGCAAACTAAGAGAGGGGAGTTCATGAACATTTATGTGCTGCTGGGGGATTTTTCTGTGCAAGTGAAAATTATTATTGATGCAACCACAGGACTTGCTGTCAGCTTCTAGGGGTGCATTTTACTTTCTCTGGAAAGAGGCCAGCAGTAATGATGGAAACACAGTGCATTTGACTTTGACCTTACTTTTGACAACTGTTCCCTCGCAATCCTTAAAAACACATTCCACCATTTAAGAGAACAGCAACAGGCCTTCAGGGAAGCCTATGGCCTATGCACGCCTTTGTAGGTCTTTGGGATCATGGTGA
Organism: Nasua narica; assembly: GCA_028533885.1. Classification (NCBI taxonomy): domain Eukaryota; kingdom Metazoa; phylum Chordata; class Mammalia; order Carnivora; family Procyonidae; genus Nasua; species Nasua narica. Next base: position 43,168,389 of record CM052807.1, on the reverse strand, counting down.
GAAAATCCTATTCCTCACTGGCTTCCTGGTACCTTGGCATTTTGGAGGTATCTGGAAAGAAAGGTGGCAGAAAAGAAGCATAACCTGCTTGACAAGTCTTGTATAAACAGAGGAAGTCCAGTAAGGCTCCTGGTCCGGGATCGCCAAGCTCAAAGAAGCCAATTGTAGTGCGTACAAAGGCTCGAGTCAGTCAGGCCCAGAGAGCTCCCAGGAGGCCTGCACGTAGGCAGGACCGGAAGTTCTCAGCAAAGACCGAAGGTCCATCGTGGTCCCGGGCGCTAAGCTGCATTCGATGACTGTGGACTCTTCGGCGAGGTGACTATTGTTGCCTGAACTAGTCATGTGGTTGGGTGGACAGTTGCTCCAGCCTTCCTGTCCCGTGACCCTAGACTCATCCTCCAGGGTAGACAGTGGTGGTGGCTGCTGTCTCCACTGCAGAATGTGGGTGACGTGAACTTGATTTGATGTCCTCCTTTTGCTTGGGATGGTATGACCATCAACCCATTAAAGTGGAAGTGGAAGGAGAGAAAGCCCTCCCCGTGGCCCCCTGGCCCTCAGAGGGCTGTTGTTTCCTCTTCCCTGGAACGTTACTTTATCTGGCGCACATCGTGCTTCTAGGACATCAGAGAAGGTGGGAGAATGTGCCTTTCCCAAATATGTGTCCAGGCAGGTTTCGGTGTTCTTGTGAGTAGGGGAACCTGTCGACATGCTCCCAGGGGTAACCCCCTCCTTGGCTCACATCCTTCCTGCCCTCTGTAGGCTGAGCGCCTCCGGTGTGTTGGGTGACCCAGAAAAGGCGACAGCGAGACAGCCTTCCGTGGCACTGCTCTTAGGGAATGGGAAGTACTGCCTGGGAGAAATATGCGGGTGTGAAGTTTTATGTTAGGGTGGCTCTCCTCCTCCACTGTGATAAGGACAGTCAGGAATAAGTCCAAAAAGGCAGTTTTTTGATCTTTAGGATACTGTGCTAGATAAAATAAAAATATATTCTCCCCATTCGGCACCTGGCACAGTGTTTAACAGCAACACATTTTTTTTTAAGATTTTACTTATTTATTTGAGAGAGAGAGAGTGAGCATGAGCAGGGGGAGGGGCAGAAGCAGAGAGAGAAGCAGGCTCCCCACTGAGCAGAGAGCCCGATGCGGGAGTCGATCCCAGGACCCCCAGGACCCGAGCCGAAGGCAGACGCTTAAGGGACTGAACTAGCCAGGCGCCCCCAAAACAACACATTTTTGATTGAAAAGATCACTAGATGGCTGAATGAATGGGCGCTACTTAAGCGCGAGAATCAATCTTTTCTGATCAGGTGGTTTTCTGCTTACCTTAAATTACACGTCACAAGAATTTAGGATGCTTACAGGGAAAAATGAGTGCTCTTTGTTTCTCCAGAATATTTCTATATGAAAGCAAGCACTTGCTGAACTTTAGAAGCCTTTGGAGGTTTTTGAAATTCCCCACTGTTATTCTTAAGAAGAGAAGAGAGAACAATTTCTTTTTTTTCTTTTTTTTTCTACCCCCCTGGCCGATAAGGAAAAGCGAATTTCAGAAAAACATGGGACGGAACAGGAAGTGTTCAGAGGTTTAGTCATACTTGTTAGGTATGAAAAAGCCCCACTGCATTCTCATATTGTTTCTTTTATGGACTTAACACTTCCTACTTTGAGAATACCTTCCTCCCCAAGGGTTCAAAGCCCTTTATAGTCATTAATCTTCATCCTGCTGCTTTTCTTAAAAACTGGAAACGTTTGCGACCATTTTGCGGGTGTCGTATGAGCTACAGCTCCCAGCTAAATGCGTTTTCTCTGTCCAGGTCCATTAGCTCCGTTGACAGTGTGGCCCTACAGAAGGCAGCAGGGGAACCCATTTGTCCTGGTTTCCGTGGGACTTTCCTCATTTTAGCGCCCAAACCTCACATCCCTGCAGCCCCCTCAGCCCCAGGGAAACCAGGATGGTTGGTCATCCAAGAAGGCGACCCGTGCAGGTAGCCCTGAATGAAGAGAAATCCTTCCACCGTCCTCACCTTCAACCTTGGTGAGCCGCCTGAGAAATGACTCAGACAAGAGTCTTGGAGTGACGCAGCGTGGACCTTTCGGGCCACTTGGTGGAAGAGGGTTCAAGGCACGCAGTCATGGTATTAGGGAAATTCGAGCAGAGTAGGGACAGCTTTGTGACTATGAAGTAAAATTTCTGGTTTCTTGGGGTTTTTTTGGCTTTGTTTTTTTTTTTTTTTTCTGTTGTTGGTCTACCCTTCGCTCCTTCCGACAGTACATGGTGAAAAGCGAAAACAAGAACTGATAACTACCTAATTTCTGAAACAAGAAGTGTGATTTCAAATACTTCTGTGGGTCTCAGATTCTTCATCTGAAAAATGAGGATGCTGGTCTTGATGGCTAGGGCCCCTTTCTGCCCAAACTTACGATGAGGAAAGAAGCAGGAAGTAGGAAGCAGGGCGGTCAGGGCAGCAAGAAAATGGACTCCATCCCCTTGAACCAGCTCTACTCACCAGCAGGACATTTTCCTTTAAGTATGAATCTTTCGACATACTTGGGGCGTTTCCACCTGTTACTTCCCACCTCGTCTTTTCCTGCCATCTTACGCTCTGTTGTTTGGATGCGCAGCTTTTCCGAGCCGGGGAGCGTGTGGGCGGGCGGCCCCCATGGTTCCCCAGGTGCCCCCGATACACAGACGGCCTTTCCTTTTTCCGCCTCTGAAGGACCTAGAACAACCCTTGCTCTCAGAACCCTGGCAGCGGGCCTGAGAACCTTACCCTGGCTGTCAGGATGTGCTCTCTTCCATTTAAATTGTCCAGCTCCAGGGGTGCAATCATCGCGTGAAACACCAGCACTTGCCAGCACTTCCCAGTGTCTTTTTTACTGCCTCTCATGAGCCCGCCATGCCACTTGCCTTTCACTCCTCATCTTGGGGAGGAGATGTGAAGGGACGACAGCTTTCGACTCCAGCATACCTTGGTTTGAATTCTAGCACCGTTGGTTGCGTGGCATCGCTAAGCTCGGTCTTTAAGCTGGACGCGGCTGGATTTCTTCGTTTATAAAGCCAAAAGGTGTCGTATCTTGGTGTTGGCACATAGAAGGCGCCGAATATATTTTAATGACCTCTTAGCCCTTTATTTTCTCTTCGCCCTACCCCGTGTACCATGCTCCCTGTTAATTTCAGAGATTACAGAAAAGGTGTTCCGGGTAAAGGAGAGTAAGTACACGGTGGGTGGGTGCTAATTAAATAATTATACCGGGCTGCTCTTCCTGACAACTCGTACTCGGCCATGCTGCCCCGAATGCTGTTGGAAGCAGCGAGGGAAAAGGTGTCGTTTGCAAAGGACCAGTCACCTCGGCATGAGAAATGGAATGTGTGCGTTATTGGGCCCCTTCGTACCACCACTCGCATGCTGGACAATACTGAAAAGTTGATCTGTAAATGCAGGTAGAGCTGACAACTGATCCTTGTGGCCAACAGCAGGAAAACCTCCTGGGAGCAGATCTCTGGATGTTTCAGCTGTTGTCACTAGCATGTTCGTCAAAAGAACCAAATGCATTGGGGCTCCTGGGTGGCTCAGTCGGTTAAACATCTGCCTTCATCTCAGGTCAGGAAGATCACATCAGGCTCCCTGCTCAGCAGGAATCCTGCTTCTCCCTTTCCCCTGCTTGTGCTCCCTCTCTTGCTGTTTCTCTCTGTCAGATAAACTAAATAAAAGCATTAAAAAATGTAATCAAATGCATGTTTTCCCTTTGAGTAGAGCGTAGAAGAGAGTGTTACAGAAATTACCTGCAATCTCTCTCTGGGACCATCTCCCGAATCCAGGTCCAGGGATGACCTGATCACTCTAGGACATTCGGACCCGGCGGCGGCCACTTCTCTTGCAGCATCTTTATAGCAATTGACTCTTTTGATATCCATTTTCCTGTCAGTTTTTTCCCCCTGTTTTTTTTCCTTGCTTAAAAACAGATGATTTGCGGGGCGCCTGGGTGGCTCAGTGGGTTAAGACCCCTGCCTTCGGCTCAGGTCATGGTTAAGGGGTCCTGGGATTGAGCCCTGCATTGGGCTCTCTGCTCGGCGGGGAGCCTGCTTCCCCCTTTCCCTCTGCCTGCCTCTCTGCCTACTTGTGATCTCTCTCCCTCTGTCAAATAAATAAATAAAATCATTAAATACAACAACAAAAAAACCCAGATGATTTGCAAAGGCACGTGAGAGCGACTTGAATCCTTTAGTAGATAATCGTTTTCTAGGAGCAGTGTATCTTTTATCATTCAGTCTTTGATGTAATTATGTGATAATTAAGTGTAATTATGTGCTATCGTGAGCCTACCACGGATGGAGCCACCAAGCCATCTCAGAAATGACCGTGTCCATGTGTCTGTATGTCTGTATGTACGTCTCTAAGATATACCACAATTTTGGCATGTGTACACTTGATATTGATGTTTATTATGCTTTTTATGTGCTAGCTCCTATGCTAAGTTCTGGTGTCTCGTGCCCTTCAGTCCTCACAGCCTTCTGACGCAGAGCCAGTATTGTTACCCCATTTTGTAGGTGAAGCAACTGAGGCTTGTGGAGTTTAAGTAACTTGTACAAAGCTGTACAAAGGACTTACCTCTTAGTGAAATTGGCATTATTAGCATTATGCAAGTTATTTGACATTGTTGAATCCCAATTTTTTAGTCTTTAAAATGGCGATTAAAGTGTCACATTTAATTTGATTGCTGGGAAATTTAAATGAAATAAATGAAATAATAAATAAACAATAAATAAATTTAAATGAAATAAATAATAAATGAAATTTAAATGAAATAATAAATGAAATAAATAAATGAATGAAATAATAAATTTAAATGAAATAATAAATAATAAAAAACTCTTACCTGCTAGGTAAGAGTTGACAAATATTTTTCCTTTGTCCTTAAGTTTTATTGTTTTCCTCCTCTAGATTTTAAGCTCTTGAAAGGGAATAAAAATTGTTTTTCTTACTCGTCTCCGTATTCTCAAAACCCAGCAGTATCGGACAAGTATTCATTGAATCAAAAATCATTTAGGAAGCTCTTCAGATCATTCACGCGCTCCTTCGTTAGTTGCGTACATACAGTGTGTCAGGCTCTGGGTTTGGGATAGTAGAGTCAGTAGCCGTTGCTTTTTAAAGTCTTTGTGGGAGAGAAACATTATGTAGATAACAGAGTAATGAACAACTTCAGTCCTTGAGGCGGAATTTAAATTTTGGAGATAGCCAAAGTCACTTCGCCTCCAGTCTGATGAGTACCTGAAACTGTTTTTGGTCAGATACCAAGAATAGCAGTAAGTCATTATAACTTGGTTCTGGAAGGCCTAAAAGAGGTATTTCTAAAGTATTTTTGGGGAAGGATGGCGTCACTGGCGTAAGTAAAACCACATTAAAAAGGTCTATCTTACGGGGCAGCAGAATCGATATGTTGGGACCATAGTATAGTAAGGGGTTCCAGGAACTTGGAACCACCTGGAAAAAGGCCTAAAAACAAGTCAGATGGCTGGAAGATTGGGCGGCGAACCTGCCTCCTGGAGAAAAGAGGAGATGAGACAGTGTTGACAGCCTGTAGCAAGATTCTTAGGTTGATAGTTGGACTTGAAAGTTTATCGGTAAGTCACTAGGTGGCCTTAGGGGAGAACACAAGACAAAAGATGAGTTTGTTTTAGCACCAAGAAATGCTCTTGGTGAGATTGTTTAATGAGGCTCATTCAATTCATCCATCCATCCATCTACCCATCCATCCATCTATCCATCCAACAATGAGTGCCTATTGCCAGCCCACAGGTACTGCTCTAGGCACAAGGGGAGCAGAATGGGCAAGTCCCTGCTCCCGTGGAGTTTTCTGCTAATGACAGCCTTCCTTCCTGGGTGAGTGGGAGGGTCTGGGGCTCCAGCATGCTGTCAGAGGTCTGAGAAGCAGGCGAAGGTGAGGTCGGCCCCCAACATGGATGTAGACGCAGGAAAATGGAATTCCAAGCTCTCGCAAGCCATCAACCTGGAAACAAGAAACTGAGGTCCAGACCCAGATCCAGACTCGTAGGGCAGATCTGCTGAGGAGGCCAGGTGCGCACAGGTTGGGGGGCGTAGCCTGAGACCGGAGGAGGGGTAAGACAGGAAGCCCTGAATGGCAGTTGAGCCCGTGGAGGGAAGGGAACTGCTTTAAGCTCTGAGTTGCAGTGATAGAGCTCAAAACCTACACTTAACTCTAAGAAGTTGTCTTAGCATCTTTATTGAACTAGAAAGTGATTGACAGCTGTGTTTTTATGTAGGTGCGAAGACGCCCCAGGTCACACCGGGCTTGTTGCCTTACTGTGTGTCCCGCAGTTCAGGTGTGAGCCACCCAAGGCCAGCCTCTGAAAATGAGGCTGATTTCTTTTTCTAGTCTCACCCAAGGAAAATGCTGCCCGTTCTTCTCTTCCCGGTGATCTGTTGTGCACACATGAAATGCTACAGGACATGTGAACTTTTGGTTGGCTCCTGATGAAGGTAGTGGACCAGGGAGGCAACATCAGTCTCTGAACCTGGAGGTAGTGGAAACCACTGCCCGAGGAGAATGCGACACGGTTTGCGTGGCCTTTTTCGTGTATTTTAACTCAGTTGATTTACTCAAAACCTCATCGGTCAGTCGGCACGCTTGTCCCCATTTTGTAGCCGAGGACACTGAGACGCGCGTCCGCCCTTCCTTCTTTTTTTTTTTTTTTTTTAAGATTTTTATTTATTTATTAGAGAGAGAGTGAGAATGAGAGGGGAGAAGGTCAGAGGGAGAAGCAGACCTCCCGCAGAGCTGGGAGTCCGATATGGGACTCGATCCCGGGACTCCGGGATCATGACCTGAGCCGAAGGCAGTCGCCCAACCAACTGAGCCACCCAGGCGCCCCGCCCTTCCTTCTTTTTGCCGTTTTGGTCGTTCTGAGTGGGAAGAGTCAACGTGCGGGGGATATCGAGTGTTCGTTGAGGTGACGAAGCCTGAAGCAGTTCTTCAGGCTTGCGAGGAAGGGAAGGCACATATGGATGGCTGGAATCGGTAGAAGGGTAAATTAAGTTGTGCCAACCGTACGGTTAGACTTAGGTAAGAGATGGGGAGGGACGCAAGGATGTCCTTTTGGTGGAGCGTCCGTCCCAGGCCGGGGCACCTGTGTTTCTCTTCAGCTGCTGCTTTCCCTGCTGCAGGAAGTCAGCCAGGCAGCTGAGCACAGGTCCGACCCCGACTTGCTCTCAAGGAGCTTCGAATCGTGTCATTTACTCTGTGTATAGGGTTTTACTTCCTCTTGAGTTCCGTTTTCTCTTGACTGGATACATCGTTCCTCTGATGAGGGCAAAGCATCTTCTGAGACATTTAAACCTCTATTTTTATGGTTCAGAACCGTAGATGGGAGAAATAATTAGTATTAGACAGACTTCCCAAAGCTCTAGGAGTTACAGGTGGGCTGTATTTCTAGGCATCGCCTAAGAAAGGTTATGGCCAAATTCAAGGACATCCGAATGAGGGAAGACGGTTGCAATGCATGTTGGGGAGAGCTGAAACTGCAAAGTGGCGTCCTGAACGAACTTGGTTTTCAGCTCCCAGGGAAGTTTGTTAGGTAGTTTAAAAGAATGAGCGAGAGAGAGTGAGAGAGCGAGAGAGGAAGACAGATAGTGATAAGAAGAAGAAAGTAAAAGACTTCTCTTGATGGTGTTCAAACTGCGTTCTTTCTGCTGAGTGCTGAGAGGCTCATCGTCACCGAGTACGCAGGCAGGAGGTACTTCTGTCCCCTTTGTCCTTCTCTGTAAATGGCTTCCAGTTTAGAGGACTCTAATGACTGACCATTGCAATTGGAGAAATGCAAAAGGAGGAACATGGGCCGTCGGTAGTCCTTGTCTACTGAGAATTCATGATGTTTCAGAAAGGATGTGGGATAGCATCACACCTTGTGACCGCCACTCATTCCTGTGGGGTGCTCACTGTCCCGGGATCTAACCCACAGTACGTGGTGGCTCTATATGTGGAAATGATTAGTGCAATAGAGAACTGAATTCTTATTTCATTTTAACTAATTTTAATTTTAAAATGTACTTGATTTTTCTTTTCTTTTTTTTTTTAAAGATTTTATTCATTTATTTGACAGAGAGAAAGAGATCACAAGTAGGCAGAGAGGCAGACCGAGTGAGGGGGAAGCAGGCTCCCTGCTGAGCAGAGAGCCTGGTGTGGGGCTCAATCCCAGGACCCCGAGACCATGACCTGAGCCAAAGGCAGAGGCTTTAACCCACTGAGCCACCCAGGCACCCTGTATCTGATTTTTCTTAAAAAACCTTTTAAAGTGTGTTTGGAACAGCTTGGGTATGTGAATTTGCGTTTTCAACTGTAAATTTTGTGAACTCTAAATACAGATCAAGTATTTCCAGTGAAAATTTGGTGTCTGATTTGAGCAATCAACTAGACACTAGATTCCAAAGACCTACTATGAAAAAAAGAACGTATCTCAATAAATGTATTGATTTGTATTTCAAAAGGATATTTTGGATACATTGGGTTAAATGTCATATATTACTTAAATTAATTTTACCTGCCCCCTTTTTAAACGTGACTAGTAGAAAATGTTAAATTACACATGTAGCTCGCGCCGTATTTCTGCTGGGCAGCCTTAGTCTAGAGAACGTCCTAGGGGACTCATTGGAAGTATTATCAGGACTTTTTCAGGGAAAGCTGCTTGACTTCCAAAGTTATAGACACGTTTTCTCCATTGTGTTGCTATATTTTTTTATATGGTTGGATTTATGACAACTGACAGTTGGGAAACGGGTCTTAGTAAGTTAACTGAGAGGATAGCTTAGCTTTTGTTAATCAGAATGATTTTCAAATGCATCCCCCCCTCCCCACTCAGAAACCACTGATTCTCATGCAAACAAAGAGCCCCATTAGTGCTTTGTCATTTGTGTCTGTTTCAGACCACGTTCCTTTTCCTCTGGCAAAAACTGTGGTGCAGAAACCTTGGCGATGATCAGTATAGATTTGATTTTCTTGTGGCAAGGATCATAAATCCAACTAAAGGGGAATTTCATAGCAATAAAAGAAAAAGTGGCCCTTTGCTAGCTCCTGTTTGAATCCTCCCAGTGCCAAGTGGTTTTCAGAGTTCCCTCTTTCAACTTTTTGGTTAAGCTTTCCCGATCTTCCTATGTCTAGATTTGCATTGTTGGCAGCTCTGTTTGGAGCTGCTGTTGACACCCCTGTGAGGCCTGCCGGGCGGCGGTACCGCCACGTGCTTTCTCACAGCTTGGTTTGCAAGTTGCTTTCTAAAGATGGAAGGGAATTACCATCCGTGGTAATTTCAACACCTGAGTGGATTTCAGATGCTAAAGTCACGTTCTTGCCATGATTCTTTCGCTGTCGCAGAATTGTATTTGCTTAAAGGGAGAGGAGATAAAACGCTAATAATGTCAAGATTGCTTGGAAACGTGAAAATTTTGTTTTAGAGGAAGAACTTAGGTTTTCAGTGGCGTTTTTCAAGAGTGTGGTTTTTGTTTTTGTTTTTAAATCAAGGAATGAATAAATAACTCAGCTAGGTTCCGTAAGCCGCCCTTCCCCTTACGGGCCACTTTATACCCAGATTTTATCATGACCAAGAGTTTCAAAGGCATTCTAGGCAGATGGTAACTCTGTAGAAAGATGACGTCTTTGAGTTTAGGACTGCGAGCTTCATCCAGAGCGTTTGTGGGGTTCATTCAAGAATCTTGTTAACCCCTCCACCTCAATTCCTGCATCTGTCAACTAGGTTTTGTATTAGTTGCGGTGACGTGACTCTTGATGTCAGGAGGGTAGAACAGCCTGTTATTGAAGGGCTTTTGGTGATTGAAGAGTATCTTGGTAAAGAGCTTTAGCAGGCTCAAGATTTCTACTAATTTAGGGTTCTGAGATTTTATTAAGAAGTCGGCTACTCAAGCGATTTCTTCAAATTATAATCGGTCGATAGTTCGTGTACAAAAATAAAGACCTAACCACTAGTAGCAGAGTTATTTTGGGGGCAGATGGGGACCACTCACCCTTGAGAGTGGCACAAATGCAGCCCTGACTGCCATCATGGGGACCGTGCCCCTCACCTGGGGAAAAGAGGCTCCCCAGTCTCCAAGCTATTTGATGAGCACTGATTCTTGAGCAAGAAGGGGGGTCTGGGGTCTGGGCATGTAAGGACAGACCCTTCTGGGTGCGAGAGGGGCAAGGAGGACAGGCCAGAGTGGAATGGGTTTTCATTCCTTCTTGCTTTTCCTTCATTAACCTTGTCTTGCTCCTGCTACACACTTCAAGTGTAGTCAGTGCTGAGAACCCAGGCTCTGTGTGGGGCTCCAGAAAGTGAAGCTGAACAGCCTTCCTCCTGCTAGTGGGTTTAGGGGGGAAACTCCAGGGGCAGTTGGGAGAGAAGAGGAACCAGTGCGGGCACACCTGTCCGGGGCCCTTGTTCCCATGTAGGTCAGGTAGTCATCAGTCAGGAACTTCCTGAATTATACTGATAATCTCCATTTTATGGTTAAAGGCAGAACAATGGAAGTTTAATATGGAGGGAAGGACAATTAGCAGATTGATTAATAAGGTTTCTCTCTCTCTCTCTTTTTTTTAAGATTTTATTTATTAGAGAGAGAGCTAGAAGGAGCAGGTAAGAGGGGCAGAGGCAGAGGGAGAAGAGGGCTCCCTGCAGAGCAGAGAGCCCGATGCGGGGCTCCATCCCAGGACCCTGGGATCATGACCTGAGCTGAAGGCAGAGGCCCCAGAATTTTTTTTTCCTTCTTAAAGCTTCTCCAGATAACTCTCCTGTGCGGCCAAGATTCAGAATACCTGATGTAGAATGTATGTTTCCTCAATTGTTAACTGATCCTGAGTCCCTGAAGTATATGGAAATTCAGACATGTTTTTCATATACTGTGGAGCCCTAATAGTTTTAATGAAGGCATGGATCTTATTAAAATAAATTGTTAGTCTGAACAACAGGACTACAAGAGTATAGCACAGGACTTTCCTTATTTCAAGCTGTTTAATATTTTGAAAATCACTGCTGTCATCTCTGACACACAGAAATCCATTGTCAAAAACAAAACTCCTTGGTCTTTCTAACCATGAGCACAGCGAAGGAGGAGATGCCTTTTCTGAGTTCCTGTCAGAAGTCTCGTGTCCAAGAATCAGGGAATTTCTAAGGTTTTTGATAAGCATGGGTAGCAGAGGTAGAAGATACTCACCATGAGGGTTATTACTTCTGGAAAAATGTTTCTGAAAGAGGAAATGCAGGTGTGTGACAGACGTAGTCAGTATTCAAGGTTGTTTATATGTTGTTTTTTAAAGGTGTAGACGCTGGGGGTGTGTGGAATGGGAGATAAATTCAGCCCTAATTCCTCAGTCAGTTCTAGAGTGAGGTCATGTCAATCTTGTCTCGGTTTTAATTAAGTTCTCATGTTACAATATAAAGACAAGTTTAATTCTTAAGACGTACACAAAAAGTAGTGCTTTATTTGGGACTTCTCAAATTCTCTGTCATAATAAAGCCTTGCATTTACCGAAAGCCTTTGTTTGAAGAAACTCATAATATTTTACAAGCTTCATCTCATTTATCTTTAAAATAATGTTCTGTTACAGTGAAGGTTGGGTATAGGTACGCCAGTCTCTCAGATGGCAGCACTCAGGAGAGGTTGACTTCTTTCTTTTACGCTGCTTTTTAAGCATGGTGCTCTTACGTCATTCTGTTGAGATTATTTTGGTGGTAAACATTTTCCAGAGATACAAATCTTTTCCAGATCTAATTTGTGCTTGTTACTCTAGGTATAGTTTACAGGGATTTTTCCATTTATATTTATGTCTCCGCCTGAGGCAGCCCGGGAATTATCTGATCTGTGGAAGAGCAAAGGAATTTTGCTCAGTCTGACCATGGTAGGGGCTAGGACCCCAGCCTTCTCCTTACAGACTGAGCCGTGGTGGGGTGGGGGCGCCTCTGGATTTGCTGGAAAGGGACAGAATCCAGCGAGGAAGTTGTAGGACTAAAGTTTATTCAGGGTTTCTCTGGATTACTGTCATCTGAATGAGAATGTAAACCTTACTCTTGTATCGGATCTTTAAAACCTAATATTTCTTAGGGTAGGAAAAGGCTTTTTCATTTTTTTTTTTTTTTGGAAGATTTTATTTATTTATTTGACAGAGAGAGATTACAGGTAGGCAGAGAGAGAGAGGGAAGCAGGCTCCCCGCTGACCAGAGAGCCCAATGCGGGGCTCAATCCCAGGACCCCGAGATCATGACCCGAGCCAAAGGCAGAGGCTTTAACCCACTGAGCCATGCAGGCGCCCCGGCTTTTTCATTTTAAAGGTCCCACCCCCGCAACGACCCCCAGCAGACAGCTGGGGTTGTGGGTTCAGGCCATAGCTTCTCTTTCTCTCTCTCTCTTCCTTTTCCGAGACTTCCAGGATCCAGCCGTTCAAGAAAGAAGTGAAGATGAGCAAAGCCCAGAGCGGTGCTCTAACCCAGAGAAGAAAGCTGCGTGGGGGAGGAGCGAAGGGTTTGTCAGGCACGAGGCAGCAGGTGGAAGGGGGGGAGGGACAAATGGTTAACACACAGGTTCAAAGCAACAACCTGTACATTAACCACATATCCAGCCTCTGGGCTCTGCACGTCTGACCCATCTTTCTCAGCCCAGTCCTTAAGGTCCCACGACCCCAGGGGACTGGGCTCCCACCCCAGGGGCACGTGAGGGCTCCAGGAGACCGTCACATGGCAGGTGGAACATGCCTGGAAGGTATCTCTCCTTTGGGGGGAGAAACTGAGAAGCTCTCTCTAATGGCGCCCTTGATACAACTCTCTCAGTTGATAGCAACTCTCTCAGTTCATTACTCGTTAGCCCCAGGCAGGGACATCACATCTTGGCTAATTGTAATAGCCAGATCATTAAGGAGAAATGGCATTAATGGGAGGAGAAAGCAGCTAATCAAGAGCCGAACTTGGCCACTTTGTTGTGCCCAGGATATAAGGTGCTGTGAATTTAAGTACCTATTTCTTTCGCTTATTAGAATTAGTTAGGAAGAAAGGATTTAGCAACCCTCTTTCCAAAAGGTAGATCCACAGCTCTGGGGCATTTCCAGATAAATCCAACAGCAAGACTTGATTTTCACAGAGATCGCACCTGCTGGGTGTGTAGAAATAAAGTCACACCACCTTTCTTACACTGGAGCGACCCACTATCGGTAGGATATGCCCCTTCGTGGGGTTTCCAGGAGTGATGATGTACATTGGCGAGCTCCCCTAATCTCCGCTCAGAGCGAAAGAGCTGTCATCTCCATCACAGCAGGGATTAAGGAGGTTGTCGGGGCCACGGAGCGCACGCGTGTAATTTTCCCGTCCACGTCGAAAGTCTGTGACCTCACCTGCGTCAGCACTGGGTTCCAGCCAAGTGAGCTGAGCATCCTTTAAGCATAGACCTCCCTGGAAACCACAACCTGGCACGCAGAGGAATCACAGCTTGAGCTTCTGCTTACGATTCATGTCAGAAATACTTAAGAAATTCAGGGTAAAAAAAAAAAAAAGGGAAAGAGATTCATACCATCTCAGGGTTGGAAAGGATCTTAATTAAAATGTTTTAAATTGGAACAATAAAGAAATCTATTTGAGGTTTTTGTTTTGTTTTTTGTTTTTGCTTTGGTGCTTGTCTTAAAGAGGTGGCTCCTAGTTCCAGACTCTAATGCTGTTTCTCATAATAGTTGGCAGAACCCTTGAATCCTGTGAGAGGACTTGGGGAGTTCTGATGGAGAGAGGAGGGGACTATGGTCTGTTCTCCCCACACTCTTAATTCATAAGCTCTGACTCACCAGGGGATGTAAGATCATAGAGGACAGTGTCTTGGAGTCCTGGGGCATCTTCCAGTCTACTTGAGTTCCTTCCCAGTGGAGGACCTTCGAGCCTGGCTTGAGGGGGAACAATACGCCGCGTACGTATTTCTAGCGGATGGGTGTATGTGGCTGGCCCTCCCCTCTGAGATGCTGCGGAGAAGCCCTATGCCTGCCTCACCCTAGTCCTTCCCGTACTTGAAGACCCCTAGAAGGACCCTTTAAATCTTTTCTTCCCCACGGGCCACATGGATCCTTAGTGCCTTTATCCATTCCTCATGTGAGAGAATGGAGTCTGTCTCTTCAGACTGTTGGAGTAGCTTCATGGGACTGTGGCCAGTCCCGTTTCTGGAGAGAGACTCAGCTCCTTCTTGGTATATAGATGTTCTCACCCTAAGCGTGAGTAAGTGTGGACAGGGCCTTTCCTCCTCACCGCTCCTGTGTGTCTCCCCTGTTCATTTAGATTTGCTGCTCACTAGATAAATGGAAGGCCGTTGAGTAAGGCAAATGTGTTTTGTTGTTGCTAAAGAAAATCTTAGAGATAAAAGTAACATCCTTTTACTCAAAAATGACCTCAGGTGAGATTTCTGAAGTCATCCTATGCACAAGTAATCTGCAGACGCTTTGGTGGCCCTGTGGATTGTGCCCCACAGGTAATACACGGATTAATCCTAATGGCTCCCTCTGCTCAGAGCTCTGAGAAATTCTCTCGTGTGTCGTGTTCAGTCCCTTCCTCAGCTAAATGCATTTACTCCCTCCCTCTGTACTCCCAGTAGGATAAGTAACAGGTTTCAGAAAGCTGGCACCCTGGCTGAGGTGGCGCTATGGAGTGGCCCTCGGGAGCCCCACATGATTCTGTGAGGGGTAGGGGCACAAAGCGATGGAATCTTCCAGAGCTGCAATGATTCTCACGACCTTGGACTTCTCTCTGGGGAGTCTCCGTAAGTTGTGGAGCCACTGCACGTGGGCTAGTGCTACTTAAACGTCAATTTCTCCTCTTTAGGCCAGCCATACTGTCTCATGAGCTGGAGACTTCAGTGGGATTGCTGAACCCCTGCGATCTCCGGGTCAGGTTCCTTGTGTGGAAGGGAGACGATCGTGTCTTCCTGACAACGGTTGTTGTGAGTCTAAAATAGAGGCTTCATGGCAAGCACGTTCCAAGCGCTCGCTGAGTGCTAGCTCCCCTTCCTGATGGTTCCAGTGACCGTATCTTCCACCTTAGATTGGGGCATATGTTCTGAGGGGAGTAAGTATTTATTAGGAGGACCCATGTACATGTATGGGTAAAGTGGTACAGGCCTTTAAATATTGGGACCGTCTTGGAAATTCAAGGACTTGACGGTGGCAGAATATATGATGCCTAGTACAGGCGTTGGCTGCTAGTGAATGCCCGATGAATGCTGAAGTATTTCCTAACAACCATGGAGAAAAAAAATACCCTCGTGACCTTTCACAGCCATGTTTGACTATGGGGCCCATTGCTTACGCTTCTTTGTATTCACTTAGCTGCGCACAGAGAACAGAGTTCCGTGCAAAGGGAACGCTTAAGATGCTGTAACTAATTGTGTCTGATGGACAGACACGGTACGCTGTCTTCTGATTTTAGGCTGGGAAGGTGAGGAAGGGGCCTATTTCCGTTGTAAATATACAGGAGTCTGCGTATTTCAGGTTCTGAACCCGTCTGCTCAGATGTCCGAAGCAAGAGCGCTTTGTAGACCCGTGAAGCTGGGCTCCTGGGAAGATCTCCCTGTTGGCGTGTGTGTGGTGTGTTGGAGGCACCCTCGCACACCCCCTTCCAAGGGCTGAATGGGCACCTGGGCGACAAGAACAGAAGCCGCAGGGACCAGGAGGGTAGCTCCATGTATCCTGAGTTGCACAGGCTGTCCCCCCTGTTTTCCCCCCTGAAATGACTGCAAGCCCATCAAAAGCCAAAGGCCGATTGGGCCGTACAAATCCAGGGACTCAGCACCCAGAGGGATGTTTCTCTCGGGAGAGGCGTTGGACACCAAGAGGCGGGGCTGCTCGGGCTGCTGGAGTAGATGTCTCTGGGAGCCTCCAGGGGACTCTCCTTCAGAGTTCTGGAGTGGATCCCCAAGTAGATCCCCAAGTAGATCCCAGATCCTAAGGCGTACTGCTTCATTCTGGAGAAAGGCCGAAGCCGCCGTGGCCTGTGGCTCCGGGTTTAGTGTGTATTCAGCAAAGCAGACTGGCGTTTACATCTTTTCCCAAGTTTTCCAAGCTGATCTCGATACCTTTGGGGGTGAACAATATATTCAACGCAGTTTTTCAAGTGAAAGAAATTGGCACTTGAGAGTGTGTTAGTTTAGGTTCTGGTGCATGTCTCTTTGCATCCACTGAACCAAAAACTTCGAAAACAGTGCCGCTCCAGTTTCTGTCTTGCTCAGTTTTTGGGTGACGTGTGGATTTTGCTGGTTAATGAAAGCTTATTTAATGAAAGCTCTAGCCACCCCCTTGCATCATTTTGCTGCCAGAAGAGTGGACTTAAAAGTGCATTTAAACTTCAGTTTAGTGAACCTCGGTAAATCGCTTCCTGCAGGAGACATGTCTTCTCTTTGGTCTTTAGAACAAAGAAGCTGATGCTGTGGTCACAAGCATCAGCTTTCCCCGGCAGCTTTCCTAAAAACCTGCAGGGTGAAAAAGAACTCTTTCCCTCCAAAGCCCGAGTATTACCAGCGTGCCCGCTGTACCTCGGGTACCTGCTGTTTGCTGTCTTGGCCGAGGTGTCAATTTTAGTGCAGCGAAGGGACACTGAAGTGTAGCAGGAGGAAAGAATTTTTGCCCTAATTCCGTGGGAAATGATCACCCCCTCTGTTTCCATGACACTTCCTCCTTAGGACTGTACACAGGCTTTAAAGATTTTTTATTTATTCATTTGAGAGACAGAGAAAGTGAGAGAGAGCATGAGAGGAGAGAAGGTTAGAGGAAGAAGCAGACTCCCCATGGAGCTGGGAGCCCGATGTGGGACTCGATCCTGGAACTCAAGGATCATGACCTGAGCTGAAGGCAGTTGCTCAACCGACTGAGCCACCCAGGCGCCCTGTACACAGGCTTTAGAAACCATCATTGGGGTCATCTGGCATTCCGAATGGGGCTGGGGGCTACTTTGGGAAAATAGTGCCTAAATCCAGGACATCTCTGCTTTAGAGGAATCTTGAAAATGACCTGTAAACCATCTTTTTGCAAATACAACCAGACCTTGCTTCTGTTTCTCTCAGTTCCAGAAACGCTTCATCTGTACTTCCAGAAAGTTAATACTTAATTAGCAACAGGCTCTAAGTGTCTCAACCCTTCAGCCTCTTTAAAGAACTAATGGTGTAAAAACAAATGTGTAAATGCACCGGGGGGATCCGGTGATTTATAGAGGCTCTGTATTGAATAATTTTGAAAAGGGAAGACATTTTTGGTAATAAGAATATTCATTTTTTGACTCTTCTGTTATAGGCAGCCATGGGGTGAGGAGGAGGGGAGAGGAAAATATCATTCTCCTACAAAGCGTAAAATCTTTAAGCTTATTTTATGTGCTAATCACAGGTTCCTAAGCACTTGATTTAAAAATGAGCAGAATCCAATGGGTACCCTTCACTGGCCCTTCATGGTTTGGGGAAGGAAGGAGGACAGGCAATAGACCTCATTTTAGTTCAGGTACTTCAATGTTTGCAGCAACCCTACTCTGTCTTCCATTTAAATTAAAAGAAAAGAAAAGAAAAGCTTTCTATAATGGTTAGTGAAATTTACATTTCATCCCTTGCCTAAAACTATTTTTAGCCTTATTTTCTCTTTTCAGAGCTTTGTGCTGCTCCCCGGCCCACCCCCCCTTAGGTATCACAATTGGTCTTAGAAATGGCGGCACTTCCCTTTTGTTCTCTAGGTTAGTTTGATAGGTTCTGTCTGCAAATTTGAGAGCAGCGCGTTTTAATTTTTTTTTAGCATCTAAACAATAATGTAACCACATCACGGCCTTTTCAGTCACATCATTGACCTCCGCCGGCAGTTTATCCCCCTACAGCACTTGAATGCATTAATATCACCGTCTGTAGCATTTTAATTTAATTAGAGCAGTGGTTATAATCCTCTTGGGAAAGTCGTTATCCCCTCTGTACTGTTAAAATAAAATACCTCTGGTTTTCATCTGACTGACAATTTGTTTCTGAGGTGAACGAGCTGTAAGCGGGTGCTCCCCCTTCCCTTTGTTGGGGTCGGACCCCAGAAGCAGTTGTGAGGATAAAAAGGTTTCCTTGATTTGAGAAATTGGGTGTTGCTTTCCTTGAGCCTCTCTGTCTAGATGTCTCCGTCCGAGATAGTGTTTGTTTCCTACTTCTAATTGCTGATAGTCTGTTAAGTGCCTGGTTATAGGAGTAGATGAAAAAACGTGAGGTATGTGAGTCACCCTAGAAATTAACAAAAAGAGAGGCAAAAGGAGATGAGCCTGCGGTGTGGGATTCCCAGATGTGTATTTTGTTCCATTTAGGAAAGGAGCCCACGTCCCGCGTGGTACCCTTTCTGGGGTCCCCTGAGTGCTCTCCTGGCTGCAGAACCAGGGTCAGGGTAGGTGTGTAATGGCTGCTAGCAAGCAAATTGCTCAAGGTCCTAGAAGTGCAAATTTCGCTTTTCTCCCTCTCAGTCAAGGTACCCTCTCTTCTGCTACAACTGACAAATCTCTTCGTAGAACATTTTAAAAAGAGCTTCCCATCCCAAGCTTATGGTGTTGCATGAATATTGCTGAGTAGAAACCGTCTTCCAGAATGAGAATCTAGAATCTGTTTCCATCTAGAGTTGTTTCGCCATGGGGGGTGGGTTGGAGGAGGGGTGGAATTCTCCTGAGAAAGGACAGTGAAATGAAGGGACAGCAGTGATAATTTAGCAAGTCACAGTATATACATTTTAAAGGTGAGACCTCGCTTGACTCTTATCAGTAGGCTAGAGGTAGATTTTCCAGGAAACAAAGTAAAATCCATTTTGGGGGGGCTGGGTTTCTTCCATATTTGTCCTTGATGGACTTGGTGAGGGGCGAGGGAGCTGGGATGATGAGGCCTGTCCCAGGGACCAGTTGCAGGAGCTGGTGAGTCTCCCCTTGCTTTAAGAGACAGTCATCATATTATGAAATGCCATCTTCTTTTTTCCTCACACTCGTGCCATGCCATTTGAAAACTCTCGGGCTGCACTGTGTTTTCTTCATCAACAGTTTCACTTCTGCAAAAACCCTAACAAAACAAAGCTATTTCTGGGAATAAAGTTAACGGCAGATAAGATATCTAGACATGTATTGGGACTGGGTTTTTTTTTTCTCTCTCTCTCTTTTCGAGAGTTGAAGTGTATGGAGAATTTGTCCAACTAGAGAAGCAGACTGTGTTTAGAATGCTTAAAAAGCCCATCTCACTTTGAAAAACCCCTAAACAGATTTTGTGTGTTTCCCGTAGGTGCGTTGATGTCTTTGTCTCTTTCACCCCCAAAACCCTGAACCAAACACCAAAAAGTACAACTCCTCCTTAAGCTAGAGGTGCTCAAAAATGTGTGATGTTTGGTAAAATTCGCGAAAAGTGAAGTTGAAGGTTTTGCCCCTGGGTGACCTTTCACTGGATATCTTGACTGATAGAGAGATGAAATCTAGAACGTGTGTGTGTCTGCCTTTAATTAAGACATTCACGAGGAGAGTTTAGGATGTGTGTTTAAACGGAAATACTCCAAATGCCCTAGTTGCTGGCAGAGGATGCCTCAGGGAAGGTATAGCGATGCCATTCGGAAATTACAGAAATATGTATATATTCATTTAAAATCGAAACTTCCTACCACAACCACCAAACTTTCCAGGCTCTGAGCAGAAGAGAAGCTTTAATTTGCTTACAGAGCCAGGGGGACTCCCCTGCTTCCCTTTGCACATTTGATGAAGTATAAAATGTTAGAGGACCATCTTTCCAAAACATAAACACCTCCTTTGCTTTATTTTCATCTGTGATTTTTCTTTTGCTCTTGCTTTTTGTATTCATAATGGCATCTTACTGGTCTTTTCCCCCCAACTAATTTTTGGGCCTTGTACGTCCCACTTTACTTTGCCCAGCTGAACCACGGAAAGAATGAAGTTCTGTTTATTTATGTATAGACTTTAAGTCAAAGTAGTTGATCTCTGATGCAAATTGCACTGCTCTTCTAGCTAAACATAATAGTTGGTTCCTTGCCATTATTTGCTGTGTTTTAACTTAAAGCCTAGTAATAATCCTTCCCATCCCATCCAGTTGTTTTAATTGATCTAACAAACACTCTGTTTGAATTTAAACGGTGTATCTGCAGAAGTCCCCCTCCCCCCTTTCCTTGTCAGTTGAGTCAGTATCTTCAGTTAAATAGTACTTGCCTTAAATGCAGACAGTTCTTGAATGAGCTCTGAAATACTTGAGAACGAAGGGAAGTATTGATTCTTAGTTGGGAGAATGAAGGGACAAGAGATGCCATTAATGTGACAGATAATTCCCTGCTATGAAAGAAAAAATTAAGCAGTGGATATTTTTGGTTTGTAATGAGATAGGTAGACTGGAGAAGAATCTTGCTTGTAGATTTATGAACTAAATCTAGAACTTACAAGCCATCACTCTGAGCTCACCTCTCATTGGATCTGAGTATAGAATCATATTTGTATTAGAAGCTGGGGATGTTGCCAGAGAAGGGGAAACATGGTTTTAATATACGGGTGACATTAATTATGGGACTTTGGTACTTATGGTAATTTTTGAGAGCATAGGTTTTAAAGCCGTCCTCTTGGATATGCTGTTTCATTTCCTCCACCTTGTCTTTCCTCTTTACCTGAACAAATCATTAGGGAAATGCACACCTCTTGACCCAAGTCCAAAGGAGAAGCCCAATGTTCAGCCTTTCCAGAGCCTTGTTAGAAATCCAAAATGCTGGAGCTCTAGAAGACAACTAAGTGTATGCAGCGCCTGGAGAGGGGGCGAGAGGGATTGCTGTGAAGCCTGATCCAACCCCCACCCCCAATGCCCCCTTTGCTCCCCACCCCTCTCCCTGATTTCACACCCAAGTCAGTTCCAAGCCTTCATTGTCTTCTTCTTCCCCCTCCCCTCTTCCTGCCCTTCTTTTTAACAGCAGGAACGAATTTCATATACACCTCCTGAGAGTCCGGTGCCGAGTTACGCTTCCTCGACTCCGCTTCATGTTCCAGTGCCCCGAGCGCTCAGGATGGAGGACGACTCGATCCGCCTGCCCGCGCACCTGCGTGAGTGTTGGCGCGCGCGGGGGTGGGAGGGCGGATGCACAAGGCCACGGCCAGAAGGATGGACTGGCCAGAAAGACGGACCGACGGACAGGGGAAGGATTGACTGTGCGGGGGCGGGGGCACGGGCGCGGGGCTTCGGGCTGGAGGGAGCAAGTTCTGAGATCGTCACGTGGTGCCAAGTTGGGGAAGCTGCTTTGCAGCCCTTTGAAAGAAGCCTGAGACTCCTGTCCCTTGTTGCCGCGATACCCGCAACATCTGGAAATGTGTACTGTGTGGCAGAATCCATCTCCTAAGAGGCAAAGTGAACTTTTTGGGAAAGTTTTCCCGTTTCCCTAGGTTCACACTTAACTCCTCCTTTTAGTATTTTCAAAGGCCGGAAATTTTGGGCAGTTCCTGAGTCAGATTCCCTCCCTGCTTTGCTTTTAGGCGGCGTGTTCTTCCTTTCTTTACAAAGCCTCCCCTCCTTTTTTTTTTTTTTCCACCAAATGCATACTGGCTGCTTTTCTCTCCTTCATTTTACTGCCTGGATATGGCCTTTCCGTTCCATCCTTTCTTCTCCTCCCCTCTCCTGTTCTCTTGAGCCGCCCTTGCCCCCGCGGCTCCGGCCAGTTTGCGCTCTTTCCCCCTCTCTCTCTCTGATCACCTCTGTGCCTCGCCTCTCCCAGCTCCCTGTCCCAGTCCTCACCTGCAGCTTGGCAGAGCACCAGGGCCACACTTGTGATCTTGGGGCCAGCCTCCCAAGCAGCCGACACCTGTCATTTCCTTTTTGTCTTTCTTTCCTGTGCTGCCACCCAGCCTGGATGGTACAGCGTGATGGGGCAGCTGGGGAGAATGAGTCACCTGATTCCCACCCGGATCTCAGGGGCCAAGAAAATGGCAGGTTTTCTGGCTTGAATGTTGTTCCGAGGGCGCGGGTCCAGGTCGTCGACGACACGGGGGGTCACCTTGGCCCTTCCCTGGGTGATTCCTCGTACTTCGGCGGTGACACGGTTGTGCTTGCCGTGTCTTTCTGGCATGGGGACGTTCCCCGGGATATTCGCCTCCTCTTATTCCGTCCCTCCTCAGGAGCCAGAAGGTAGCTTGCTAAAATGGAGAACAAAAAGAGACAGAGGATGTAGGCTCCTCTTTGTTCGCCGTGTGAGAACTCAGGGAATCGGGTGGCTGTGTTGCTGGGAGGTCCTAGGGGAATATTGCTGGCTTATCCCGTCTCCTCCAGCGAGGAGAGGAGCTGAGGGACCCTTCCTTCCCCTCCTCCAGCTTCAGTCAGTATTTACAACGTCGCTACACGTGACAGTTAGCACTTCCAGCTTCACTTGGGCAAGGAGGCGAAGGCCAGAGCTCCACTCTCCTATCTTCTCCACAGTGAACTTTCAAAGGTGTGGTGGGGACTGTAGCCGTGCCGTGCTAGGGTCATGATGGCGGGCACTGTTGTCCTTGGTAAACTGGAGCATTGGGGCGCCAGGGGAGTAGACGGGACTAGAAAAGAAGCCGGAGTCGGGTAGTAGCATTCTTTCCTCCAGAAGCTGTCCTGTGACCCGTACATTCACTTCAGGAATAGTGCCCTAAACAGAGATTTCTCTCATCGCTTTTTATCCCTTTATTTTGAGACTTCCCTTCCCACCCCACCCCCCAAAGGAGGCCCTAACTCTTGATTTGCCTCTGGACGCCTTTATTTTTGGAAGCCCTTTTACCACGGGACTGCCTCCCCCTAAGTAGAAGAAACAGAGAAACACACCAAACTAGTTAGTTTGAGGATCTTCATTCTTAATTACTTCTGCTGTTAAGCTAGCTGGTTGACTGTGAGTCAGTCATTAGATTACCCAGTTTTCCTACCACACGATATTGTGATGCGACGAGAGAACGTGTAACGGCCCTCTTCACTTTAAACTATCAGGAGCTCACTTAGGGAGCCCTTGTCCGTACTTGGACTGTCTCTTCTATCCCGGCACTGTTTCTGGAGTGGACGGTTTCCTCACGGGCCTCGGCTGGGCTGCCTACCACTGCTTTGCAGGCCCTACCACGCACCCGGCACGCAACTGGAATAGCTAATATTTGTTGTGAGATTGCCCTGGCACTGTGTGGAGTCCTTTATGTACATTATTTTATTTCATTCTCCCAGCAGTACCTGTAAGGTAGATGTTCTTTTAGTATTCAGGCCACACATAAGGAATCTAGGGCTTAGAGAATTTAAGGAAGGTGCCAAGGTCACACAGTTAGTAAAGGATACAGTTGGGATTCAGACTCTGTTCTGTCTGACTCCAGAGCCTACGCTCTTGTCTATTATGTCCCTATGGAAGTGGGTTTAATAAATGCTTTTTGGATAGATGGATGAATTCAGGGTTCACATTTAGCTGGTATTCACCAATGTGGCGGTAGTGGCGGAAATGGTTTATGGCTGGAATCTTCTAACTGGTCAATGAGTTGTGGAATAGTTTGCTTATATCCCTCAGATCATTGGATGCATGATGGATGGATGGATGGATGGATGGATGGATGGGTCCCCACATATATAATGATCAGATACAGGATTGTAGCGAATTACTGCCGACCTTAAGATATAATCAGGTGTTAGAGTATGGATTCAGGTCAGGGCGATGCCTTCTCCCCGGCAGCCTGCCTTTGAGCCCCGTTGGTCCTGACATCTGGACTGAATCCTCTGAAAATGGAGGCTCCCAGGCTCTTGCTGTCTGGCCTCAGCAGGGGCTTTCCACATGCAGCTGAACTGCCCTCCTCCTCGGGTTCCAGGATTCAGCTGCCCATCGAGCTGTTTGAGAAACATCTCATGCAGCCCCTCAGGATGGCTGAGGCTGTGCCATATACTTGAAGATGCATCCCAGCTGGGTTTCCAAACCGAAAAGAAAATAAATATTCTAACAAGGGAATTGGGTTATTGCTGTTTTAATCTGGGATTCCAGACGATTCCCAATGGAATGCTCATGGAAAGTACGGGGAAGAATCTGGAAGCCAAGAAGCAGCAGGACATTTATGGTATTGCTAGGTCGAAAGCATTTTTAGCTGCTTGTTTTAAAGAGATACTCCCCAGACTGATGTGCCTCAAAGTCGCTTCTTTTGAAACCGTTTGTCTCCGTTGGTCTCCAGATAAACCTTCTTGCTTAACCCTTTCTCTCTTTTCTTTCTTAAGTCAAAATATAACCTTTCCTGGTTTGGAGGAGAGGCAGGGCTCATAATAGTGAAGATTCTCATACTGAGGGTTTCTCACCATTTTGTTCTGAAGACACAGTGTGACCAGTTAGCAAGCTATCGAGAAGTAGAAACTAAGGCCTTTTCTTCCGATTGTCTGTGATAAACACAAAGTGGTAAATGGAGCAAAGTGTTACGTGGTGATTATAGAGATCTTGCTAGGGCTGGGCGGGGTAGTCTGGGCCTGGGGAAGGAGGAGAGCCAAGGGGAGAAGGGCCAGCCCCACGCCATCCCAGCCTGGCCTCCTCGCTGCCCGAACGTGCAGGCCGGGCCCTGTCAGCGGTCCTGCGGCGGGTTTCTAGAACCCACCTGTTTCCCTAGGAGAGCAGACACGAGTATGCTTATTGAGAAGATAGAAAGAAAGGGCTTCTTCTTCCTATCCTTTTCTCCTTCTCCAAAGGGTACTGACTTCTTTTTTAAGCTTGAGGGTAGAAGAGCTGAAGTACAATTATAGCAGGTAGGTGGGAGACACAAAGTTCTAGTCCTTAACGGGAACTAAGCCTCTCACTGTACCTTGAAAACACTTAAAGGACCAAAGACCCCTGATAGTGCCTAGAGGAGCTCCCTCTTGATTCTCCAGCCAGCGAGGGCCATTGCCTCATTCTCACCAGGGGCCTCCTGATGTGAGGGGGAGATCCATTCTGCCTACCTTCCTTTTCAAAGATTTTTCATTCATTTACTTGAGAGAGAGAAAGAGAGAGGGAGGGAGAAGAGCATGAGCAGAGAGGGGGCAGAGGGAGAAGCAGACTCCCCACTAAGCAAGGAGCCTGACACAGGACTCGATTCCGGGACCCTGAGATCACAACCTGAGCTAAAGGCAGTTGCTTAACGGACTGAGCCACTCAGGCGCCCCTGGCTAGGAGACTTTTCTAATTTGTCTGCCCAAAGACCACCTTCTCGTAAATTCCTGGGGGACGTGTGGGTGGCGAGGGGGCTGCCGCAGGTGCCTCACCAGGTGGCACCAACCCCATGAAACGGCCTCTGACAGTGACGCTCAGGGCTGCCTGTCTGATCAGAGTAAGTATACTTCAAACTTATTCAGGCAGGATTTAAATCACTAAATGTCTTTTCTGTATTTTAAATTCTTTTTCACGTGATCACTTTGGACGTAGCCGGTAGAATCTCTTCTAATCACAGGTTGGTGTTATCTCTTTGCCCAGACACTCGGCATTCCGCGGTGCCGGTTGGTCCTTCTAAACCCCCCGTGAATTGATATTTAAAAATCAGAACCTAGGACTCATTCATCATTTTTAATAGGGTTACAGTTTATGATGTTGCAGGTTAATAAATAGCCATAATAGCCGCTCAGAGTTTTCTAGAATCGGAACACCAGAAATAGTCCCTTGGCTCTACTTCCTTTCCTTGTGAATCTTTCAAAATTCTTACGTTACTACTCCTACTGGTGTGTGTTTAATAATTTAATTTAATGCCTTCCTTTGGAAACGTTACCTCGCGGCTCACCCACTTGGTGATTTTGCCTTCTCAGCAGAGTAACTGAATTGAAGACAGTCACGTGGCAGGCCAGGCTATATTAGAACCAATGTAGTGAAAAGAGATGC
Source organism: Nasua narica (assembly GCA_028533885.1). Classification (NCBI taxonomy): domain Eukaryota; kingdom Metazoa; phylum Chordata; class Mammalia; order Carnivora; family Procyonidae; genus Nasua; species Nasua narica. Next base: position 43,142,551 of record CM052807.1, on the reverse strand, counting down.
AGTGCCTCGCTTTCCTAATTAGCTAGAGCAACCCACAATTTCATATACTTGCAAGTTAATTTTGTTCCCTAAGAAGAGGCAAAAATGGGAATTAAATATAATCGTATTTCGTATTTTATATTGTTACACGCTGCAGCATGTGCTCCTATGTATTATCTCATTTAATCATGCAACAGTCCTCGAAGCCCGTGTTACGAAGTCTGTTTTGTTGACGAGGTGACTGTGGCTCCGATAGGTCCCTCGAATTGTCCCCATTCACCCAAGCCTGTACAGAGCCGAATGCGGTGTCTACTTTGGAAGTCACCACTGAGGCTTCTCGGAGGAACACATAATGACAGTCTTGTGGCCTTGGAATTAGCGGCCATGCTGACTTTGGAGTCGGCCGTGCTTTGGCTCTGGTTGTGCCCTTGACCATTCAGCTGAGCTGAACCTCTGCAGGGCGGCTTCCACCAGGAACCAGAGGCGGTCACTGTGGATAATTCCCTCTGGTCTTCTCCACATCTCCCCTCCCCGCCCCCCGTCTCTACTGTTCCTTTCTCTTCACTCTCTCCTGAGCTCAGGTTGACATTCAGTTTCTATCTGCAAGCAGAGGGACAGAGCTGGCTGGGAAGGCCTCCGAGGGCCAGGTCCAGGAGTGGGCCTGGGGCTCAGTCATGTCCCCACATCCCCTGGCATTTCACCAGGAATGGCCTGGGAACAGGTCCTACTGCTCTTTTGGCCTTTGCAAATGGAAAGGCCTGGTAGTAGGAAGGACTTGGGTTCAGACAGACCTGAGTGGGCTTGCATTCCAGGGCTTTCTCTCTCACTTAGAAAGATGATTTACTGTTTCTAGAACTCCCATGTCTCCGACACTTACTGCTGGGGGTTCCCTATAAGGATCAGAGCTAACTTATGGATAGCGCCTTGTACAGTGCCCGGCAAACAGTGGCCAGCAACTCGCTAGAGCTCTTTCAGTTTCCAAAGCTGATAAATAGCCTGGGTAGGGGGTGGCTTCCTCATTTTCAAGGGCCAAGAGAAGCGTGTATGTCCTTGTTTGTTTCACTAAAGAAAGGGCCTAGACTTCTGTCTACATAGCATTGAGACTGATTTCCCTAAGTCACCCTGGAAGTGAGCTTTATCCTCTAAGGACGCCACGATTTCTGGGAGCTCAATTCTCCTCTCAGGCACTTTCCCACCCGTGCGCTCTCTGTACCTCTATCTGGCATGATTTTCTTCACTGGCCTTGCCCAAATCTGTAAGTCTCCTTCCTCAGCCTTCCCTACTCTTCTTCTCAAACCTAGCAAGTCCTCCCCTTGTCCTCTGCTGCTATCAGTGTTCCAAAAATGGCCTCTCCTCACACAGCTGCCTGTGACGTGGCGTGATGTCACCAGGCAGAGTTGAGACAAGGACATGGGGAAGATTTAATTCTCAGTCAGCATCTGACAGAGCAGTAAGGATTTCTAACAAAGATGGCCAGCCACCCGAGTTTTAGATCTTGTTTCCCCTCAGCCTTCTTTTGGGTGCCTCCACTTTTCCACATTCTAATGCTCAAAGGCTTTCTACTTTTCCAGCAGCACACACGGCCATCTCAGGGCCCTGCTTAGCTGCCTCAAACAGCTTGAGGAGAAAAAACAGCCCGCCACAGAACAGCCAGGATGCTTTGGAAGGGAAATTTCCTTTTTGGGCTTGCAGTCTGAAAGAATTTCCGATGCAGGCAGACGTTAATTCCTAGCTCCATGCTTCCTGATAAGGAAGCAGCTTCAATAAATGCAGCTATTTATAGAGGTCCTTTTTTTTTTTTTTTAAATATATAACCAGAGGTCTATTGACCTTTTCTTTCACTTTGCATTTCATGCCGTGCGCTCCCGTGTACATTTAAGGCAGTTCCTCCGGCAGAAGCTCTGACAAAGTGCCTTGATCCTGGGGGGATGGGGAAGGGAGGGCTCTCGTGTCCTTGGAATTCTGAAGTTGGTGTTTGGAAGCTTTTGGCAGCTGGTGGTCCCTGCCTGGGGCTGTGGGTTCTTGAGGTGAGCCCAGAGACGCCCCGGGCTATTCTAGACCCAATATGGAGAGATGATGATGGACTAAGCCAGGCAGCCATTTAGCCCGTGAGGACCAGTCAGTCCTCTGAGTGGAGACTTGAACAATAGGAAATAAATGATACTCCCATTTCTTCTGTCTCCTCTCAACTGTCTCCCCTTGGACTTCTCAACCACCAGGACCTCCGTGGACTTTCTCTTGGCGTGTTAGGACCCCTGTCCATAAGTCCCCATGGCCAACTTGATGTACAGCTACACAGTCCTTGCAGACAGACACGGTGAACATTCAGTGTGATGTTGGCTTGAAATGGCTTTCCTAGGTTACTCCACTTGTCCTCTTCATCATCACAAGACGTTGACTCGGCTAAGTCTATACAAATAGGATAAAATTTCCATTCTCAGATAACAGGTGTTTTCTCCCATTTTGCCTTATGCCTCAGTTAAATCTTATCGATAGCTCAGACTCTCGGAATTTCTGACAGGAATGACTTTGACCACCTCATCTGCATTTTTTTCTGGAGGTGAAAGTTGCCACGGACCTTTGGATGTTACTGAGTTCACTGTCGCCATAGGAGGATCCTGGGTCAGTCGCCTGAACTGTCCCCGTGTGTTTTGGGGCTTCGTCCTTCCGGTTCCTTCTGAAGCAAGGTAGAGCAGGGTTTGAGAGACGGAAACTGTCCCCGGCCACATGCTGCCTGCAAATTCCCAAGAATAATTAGTTACCCTGCCCTGATAGTTCCTGCTTCCATCTCGGGTAGGTGGATTAAACTCCATTCCTTTGAAATTAGTCTCTATTTCTGTTTCCTCTAGATCCTGGATAGAAATAGCCTCAAATGGAGCTCCAAGATTTCAGTAATAGAAATGCAGATTGCAGATCTAGGTCCCGGATAAAGAGCTGGAGATGTGCGGTGGCTGCCGATGAGACGCCTGGAAGCAAAAGGCGCAGCCAGGCGGGGCTCTGCAGGGAACGCTGGAGTTCAGCAGTTCGCTGGGGCTGGATTCTCTGCTCTGGGGTGGGAGCGTTAGCTGAAGGGGTTCACTGAGGAGGGCGAAGGTTTCTAACAATCAGTGAGGAAAACAAAAAAAGGCACCTGGGGGAGTCTTGAAGGTCATGGAATAGTAATATCTTAAGAAAAATTACAGGAGTAGCAGGCAACCTGTGCGTGTAGCTCCCCCTTAGAAGTCACAATATTAAGATTTAATCACCCATTTTTTTCCAGGAGTGGCTTATATTTGCCAGTGAGTTTCTCTTTTTGAGGTCATACCCCACTTGCCGGTTTGCCAGAACTCTGCTTCTCCTTAGCAGCTGTTCTGAGGCCAACTGTGGAGAGGATGCCACTCTAGAGAAATTTCGGTGGCAGTAACGTGTGGAATAAGGTGTCATTGTCACTCTGCTGTTCACTGAGCGCTTTCTAGCTGCCAGGACCTGTCCGTATGTTATTCTGAATGATCTCTAACACTGCAAGGTAGATGTTATGTCTGTATCTGTAGCCAAGGCTCAGGGTGGTAAGTCACTTGCCAGGGGTCACACAGAGAGAAGGCGAAGGAGCCATAATTTGAATCCAGATTGAACCCCAAAGCTCGGACTTTTCATCACTTCACTTGGTTGCTGCTTCATTTGGAGCCAATAGAAGTCGTGGTTAGAAGCTGTTGGTTAGAAGGAGGAAATCCAAGCTAACAGTTTGATTTTTAAATTTTTTTTAATTTAAGGGAAATTCTTATCGACTACAGACAAGGATGGCCAAAGGGATAAAGTGAGGGACATAAACTAAATTACGCGGTGAAGTAGGAGAAGAAAAATTTTCAGATCCAGTCCTCTATGAGGACGGTTGTATTTTCAGGTACCTCTATAAGTTCTGACATGTTAGAAACAAAATTAAGTGAAAAAGAGATGATCCACCTCTCAGATGATTATAAAACAGCAAGAAAGGTGATGTGCTCAGAGATTATATTAATGAATTCACAAAATCAAGTTTTTCACTTCCTAATACTTTCCATGTTAGTCTGACATGCTTCAGAAAATTTGTATGAGAGCTCGGTGCCTCAGTTTACCAACAGGGCATATGTTCCAGGAAAGTCTATCACAGGGTAATAGAGCAGGGTGTGCACTTGTTTGGGGTTGGTCGTCTGAGCGTTGGCCCAGCGTGCTCATTGCAGTGGGCTGGGGTGGGGGGGATCTTCCCAATCTGTTCTTTCTCCCAGGGTTGTAGTTTCTTCATATGTGAAGCAAAGTAGCCTGAGTATATGATTCCCCTGGTCCCTCACAGCCCAAACATTTTATTTGTTCTCTGATTACAGAAGAGAAATGCAAGGGAGATTAGCAGTGGAGCATTATCTATAAATGCTAAGTATCGTGATCGTTCACTTGACTTCTAGAACTCAGCATCAAAGTTTAGTTCAATGGTGGTGTTTCAGTGACACAGGAAACTGTCCCCTGCTTTAGCCACGATCGTCTTGTGAAGATGCCCTCTTGCAAGGAAACATGGAAATTCTCAGCACCCGGTACTGTGGGCACTTCCTCCCGTTGCCTGTGGTCAAGATCAGGTACGGAGGCAGTTCCTCAGCATTGCAGGTTTTCTGAAGGCTGTTGCAGCCACTCGCCCCTTACCTGAGGGTCCCAGGAGCCTTCTGTCTGATCTCAGGCCTGCTCCCTATTTCTCGTAGCCCTGAGAACTGTGAGTTGGCTCTTTGCCCAGTGCATTATACACAGGTGTGGCTTCTGGTAACTACCTACTTGACCCCAACTGCACCATTTGTGGGAATCCCCTCTGCAGCTTGGGGCACGTTTGCCTTTCCTGTAACCTGTATAAACGGCGATCTGCATTTTGCTCCCTCTGTAGATGCCCACTGGGTTTCGGCTTGACAAAGCCGGCTGATCTGCATGGATAGGGCCGCGCTATCCTCCTCCTTCGGCCAGCCTTCTAGCACATGCACAATTAATACTGCATTAATTAATTATGGGGGGAAAAAAAGCACAGTTGGCAAGGGAATGAAGGCTTTCAGCTTCTAAAGTGAAGGCTTTGATGCTGAGCTTTAAAGTACATTTCCATCCGCCCCAGCCAGCAAAGAGAATCAGTGACACTTACACCATCCCATCGGCCTGAAGACTCACACCCAAGGAACTGTTTCTGAATAGGCGCCCTGAACGCGTTACTCAGAGCATCTCCTTACTGCCCTGGGCTATGAAAAAGGGGTCTAGGATCCGGGAGAGAAGAATTGCCCAAAGCAGCAGTGATTTGTGAACAAAGCTGATGAGTGGTTTTATTTTGCCTCCTTAAGGAGCTCTCAGGTCACCAACATCAGGAACTCATTGTCGAGAAATAAATACGAGCGGATGATGACGTGGTGCCAGGCCTCTTGAGGAAATAAAATTACTCTTTCTTCTTCCTGCTCCTATGCCTTACTTGAGGAAGTCGCCCAAAGGCGGAGCGAGTTCCCAGACCTGTTATTCTGATGGGGCGGAAGGTTCCTCTGTCTGGGCAGATTTTCCTACTACAAGTGAACAAAGTGGGGGAGAAAAAAAACAAACGCTTTCTTTTCTTTCTCATTCTGATTTCTTCCACACCGGCGTTCTCATAGTTCTGACTCCCACACTTAGCCTTTTTACTTCTTGGGCGAGCTGGCGGTGAAGCCGTCTCACGAAATCCCCGCCCTAGATGGAGTTCTCGTTTTCCCGCCTACAGCTCTGTGTCCGGCGCGTTGCGTGGCGCCCTGGCTGCCTTTAAAACTTGGCCATGGATCAAATATTCGCCCAGATATTGGGGATTTTATGTAAAGGTCTTTTAGAAACACAAAAGCAGAAACGCCCTGAGAGAGAGAGAGAGAGAGAGAGAGAGAGATTCCTCGCTCGAGAGCCATGGGTTATAAATGTCCTTTTAAACTACATTTCGGTTCTCCGATCGTGCTGAGAGGAACTTCAGAGGCTCACAGAAATCTAAACAGATGTAAAATCTGTTTGGACCTTGTAAAAGGGAAAAAATTTTTTCTTTCGATTCTTAGGCAAAGAGAAATTTTACCTCAGGGGAATTCAAATGAGAGAAAGAGAGAGAGAGAGAATGTGTGTGTGTGTGTGTGTGGTTCATATTGTTTCTCAGCTATTATTCCAGAGATCTGCCTCACAGAGCTTCTGGGGTGATTCCTATTACTCAAAATGATCCAGGGAAAGAACGTGAAGAAATCTAACTAGGTTTTGTAGCACTGGCCTTGTACATCTAGCTGTGTAGCAATCGCCTCCCGTCTTGTACTTTTTCTCTTGCTAAAGGAGCGTGGTGAATCAGAGAGTGGCCAGCTTCTCAACTCTTACCATCCCAATGACGCTACTGTGGATCTAGGACAGAGGCTTATAGTTGTGAACCGAGCCAGTGTTATGCTTTGACAAAGGGTATGGGGTCACCCAGTCGTAGTGATTTAAGAGGGCCCTGAACTTAAATATCTCCCACAATGAACTACCATGATGTCTGAAGTTCCACTGTTAAGATACGTTCCTTTTGGATTGGGCATTATTTCTACCAAGCTCTGCTTTTTTTTAAGTTGGCAGGATAACAGCTGGTACCTTGGAGAGTGATAATTAACTCCTTAAGCCCCTGATATCTTAATGAAAATTAGTTTATCAAGTCTCTTGAATCTTTTGAAATAGAAGAACCACGGCCACCAGGGAGGTCAATAGAGTTGGGAAAAACTCCATAATTTTGCTTGGAGCTGGCCTTCTCCATGGAGAGGACTGATGTAAAATTGGGTGGAAAATCCAGGCCCCTGGATTTAGACAAAACATTGTGAACCTGGACCTCTAAGACCAAGATGAGTAATCTGATATTTACCATGTCTGGCTGTTGGTCTCAAGACATTGCCAGCGTCGGTATTGACTGAACCAAGTTGGACCTCTTTTGGCACATGGTCAACTTGAGAACATGCAAGTCGTCTTCATTGTCTCGAGAGGAGGAGAGAGAATTTCTAATCTGAATCCTGAAGACTTTCAACCACTCTTAGCCAAAATGTCTTTGCCTCTGAGGTGCCCGAGTGTTTGACTGTAATGCGAACACCATGCTTCTATAAAAGGGACCTGTTAATCCAAGTCTCAAGTTTGAAGTGGTTAGGAAAATCTTGACTTGTGGAGAATTTAAAGGAGCTAGCCAGAGGTGCGTGGCTTATTTGAGGAGTGGGCGTGTGGAATTAGGGAGGAAGATCCTTTGTAGCTCTTCGTATGGAGTGAAAACTACCGTTTATTGAGTGCTTATGGAAGGCACTTTTCACATGTATGATATCATTTAATCCTCATGACAGCCCCAGAGGCGGGTTTTATTATCCCCACTTCACTGATGAAAAGTCAGGTTGAAAGAGGTTAAGGAACTTGGCCCGAGTCACAGAGCTGGGAGTTGGCAGAACCGGTTCCTCAGACTCCACTCCGCACTGTCCCTCCCAAATAGAAGCCAAAGGCCTATTCCCTAGACCATTCTCTTTGAGAACATGAAAAATAACATTGGGTCCCCCTGTGAGATTCAGCTGTGGTTAAAACCTCATGAATTTTAGAAAAATAGAATAACTAACCTAAAACTAAAAATCCACTCCACGGAAAATATCTACCACAGCCCCAATACCTCAGGGTTGATATATTCAGATTTCAGTGAGCTATAGCATTCTCACTAGTTCCTTAAATATCACTCTGTTTCCTGGTAAACAATATCCCTTACAGAGTCCTGGCACAGGAATAGCGTAAGAAGATCAGATTCTGTCTCTCTGCCATTCTAGTGTAGTCGAATCCGCAGGGTGAAAATCCAGGGCTGTCTCAGTCCCTATCTCTCTGGGTCTCTCTTTGTCCCTAGTCAACGGGTTCGAAGTTCAATGCCACTCCCTCTTTTTGTGCTTTAGGTCTCTGTGTTGTTTCCTTTACACACACACGTTTTTTTCTTTTAATGAAGTGATTTGAAATGGAAAATTAAAAACTTAACTACGCGTCTGGCAGTTTCCTGCTAATATGCCTTGCTGCTAAGAAGCTTCAGAAAATACTATATATTATTATTCACTTCACAGCTGCTCCGGGCACTCACCCACTTAGTCATTCACAATATGTCTGAGAGATTAGTTTTACAAGGCTGTGGTTTGAGATATTTTGCCCGTCCATGTTTTCCTTAAAATGCTCACTGGGAGACGTTTGGGCAGAAAAAAAAAAATATCCACCACCCTTGATAAAAGGGAATTTGGTAGCATACATGCTTTAAAAACTCTTAACAGGCTCTTTTATTTTTTTGCACCCTCTTTGAAATACTGCAGTCTTTCGGTGACAGGTCTCAAGTTAGCGTGTGGGACCTCGAGAGAACAGAGTGAGTGTTTTGCTCCAGTTTGGTTGTAAACCTCCTGTTTTGGTGTGGGAGAATCACTACTCTGATTTCAGGCAACGGCAGTCAATTATGTCACAATAATACTGCTTCATCTCGAGGGCCAGACCTGATTTTTTTTTTTTTTTTTATCTATTTAAACCCCAGGAAGACAGGGATTTTTGCCTATTCTGTATACTGTTTTCTCCCAGGTACCTCGAATAGCACGTGGCACATAGTAGGCCCACAAGGGAAAATAATCTGGGCCTTCGTTTAGCAAGAACGGCTATGGAAATGCAGTTCAGGGGGCCTTCCTTGTGTAAGCGTTCATGATAGCAAATGTGATTTATGAAAAAACTGGGAAGATGTGGGAAACATTAAAATAAAATGTTTAGAGTGAGACCAGAGTCCTTTGCTCCGCTCCCCGCCCCCCCCCCCCCCGCACACAAACCAAGTTGTCCTGATTTTCCGAGTCTGTTAAAACTAAGAAAATTTTACCTGAAAAAAAAAAGAAAAGAACAGATGCTTTTGTGTTGGGGACTGTTTGTGATCGGGTCTGTGCTCTGGAGGGGGTCCACAGATGGGCCTATTTCCCCGGGAAGAGGGCAGGCACAGAATCCCTCTTGGAGAGTTAGAGCTCTGCTGTTACACGGGATGGGGGGTGACAAGGGCACAGGAGAATGAAGGAGCGGGAGGAAGGGGTGGCCAGGGCCAGTTCCAGTGGGGTCCCCAACCCTGGGGTGAGAGCCGAACTGTTTATCCTGACCTCCCAGCAGCCGCGGAAAGCCAGGGGTGTTTTCAGGACTCGGCTGCCAAAGTTTCTTGAAACAGCTCTGCTCAAAGGCATATGCTGGGCTCACTTCTGAGGGAAATTTCCTTTTTGGGGAAGTTGAAGCAAAGGAATTTCCTGTGTGGGCAGACAGAGCTTCCTGACTTGAAGGCTTCTTGGAAGGGAAACAGTTTCATAATGAAATGACAAATTAAAGACATACCAGCCGGGTTCACTTCAAAACAGCTATTGAGAGTACAGGCAAAGCCCTATTATACTCCCTCACAGAACAAAAATAAATCCCATCCTGACAGGTTTCTGTATGCTGGATTATATCCGTCCCCCCGCACCTTCCTTCACAGCCTTCTTCCTCTCCCTTCCTCCCACCCCCGCCATTAGCTGCCACCATCTCTATCTTTAACCGCTCCCGGGAGCAGCCGGCAAGGTTCGGAGCTTGTCTTGCTGCCTGGCTGTGTGGCTTCACCCATCCCTGACCTACATGGAGGCCTTGTAGGTCGTCTCAGCCCCATGCTGCTAAGACTCACAGAAATGACCTCTTTCCTTCCCCCTCTGACACAAACAATGATTGAAGATGTCTTTAGCAATGGGGTAAAAAAAAAAAAAAATGCAGCAATTTCCTCGGACCGGCCTTTCAAATCTTGTACGCAGTCCATGTAAGAGTCCAGCGCTCTTCTGGTCTGGGGAGCTGGGTCTGCAGTCTTTGCTTTGTGGGAGGAAATAAGGGTCCGCGTTGGCGCAGAGGATGTCCTTCTACCTGAACACGTCGTTTTCTGCAGTTCAGTCAGCCTGCATTTTTTACACTGACACGAAGATGCCTTGTGAAGTAACTTTCTTTTTTCAATGGAACTGACTAGGAGAAAGAATGATGGCTGTATGTATCATTCGTGGATCAGAATTAGTCTTAGCCTAAATGAAGGGAAACGGCACAGTTTTACAACCAGATGTCCGAGTTCAAGTGCCAGCTCTAGAAATAGACAAGCAGTGTGACCTTGGACAAGTCACTTAACTTCTGGCCTCAGTTTCCTTATCTTTGAAATGGGTACGGCAAAAGCCTTTTCACACCGTTGTGAGGAAATTAGATTATGGTATCAAAAACACTCTGTGAACTCCTCCAAAGCCTTTGCCAAATCACACTCATTGTTGAGCCATGATTGAGATCTTTGGGAATTGAAATACAATATTAGGTTGAAAGAGCAAAATTGGAGAATTTATCCATCAGTCTGGCAAGTGTTTATTACAGATTTTCTATGAGTACAGCATGCCTGGGCTCTGTGAGGAGAAATACACAAAGGATGAAGTTTAGAGTGGCCACGGAAAGAGTCTTGAACTTGGGGCCAGGAGGCCAGGATTCAATCCTGTTGTCACTCAGTAGCTCTGTGGCTTGGGGGGAACTATTTAGACATGATGAGCCTCAGTTGCTTAATTGTAAAATTGGAGGAATGGGACTCTCTGACTTTAATAAGTTCTGTCCAATTCTGACATTGTAGAAGCAATTTTAAGAGGTCCCAGCCTTTGGCCAATGTTTATAGGATTTATTCTAAAGAGCAAGGAAGAACAATTCACTGTATTAACAGTCTGTCTTGTGAAGAAACTTGCTTCAAAAAGTTAGATATTTTTTATTAGTATACCTGACAAAAACAGGAAAACATGAGTACATGCTACGTCAGCTACAACAATTTGGTTTTGGGTATTTCAGAGTGAATGCTGACTTAAAAATAACTAGGATCCTGGATTGAATATGGCAGTTTCCTCAAGAGAACTTGTGTCAGGATTTTGATTTACCTTCTCTCAGCTGCTCCAGGGGATGCTCAGCGGGTTTCCAAATGGTTATTCCTTGAAGTCGTTCCCATCCACGGGTATCCTTGTCCAAAGAGACTTTGAGGAGAGAGGCCACAATGTTGGCTGGTCCTGCCGGTCAGGTTTTAGTATGCACTGATCTGTAATTTAAGGACTGCCTCATTATTCTTCCCCCAGCTTCTGTTGGTATGAGGGAAGGACTCTTAGTGACTTTGCCTTGAAGCATGTTTTCTCAGCATTTTGATCTGAAAAAACTGAGGTATTAGAAACATTCGATATCGTGTATAAAATCACAATTACAAGATGGTGACAAGCCAAGCATTGTGTAAACAGCTGTCGTTTATTGGGTGTGTGCCGTGGGTTCCTGGTGCTCTAATAAATCGTCTCATGGATTTTATTCTCCCAACGAGTCTGAGAGGTAGGTGATACTATCTTCACTTTACAGATACAGAAACTGGGGCTCTGAAATGTTAAGTAATTTTCTCAAGACCGCAGAACTGGTTGGTAGTCGAGCCACAATTTGAACCCAGGTCGATCTGCTCCAGAACCTGGGCTCTTTATTCCTTCTTGGCAGCCCAGCTGTGTTGTCAACCGTTTTGAGTTGACCTTAGTGCTTAGAAGTGAGGTCAAAGCTGTCCCCGGCCCCGGAAAAGAAACAGCACTAATCTTGCAGTCTTGCAATGGTAGACTCTTGGATTGGCAGAAAAGCTTGTGGACAATAACGTACGTGGGCAATCAACTGAGCAAACATGACCGTGCCCTTCACCTCTGGAAGAGAGCCCGTTCCGGTGCATCCAAGGGCCAAGTTGGCCTGGGACCTCACTGGCCAGCTCTGACCACACCTCGTCAGTTAGGACAGAAACGGCCATGCTGGGCACGTTTCGGAGAGCTAAGGAAAGTGACTAGTACTCGGCTGCATCCTATTCCTTGTGAATTCCTTGGAAATGTGTGCGGCTGCCTGGGGTTGATCTGAAGGCCATTCAGATCTTGTTCTGCTCAACAAGCATTGATTGAAGGCTGTGCTCAGGGCTGGGGCTACAAGGAGGAGTAAGGCAGGGACTCCGTCTTAGAAAGCAGAAACTTGCATAATCATTCAACAGAACCAGTGCTTCTTAAGACTCTCCTGCGCCCAGTAGGATAGTAATTACAAGAGACAAATATCTCAGAAATTGATAAGAATATGTTTAAAAAAAAAAAAAAAAGAATATGTTTTAAATCTCCACAGAAGATAGGGTTTTTTTTTTCTTGGTTTCTGTTTGATTTTATTAACTTTCCTCTGTACAAGCAAGCTTATAGTGTGTGTCCTGTTGTTTAAGTCTAAAGTTTTTTAATTTGTCACTTGCTTGGGTAAGTGTAAACAGCTCCAGAATTTCTCCTCCTCGTTCCCATGGTTAATCTCATTTTTCTTCCCCAAAGAATAGATTTAAAAAAAAAAAAAGATTTATTTATTTATTTATTAGAGAGAGAGAGAGAGTGTGTGTGCACCAGTGGGGAAAGAACAGAGGGAGAGAATATTCAAGCAGACTCCTGCTGAGCCTGGAGCCTGTCTCGGGACTCGATACCACGAGCCACAAGATGAGGACCTGAGCCAAAACCAAGAGTCAGACACTCAACCGACTGAGCCACCTAGGTGCCCCAGGAATGTAGATTTTTAAAATTATTTTTCAACAAAAGCCAAAATATTTTTAAAATTCACTTACATTTAAAAGACAGATAACATCCAAAAGGAAATCTGAGGGGAAAAAATGAGATTTTGATAGTACTTAATAATAAAAGATTCGAAGTACTAAGTTATTCTTTGGCATATATAGCAAAAACTCTACGTAGGTGGTGTTTTGAGCTCAGAGTAAGGGGAGAAATGGGGTCATTCCTCCTGGAGAGAAATGTAATCTGTGATTTCAATTTTTCATTGGCCTCTGGCAGCCAGTGGGGTTCTTTTGAAGAAGTTCTTTTTCTTCGTTTTTCAATATATTCCCCATTTAGGCTCGAAGTGGGAAAAAAAAGAAAGTACTATTGAAATGTTATGACCAGATCTACACTTTAACATGCTCCTTTGCTCCTCTGGTGAGGAAGTGGGGAGTGATGTGGAAGAAACTGACTTACTATTGATTTTGTTTGGAAATGAGAAGAAGTGGGGGGAGGGTTGGGAGAAGAGCAGGCCTGCACTCTCTTGGCATCCCCAGTCCTGCGAGTCCCTGACCATTTCTCTAACCTGGAGCTCTCAGGCAGCATTGTGGGGGGGGGGGGTGTAGTTCATGAGGAGGAAGATCATATTAGCAGAGGAGTTGTAGGAGCTGAAGAGGTGCCAGAGGGAGCCAGGTGACTGACAGGTAGATAAAATTCAATATCCTTTCCACTCACATTTTTCAAAAAAGAAATTGCTCATTAGTAAGTTTGAGTTGGATCTTCTTTTTTAATATTCCCTGCTCCTTAGACAGAGGTACTAATGATGCACTGAGTATAAGCGAGCCGATGTGGGGAAACAGAACAAAGCCCACTGAGCCTTGAGATCCCTCTGACACCCAGCCTTGGATGTTGGCAGTTGACTGTGTCTTCCCATGCGCTGTACTATCGGGACCCCAGGTAGACTGAGACAGTGGCCCAGCTTCAACTCCAGGCACATGGAGAAAGGAGGCTCCGCCTTCTTTGTTCACCTTGTACTTGTTGGAAGCTGAAGTTGCCTCTGCCCATTTTATGGGAAACCAGAGAACTCTAAGGCTCTATGTGATCCTGGCCCAGCCCGAAGCCTGAGGCTTCTGAACATAAACAAGGTAGTTCCAGCCTTTCTCCCATGACTCCTGGGAATTCCCAATGGGGAAAGCCATACCTAGCCATTGTCAACCTAGTGGTAGACCAGAGTCCCTCCTCCTTGCACCTGCCCTGTCACAATCTTAAGACCTAGGGGAAGTTAAAATAGACTTTCTTCTAGGCAGATAAAGAGGTTTCACTTCCAAATGTAAGAGATGCTAGAGAAAAACCCTTTTTGCCTTATGTGAATAAGGAGTAAGTCATGGCTACGTCGAACCTCCTGGATGGTCCAGTGGCTTTGCAGGAGACCCGGAGTGACACCGACATGCTTTAACTGATGCCCAACACCAAGTCTGTTTGTCTCTCCCGTTGGAGACTGACAGCATGGCCGTCGACCTGCCACATATAGGAACTCCAGTGTCTGAAAATGTAGCCGGGCTTTGTAGGGATTGAGACCGAGTAATGCTTTAACATCTCACAGCTTACAGCAATGAGCTGGCTCCTGTGTAAACAGTGCGTTGCCGATGATCAATAAGTGTTAAATAGTAGCTCCAGTGGCGCCCCCCCTCCACACTTTACTTTCGGTTCTTTGTCAAATAATATAATAACCGAGTCCATAACTCAAATGTAAGGAGCAGTTGCCACATGCCAACTTGGTTGCTTTAAAATCTTCAGATACCTCTTTCCTTATCTCCTTCCTTGTCAACAAGCATTTGTATTTTTAATGACATTTAAAAGTCAATCTCCAAATGCTTTAGAGCTAAATCCTAGCAGAGGCAAACTTTAAGCTGGTGGGAGTTGGGGGTATAGAGCAATCCTTCTGGGAGTCAGAACAGGATACTTGTGTGTCTGGGCTGGTGGCAGTTTGTATGTTACCGGAGAGATCTCCATGGCAACAGATCAACGTGGTGCCCAGGACAGCCCTACGCTCCAGGGCCTAGGTTCCCATGAGAAACTGGATTCTTACAGCAAATAGAGAGGAAGAAATCAAGGGATATGGATGTGTGCTCCCCTTCCTGGTGGAGTTCTGGTCATGAAGTTTCCACTCAGAGAATCAGTGACATACCCTATAGGTAGCCACTTGAGTTTCTCTGTAAATCAAGATTCTTCGGAGAACGCACAATGTTCTCTTGAATTTCAACTCAACTCATACCAACTTTCAGCAGCCTTCTACAGCAGAGAACTGTGTGGCAGTGGAACAGGGGTGTGACTTGGGTCAGGAAATCTGGCCTTCAGACCCAGCTCTTACACAGCCTCGAAAGTCCTCACTTGCCAGATTCTTTGATTCTCGCCAGTCACGATAGTCAATCATCCAATGATACGGAAAGCCCCGAGTATGATACATTGCCAGTAAAAATGATAGCCAGTTGAATAGAGTATAGTGTGCCATCCCTGTCCCCGTCCCAGGTGTGGGGGTGCCCTGATCCTGTGCACCCAGACTTTCAGACACCTGAAAAGTAGGAGGTAGGAGTCATCTCTATTAAAGATTAATCTGTGAATGTAACATCCGAAATCTGGAGGCCGGGCAGCCAGCAGAAGAGTTCGTTTTTCTGGAGTGTTGGTCACAAAAGGTTATTAATTTGGAGAATCAGCACTCGTTTATCTTAAACCACAAGAGAACATTTGTGAATTCAGAAGAACGATTATGTAATTTGGTAATTTCATGCGCCTCTTCCCTGGGGAATCTTATGACTCAACCATCAAAGGTGTCAGAGTAGAGAAGATGGCTTTCTGCGGTCAGGTCCGTGCCCGTGTCTGGCCTTGGGTACACTTGGGAGTGAGATTCTCCGTAACCAAGCCCTCAGACTGCTGGGTGCTGGGTGATTTGGGTAATAGTTTCTGTTGTATATGTTTAAAGGGGACCAATCTCTCCCCCAAAGGGAAGTTTCTTTTCTAAGGAATTTATTCCTAGGGTTGTGGGGGAGTTAAACCCACTGTGCGTCAAGGAAGTAACTGATTGCACATTTCCTATAAAAGGCAACTATGAACTTGATATTGACTAAAGCAAACCAGCAGCTTCTTTCTACCACTTCGTTAGAATGCTTCCCTACCGTACTTTGCAAGAACCAAAAGAACACCTAATAACGATAGTGCTCAGTTTAAGCTTCCAGTCTTGCAGTTCTCTGTGGTCTATCTTTAACCAACAAAAAATCTAAAGATTTTATTTTAGAGTCACAATATTGGAAGATCTTTAGGCTGGCCACATCACAATGCTGCCTCTAAGACTGGTTTTAGGAAGGTCTCTGATCAAGATTTAAGTACGAGAAATCTTATCTCATTTTCTTTATCATTTCTTTGTCTTAAGTTCACTTTGTTGACATAGAAAGAATTTTTGTTTAGCTCAGCAGGTGTCAAAAGGGCTATATATATATATATATATATATATATATAAATTTTCTTAAGAAAGATCTTTTTGCCTGAGAATCAACAGCATTAGGGACTGTTTCCGTGGAAAATGGAAACATTCTTGAAGTGATAGCGAAATGAACAGGGCAGAGAGTTCAGATTTTAGAGCTTGGTTTCCTTACTGTGCGGTTCCAGTCCCAGAACATAAGCCTTGTCTACATAGACGCTGTAGTATGTAAATGTCAATATACACGATCTTGTTGCTATCTGCTAGTTTTGATTTGGCTTGTAACGAACAGATAACGTGATAGCTGCGAACGCTTTTAAAGGAGACTATTATGTGGCTGAGTCCTATTAGGCTGATATTCAAAGCACTTTTCTTATGCTCTGGCTTGTAGGGCTTTCAGAAAGAAGGTTTTAGTAGAAAAAGGAGGACATTTGAGGAAAACAGAGCGTATTTATAAGGAGAGCATGCTTCATTCCCTTCAAAGCACAAATAAATAAATTGAAAAAACCCGCAAACAAACAAACCGATCCGAATCCTGGGAGTGGGAAGGAAAGCCGTGCCTGGGGGTCTTCTCTGGAACCGCTGCCCCATGGCCTGCGTGGCAAACACCACGGCTGCTGGGGAAGGTCAGGGAGCGGGACCGTGGCCCACTGCTGTGATTGTGGGTGACCTTTTGCAGCTGGCGCCGCCCCAGAGAAACGGGAGATAGCGTGAAGAGAACGGGGACCCACGGATGTGTCTCGGGAATGAGGGCAGAGCTGGAGCCCAGAGAGCCGAGGGGAAGCCAATGGAGCGGGACCCAGCCCAGGGCTGATGGAAGAAGGGGGCCGATCTCAGAAAGGAGAGGTGTTTTGTGTGTTTTGGTTTTGCGTGTTTTGGTTTTGCTTTTAATCAAACAGGGAGGGTTGGATGAGGAAGGAGGGTGGGAAGTCTCTGGGCAGTTTCATGTCCAGGGTTGAGAGATGTTTTTTCTAGCAACAAAATGCCTGGGTTTCATTTTGGCCTGAAGTGTGGCCCACCACACCTGGGGAGCTCCATTAGAGCCTGTGTTTTAACCCCGCCCAAGAGAGGTTTCCAAATGGAACATGGGGGCTCATGCAGGCAGACCTCCAAGAGTCAAAGGCAGGGTTTGGGGCCAGCTGATGGAGTCTGCTTCTTCGTGTCACTGTGGTACCGTGCACGCCTGCTCGCTCCAGGCCCTGCAGGGGGTGATTGTAGGGTCAGTCTGAATCCTAGAATGTGTGTCCACAAATGATGTTAGTACCCGGAACATGGTTTTCCCTTCACGATAAGTAAATGTAAACAGATGGGGTTCACGTGTCTGCTTAGCTCACAAAGCCCCGAGGTAACCCTAATCTGTCTGACTTATAGTACTTGCTGATGGACCTGTTTCAACTAACCATCTTTCCCAGCATAATAATTTATCAGGCAAAATACACGGAGATTCCAACTGTGGTTCCCCAAGGAGGGCCACATCGTAACCATGGCCCTGCCCCTGGAAGGAACTTGGGGGGAAGTGAACAGCTAGTCACTTGTTAGCTAGCCTCTAAATGAGGGAGGGTGCTGGTCTGCAGCCCCTAGGAATTCTGAATGATCCAGGAGAGGACTGTGGCCCCATGGGGGCAGCCTGGGAATCCGACAACCCTCTTCCTACCAGTGGGTGGAAAAGGAGTGTCTGATCAGGAACTTTGCATATGAAAACACGATCTCTGCAGATTTGGGCGGGGCTAGATGCCTTCAGTGTATGCTGTATCTTTAATTCCTATCCACTTGCCGTCTCCACCCGGTATGACACCTTGTACCACAGGGCAATTAGTTTTCTCTCGTCAAAGCCACGGTTTGAGCATTTGGCTGTTAATGATTGAGAAGTCAAGAAAATGTGGGGGTCCAGAAGGGGAAGGCTGATGTTCCCAGGACCGTGAACTTGGGACTGTAAGCCGTGGGTGGCGGAGGCAGGGAGGCTGACGGTGGGCGGCAGTCTCTTTCCCTCGGCTCCTAATCCTGGAAATTTAACTGTGGGGAGAAGACTTAGCCATTCACAACAAACGTTTACCAGACGTATTTTGTGGCAGGCCTCGTGATGAGTGCTGGGGTTATACGCTGAATAAACACAGACGCTCCTCTTTATTACTTATTAAAATGTCTTTATGTAAGTTTATGTTCCCTTCCTCAGCAAATATTAACTGAGCACCCACCCTGTGCCCGGCAGATGCTGGGTGCTGTGGAAACCGTGATGAACAGGGGCAGACATTTGCCCTTTTGGTTTGTAGAATTTACAATCCAGAGGGGGACTCTACCCCCGCCCCCCCATCAGTCGTGTACAGAAAGCACCGACACTGCCTTAGTTTGGAGTCTTTGCTCAGGTCATTCCCTGAGTCGAGTCTTTCCATGTTCATCAATATCCCTCTTGTGGGAGCCACCAAAAGGACAGAAGAACCTGATAAACCAGGCAGGCCAAGCACCGGAGAAATGACTTGTGAACAGTTAGTGGGGCACTGGGAATCCCTGCTCTGGGCACGAGGTTCTCCTGTGTGTACCTCGGTGTTCTACGGACTGCTTCATCGGGCCGTCTGGTTTCCTTGCCTGCAGCCCCCCAGATCTGTCTAAGCTAGGATGATCTGTCTTCCGCCGATGTTTCTGGAGTTCTGGGGAACAGTTTAATCCGCTTTCTGCCGCGGCACCAGGCACCACGCCTACTAACTGTGCTTGATGGGGATGCCCAAAGGCGATGATTTTTACCAGCACTGGGTTTGTAAACCCATCGGCCAGTGATGCAACTGTCTGGGCTCGGCGGGAGCGCTTGCGATGCGGAAGGAGGAGCTCAGGACCACATCCAGGAAGTTATGGGGTGATGGAAATTGATTGTATATATTGAAGTGAATCTGCAGTGAGGCGAAGACAAGCCTGTGGGGACAAAACCCCTTAGGGCATAGCCGCACTAAGAAGTCCCAGTGTGGGGACCTGACTTCTCCTTTAGATGGAGCATTAAAATTAACTCGCCAAAGAATAAATAACAGTATCGCCTAGGAGTAGTAACGTACCAGGTTTTGTTTTACTTAACTGGCAGATTTTTTTGAACGTTAAGTCTCAGTACAGATCGAGTTTGTAGGGGGACGGGCACACGTATGTAAGTGTGCAGCAGCCCACACGAGAGGCATACCTGTGGAAGTGAGACAAAGAAAGGCCAGCAGCCACCTAAGAACAAAAAGACAATTCGCCGAGCATCCCCTTTGTAGAAACCTTTTGGCAGGTGTGGGTAAAGAACCTTAAAACACTTGAACACACTGGCTCAGTAACCTCGTCCCCAAAAATCCATCGCCAGGAAACATCGCAGATGCTCACAAAAGATTCGTATCCACACCTGTACAGATCAGGAGAAGCCAACCACAGGGACTCCGTGAAATGAACTAGGGCAGGCGGGTCATTGTGCCGGAATATTATGCAGCCATTAAAAATCAAGGTTTTGAAATGTCCATCGAACAGAATTAAAGAAGGGAGGATACGAGTCTGTCCCCTCAAAATAATCCCATTTTTAAAATCCCATTAAAATAAACCAGAAGGAAATGCAGGAAAATAGTTCTGGTGGTTATCTCTAGGTGAAAGAGTTAGGGGTAGAGGGTGTTTCTCTTTCTCTACTGTAATTTTTTTCTAGCCTCGTGTAGGGTTATTTTTATCTTAGGAAATCATGATCACATCTGTCCCCAGCTGGCCACTTGGCACCTGGATTTATTGTGTTGAAATGTAAATGGGGGCTCATGTTTTCCATTGTCCTCTCCCCCCTCCCCTTGAAGCCCCTCAGGACCTCCCCCCACCCCATCGAAGACAAATGCAGTAGCCCCAAGGTCCTGCCGGCTCTGGGTCCCACTCCCCTCTGCGGCTTTGTTTTGTACACTCAGCCCTTTGTTCTGTTTTTCCTGGGCCTCTTTCTTTCTTTCTTTCTTTCTTTCTTTAAAGATTTTTTTTTTTTTATTTGACAGAGAGAGATCACAAGTAGGCAGAGAGAGAGGGGGAAGCAGGCTCCCCGCTGAGCAGAGAGCCCGATGCGGGGCTCGATCCCAGGACCCTGAGATCATGACCCGAGCCGAAGGCAGAGGCTTTAACCCACTGAGCCCCCCAGGCGCCCCCGTCCTGGGCCTTTTTCACTTGCCCTGTACAGATTGCATTCTCTCTCCTCCTCCTTCTGGCTGCACCACTTTCCTCTATGCTGAGCCCTTCCCCCTATCCCACCACCTGCCCCCCGATGTGGCCCGATGCACACAGTGTAATTCCAGTGCTTCCTTTAGACCTCAGCCAAAGTCACTCATGTCTGAGGACTCCCCAGCGTCTCCAGCGCGCTTTCAACACGCTCTCAACTTCCCTTCTTAGAACATAGGCTCCCACTCTGTCCTCGGGACTGAACCACAAGTTCCAGAAGGGCTGGGACTGTGCCTTGTTGATCACCACTGCGCTCCCCCAGAGTGTAGCACCGGGTTGAGCTCACCGTAGGTGGCTCTTAAGTACCGATGAATGAGTGAGTCTCATTTAACTGGACCGAAACATCTGTTCTCAGGGCAGGCTGTGTCCAACAGGAGAAAATGCACAGGCTCAGTGATTGATAGTCTTAGATAATCCCCAGTGCTCTACCTCTGAAACTAGTAATACACTAGATGTTCATTAGTTGAACTTAAATTTTAAAATGTTTAAGAATTAAAAAAATAAAATAATTTTAAAAAGAAAGAAAAACTCTAGCTGTTGGGTAAAAAAAAAAAAAAAGAAAGAAAATGTACAGGCTTTGGAGCCCTGCGTACTTGAATGTCACAGTGTCTCCTCGCTTTCCTGAATGTCCCCTCATTCTCATTTCCTAGAGGAGGATCCCCGTGCCAGCGGGATACCCTAGTTGTGAGCTTATGTGGGTTATTGGTTAGGAAGTGCTGAGTAGAGTGTCCGGCACGTGGCAGATACTCGGTAAAAGGTGCCGTCTTCCTGAGCAGCCCCCGGGGCCTGTCTACACAGCCAGGCCTGGCATACACCTGTTTCTAATATGACCTTGTCTTCCGCTCTAAGTCATTTGTGGAGAGATTTGCCCAGAAGAAACGCACTCCCCCCAACCCCCCGAAAACGAGATCTGGTTAGTACTCATCCTAAACTCGAAGGCAGTGTTCGACTTCGGGGCCCAGCGCAGGGCCCAGCCGCCGACATGTTGTGCGTGTGTGCTGAAGCGCATTGCCCAGAATCAGGCGCTGCGTGAAAGCTCAGTGCTGCCTTCTCCTCGTGGAAGCAGAGCACTCTGAACTCTGCCTCACGTCGGCCCACACCCGCTTGGAAAAGGAGGAAGATAACTTGCCGGAGGGGTCAAAGAGTTCTTATTTTTCCTTTCAAAAAAACCACTCTTCTTTCCAACACCATTGAACTTCAAGCCCAGTTATGTACGCTGGGCCTGACTTGTGTGGTAGTTAAAGCCCAGTTCTCTCTTTGAGGTTGGAGCCCTGTGTGTGGTGGGCTCGGCTGAAGGGTCTCAGAGAGTCAGACACGTCATTCTTTTTGTTGTTGTTTTTTTTAAGATTTTATTTATTTGATACAGAGAGAGATCACAAGCAGGCAGAGAGGCAGGCAGAGAGAGAAGAGAAAGCAGGTTTCCTGCCGAGCAGAGAACCCCATGCTGGGCTCGATCCCAGGACCCTGAGATCATGACCTGAGCCGAAGGCAGAGGCTTGAACCCACTGAGCCACCCAGGCGCCCACAGACACATCATTCTTTTATATAACATCACTCAAGCACTCCAGCCCTGGAGCTACCCCCTTGTTGTAGCTTCTCCAATATTGTCACATTTGTCAGACTTGGGCTGGTGGTTATGTATCTCCCAAACATCCCAAACCAAACATTTTGGAAGCACACATTAGTGTGGCTGTTGTTCTCCCTGTATCTGGGCCCTGAGTAGGTCAAAACTAGATTCGGTACTTTGCTGGGTATTTTCATAGGTTTGGGCTTCAAGCAGACATAAAAGCTGGGCCCACTGCCTTCGGTCGGCACATATACACACACGCATCTCTGTGTTTATGTGTGTGTGCTTTCCGGAATAAGACCTCCTTTAAAACTGAACCTTTCATCATCCGAGAACTGATTTGCAGTTTTATAGCTTGTACTTTTTATGGTTCTTGGAGAATCGCTGCAGCAAATATTTTTGGCAGGAAGTTAGCACACGAGCCCTTCCCCAGAACTTGGTACCAAATTTGCTGAGTGCCCATCTTAGAAATTTGAAATTCCTCTAACTTTTTCCTGTGATGTGCTCATTTTTGATCTAAAACTGTAGTTGAAAGCTGGTCTCGGTAATCATTCACATCAAGAAAGGAACGAATTTCTCAAAAAAGAAGGCAGGTGCTAAAAATAACCTCCCCACTCAGACCCACTTAACTTTTCTACCTAGGGAATCAAGATGGAAACATTTCTAGGAGAGATATGGCAATAGTTCAAGTGATGCAACCATTTCACTGCCTACTGTTTTTTTTTTCTCTCTCTTTTCTTCCCGCAGGAAAATATACAATATAATGTAGAAAAATGTCCCCAGAATTGTTAGAATAATCTGTGCAGTAACCTTTGGTGCTTAGTACTACCCTGAAAACTCGGATCTTTAGAACACTTCATTTCTAAGGTTTTCCAGGTGGCCAGGTTTTTACTCAGAAATTGGTTGGTACGGCCGTTCCTGCTGTTATAGTTGAGGAACTTATGAGAATCCTTCGTGGAGGTAAAAAGTATACAGAGAGTTGCTGGGAAGTGACCAGCGACTCCCCTCTGTGCCTGCTAGTGTGCTATGTAATTAAGCACGTGGATAAAGTCTGTCTGAAGTAAAGTGTTATGCAGTATCAAATAAACGATATGACTTTTTAAAAGGTTTTGCATGTACTTATTTTTTCTATGCCTATAACGTTACAAATGTTCTACCTTCAGCCTTCCCTGCTTTTTCTGGATGCCAGAAAAACAAAAGGGTTAATTAGGATTCATTCCTTTTTTTCTCTTCCTGGCACAGAGGAGGCTTTCAAATAATACGTGCTGAATGAATGAACCAGTCTGTGAGTCATAATTTATCACACAGTTGATTAATAGAAGTATAATTGTTATCTCCTCTAGTTTAATAGATGTAGGAGATTTCTTTTTTTTTAAAGTTGAGATTATCTCTATCTCTGGGATGCCAGCTTTTTTTTTTTTTTTTAAGATTTTATTTGTATACTTTAGAGAGAGAGTGCTTGAGGGTAGAAGGTGAGGAACAAGCAGACTCCCCACTTAGCACAGAGCCCGATGCAAGGCTCGATCCCACGACCCTGAGATCATGGCCTAAGCCGAAATCAAGATCCAGATGCCCAACCAACCGAGCCACCCAGTCGCCCCTGGGAGTGCCAGTGTTTTAAAAGAACAAACGTCTTGGGTTTGTATTAGCAGTTTTGAGGTTCAGGAGCCTGTATGCCTGTATCCTTTTATACTACATTGGGACAAGAGCAAAGATATTCACCCCAACCCATTCTGTGATATGATGCTGTTAGAAGTATGCTAGTTTTTGCTTGTAAAACACAACAATGACAGTTATGGATAACTTAGAAAAAAGGTCTCATTGGAAAGATATTAGGTAATTCATTGGCTCAATTAAAAAAAAAAAAAAAAAAGCAGACGCCAAGGCACGTTCAGCAGCCAGAGCTCAGCCAAGATCATGCCACAGGGAGCGAGCTCTTAGAATGCCACTATGGCGTGACTGCCAGTAGATGCACACCTTACGGGGCCAACACCACTGCTGTGAAGAATGCCCTACCATCCCTGGGGACCTGTCACTCCCGTAAGATTCAAAAACTGGGGCAGGTGCATCTGATTGGCCCTGGTTCTGAACTAGGGAACAGGTGTGAAAGCCCTGCCAATCTTGGCGGGGGGGGGGGGGGGGGG
The DNA here is from genome assembly GCA_028533885.1 of Nasua narica. Classification (NCBI taxonomy): domain Eukaryota; kingdom Metazoa; phylum Chordata; class Mammalia; order Carnivora; family Procyonidae; genus Nasua; species Nasua narica. The sequence continues at coordinate 43,118,629 of CM052807.1, read as the reverse complement.
GCC